>JBBDGP010000449.1:2960000-4160000 GCA_037952835.1 Lithobates septentrionalis
TGAGGCTACAGAGAAATGAATGAACCTTACCTAAAACTGTCTCAGATATATATATGTGACTCAAGGTTAAAAATCAAAAGGCACAGGTTTTATTAGTGCATCCCCAGAATTGCGTCTTCACATCTGGGACCCTCAAAATTTGCAGAGAAAAACAAAGATTGTCATTTGAGAAGTCTTTTCTTACACATAAGAATGTATATGAAACAAATAGACTTAATAAAGATTGATTATCTGAGAGTAGAAGTGAGAATAAATTACCTTTAAAGCGTCAATATAATAGAATCAATAATATGCTCAAGTTACATCCACAGTGATGACTGGAGTAATTCACTTTAAATGTTTTTTTAAATATTTGTAATAAAAAGTATCTGTTTTATCCAATATTGTTGATGAATTGATATTCCTAAACCTTACATACAACACCTTTAGGCCCCTTTCACACGATCGGACCGTTCAGGTCCGCCTGTCAGTTTTGACGGCGGACCAGAACGGGCGCTCCATGTTAGTCTATGGAGCATCGGATGTCAGCGGAGACATGTCCGCTGACATCCGACCCCGTCCGATCCGCTAAAAGCAGACGGGTGGCTCTACGTCCAGGTCCGTCGCTGGCGGATCGGATCGGATGAGATGTGACGAAAACGGACATGCTGTCCATTTTTGTCCGATCCCTCCATAGGCAGCAGCGGCGCCTGACAAGCCCCTCCCCGCTCAGTGAGCAGAGAGGGACCTGTCATCAGCCGGCTCAGCGGAGATCAACGGACAGATCTCCCGCCGAGCCGGCGGACCGAGGCGGGCTCCGTAGAAACGGAGTCCGTCTCGTGTGAAAGGGGCCTTAAAGTCCTGAGGATTATTACCTCTAGTCCCCTGTTGCTCTTTTTTACTCTATAAATTGGGATGTGGTGTTCTCTTTTGGGTTCCTCCTTTCCATCCTTTGTAGCTTTCCCAGAAGAGTTGAAGCTGATATTGCTGCAAAGGGTGGGCCAAATCATTATGGAATCCTACTGACTTAGTGCCGGTTCACACAGGGGCAACACAACTCTGGCCGCGACTTTGCGAGGCGACCTGGACGCGACTTGAGGGCGACACCACAGCGCGACTTGGGGCGACTTGGGGCGACTTACAAGGCGACTTCAAGTCGCCTCCAGGACAGGCGACTTTCCAGTGGCCAATCAAACTACAATCCGCTCTGGGGGAGGGAGGGGTTTGCTTGAAAAAAACATCTTCTCTACCTGTGAAGTCGCTTCAGTATAGATCACGATCCGACTTGTAGGCGACTTACATTGAAAGCAATGGGTACAAGTCGCCTACAAGTCGCCTTGAAGTAGTACAGGGACCTTTTCTGAAGTCGGAGCGACTTCAGTAGCGTACATATAGACGGCTCTCATTCACTTACATGGACTTTCAGATGTCAAGCGACTTGGGGCGACTTGAGGTCTGACAAGTCGGATCCCAAGTCGCGGTAGTGTGAACCGGCACTAAGGCTGGGATGCCATTAGAGTTCATGTGTTCATGCGTGTAAAGGCAGGTGCCCCAATACTTATAGCAATATAGTGTATGTGTATCTATATATATATATCTATATATAGATACACACACACACACATCAGTACACTCCTTACATTTTTGTAAATATTTTTTTTAGATCTTTTCATGTGACAACACTGAAGAAATTACACTTTGTTACAATGTAAATTAGTGAGTGTACAGCTTGTATAACAGTGTAAATTTGCTGACCCCTCAAAATAACTTAACACACGACCATTAATGTCTAAACCGCTGGCAACAAATGTGAGTACACCCCTAAGTGAAAATGCCCAAAGTGTCAATATTTTGTGTGGACACCATAATTTTCCAGCACTGCCTTAACCCTCTTGGGCATGGAGTTCACCAGAGCTTCACAGGTTGCCACTGGAGTCCTCTTCCACTCCTCCATGACGACATCACAGAGCTGGTGGATGTTAGAGACCTTCTGTTTGAGAATGCCCCACAGATGCTCAATAGGGTTTAGGTCTGAAGACATGCTTGGCCAGTCCATCACCTTTACCTCCAAATTCTTTAGCAAGGCAGTGGTTGTCTTGGAGGTGTGTTTGGGATTGTTACCATATTGGAATACTGCCCTGCGACCCAGTCTCCGAAGGGAGGGGATCCTGCTCTGCTTCAGTATGTCACAGGACATGTTGGCATTCATGGTTCCCTCAATGAACTGTAGCTCCCCAGTGCTGGCAGCACTCATGCAGCACCAAACCATGACACTCCCACCACCATGCTTGACTATAGGCAAGACAAACTTGTTTTTGTACTACTCACCTGGTTGCCGCCACACACTCTTGACACCATCTGAACCAAATAAGTTTATCTTGGTCTCATCAGACCACAGGACATGGTTCCAGTAATCCTTAGTCTGCTTGTCTTCAGCAAACTGTTTGCAGGCTTTCTTGTGCATCATCTTTAGAAGAGGCTTCCTTTTGGGATGACAGCCATGCAGACCAATTTGATGCAGTGTGTGGCGTATGGTCTGAGCACTGACAGGCTGACCCTCCCCCCCTTCAACCTATGCAGCAATGCTGGTAGTACTTGTACGTCTATTTCCCAAAGACAACCTCTGGATATGATGCTGAGCTCGTGTACTCAACTTCTTTGGTCGACCATGGCAAGGCCTGCTCTGAGTGGAACCTGTCCTGTTAAACCACTGTATGGTCTTGGTCACCTTGCTGCAGCTCGGTTTACGGGTCTTGGCAATCTTCTTATAGCCTAGGCCATCTTTATGTAGAGCAACAATTCTTTTTTTCAGATCCTCAGAAAGTTCTTTGCCATGAGATGAGATGCCATGTTGATGATCCAGTGACCAGTATGAGAGAGTGAAAGCGATAACACCAAATTTAACACACCTGTTCCCCATTCACACTTGAGACCTTGTAACACTAACGATTCACATGACACCAGGGAAGGAAAGTGGCTAGATGGCCCCAATTTGGACATTTTCACTTAGGGTTGTACTTTTGTTGCCAGCGATTTAGACATCAATGGCCTTTCTGTAGAGTTATTTTGAGGTGACAGCAAATTTACACAGTTATACAAGCTGTACACTCACTACTTTACATTGTGGCAAAGTGTCATTTTTTCAATGTTGTCAAAGGAAAAGATATAATAAAATATTTACAAAAATGTGAGGGATGTACTCACTTTTGTGAGATATATCTGTAAGAAGGCTGGCCGTAGGCTAGCCTGCATTTGTGGGAGGAGTCTGAGGGGTACATATACTTCCTCCCCTGCCTAATTCACGTCGGCTTGTGTTCAGGGTTTCCGTGGTTACGGCCAATGAGCGTCACTTCCAGTGTGCCAGCTGATGGCACGTCACGTCCGCATTCACAACTGGCAGGGGAATCATCGTTCGAGCAGCATCGCTTCTCCCAGCACTTATCACAGTGCTCTGGGTTTCGGTCGGGGGGTCTATGGGCGGGGGGCCTCGTTTGGCATGAACATGAATGCTGTTATCGGCGTCGCCATGCGGGGGGGGGATGTCATGCTGCAGGGGGAGTCTTCTGGGGGAGGGGAAGTCTTCTGCTGGGCTGATCAGTCCTCGCTGCTGGTGAAAGGACAGCTGCTGTCAGGCTAGTGAGCGGGGGTGGCTGCAGGTCCCAGCAGGTTAATCATTCGCAGCAGGGGGGTTCTCCATTCATATGCTGGTCGTGTGTGAGTTTGTGTGTGTGTGTGGGGGGGACTAGATATCTTGCAGCCATTGTTGTCAGGTGTCCTGGTTGGGCTGCTGGTGGTTCAGTCCTCAGGGTGGTCAGGACCTCTGCTCAGGTCATTACCCTGCTTGTTTACCTATGGCTCTGACTGTTTCTATATTGTGTCCCTTCTCCTGCACAGGCAGCCAAGCCTCGCTCCAGCTCGTTGGGTTTCACCCGACACTAGTGTGCATACTTGTCTGAGTGTTTCTTTCTTAGTGACAGGTAGGGATGAGCCGAACACCCCCCGGTTCGGATCGCACCAGAACCTGCGAACAGACGTTTTTTTGGGAGCAGTGATTTTAATGATGCTTGAAGTGAAAAAAAAAAGTGAAATATTTTTTTAAATATCATACCTGGGGGGTGTCTATAGTATACCTGTAAAGTGGTGCGTGTTTCCCGTGCTTAGAACAGTCCCTGCACAAAATGACATTTTTAAAGTAATAAAAGTCATTTAAAACTGCTTACGGCTTTAATAAAATGTCTGGTCCCGGTAATATGGATGGAAATCAGTGAGACGAACAACATGGGTACCCCCCCAGTCCATTACCAGGCCCTTTGGGTCTTGTATGGATATTAAGGGGAACCCCGCACCCAAATTAAAAAAAGGAAAGGCGTGGGGCCCCAGGCCCTCTGAACAGCAGTATACAGGCGGTGCAAACATGACTGGGACTGTAGGTTTGCTGTTAAGTAGAACCTGTTTGTCATTTTGAACTGGTACATTTTTAAAGTGTAGCTCCAGCCAAAAAATCTATTTTTAAGCTTTTTGGAAAACATAGGGAAGGGTTATCACCCCTGTGACATTTGTTTTGCTGTCTGTGCACCTCTTCAGAAGAGTTTACTTCACTTTCTGTCCCAATGACAAATGTTTTTTGACAATTTGGGGTTTTTAGTGAAACAAGGATTGGTGATAAAGCATTAGTGGAGAGAAGACACGTTTTTCCCATATTAACTCTTATGCCCCGTACACACGGTCGGATTTTCCGTCGGAAAATGTGTGATAGGACCTTGTTGTCGGAAATTCCGACCGTGTGTAGGCTCCATCACACATTTTCCATCGGATTTTCCGACACACAAAGTTTGAGAGCAGGCTATAAAAACAAAATCCGTTGTCGGAATTTCCGATCGTGTGTACACACATCCGACGCACAAAGTGCCATGCATGCTCAGAATAAATAAAGAGATGAAAGCTATTGGCTACTGCCCCGTTTATAGTCCTGACGTACGTGTTTTACGTCACCGCGTTCAGAATGATCAGATTTTCCAACAACTTTGTGTGACTGTGTGTATGCAAGACAAGTTTGAGCCAACATCCGTCGGAAAAAATCCTAGGATTTTGTTGTCGGAATGTCCGATCAATGTCCGACCGTGTGTACGGGGCATACCAGGAGAGAATTTCCCTTCCTAGGGGTAGATTTCATCTCACTTCCTGTTGTCTCCTTCCGTTTGCAAGTAGGAGTCATTTGTAAGTTGGATGTTTGAAAGTAGGGGCCTGCCCTATATACTCTGCAGAAATTGGGGCCTTAGGTGTTGGTGTTGCCACAACACTGTAAGCCCTCACAGTTAGTCTTGGTGGGTGCAGGAACGTGCCCTGCTGTGAAATATTAGATCAAGAATTGTAATTACATGCCCCTGTTGAACAGGGTCAGAAAAATTGGACCTTTGGTGGTGGTGGTGTTGCCACAACACTGTAAGTCCTCACAGTTACTCTTGGTGGGCGTAGAAACGGGCCCTGCTGTGAAATATTAGATCAAGAATTGTAATTACATGTCCCTGTTGAACAGGGGCAGAAAAATTGGGCCTTAGGAACTGGTGCCACAACACTGCAACCCCTCACAGATACTCTAGTTGGAGCGCAGGAATGAGCCCTCCTGCAAAATATTGCATCAAAAATTTTAATTACAAGCCCCTGTTAAACAGGGGCTGAAAAATTGGGTCTCAGGCACTGGTGCTGGTGCCACAACACTGCAACCCCTCACAGATACTCTAGTTGGAGCGCAGGAACAATCCCTGCTGCAAAGTATTGCATCAAAAATTGTAATTACACGCCCCTGTTAAACAGAACCAAAAATATTCTTACAAGCTATCAGCATAATCATTGAGGAGGAAGAAGATAGTCACTCAGCATAACAGGATAGTCACTCAGCATCAGCATAGGCAGTCTTAAAGGGATCTGACATTTTAAAAAATATTATTTGGTTACATCAGCATCAGGTGCTTGGTAGCTGGTGGTGATCCAAGACTGATTCATTTTTATGAAGGTCAGTCGATCAACCGAGTCCGTGGACAGGCGCACCCTGTAATTGGTTACAAAACCTCCAACAGCACTGAATGTGTGTTCCGAAAGAACGCTGGATGCAGGAAAGGCCAGTAGCTCAATTGCATACTGTGCAAGCTCTGGCCAGTGATCCATCCTCAAGACCCAGTAGCCCAGAGGATTTTCGGTGGGAAAGGTGTCCAAGTCAGATCTTGCCCCTAGGTATTCATGTAAAACAGAAGCTGGCGATGGTTGCTGGAACCGATCATACCTTGGGGCTGCGGACTAAAAAATTGTCTGAACGCATTGGTCAGACGGCCACCTTCTCCACCACTCCTTCTTTGACTAACCGAAGCCTCAGCAACAAGTTGTCCAGGAACAGGAGTTTGTAACCTCCCAGTCTCTGGGAACGCGTTGCACAGTCCTTTCTGCAAGGCCTCACGAAGATGTTTCATCCTCTGTTCCCTCTGCAACGGCAAGATAAGGAGATAAGGTCCGCAACCTTACCCTTGTAACGTAGATCAAAGAGAGTTGCCAGCCAGTATTGATCCCTCTCCTTGATACCACGAATACGAGGATCCTTCCGCAGGCTTTGCAGGATCAGGGAGGCCATGCAGCGTAGGTTTGCTGAGGCATTCGGTCCGGAGTCCTCTGGGTCACTAAGGACGACATGATCTGCAGCCACCTCCTCCCAGCCACGTACAAGTCCATGGGTTTCTTGGGACTGTAAATGATCCCTTAAAGACTGCTGCTGATGCTGAGGCTCCACCTCCATGCTGACACAATCCTCCTCTTCCTCCTCCTCCTCATCCTCTTCCTGTGTGATCGGCAGGCACGCAGGAACACTGTCTGGATAAAGGGGGCCTTAAGAGCTAAGGAAGTCCTCCTCTTCCTCCCTCTGTTCTGCCTTAAGTGCCCTGTCCATTATTCCACGCAGCGTGTGCTCCAACAGGTGGACAAGGGGGACAGTGTCACTGATGCATGCACTGTCACTGCTCACCATCCTCGTGGCCTCCTCAAATAGTGACAGGACAGTGCATGCATCCCTGATCATGGAAAACTGGCGTGGGGAAAAAAAACAATCTCTCCTGACCCTGTCCTGGTGCCATAGTCACACAGGTACTCATTGATGGTCCTCTGCTGCATGTGCAGCTGCTGCAGCATGGCCAACGTTGAGTTTCACCTGGTAGGCATGTCACAGATTAGGCGGTTCTTGGGCAGTTTAAATTCCTTTTGGAGGTCAGCCAGCCGAGCACTGGCATTATATGAGAAGCTCTAATGATTTACAAAAACCCAAAAAGTCCATGCAAATCAATGTAAGTGGCGCTAATGTCAGTGATGACACCACCTGGTGTTCGAACTAATGAGCCCTATGTGCTAAAGTGTTCTAATGATGATCCATGGTAATTCAGTGTGCCATACACAGAACAATCTAAATCAAAAATTACATAATAATGCGTGATAGTGAAGTATGTCATACACAGAACAATCTATACCAGAAATTGTATCAATAGTGAAAACATATAAAAAAGCATATTGTCCATGAAAAGTCCATAGAGAGAACACCGTGAAAAAAAGTGTGCAATTTTCTGAAAATGTCCACCAGTTCACTCAGTGCCAGTGATTCCTCTCCCCTTGAATTCAACACTCACCGACTAAATATGCCTCACACTCTCGTGTTTTGGCAATCAAGCATAATCATCTAGATATTCAGATGAGGGTGACAGCTCCAAATTCCATCTGTTCCCGTATCATCTCATTCCATATAAAATAAAGATGCACAAATAGTGTGATACCGTAAAACATAAAATTTATTCAACTAGTGAAAAACTTCAATCATTGCACTCACATAAAAAACTCTTGAAAAAAGCCAAAAGCCACACTGCAATTCAAATGACAATCCTCCTCTGTGAAACGCCCAGCACCACTATGAATAAAGGTCGTGGCGGACCCAAGGTAAGCGATAACAGGCTCTCACCCCCGCTCCCTGACGCTCCTCAAATCGAACACGAACCTCCCGCTGATACACGGAGATGAGAGGCAGCGTTCCGGCTGTACGGTACGGCACCTCCTACTCTTATACCCCTTGCTTCTATCCAAGTTGAAGATTGCATAATACTTCCGCATTCACCAGGTGTCCCCGCGGCCCTCAAACAACAGTACTGGGCCGATCACAACCTCCAGGAGGCGCTTACATTTAAAAACATCCTAAAGTGTAACAGAATACATTGTATGAATGCAGTCCAATCAAATAAATAAAATCATATAATACATGAGCCGAACTAGTCTTATTATGTAATAATCACAGGATGTGTAGCTATCAATACATATCTCACACATACACTAATTAATCCATAAAAGCCATAAAATACTTGTAAACGTCTGTATAGAGATATTGCACTTCTATATTCTAGCATTGCACACAGCCTGGAGAGTAGCCGATCTATCCAATTGATCAGAACACACCCATAGTTCATCAACAGTACCAGTAAGAGTTGATTAGAAATTTAATTTAAGCAAATATGCATCTCAAATGCCCAATACATGTACGTCTAGCACAGTCTTTCTCAACCAGTGTGCCGCGGCACACTGGTGTGCCGTCAGAGGTTCTCAGGTGTGCCGCGGGATCAGGGAAGTGAAGGGCTGTCAGATGAGCCTGATCTCCCGATCCCCTGCCGAACTGTACATCGGCACTATGAGAAGCTCCGTCAACCTCAGCAAAGTGAAAGTAAAGTGCAGGGGAGTGTACTATGCTCTCTGCTTCCCCCTACAGTGTAGTACCCGGCTGAATGAGGAAACTGGAAAGGTACTGTGCTAGAAGCTAGATTTGTTTTAAAAGGGCTTTATACATGTGTCTGTGTGTGTGTACATGTGTCTGTATGTGTGTTTGTACGTGTGTGTGTGCATGTATGTGTGTGTGCATGTGTCTGTATGTGTGTGTGTATGTGTGCATGTGTCTGTATGTGTGCATGTGTCTGTATGTGTGTGTGTGTGTGTGTGCATGTGTCTGGTATGTGTCTGTATGTGCATGAGCATGTGAGTGTCTGTCTGTATGTGTACGTCTGTGTGTGTGTTTGTACATGTGTGTGTGTGTGCGCATGTGTCTGTATGTGTGTGTGCATGTGAGTGTCTGTCTGTATGTGTGTGTGTATGTCTGTATGTGTGTTTGTACATGTGTGTGCGCATGTGTCTGTATGTGTGTGTGTGCATGTGAGTGTCTGTTTGTATGTGTGTCTGTATGTGTGTGTGTATGTGTGCATGTGTCTGGTATGTGTGTGCATGTGTCTGTATGTGCGTGAGCATGTGAGTGTCTGTCTGTATGTGTGTTTGTACATGTATGTGTGTGCGCATGTGTCTGTATGTGTGTGTGTGCATGTGAGTGTCTGTCTGTATGTGTGTCTGTACATGTGTGTGTGTGTGCATGTGTCTGTATGTGTGTGTGTGCATGTGTCTGTATGTGTGTTTGTACATGTGTGTGTGTGCATGTGTCTGTATGTGTGTCTGTATGTGTGTGTGTGTGTGCATGTGTCTGCATGTGTGTGTGCACGTGTCTGCATGTGCGTATGTACAAGTGTCTGTATGTATGTGTCTGTATGCGTGTGTGCACGTGTATGTGTCTGTATATGTGTGTGTGTGTGTGTATGTTACTTTTAATCCTGACACCCCCCCCCCATTCCTGTACCATCAGAACTGCTTTTGTAGGTCTTGTTTGTGATAGCAGCAAGGACAACTTCTCCTCGGAAAAGCAACCTATGCACAGATCGCTTTTCAGAGGCATTTGACAGGCGGTAAAGAGGCATTATGTTGCCTCCTCACCACCTGTTTTAATGCAGCATCACTACACCACAACCGTGCAATGCACACAGTTGCAGGGTAGTTGCAGTTCAGCCCCATTCACCCTGGGTATACCTCCAGCTGCAGCCACAACATGTGTACACCCCCAGCTGTTGTCTCTGCAGCTAAAGGGGAAGAATTTGGGGGTGGTAAAAACAGCTTAACCATGTGCTTTTACCACCCCTCCAACCCGACATGTGAACAAGCCCTTGGTTCACATCTGTGTTGCTGCGTGCTGTGCAGCCCATTCATTTCAATGGGCTTCCCTAACCACAAAAATTCAGGGAAGGAAATCCCCGACCTTTTTTTTTTTTAAATTGCACTGCACCAAAAGCACCCCACATTTTCCAATGTGTGAGGTACCATTAAGAATTAATGGCACCCCTAAAGAGCAGAGCATTTGTCTGTGTGTCAGGAACGAGTGCGATTTTGCGCATGTTCCGCGACACACAGTAACGTGAACTAAGCCTTGGACTGGGGTGCCTCAAGACTGAAAATACTTTTTAAGGGTGCCCCGACTGGAAAAAGGTTGAGAAACACTGGTCTAGCAGATCTAGCCCATTCACTACTAATCCATGTAAAGGCCCTCTAGTGGTGAAGGTTAAGAGTGCACCCTTTTAGACTTAATATCAGTTCAGCATGGCATTAATCCGCACAAATACCACCCCCTGTCATAGAGAAGGCCTCACATCCTTAAAACTAGGCCCTATCAGTACAAGGTTTATCAAACACCTAGCACAGCCATCTTCATCAAGTAATGCAGGTGTAAAAAACCTCTTTTGACCAATGACTAAAAACTAACAACTAAATCCAGTAAAAAATTGTTATGGTGATCAAAAGTTATTAATGAAGCAGTTCAAGTCTACTTTAATATTACAATATTTTCACTACAGGGTTACAATTACGGCTCTCTGTACAGACGGCGCTGTGATTGGCCAAGCATGTGGGTCATAGTGCATGCTTGGCCAATCATCAGCCAGCAATACACTGTGATGCCGCAGTGAATTATGGGCCGTGACGCGCCACTCGAATTTGGCGCGAATGGCCCGTATCGTTCGTAATTCGGTGAACTACCGAACACACGATATTCAAGTCGAACATGCGTTCGATTCAAACACATAGCTCATCCCTAGTGACAGGATAGCTGTCGAGCTCTCCACATGCTGTCACTTTTCCATCAAGACACTAGGCTACACTGGTAGGTGTTTCCTTTCATCATTGTAGGGTGCAAGTTTGATCAGCGGTTTTCATTTTGGGGTTTGGCTAGTGCTCAGTGTTCATGCAGGAGCTTCCTTCACCCAAGATGGGTTTGGCAGGGACTTGTAGTTCCACAGCATTTTCAGTCATAGCGTTTCTGTCATAGCATGTTCAGCCATAGCGGTTAGTTTTAACACCTCAGTCTTAGTGTTTCAGTCACAGCGGTTCTCATAGCGTTTCAGTCATAGCAGTTCTGTCACAGCTTTTTCAGTCATAGCGGTTCTGTCACAGCATTTTCAGTCATAGCGGTTCTGTCTCAGCATTTTCAGTCATAGCATTTTCAGTCATAGCGGTTCTGTCACAGCATTTCCAGTCATAGCATTTTCAGTCATAGCGGTTCTGTCTCAGCATTTTCAGTCATAGCATTTTCAGTCATAGCTGTTCTGTCACAGCATTTTCAGTCATAGCGGTTCTGTCACAGCATTTTCAGTCATAGCGGTTCTGTCACAGCATTTTCAGTCATAGCATTTTCAGTCATGGCGGTTCTGTCACAGCATTTTCAGTTACAGCGTTTTTCAGTCATAGCATTTTCAGCCATAACGGTTCTGTCATAGCTTTGTCGGTTTCAGCGTTTTTCAGCCATAGCTTTTTCAGTTACAGCGTTTTTCAGTCATAGTGGTTCTGTCATAGCGTGGTCAGTGTTAGCGTTTTTCAGTCATAGCGGTTCTGTCCAGCGTTCATTCATAGTGTTTTAGTTTAGTGGTTCACTCATAGCATTTTAGTCATATTGTTGCAGTCATAGCGGTTCTGTCACAACGTTTTCAGTCACAGCGGTTCTGTCATAGGGTGTGCAGTCGCTACCTTTCAGTCGCTACATTTCAGTTGCTATGTTTCAGTCGCTACGTTTCAGTCGCAACATTTCTAGTGGCAGTGGGTGCTGTCATGTGTTCTGCCATAGCGTTCCAGTCTAGCAGGTTTAGTCATAGCGGGTGCTGTCCTAGCATGGTCGGTCAGCGTGTCAAGCCTCAACCTCTTGGTCAGAATGTGTTCACTCGCAGCGTTCCTGTCCAGCGTGTTCTGTCTGAAGGGGGCTGTCACAGCGTGTCAGTCACAGCGGGTACTGTCATAGTAGGAGCTGTCATTAGGCGTTCAGTCAGCGGGTTCCAGTCGCAGCGGGTCCTGTCACAGTGGTTCTGTTATGGTATGTTACTGGCATAGCAGATCAGTCACAGCCGTTCTTGCCAGCGTGGTCTGCATTTCTGTCATAGCGGTCATGTCCTGCGTGTTCTGTCGTTTGTCGGTACCATACAGCTATGGCACACACCAATAGCTGTTTCATCTTTGTTTGTTTCCATGTCTCATCGTACCTTCGTTCTGTGTTCTTCGCACACCTGGGTTTAGTTAGCAGCGCTCACATCTCAAGATCTGTCACGTCTACAGATCCATATGGGCTGAGGTTTCATTTTTTAAATGATTGTTGACCACAATCTTCTCACCCATATAACATACGTCATACGATGCATGTTCATTTCATTACACCTGTACGACTACCCACGACGGTCTGTTGGTACACTAGCCCTGGGTATTTCAGTTTTTGTCTCTGCGCTGCAGGTTACTTGGCTCACTTACCACATACATTGGGGGGGGGACCATCATCAGGTTCATTCACGCGCTGTGGTCTTGCCAATCTGGTCACGTCATCATACTTAGGTAGGCATAGAGGGGTGGTGTTCTCATGTCTGGTTGTCTGTTGTCATTTCCATAGTTTGTTTTCCTTGGGTTAGTCATGCAGCATTTTTTCAGAAGCAACTATTCATGTTCATCCCTTCAACCTCACGTGGGGGTTCGAAGCATGGTAGCACTCCGTCATCAAGGAGTTGGTCCATACATATGCACAGCGAAGCTTTATCACAGGGGTTTTTCCTTTCCCAGCCACAACCGGGAAGGCGGTTCGCTTTAGATTGTTTCCAATCAAAAAATTTCCAATTTTACCGGCGTGGTACAGGTTCTGGGCATTATTCTTCAACGCAGATTCATGTGGGCTAATATGCTCTCCACGGTCTGTTTCAATTCCAAGACAGGATGGAGGTGATCAAAGCTCGCTCGGTCAGGGACGGGGTGTCAGCTCTCCCCCAGCTCCTACTCTTCCTACTTCCCCTCAGTTCACCAGGCTTGTTAAGCCTTCTGGTTTAGGATGCCTAAGCCAAGCATGTTCTTTGTCAGGGGTGGTGTTGGGATCTGCCATTCCCAGTTTTCAGACAGGCCTGCCGGAAGCATTTGCTAGGCCTGCACGTGGGCCTCATCACTATCTTGTCAAATCCTGTTGTCATAGTATCTTGGCGTCAGCAGACAGTCATGCTTTCATTGCCAATCAAGTTACTGGAGGCAGTAATTTCCTAGGGGTTCTGGTCTGGTTCTTTACCTTCGTTCTGAAGGTAGGGGGCTGGGCCACCAGGGTGCCCAGTGGCAAGTTTCCAATGTCGTTTGTTACATTTTGGCTGCTCTCTTTCCTGTTTTATCAAGGTACTCGTCCATGGATTTGTCAATGCAGCACTTGCACAGTTGGGGAGGGGGTGTAGTGACATCCAAACATCAGACCTGCCCGTTGGTAGGGGAAGTCGATGGTGCAGAGGTCGTTGCTCCAGTGGGCTTACCCTTGGGTCAAAAGCTGTCCGTGCTTCGAAACCTCGCCTAACACTCTTTTGGGTCTTGGGTACCTGCAGGGGGGTCAGGGGTTCATTCATTAGGTCATCTCCTGTTTCATGGAGACCCTGGTTACAACCCAGGGATCTATAGTCTTTCGCAAGATGGGTGTTGGGCCAATGTCCCCTTGACGGCCCATAAGTGGTAGGTTTGGGCCAAACGTCATCTCATTCTGGGTTCCATTCTCGGTGTAATCTCTTGAGTACGATGTTGCCAAGAGAACTGCTCAGGTACATCAGACCAGTCATCTGTTGTCCGACCCCCGGCCTGTTTCAAATAGGGGGCTCACTGTCACTTTGGGTATGCTGTATCATGCCATGAGACTTATTCCCCAGAATGGTGTCTGGCCCTCCTTTCAGGACTCAAATTGGTGGTCAGGTCGCAAGCAGAAGCTCGACCTGGGTTATATAGGGTGGGACCAGGTTCTGGGTGTCGGGTAGGGTTCTCCATGTTTGAACGGTACTTATGGCCACAGCACATTGGCCTTATCCGCCAACACCATCAAACACATCCATCTGGTCTCCAGCACTTCAGGCCCTTGCATACTCCTGGCAGGTCGCCTTTTTGTGGCTTATCCTCTCATACTTCCCCATACCAAGCATAGACAGGCTAGGGGTTCGTAGGAATTTCACAGAGTTACGTAACTGGTGTCCATTCAAAGTGTTCGATCTTCTATGCCATTATGTTGCAAGGGATCCTCGGGTCAGCCCTTGCTCCTTTCCCCTCACGTGTCCTCACGCACAAGCAATTCATTCCAAGGTCTGGGTTTTCTCGGAGTCAGGCTTCATCCAAATCAACCACAGGATATTCACCTGGGTTCTGCGCAGTTGCTGGTTTCAAGAAGGGGGTCCCTCCTCACTATCATTTGTTGGTGTTTATCCTGTTATAGCTGATACATCGGATCCGGGTTCTGTAGCTATCCGGGCATGCGCTACCCTGTTAGACGGGTTGTTACTTACCTCTCATATAGCTTCTCATCACACCTACTTTCGTGTCTTTTGCCCTCTCTTTCAGGTGTACTGACCAGCTAGGCCAAGGCACACCTCAGGCCTTGGTAGTTAGGGTTTTGCATTTCCAAGTGAAGACTCTGACTACAAGTAAGAAGGCTTATGAAGACAAGAAAATGAAAGCGCCTCTGAGTGCAAGCATTTAATATAAAATAATAAGCACATATATACACTTACAGTAAAGTAAATGGAGTAAAGTTCCAAATGGAAAGGTCATCCTAGGACAGCCCTGCGTCCATATGCCGAAGTCTGTAGTGTTGCTCCGAGGGGATAGCCGCGGACCTCCGCTCGGAGTGACAGACCGCTGGGCTGCCGAGCTAGGCGCGCATGCTCTGAAACGCGTCGTGTGTTCCCATCCACCACAGTCATCCTGGTGACGTCACATGCCCACAGCACCTTGCCGGAATACGGAAGTTTCCACCTAGCTCGGCAGCCCAGCGGTCTGTGACTCCGAGCGGAGGTCCGCGGCTATCCCCTCGGAGCAACACTACAGACTCCGGCATATGGACGCAGGACTGACCTAGGATGACCTTTCCATTTGGAACTTTACTCCATTTACTTTACTGTAAGTGTATATATGTGCTTATTATTTTATATTAAATGCTTGCACTCAGAGGCGCTTTCCTTTTCTTGTCTTCATATGGTTGTCTAGAGAGCTGGCTTCGCTCATCATGAAAGCTGCCCTTAGCGATGGTGTTCATTAAAGATAAAGAATTTGCCTGTCACCACATCGATCAACCATTATGGACTTCTTATAGACTTTTTTTTATATTATTTTCAGCAACCATTATTGGACTTTATATAACTTACAGATATAATTTAAGTGATTCATACCACTGGTCCTGAGCGCTGATACATTTATATGTGTTAACAAGTAAGAAGGCTGGCCGTAGGCTAGGCTGCATTTGTGGGAGGAGTCTGAGAAGTACATATACCTCCTCCTCCTCTGCCTGATTCACGTCGGCTTGTGTTCAGGGTTCCCACCCACCTGTTTCCCCTAAGTTTCACATGTTCTCATACACATCGTACTTTTCTTCATATTCATACATTCTGGGTATGCCCTCTCCTCTCCTTCAGGCGTACTGACCAGCTAGGCCAAGGCACACCTCAGGCCTTGGTAGTTAGGGTATCGCATTTCCAAGTGAAGACTCTGACTACAAATTTAAATATATATATATATATATATATATATATATATATATATATATATATATATATATATATCATTTATAACATCTTGTACTGCAGTTAGTGTGAATGTATCACAATTAGGAACCAGCTGTGGCTGTTCTAAGGCTGAAAGTTCTAAAGTACATTAACATCTCACAATTACAGTTGTTGCTTTATTGTGCAACTCTGACAAATAAAACATAAGAAACACGTGCAAAAAGATTGCTTTTTACAAACTTTGACATGCCGTGCATAATTAAACCTTTTTTATCAAATGAAAGCTTTATGTGTAAAGTATGTTCAAAATGGAAATTCACCTTATAGAAAGATTACTGATGTTTGTGTACTACATTTCAAAGATTACATGCTTTTAATGTCAGTACAATATACATTAGGGCCCTTTCACAGTAGGGCGGTTTGCAGGCGCTATTGCACTAATAATAGCACCTGCAAACCGACCCGAAACAGCCGCGGCTGTCTCTCCAGTGTGAAAGCCCTGAGGGCTTTCACACTGGAGCAGTGAGCTAGCAGGACGGGGAAAAAAAGTCCTGCTAGCAGCATCTTCGGAGCGGTGAAGGAGCGGAGTGTATACCGCTCCTTCACCGCTCCTGCCCATTGAAATCAATGGGACAGCGCAGCTATACCGCCGGCAAAGTGCCCCTGCAGAGGCGCTTTCCGGTGGTTTTTAACCCTTTCTCGGCCGCTAGTGGGGGAAAAACCGCCCCGCTAGCGGCCGAATACCGACGGTAAAGCGCCGCTTACAATAGCGGCGTTTTACCGCCGACGCCGCCCCCCTGCCCCAGTGTGAAAGGGCCCTAAGAGAGAGAGACACATGAAGCTTTAGATCTCATTCATCTTCAGAGAATCCACCTGTTTGTAGCTTGAGCGATGTTAACAGAAAACAACATAGTATTCAATATTGTTAAATGTACAAGTAATAATTTTTTTGCCACACATAACTTTTATGCACACTGTGAAAGCACAAGAATCTTTCATGAGCGTTGTGATCGGGTAAATGGAGTATTATCAAAACATGTCAATCACAGCACCGTCGGTAGAGAGAGCTGTAATTGGCCAAAGCCAGGGTGGCTTTGGCCAATTATGGCTCAGGGGGTTTAGAACACGCCCCACACTATATAAGGCCGCCTGCACGGCGGCCCTGTGTAGTGTGTTCCGGCGTGCTGAGAGATAGACAGAGAGACAGTGTCATTTCATTTGAGTTAGCTAGATTAGGCAGGACAGTCAGTGAGTTAGCTGCACTTACAGTGTATTGTGTATATATATATGCATCCCAGGTGTTGCATATATATATATATACACTGTATTCAGTTTAGCTAGAACCGTTCCTGTTATCTTCCTACTGACAGGCAGGCTTGTCTTGTTACAGTATTTACAGCTACCTGAAGAAAATTGCTGGTGTTCTTTTGATCCTATTAGTACCACAGTCAGGCAGCTAGACTATTTACAGTTAGTATAGTGCGTCCTGCTCACAGTGTTCAGCTAAAACTACAAGTTAGTGTAGTGAGACCTCTGCTCTCTCTCTTACCATTGCAGCCCTCTCTCACCATTGCAGCCCCCCTCTCTCTCTCTCATCATTGCAGCCCCTCTCTCTCTCACCATTGCAGCCCCCCTCTCTCTCACCATTGCAGCCCTCTCTCACCATTGCAGCCCCCCTCTCTCTCTCATCATTGCAGCCCCCCTCTCTCTCTTACCATTGCATCCCTCTCTCACCATTGCAGCCCCCCTCTCTCTCTCATCATTGCAGCCCCCCTCTCTCTCGCCATTGCAGCCCCTCTCTCTCGCCATTGCAGCCCCCCTCTCTCTCACCATTGCAGCCCCCCTCTCTCTCACCATTGCAGCCCCCCTCTCTCTCTCGCCATTGCAGCCCCCCTCTCTCTCTCGCCATTGCAGCCCCCCTCTCTCTCTCGCCATTGCAGCCCCCTCTCTCTCTCGCCATTGCAGCCCCTCTTTCTCTCGCCATTGCAGCCCCTCTCTCTCTCTTACCATTGCAGCCCTCTCTCACCATTGCAGCCCCCTCTCTCTCTCATCATTGCAGCCCCTCGCTCTCTCACCATTGAAGCCCTCTCTCACCATTGCAGCCCCCCTCTATCTCTCATCATTGCAGCCCCCCTCTCTCTCTCATCATTGCAGCCCCCCTCTCTCCATCAACATTGCACGGTGCACCCCCCCTCTCTCCATCAACATTGCACGGTGCACCCCCCCTCTCTCTCTCTCTCCCAATTGCAGCCCTCTCTCAACATTATACCCCCCTCTCTCTCTTACCATTGCAGCCCTCTCTCACCATTGCAGCCCCCCTCTCTCTCTCATCATTGCAGCCCCTCTCTCTCTCACCATTGCAGCCCCCCTCTCTCTCACCATTGCAGCCCTCTCTCACCATTGCAGCCCCCCTCTCTCTCTCATCATTGCAGCCCCCCTCTCTCTCTTACCATTGCATCCCTCTCTCACCATTGCAGCCCCCCTGTCTCTCTCATCATTGCAGCCCCCCTCTCTCTCGCCATTGCAGCCCCTCTCTCTCGCCATTGCAGCCCCCCTCTCTCTCACCATTGCAGCCCCCCTCTCTCTCACCATTGCAGCCCCCCTCTCTCTCTCGCCATTGCAGCCCCCCTCCCTCTCTCGCCATTGCAGCCCCCCTCCCTCTCTCGCCATTGCAGCCCCCCTCTCTCTCTCGCCATTGCAGCCCCCCTCTCCCTCTCGCCATTGCAGCCCCCCTCTCTCCCTCGCCATTGCAGCCCCCCTCTCTCTCTCGCCATTGCAGCCCCTCTCTCTCTCGCCATTGCAGCCCCTCTCTCTCTCTCGCCATTGCAGCCCCTCTCTCTCTCGCCATTGCAGCCCCCCTCTCTCTCTCGCCATTGCAGCCCCCCTCTCTCTCTCGCCATTGCAGCCCCTCTCTCTCTCTCGCCATTGCAGCCCCTCTCTCTCTCTCGCCATTGCAGCCCCTCTCTCTCTCTCGCCATTGCAGCCCCTCTCTCTCTCTCGCCATTGCAGCCCCTCTCTCTCTCACCATTGCAGCCCCCCTCTCTCTCTCACCATTGCAGCCCCTCTCTCTCTCTCTCTCTCCATTGCAGCCCCTCTCTCTATCTCTCCATTGCAGCCCCTCTCTCTCTCTCGCCATTGCAGCCCCCCTCTCTCTCTCACCATTGCAGCCCCTCTCTCTCTCTCGCCATTGCAGCCCCCCTCTCTCTCTCACCATTGCAGCCCCCCTCTCTCTCTCACCATTGCAGCCCCCTCTCTCTCTCACCATTGCAGCCCCCCTCTCTCTCTCACCATTGCAGCCCCCCTCTCTCTCTCGCCATTGCAGCCCCTCTCTCGCCATTGCAGCCCCCCTCTCTCTCTCGCCATTGCAGCCCCTCATTCTCTCCATTATTGCACCCCCTCTATCTCTCTCTCACAGATTTCTTTAGAAAAAAAAAACTAATTTATTATAATAATATAAATCATAATAAAAAGTGAACTAATTTATTATAAAAATAAATTACCATTTTTTGCAGGTAAAAAAAATTGCATTTATTATTCTTTTTGCCTGCAGAGCATGCATTTCTCTCTCTCTCTCTCTCTCTCTCTGCAATTATGGGCACAGTCAGGCTGCGATTAAGGGCACAGTGGTAGACTGCATTTGATGGGCACTGGTGAGACTGTATTGATCTCTTGTATCATGTCTGCAGTCTCTGACCATATCTTGTCTTATATCATGTCTGCAGTCTCTGACCATCTCTTGTATCATATCATGTCTGCAGCCTCTGACCATATCTTGTATCATATCATGTCTGCAGTCTCTGACCATCTCTTGTATCATATCATGTCTGCAGTCTCTGAGCATCTCTTGTATCATATCATGTCTGCAGTCTCTGAGGGAGTTTGGAGAGGAGTCAAGAGTGGGAGTGTCGCTGAGATGAGGGTCGTGGGAGAAGTCAGACGTGTGTGGACTGTGGAAAGGCGTCTCTAGGAAAACCAAAGCCACCAAACTGGAGCCGACCAACTGATCCCTGCATGATGAACCCAAGAGGAGATCAGTGACAACGCCGCCAGGCCAGTCTAAGGGGGGGGGGGTCACTGATGTATGATGTAAGGGGGGAGTGAATACAATAAGTAAAGGGACACTGATATAAAGGTTTCCTCCTTATATCAGTAAATACCCCCCCCCCCTTGCCTTAGGCTGCTTTCACACAGAGGCATTGGGGGCGTCTGCCACAAAACGCCGCTATTTTTAGTGGCACTTTACCGTCTTCTTTGCGGCGCTTTTCGGCCGCTAGTGGGGCACTTTTAATCCCTGCTAGTGGCCGAAAAAAGGTTAAAATCGCCCACAAAGCAGCGCTTTGCCGGCGGTTCCCGGCACTGCCCATTGGTTTCAATGGGCAGGAGCGCTTTAGGAGCGGTGTATACAGCGCTGCAAAGATGGGGCTTGCAGGACTTTTACTGTCCTGCCAGCGCACAGCTCCAGTGTAAAAGCACTCGGGCTTTCACACTGAAGTGAGAGGAGAGGCTTTTTACATTCACTATGCAAGCGCTATTTTTTGCGCTATAGCGCCTGTAAAGCGACTCCGTGTGAAAGGAGCCTAATGCCGCGTACACGCGAGCGGAATGTCCGACAGAAAAAGTCAGACGGAAGCTTTTCATCGTAAATACCGATCGTGTGTGTGCCTCATCAGACTTTTTTTTTCGAAAATTCTGACGGACCTAGAAATAGAACATGTTCTAAATATTTCCGACAGAACCAATTCCTATAGGGAAAACCGCTCGTCTGTATGCTGTTCCGACGGACCAAAAACGACGCATGATCTGAAGCAAGTACGAGACGGAAGCTATTGGCTACTGGCTATTACACTTCCTTTTTCTAGTCCCATCGTATGTGTTGGTGTGATCGTATGTACGCAAGACAGTTTCAGCGGAATTCCGTCAGAAAAACCTTCAGAGTTTATTCCAACGGGAAACGGGAAAACCAGTCGTGTGTACGTGGCATAAGTGTATTCTTTCTGCAGAAGGTGGTCTCTGGTCACCAGAGTCCCCCCCCCACGTCCCCAAAGTTCCTGGGGTACCCCTTGATGATTGACCACTTTTAACTGGAATTTGTGTGTATGTATATATATATATATATATATATATATATATATATATATATATATATATAAGGCCTATGTGCTTTCATATCTGTCTTCTCTATATATAATAATATATAATTAATAATATAATATATAATTCAAATTTGCATGGTTTTCCCTTTCATGAACAACAAAATAATGAAGTTGTGCTGTTGAGCTATTATTATAATGCTATGGGGCTGGGATGACCTTTTTTCCAGGGCTGGTTTTTATTCCCAGTCCGGACCTGGTGAGACCTCTGCACAGTGTTCATCTAAAGCTACAAGTTAGTGTAGTGCGTCCCGCTCACAGTGTTCAGCTAAAACTACAAGTTAGTGTAGTGAGACCTCTGCACAGTGTTCATCTAAAGCTACAAGTTAGTGTAGTGCGTCCTGCTCACAGTGTTCAGCTAAAACTACAAGTTAGTGTAGTGAGACCTCTGCACAGTGTTCATCTAAAGCTACAAGTTAGTGTAGTGCATCCTGCTCACAGTGTTCAGCTAAAACTACAAGTCAGTGTAGTGAGACCTCTGCACAGTGTTCATCTAAAGCTACAAGTTAGTGTAGTGCGTCCCGCTCACAGTGTTCAGCTAAAACTACAAGTTAGTGTAGTGAGACCTCTGCACAGTGTTCATCTAAAGCTACAAGTTAGTGTAGTGCGTCCTGCTCACAGTGTTCAGCTAAAACTACAAGTTAGTGTAGTGAGACCTCTGCACAGTGTTCATCTAAAGCTACAAGTTAGTGTAGTGCATCCTGCTCACAGTGTTCAGCTAAAACTACAAGTCAGTGTAGTGAGACCTCTGCACAGTGTTCATCTAAAGCTACAAGTTAGTGTAGTGCGTCCTGCTCACAGTGTTCAGCTAAAACTACAAGTTAGTGTAGTGAGACCTCTGCACAGAGTTCATCTAAAGCTACAAGTTAGTGTAGTGCGTCCTGCTCCCAGTGTTCAGCTAAAACTACAAGTTAGTGTAGCGAGACCTCTGCACAGTGTCCATCTAAAGCTACAAGTTAGTGTAGTGCGTCCTGCTCACAGTGTTCGGCTAAAACTACAAGTTAGTGTAGTGAGACCTCTGCACAGTGTTCATCTAAAGCTACATGTTAGTGTAGTGCGTCCTGCTCACAGTGTTCAGCTAAAACTACAAATTAGTGTAGTGCGTCCTCCTCACAGTGTTCAGCTAAACCTACAAGTTATTTTTTTGCGAGCTCTGCACAGTGTTCACCTAAGGCTACCTATAGAAGGTTGGTGGTGTTTTCCTGATCCTATCACTACCGCAGGCAGATAAATAAGCTGCAAGTTAGTTTTTTGCGAGCTCTGCACAGTGTTCAGCTAAAGCTACCTGTAGAAGGTTGGTGGTGTTCTCATACTACAGGCAGGCAGTTGATTTTGCTAGCTGCAGTATCAGTACATATATATATATATATATATATATATATATATATATATATATATCCCAGCTTAGTGCAGCTACAGGCCATTAGTATGTCTGGAAGGCCAACAAGGAGAGGCAGACAGACACAAGCCAATAAAAGAGGGCAAGCAGGCTCTGTGTCTAGTGCTGGTCGTGGGGACGGTGCATCCTCATCAGCACGTGGCTGTGGGACACGCTTGGACTTTTTTTCGGCAGCTGGCCGTGGTGAGCCGCAACATGCGGAAGACTTGGTCGAGTGGATGACCAAGCCGTCCTCATCCTCCTCATCCTCTCTCACCCATGCTCAGGGTACTTTGTCTGGCAAAGCAGCGGCCTCTTCCCTCGGCTCAATGTCATCAGTGACTCCTACCTAGCCCCACCATGTCCTCCTGAGGAGTCCCTCGAACTGTTTGACCACAGTGTTGGGTACATGCTCCAGGAGGATGCCCAGCGTTTGGAAGGCTCTGTTGATGATACTGAGCTAGATGAAGGCAGTAACGTGAGCACGGACAGAGGGGTGCCCAAGAAGGACAGCAATCTGGCAGTCATGCTCCCCCTGCTGCAGCATACTGCCAGGTTTGCTCCAGTGATGAGGAGGGAGGGGATGATGAGGTCACTGACTCAACGTGTGTGCCTGATAGGAGCCAGCCTAAGGGCAGCACACTGACTGCATCACACCCCAAAGCCCGCATGTGCAGGGCGCTGCAGTCTCTGTGCGTTATTCAAAAAGTTCTTTGGTGTGGGCCTTTTTTGAGACGAGTGCATCAGATCACACCGCTGTTATTTGCAACATATGTCTCAAGCATATCTTGCGTGGCCAAAACATCTCCCGCTTGGGTACCACATGCTTGACCAGACATATATTGACCTGCCATGCAGTTCGTTGGCAAGCATATCTAAAAGACCCACACTAAAGAACAAAGAGGATCTCTCCTTGCTCCTCATCAGCTGAGATCTCCAACCCCACTATACCTTCAGTCCTCTCTGAGACCTGCACTGAGAGGAATGAAGGTGTAGAATTAGGTGTGTCACAGCCAAGTACTTGTGGGCAATCTGCTTTCGGTACACCGACGTCAAATTGTACCAGGCAAATTTCCCTGCCCCAGCTGCTGCAAAGAAGTTTGCTCCCAGCCATCCACATGCCCAGCGGTTGAATGCTAGCTTGGCAAAATTGCTAGCACTTCAACTGCTGCCTTTTCAGTTGGTAGACTCTGCCCCCTTCCGTGAGTTTGTGTAATGTGCGGTTCCTCAGTGGCAGGTACCCAAACGCCACTTTTTCTCACGGAAGGCGATTCCGGCTCTCTACCGGCATGTGGAAGGCAATGTCCATGCCTCGCTGGACAGGGCAGTCAGCGGTAAGGTGCATATTACCGCTGACTCATGGTCCAGCAGGCATGGACAGGGACGTTACCTAAGTTTCACGGCGCATTGGGTGACTCTGCTTGCAGCTGGGAAGGATGCAGGACAAGGTGCAGTAGTGTTGGAGGTTGTTCCGCCACCACGCCTCCAAAATGCCACTACTAATGATTGTGTCACACCTCTCTCCTCCACCCCCTCCTCTTCTTCTTCCTCCATGGCCTCTTCCTGTGCTTTGTCCTCGGAACCAGCGGTGCTCTGTAGGCGTTCAAGGGGCTACGCATGTACACAGGCCAAAAGATGCCATGCGGTGCTTGAGCTGGTGTGCTTGGGGGACAGGAGCCACACTGGGGCAGAGGTTCTGTCAGCTCTGCAGGGGCAGGTTCAGAGGTGGTTAACGCCACGCCAACTTAAGGCAGGAATGGTGGTTTGCGACAATGGCACCAAGCTCCTCTCTGCCCTCCGACAGGGACAAATGACCCATGTGCCCTGTTTGGCTCACGCCCTTAACTTGGAGGTGCAGCGGTTCTTGGGCAGGTACCCGGGCTTACAGGTTGTCCTGAGACAGGCCAGGAAAGTCTGTGTGCATTTCCGCCGGTCATATAATGCCAGTGCTCAGCTGGCGGACCTCCAAAAGGAGTTTAACCTGCCCAAGAACTGCCTAATCTGTGACATGCCCACCAGGTGGAACTCAACGTTGGCCATGCTGCAGCGGCTGCACACGCAGCAGAGGGCCATCAATGAGTACCTGTGCGACTATGGCACCAGGACAGGGTCAGGGGAGCTTGTTTTTTTTCCCCACGCCAGTGGGCCATGATCAGGGATGCATGCACTGTCCTGTCACCATTTGAGGAGGCCACGAGGATGGTGAGCAGTGACAGTGCATGCATCAGTGACACTGTCCCCCTTGTCCACCTGTTGGAGCACACGCTGCGTGGAATAATGGACAGGGCACTTGAGGCAGAACAGAGGCAGGAAGAGGAGGACTTCCTTAGCTCTCAAGGCCCCCTTTATCCAGACAGTGTTCCTGCATGCCCGCAGGAAGAGGACGAGGAGGAGGAGGAGGATTGTGTCAGTATAGAGGTGGAGCCTGGCACTCAGCATCAGCAGCAGTCTTTAAGGGATCAGTCCCAAGAAACACATGGACTTGTACGTGGCTGGGAGGAGGTGGCTGCGAACCATGTCATCCTTAGTGACCCAGAGGACTCCGGACCCAATGCCTCAGGAGACCTACGCTGCATGGCCTCCCTGATCCTGCAAAGCCTGCGTAAGGATCCTTGTATTCGTGGTATCAAGGAGAAGGACCAATACTGGCTGGCAACCCTCCTTGATCCACGTTACAAGGGTAAGGTTGCGGACCTTATCTTGCCGTCGCAGAAGGAGCAGAGGATGAAACATCTTCGGGAGGCCTTGCAGAAAGGTTTGTGCAACGCGTTCCCAGAAACTGGGAGGTTACAAACTCCTGTTTCTGGACAACGTGTTGCTGAGGCTTCGGTCAGTCAAAGAAGGAGCGGTGGAGAAGGTGGCCGTCTGACCGATGCGTTCAGTCAATTTTTTAGTCCGCAGCCCCAAGGTATGATCGGTTCCAGCAACCATCGCCAGCGTCTGTTTTACATGGTGCAGGAATACCTAGGGGCAAGATCAGACTTGGACACCTTTCCCACCGAAAATCCTCTGGGTTACTGGGTCTTGAGGATGGATCACTGGCCAGAGCTTGCACAGTATGCAATTGAGCTACTGGCCTGTCCTGCATCCAGCGTTCTTTCGGAACGCACATTCAGTGCTGCTGGAGGCTTTGTAACTGATCACAGGGTACATCTGTCCACCGACTCGGTCGATCGACTGACCTTCATAAAAATGAATCAGACTTGGATCACCACCAGCTACCAAGCACCTGATGCTGATGTAACCGAATAATTTTTTTTGAAATCTCAGATCCCTTCAAAGACTGCCTATGCTGATGCTGAGTGACTATCCTGAGTAATTATCCTCTTACTCCTCAATGATCACGCTGATAGCTTGTAAGAACATTTTTGGTTCTGGGCGCTGTCACCAGTGCCTAAGGCCCAATTTTTCAGCCCCTGTTTAACAGGGGCGTGTAATTACAATTTTTGATGCAATACTTTGCAGCAGGGCTCGTTCCTGCATTCCAACTAGAGTATCTGTGAGGCGTCGCAGTGTTGTGGCACCAGCACCAGTGCCTAAGGCCTAATTTTTCAGCCCCTGTTTAACAGGGGCATGTAATTACAATTCTTGATCTAATATTTCACAGCAGGGCCCGTTTCTGCGCCCACCAAGAGCGAGTGAGGACTTACAGTGTTGTGGCACCAGCACCACCACCACCACCAAAGGCCCAATTTTTTGCCCCTGTTCAACAGGGCCCTGTGAGGGCTTACAGTTTTGTGGCCACAACAACAACTAAGGCCCAAATTTCTGCTGAGTATATAGGGTAGGCCCCTACTTTCAAACATCCAACTTACAAACGACTCCTACTTGCAAACGGAAGGAGACAACAGGAAGTGAGATGAAATCTACCCCTAGGAAGGGAAATTCTCTCCTGTAAGAGTTAATATGGGAAAAAAAATTCTCCTTTCCATTGATGCTTTATCACCAATCCTTGTTTCACAAAAAAACCCAAATTTTCAAAAAACATTTGTCATTGGGACAAAAAGTGAGGTGAAATCTTCTGAAGAGGAGCACAGACAGCAAAACAAATGTCACAGGGGTGATAACCCTTCCCTATGTTTTCCAAAAAGCTTAAAAAATATTTTTTGGCTGGAGCTAAACACGTTAAAAATGTACCTGTTCAAAATTACAAACAGATTCTACTTAACAACAAACCTACAGTCCCTGTCTTGTTTGCACCGCCTGTATACTGCTGTTCAGAGTATATAGGGCCTGGTTGCCCCACACCTTTCCTTTTTTTAATTTGGGTGCGGGGTTCCCCTTAATATCCATACAAGACCCAAAGGGCCTGGTAATGGACTGGGGGGTACCCATGCCATTTGTCTCTCTGATTTTCATCCATATTGCCAGGACCCAACATTACATTAAACCCGCAAGCAGTTTTGAATGAAATTTTTTCCTTTAAAAATGACATTTTGTGCAGGGACTGTTCTAAGCACAGGAAACACGCGCCACTTTACAGGCATACTATAGACTCCCCCCAGGTACGATATTTTTTACTTTAAGCAACATTAAAATCACTGCTCCCGAAAAAACTGCAGTTTTTAAAAGTTTTTTTTGCATTGATACATGTCTCCTGGGGCAGGACCCGTGTCCCCAAACCCTTTTTAGGACAATACCATGCAAATTAGCCTTTAAAATGAGCACTTTTGATCTCGAACGTTCGAGTCCCATAGGCGTCAATGGGGTTCTAACGTTCGTGCAAATTTTCGCTCCGTTCGCAGGTTCTGGTGCAAACCGAACCGGGGGATGTTCGGCTCATCCCTAGTGGGGACCTAGGAATAGATGAATTCTTGAGGAAGTCTCACCACCGTGTGAGATGGGGAATTGTACCACCCCGGATTAGGATCTGTGTGATCCCACCGGGAGCTTCTACTGGATTGCCAAAGATTTTCACTTTGGGAACAGGAGTGGCCAAGTCCCTCAAAGAATGGAACCAAGGCACACAGGGGTTTTGTACCACTAGAAGGCTAAGACAAAAATGTTGAAAAAAGGAAATGAAAGAAACTTATTGTCCTGTATATGAATATGAACCTAATAATAACATTGCTTAAATAACTGCAAGCACATTATACCCTACCACCCAGCATACTTATAATGACCTAAGTAGACATATGGATTAGAGCCCATTGTAGATGTGTATGCCAGAAAAGAAAAAAAGGGGGTGGTGCAGTTTTATTAGAGAAATGTGCTAAAATTTTAGTCTACAGGTTGTAGTTGGCTAGGTGTGAGAGTTATGTTTTTGTGAGATCCATGGATTGTTATGTTATTTTAGTTGTATCAATATGCCCAAAGTGCTGTATCAGCAAAACAGTTGATCCAAACCACGACTTTACCTACATGGAGTTTGCGGGTTCTCCCTGTGTATGCATGGGTTTTTTCCGGGTACTCCAGTTTCTTCCTACACTCCGGGGAAATGCTGGTAGGTTAATTGGATCCTTTCTAAATTGTCCCTTGTGTATGTATGAATGTGATTTAGGGACCTTAGGATTGTAAGCTCCTTGAGGGCAGGGACTGATGAATGTGAAATAATAGCAACACAGTATCAATATGGGTGGTATGATGATTTCTTTTGTGGTTGTTATGTATGTTTTAAAGTGATGGGACGTTGTCACAAGGACAATTACAGGTAACAAGTCAGTGGCATGTTGGTCATTGCAACTTTTAGAAGCAAGAAAAATATTTTGTCTGTAAAGTGTGACCTTAAAAAGACTAAAAATGTTATTTCTGACTTAAAATCGTCAACAATTTGATCTATATAATTTGGGTATAAAAAATATTGACCTTAAATTGTAAAATCATGTGCAATGTGTAGTCATTTTGCACTGTGGTCAGTTTAATATGGAAAAGAAAATAAAAAATATTATATTTGCTTATTCTAAAAGAAAAGTTAATCTAAAAACTGTGACCTGAAAATCGTTAATTTAAATACTTGTTGGGGTGGTTAATCATGTGGTCATTGGAGCCACACCCAATACACTTAATAAAATTGATAAAAATAATTAAATGAAATGTTAAAAGATTAGTGATGTAAAAAAGCCTTTTTCACTGATGATTAAAGTTTAAAAATAAGAAATGGTGTTTTATAGTTTAAAGGAGCAACGACTCCCCCCCCCCCTTTCTTTGACATGGGTTAAATTGCATGGCTTCTGTCTGTGTGTGAACAGCTGTATTGTCATGCAAATTGAGTGAGCTGAGTGAAGGTTAAATACCTCCTAATAATATTGTACCGTATATACTCGAGTATAAGTCGAGTTTTTCAGCACATTTTTTTGTGCTGAAAGTGCCCCCCCTCGACTTATACTCGAGTCAAGCACTTTTCTGCAGCAAAAAATTTCATTTTCCGAACTGATTTTGGGGCCCCGTATCTCAGGGCCACTTTGTGCTAGGAACCCTAGATTTGGCATGCAAACCCAGTGGAACTGGTACCATAACATATCCAAAGTTCTGGTTCCTAAGACCAAGTGGCCCCGAGATACGTTGCCCCAAAACTGGTTAGGAAAATGTCATTCTCTGCTGCAGAAAAGTGCTTGACATTTTCTGAACCGATTTTTGGGGCCCTGTATCTCAGGGACACTTGGTGCTAGAAACCCCAACTTAGGATATTTTATGGTGCTAGTTCCACTAAGTTTGTACACCAACTTTGGGGTTCCTAGCACTAAGTAGCCCCGAGATACGGGGCCCCAAAGTCAGTCAACTGTGTCCATCTGCAGCAATGTCATTTCGGGACCATTTGGGTTCAGAGACCCCAAATTTTGGCTGCAGCTAGGGGGCATCTAGGAACCCTTAACTACCGAGTTTGAAGTTCGGGGGACCTATGGCTGCAAATGGGCACAGTGAGGCATGCAAATGGGCACAGTGAGGCTGCAAATGGGCATTGTTGACCCTCTTTTCCACTTACAGTAGCTGTGCATTTCTCACCCTCATCTAATACTCGGGTCACTAAGTTTTTCCCATTTTTTTGTGGTAAATTAGGGCCTCGACTTATACTCAGAACGACTTATACTCGAGTATATACGGGTATATTTACATGTGTGTATGTATTGACAGTAATCTTTGTTTCCATAGAAGAAACAGTTTTTGAAGAAGTTTTCCAATGTGCTCAGTGTGGTGAAGTATAACTGTCTTGCAAGACAAAGGGGAACTTATAAAAAAAAAATAGTTTTTTGAACTGCTCATTTTTAACCATGGTGAATAATATTTTTTTTTATAGTTATGGTATACCATACATAAAATCCACGTGGTAACATTTAGTTTGACGTCAAACAATTTTTGGTATTAGAAAAAGTGCACTGGTAAAACATCTAAGAAAGAAAATGTTCAAAATGCTTATGTATGCTAAATATCTCTAACCTTTGGTTTATTTTTAGAAGGAAAATATAATGTGTTTTGTTACAAAAATTTTGATGCTTATTCCTCAGATTAGTTCTATGCTCTGAGTTATTATTATTATACAGGATTTATATAGCGCCAACAGTTTATGCAGCGCTTTACAATATAAAAGGGAGACAATACAGTTATAATACAATAAAATACAAGAGGATTAAGAGGGCCCTGCTCAGAGGAGCTTACAATCTAATAGGGTGGGGAAGGTGGTACAAAAGGTTGTAACTGTGGGGAATTAGCTGATGGAAGTGGTAAAAGATTAGTTAGAGATGTGATAGGCTTTCCTGAAGAAATGAGTTTTCAGGGATCGCCTGAAGGTAGCAAGAGTAGGGGATAGCCAAACAGGTGGAGGTAGCGAGTTCCAGAGGATAGGAGAGGCTCTGGAGAAATCCTGGAGATGAGCATGAGAGGAGGAGATGAGAAAGCTTGAGAGTAGAAGGTCTTAAGAAGAGCGAAGAGGACGATTTGGGTGATATTTGGAGACAAGATTGGTGATGTAGCTCGGGGCAGAGTTGTGAATGGCTTTGTATGTTGTGGTTAGTATTTTGAATTTAATTCGCTGGGTGATTGGGAGCCAGTATAGGGATTGGAGGAGAGGGTTGGCAGACACTGAGCGGTTGGTAAGGTGGATAAGTCTGGCAGCAGCATTCATGATAGACAAAAGAGGGGATAACCTATGGAGAGGCAGGCCAATGAGAACGGAGTTGCAATAGTCAAGGCAAGAGATAACAAGGGAGTGAATGAGGAGCTTGGTGGTTTCATTTGTTAAAAAGGGGCGAATTTTAGAGATGTTACGAAGGTGAATTCTACAAACTTTTGACAACAATTGGATTTGAGGCTGAAATGAGAAGTCAGAGTCTAGGATTGCACCTAGTACCCTGGCGTGAGGGGAGGGACTGATGGTTGCATTGTTGATTTTGATGGAAAAGTCATGGAGGGGGGCACGGGCGGGAGGGGAATATTAATAGCTCAGTTTTAGAGACATTTAGTTTAAGGAAGTGGTGCGATATCCATGCTGATATGTCAGTTAGTAAGTTAGTAATGCGAGAGGAGACTGAAGGAGTGAGGTGAGGAGTACACAGATAGATTTGGGTCTGATCAGCGTATAAGTGGTATTGGAAGCCGTGGGCGGTTATCAAGTGACCAAGGGAGGAGGTGTAGATAGAGAAGAGAAGGGGTCCAAGAACAGAGCCTTGGCACAGCTTGATCCCTTTTGGGGTGCCGGTGGACTCTCTTTGGGCCTCTCTATGCAACGGTAGTTAAACTTGGCGGTCAACACATTCTTTGAGGTGATGCAGCAGCTCCATTGGTCCTGTACATGGTTGTGGTAACTTGATAGACTTTTACACCTGGTGTTGTCAGTATATACTTCCCCCTCAGGGGTATGACATGTATTAGTCTGATGTTATTCGTATTATTCTGTATTGCTTTGGTTTTCTTTATTTGGTAAAAATAATAAAAGATTTTGAAAGAGAACAGAGCCTTGGGGGACTCCCACAGAAAGGGGCAATGGAGAGGAGGAGACAGAGTTGTAGGTGACACTGAAGGAGCGCTGTGATAAATAGGCAGAGAACCAGGATAGAGCAGAATCTTGGAGGCCAAGGGAATGTAGTTTATTGAGAAGGAGCGGGTGGTCAACAGTATCAAAGGCCGCAGAGAGGTCAAGTAGTAGGAGTATGGAATACTGGCTGCTGGTTTTAGCAGTTAGTAAATCGTTATTGAGTTTTAGTAAGGCAGTTTCCATGGAGTGCTGCGAGTGAAAGCCAGACTGTAAGGGGTCAAGAAGGTTATTTTCACTGAGGTAGGAGCTAAGACGGTTGTAGACTAAGCATTCTAGAAGTTTAGAGGTGAATGGGAGCAATAAGATAGGTCTTAAGTTGTTCAGGTTGGTAGGGTCCAGTGAGGGCTTTTTAAGTATGGGAGTGATCTGCGCATGTTTTAGAGGGGAGGGGAAGGTGCCACTAGAGAGGGAGAGATTGAAGATGTGAGTGAGGGAGCATAGGATAGAAGAAGAGGGTGACCGTAGTAGTTGTGAGGGAACAGGATCCAAGGGACAATTGGTTAGGTGGGCATCTGAGAAAAGTTTTGTAGCCTATTCAGTAGTAGCCAATTCAAAAGAGGAGAGTGTTGAATGTGCTGTTAGGCAAGGTATGTTGGGTGGGGAAGATGTACGCACAGTGGAGGTGTCCTTACGAATTGCATCAATCTCGTCTTTGAAGTGATTGGCAACCTCTTGGGCAGTGAGTGAGTTAGTGGGTAGAGGGGGTGGGGGACAAAGCAGAGAGTTAAAGGTTGAGAAGAGCCGACGGGGATTGGATGACAAGGAATTAATAAGAGAGACAAAGTAGTATTGTTTGGCAGCATGTAGGCAGGAATTGCATTTTAGAAGGGCAGATTTATATAGGTTGAAGTCTTGCAGGCATTTGGTTTTACACCATAGTCGTTCAAGAGCACGGCAATGTCTCTTGACATTTCTAGTGTTGTCAGTTTGCCAGGGTTGTGACGGTCGGGGCCTGATTCTGCATGTGGTTAGAGGAGCAAGTGCATCTAGTAATAATGAGAGTGAACTGTTGTAAACAGAGGTGGCCAGGTCAGGACAGGACAGGGGAGAGATTATGTCATATAAGTGGTCAGTAGCAGAAAAGATACGAGAAGGGTTAAAGTGGCGAAGGTTTCTACAAGTAATTGTTTGCTGCTTGGAGGGATGGGTGGTTGGAAGCAAGGATACAGTGAAAGTAATGAGGTTGTGATCAGAGAGAGGAAAGGGGGTGTTGGTGAGGTTGCCAGGGTTGCAGAGATAGGAGAATACAAGGTCAAGGGTATTACCATTGGAGTGAGTGGAAGTATGTGTCCATTGGGTTAGGTCAAAAAGATGAGGTTAGGTCGAGAAGTTTAGCTGTAGTTGGGCTGTTAACATTGACAGGAATGTTGAAGTCACCAAGAATGATAGTGGGTATTTCAGAAGAGACAAAGTAGGGTAGCCAGGCAGCAAAGTCATCAAGAAAGCGCAATACCGGTCCAGGAGGCCGATAAATTGCTGCAATCTTTAGAGAAATGGGAGAAAACAGACAAATACAGTGCATCTCGAAAGAAGAGAGGGATATAGAGGGAGGGACAGGAAGGACTTGGAAGGTGCTTTGTGGGGATAGAAGGAAGCCAACTCCACCTCCTTTCTGTCTGTTCGGTCTGGGGGAGTGAGTCCAATGAAGACCACCATGGGAGAGGGCAGCAGGAGAAGCTGAGTCAAAATTTTGAAGCCAGGTTTCTGTTATGGCGAATATGTTAAAGCTATGAGAAATGAAGAGGTCATGTACAGATGTTAGCTTGTTACAGATGGAGCGGGCATTCCAAAGGGCGCATGAGATTGGTGGGCTGCTTTGAGGAAGCAGGGGGATAGAAATTAAACTGAGTGGATTGCGGTGGTTGCCAGAGGGGGAGTGGTATTGGATATGTGGCTTGCAGTTGGAAAATGGCAGACCAGGATTAGGAGAAATGTCACCTGAGACTAGGAGAAGGAGGAGGGCGAGGAAGGCAAGATGGGAGTGGGATGTGCATGAGCGCATGTATCTAGTGGCCCTGGTGTTTATGTCAGCATGTGGGTGCAGCAAATGCAGGAGATGATGGGTACCATAGTAGGGAGAGGGTAGGAGTAAGGGTGATATGTGCATGCTGCAGGGAAGAGAGGAGGGGTAGAGTAAAGATAAATTGAGGATAGAAGACACCAATGTGAAAAGGAAGAGAATAAGGAGCATGTTAGTGGATTGAGAGTGGGAAACTGACTTTATATAAAATATAAAATAAATGTCAAAAGCTGGTTTGCTTGTCTTGCAGAGTGGAGAAGAGTTCTTGTTGTATCTTCATCCAGATTTAGTTATCCTGCTTTCGTTAAACTGCATCGGTGAAACTGCGCATCACTCGTGACAGAGCCACTCAGAACAGAGCCATGATGTCTGCGCCTTGCCCCTGTCTGCGCCACCCCATAGGCTGCTTTAAATTTATAGGGAGACTGAGCAGGCATGCATTTCTCAGTTGGTCATTATTGGGTCTGATTTGAGACACCTGAATATAGGAAGGGAGATGGCCAATACCAGAACAGCTACAGACACAGGCTAGGAGTTGATTTATTTAAGGTCTTCAGAACAGAAGGAGATCGCAGCCTTCAAAGACAATTCACCAATGGCAATATTGTTCTAAAGTGTTTCTACTTTCATATGTAAACATTTATGGGTTTTACTCCCCCCACTACCTAAATATTGATGCAGTCATCTGAGTCTGCACTGCCCGTAGCAGTTTCTTGTTCCTATTTACAGTATAAGGTGCTAAACTTTTTTGTTGTGTTATGATCTGACATGTATGAGCTTTGAAATTTAACGAGTTTCAATGCCCTGGCCCAGATAATTAAGCTTCTCCTGTCTTAGACTACGTTTCCACTATAATGACCCCCAAAGTCACGTGATTCAGAGACTCTGGAGTGTAACTTTGATCCAACTTCACAGTCTCTAGATCAGAGTTGCATCGAAGGTCGCATCAAGGTAGTGCAAGAACCTTTTCAAACTCGCTGCAACTTTAAGTCACAACAGTAGGAACTGAGCCTTATATAGTTTTGTATAATATTTTAAGATGCAAAAGTTATTAAGATTGAATTGAATAATTGCTGCTCTAGTTTAAACACCTATGATTATAAAAAAAAGTAATAAATGTATTACTACATGTATGTCAGTGTTACTACATTGAGTGTTAAGATTACTTGGGTATTAAGATTTTAAATTAGACCTGTCACAGATCGTCAGCTTTTCTACAGATCTGTCTCCTCTATTCCCAAAATTCTGGGATTTCCCTATCAGTTGCATCCAGGATGGTGTACACCGATAGTGTACTGAGTGGTTAGAAAAACAATTCTGTAATATTACAACATAAAAAAATAGACCACATTTGATAATGCAGTGCCTTATTATGACACATCAACTGATATAATAAAACAGTTGTGTTTCTCATAGATATGTTTTCAGAAATGGATAAATCAGTATTTATTAAAAACAGCAGATAAATCCTCAAGGTATCAGGAGTTGTATGGATAAACGAGGAGCACAGGATTAAAGGAATAATAGAGATTTTGCCCAAAGTAAACAATGAGATTAAAGTATAACTGCACTTTCTCTGAAAATGATACATGTATACTTGTTCCAGAAGCAAATGCAAAATGCCAATATGATGGGTTACCTTTACTGAAGAGAAGTCTTGCTTCTGGCTATCTTTTCTAGTGATGGTTAGAAAAAAGAAAAGCTTTAAAGAGGTATTAAACCATCTAAAAAACAATCTCTGTATTTGAATGTTAGCAATATTGTTATTAAATACAATGTTTTTCAAATTATTAATTTGTAGTTATTCAACTTGTCTTGAACAGGCACACAATTTCTTCTGGACCTGTGCTTCCCCCTCACTGATGTGTTGCCACAATATTCAAATGCCAATGTGCTAGCAGCAATCACAGACATCTACCCACTTCTGCACCCACAGCATTAGATGCAAGCTTTGGGGATAATTCAGATGCCTTCAAAAAGTCTATAAAGCATGACAAAGGGATCTGAGTTATCCTGAAAGTTTGCATCTTTAATAACCCAAGTTAGCCAATAAAGGGTATTGGCTGTATTCTGAAAAGAAAGACAGTGGGAGTGAAAAAAATAAACAGACATGACACCTTGTAAGTAATGCTCTTTGATATGCCCTTTATTGTAGTTGGTTTAATAACCCAATCTAACTAGACATGTGCACACTGAAATATTTCATTTCGGAATTTCGTTTTCTTCTGAAAAATACATTTATTTAGTTACTCTCGAAATAAGTTTTTATTTATTTCGTTTTTCGTTAAAAATTGCATTCGTACGAAAATCCAAATTAATTAAGGTCGAATCTGTCTTTAAAGGCTTATGGTGTCTGTCGAATGTTTCGCTGCTTTGTCGAATCTTCGTCGTTCATGTTGAATGTATATAGTTCAAACAGAAAATGGACTGGTGATAGTGATCACTGATCAGACAGGTAACAAGATAGGGTATATAGAATCTATATAGAATCTCAATCTATAATATAGACTCTATAATAATAAACCCCCCCCCCCCCCCACAACACGGGCAGCCTCTGAGGCTATCACAACACTAGCAACACTAGTATTACAATCAAGTATAAAACACAATAGCAGCAGATTATTATGAAAAAGTTAAGTTGAACTGTAGCTTGCTTCACTATTGTTCTGCTGCTGTGAATGTCCCCTTTGTCCTCATGCATGCTGGATTTTTATGTAATTATTATTTTAGGTCCTTCATACATATTTGCCCTTCAATAACCTCCCCAGCATGGTGTCTCGTGCCCTATATTCACCTCATGTAGTCACTTAACAATGTATTTTATCTGCTCCATAGTAGTGCTTTACCCCAAACACCCCTAAAATGTTTGGTAATGTTATTTTTATTTAAATTCAGGCAGAGTGCCAGAGGCTTTTTTTTGTGGTGTCCCCAAATTTTTTTGTAACCCTCTCTCCCCCCAACTGCTAAGTCAGCTGATCCCAATTCTCTATCCTCAATCATCTATCTTCTGACTTTGCCAATCCCATACACACTATACCCATCTCTTTACTGGTCAGATTTATGGATGAATTCCCCAAAGCATGTAGTGCAAGGGCCTGCCTGTATAATTTCCAATGGTACTGTTTAAAGTTTTTGTATCCTATTATTATCTTGATAGGTAATAGCAGAATGTTCAAATGTGCTCAAATGTGTACAGTGTGTATTTATATCGTTGTATTCAGACACTTCTTACCTGTCCAGTGGTCTGCCAATAGTGTAACTAAGGAGGGGCTGTTCCAAGTAATAACCATTATTTAGGCATTCATCTCTCAATGAAGTGAAGAGGGTTACCTGTCCAAGAGTTCCCCCCCCCCCCTATAATGTTAAAAATGGCCCATGAGAGGGGGAGGGGGAATATGATAGGTGTACCTTATACTTTGGTGTTGTTAAATTCCCCTTAATAAATGCTATCTGGAGGTTGCCCCATAATGTTTTTGTCTAATCTGCTTGCCATGTTTCTGTGAAAAAATAGTAATGTTTATTGTTTTTACCTCAACAGTTTCCTTCAACGCCACAGGAATGGCAGACTGTGGCCTCCCACTTTGCCCAGCGGTTGGACTTTCCTAACTGCGGAGGGGCAATTGATGGGAAACACGTCCACATCGTCCCACCACCCAACTCGGGGTCGTACTATTATAATTACAAGGGGTTTAATAGTATAGTGATGTTGGCGGTGGTGTCGGCTAATTATGAGTTCCTGTATATGGACGTGGGGAAGAATGGCCGGATGTCCGATGGTGGAGTCATCGCCCAGACGGAGTTCTACAGGCATCTCCAGAATGGCAGCTTGGACTTGCCACCTCCAGAGGACAATGTTGAAGGTCTCCCATTTGTGTTCGTTGCTGATGAAGCGTTTGTGCTGGGGGACCACATGATGCGGCCATTCCAGATGAGGACCCTCACCCCGGAACAGAGGGTTTTTAATTACCGGCTGGCCAGAGCCCGAAGAGTGGTGGAGAACACATTTGGAATCCTGGCCAGCCGGTTCCGACTATTTCTGACACCCATCCATATGGCGGAGTATAAACTGAACCATATAATACTTGCCTGCTGTGTTCTCCATAATTTTTTAAGAAAACATTCAGCCAACTATGCTGGCTCAGTTGGACCTGAGGCCGGAATCCAAAATCCATCAACACTGACGGCGCTTGAAAGTGGCCATCCTGGCTTGCCCTCCCTGAATGCCCGTGATGTCCGGTTACGATACCTGGAGGTCTTTGCGGGTAGGGGGGCTATCAATATGCCAGACAATCTGTGAAACCTTTTTCAAATAAAAAACAACCAAAAGAAATTCTTTGTGGACATTTACTGCTTGTGTTTGTTTTAGCTGACCCTGACAGAAATGTGTTGAGTGCAGAAAATGTCGTGATTGGGTAACCTTATAAAAAACACTGTTGGCTGGTACTTCCTAAATGCAAAAACAAATTTCACTACAAGTGCACTTGCAACTGCACTGAAACTGCACTTGTAGTGCAAAGTGTATTTGCCCTTAGGAAATAACCCCCATGTTTGCATAAAACAGCAATTACATCACCCCAAAAGTGTTGTAGTGTTGAGACAATAATCCACACATTCTTGAGTAACCAACTTTTTTACAGCTGCACAATCACATGTGCATTTACCAAAGGTTTTTAAAACAAACCAACATGTTTGTTTTATAACAATTTTTGCTGTAGCATAATCAAAAATCGAAATGTCCTTTTCTGATAAAACAGGCCTGTGTAAAACCAACAAGAAAGCCAAAAAACTTGAACTTACAAAGTTCACATTAGGTAAAACCTGAAGGCTATATCAGACATGAGTATTTAGGAACTGTGTTTGATATAGCATTCAGATGGGGGGAAATCACCCCTGGAAAAGCCAAATTTGGAAGATGCACACCAAGTTCCGAATGTCAACATGTGCTATCTGCCATCAGGGGGGATCAAGGGACGTGTTTTGTGGGAGCAAGCCCTTCCTCACCGCTACTTTATAATTGAGGAAGGTGTTGCACCCCCAAAATGCGTCCATTGATCTCCCGTGATGGCAGATAGCACATGTTGGCACACTGTGTGCATCCTCCAAATTTGGCTTTTCAAAACATTGCAAAAAGATTTAAAAGATTGGACCACAATCCAAAAAGTGATTTTGTGGGCTTTTAAATTCGCCCCAAAACATCAATGATGTTATTATTTTTTTTAATAACATCACTGATTTTTTGCTGTATGTTGTGCAATTCGAGATTACACCCCATGATCTCCCCGATCAGGATGTGGGCACTTTCTGATGTAAAGCGTTCTGGATCCCTCACATCATGATCACATAAAAAGAGATAAAGAAAACAAAAACACGTATCAAAAATCTGCCACCATCCATCTCTTTTACCTGAGCCTGTGGTCGCAGACACTCACCTGTTGTGGTGCCAATCTCCACCACATCTTCTTCTTCCTCCTGCTCTTCTTCTTGGGTTGGGGGTATTTCACCTTCTTCCATAGGTGGGGGGTCTGTGGTCTCCTGGGATGAGGGGTGTCCTCCGAGTCTTTTCTCCCCTATGTAAAACAAAAATGGTATAATTAGCACACAGATATTTGATGGCAGAACTATAAATAGGAAACATTGCTTGGAAGTGGGGTACAATTATCTATTTTAGCCGAGTTCCAAGATGTAATTTTCTTATTGCCCTTTGTCAAGCTGCAATACTTTACCGGTTTAGTACAAAGTTCACAGATGGAGACCCCCCTATAGTATACACTGGAGCACCTGTGTGGCCCCCCCTAATAAAAATGTTGTTCTGGGGTCCCACACTAGTGCTCCAGTGTCCAGATGTGAAAACAGCTGCTCAGTGTCCTCTCCTTACACACAATCTAGTTGGCATTTCATTCTAGTAACAAACCCATCTACACAAACAAATATTTGGCATCCAAGTAGGCCCCCAAAAAATGTGGGAAAATGCATATGGCCGAAACAATGGTGTTTTAGAGGCCCAAAGAAAAATGTTTGATACGAACGAATAATGGGCCCATGAACATTAAAGTTGCCCTTTTAAACGTTACAATTACTAAAAGCATATGGAGCAGAACGAACGGAATAAAGACAGAAAGAATAGGAACACAGCACAACTACTTACTTTTTTGCAGCACTCTCCGGATCTTTCGGTACTGCTCTGGCTCTCTCAACTTCAGGTCCGACCACCGCTTCCTGAGCTGATCTTTAGATCTTCGGACCTCGAAATTCCTCTCAAGACTCCTGACCACTTTCGCCATGATCTTGGCCTTTCGGATGTTCGGGTTGGGGTAAGGCCCATACTTCCCGTCATAGTCGGACTTCTTCATGATGTCCACCATCTCCAACATCTCCCCAAAGGACATATTTGTGGCCTTAAAACGTCTCCTTCTGGATCGGGACGTGTCCGGATCCGGGCTTTCCTCCTCCTCCTCCTCCTCGTTCCTGTAATTATCACGCACCTGCTGTGACTCTGCCATGTGCTCTTCCCCCACTGCGCTGAACGAAAAGGGGCGGGCGGAGTTACACGCATGCGCAGTGTATATAAAGCGTAACACGCGTGCGTATTACGTACGATCTGTGAGCGGAGGAAGGAGCATTGGAGGCGCCGATCGTAAGAACGAAGGTAAGAGACAAACTTGTGCCTATACTGCTTCTACATTGAGGCCTATATTGTAACAAGATTAGGAGAGTTTTGTCTGACATTAGGCTTTGTCTTGTGTTGTGTCTTGCAGTGAACATGGATATGGTACTCAAAGATAATGACTTCATGTCAGTATTCATAGATATGCTAAGGGAGCTGCCCTGTCTGTGGGAGATTAACCACCCCCATTTCAAGAACCAAGCAAAGAGGAAGGCAGCACTGGTGCAATTGTTGGTAATTGTGAAGCAGGTGATCCCCACGGCAGACATCACTTATTTAAAGATCTTAATTGGTGGCCTGAGGAGTACATATCTGAGGGAGCGCAAGAAAGTCCTGGATTCGCAGAGATCCGGAGCAGCAGATGACATCTATGTCCCCAGGATGTTGTCCTACGACAGGCTGCATTTTCTGGCAGGCCAGACTGAACCCAGGCCATCCCTCTCCAGTCTTCCTTCCACGCTTCCTTCCCCACTGGCTGAGGCTTCTGACGCTCCCAACCTGGGCCTTCCAGGCCACATGTGGAGGAGCCCAGATTGAGCCAGGTATAGCATTCCTCTAAATATTTCTGCTTGTCCAATCAATGATGTTAACTAGATGTTAGTTTGGAGTACTAATTTAGGATTGTGATTGATGATGCAAAACATTACAACCATGTCCCTTTTTCATACACAGGAAAGTCTCAGCCAGGAGGTGGCCGGGCCGAGCCTGCTTGCTGATATCAAGGTCCCTCCACCCCCCCTGAAAAGAGAAAGTGGCAGTAGGAGGAGTGCCCTAGAGGAGGCTACCGGAGGACTCTTTTGGAGGGCTACAGAGGTCCTGGGAGCACGACAGACCGTGGAGGAGGACATTGCTGCCGTCATTGCATATAAAATGCAGAGGATGGAGGAGGGCCAACAAGTAATGTGTGAGGCCCTCATATCGGAGGCTCTGGAGAAAGGTACGAGGGGCCAAATTACACCTGAGACACACCTTTGTGATGGTCCTTCTCCTCCTCCTGCAGGTCCTCCTCCTCGTCCTCCCTCTCCTCCAGGTCCTCCCAGTCCTCCTCCTCCTCCAGGTCCTACTCCTTCTCCTGCCACATCTACAACTGCACAGCCACAGCCCGGAAGGAAGCGTGAAAGGAAGACCAGAAAGTGAGGACCCTGGATCCAGTCTGGTCGGCCAAAAAATGCAGCCTCTTGTGGTACCACAGCCTGGGGACACAGATGTCATCTGCTGCGATCCGAGTCTCTGTAAATCCCGGACCAGACTGCCCTCCCTTATATATGGACTCCTCAGGCCACCAATTTTGATGTTGAAGAATTGTTGTCTGCCGTGGGGGTCCCAGGCTTCACTAATTTCTCATGTTGATCCAGTGTTGCCTTCCTCTTTGTTTGGTTCTGATACCTTAATAAAGGATTTTTGTTTTGAATTATACTCTCCTATGTGTTTTACTTCAAAAATGATGGTTTGTTTGTGAGGATTCAGGTACATTTCAAATATACAATGTGAAATGAACAAGGGACACCAACAACAAACAATCTCCTTGAGATTAAATAATAAAAGATATCAATGGTGTTGGGGTAACTTGACACACAAAACACACACAAAAATATTCTGGAGTAAAAATAAAAATAACATTGAACAAAGATCAGCCTTGGAAAAAATCCAAACATTACAGAAAAAAAAAAAGGCGTCAAATAAAAAACAAAAAAATATATAAAAAAAAAAGTGTCAGATGTGACAACTAATAACAATATATTGAGGGAATCCCAATAAAAAAACCACAAAGAAAACTTTGTGAGAAGTGTGTGTGAATATGAGCAGAAAAACTACTTAATTCTTGTCACATTATAAAGAAGAAGAGAGTGCGCTGTATTAAACCATTTTTAACATTGCAGTGTGACGAAAGTGCTGTATCCATTGCGAACGCTAAGTTTACCAGAAGGAGCTGTCCCGTGTCGGAATTTCTTCTCAGCATGCGTGGCACTTTGTGCGTCGGAACAGGCCACACATGGTCGGAATTGACGCGATCGGATTTTGTTGTCGGAAAATTTTATCTCCTGCTCTCCAACTTTGTGTGTCGGAAAATCCGATGGAAAATGTCCGATGGAGCCCACACACGGTCGGAATTTCCGACAACACGCTCCGATCAGACATTGTCCATCGGAAAATCCGACCGTGTGTACGGGGCATTAGAAGCGCTGCACAACACATATGAAGACATATGAAGTTATTCTTGTCAAATGCATTCTTATTTCAAAGGTTCTCTTTTGTACCAAACATGAAGAGAACTAAGCATTCTGATATTTTCATTGACTAGTGTCAAAAACACAACAATGCACCAGTCATGTCCTTAATGGCTAAGCGCACACGAGCAAAGTTTAGTAGCCTGTTTGCACTACTAAAATTCTTATGCTGCGTACACACGAGCAGACTTTTCGTCCGGACTGGTCTGACGGACCGAATCCGGCGGACAATCCGACCGTGTGTGGTCTTCATCGGACTTTCAGCGAACTTTTTCTGTCGAAAGTCTGACGGACTTTAGATTTGAAACATGCTTCAAATCTTTCCGCCGGAACTCCACTGGACCCAGTTCCCATCGAGAAATCCGCTCGTATGTATGCTAGTCTGACGGACAAAAAAATGACGCATGCTCAGAAGCAAGTTCGAAACGGAAGCGCTCGGTCTGGTAAAACTAGTGTTCGTATTGTAGCTAGCACATTCCTGACGAGGCAAATTCTGTGATCGTTGAATGCAGCGCATTAATTGTCTTCTTTATAATGCTAGAACAACGAAGTTGTTTTGCTGCTCGTATTCACACACGGGGTGATTTACTAAGATGAATGTGTTGCACCGGTTCATACCTTAATTGGCTCGCCGTTTAAATCCTTAATTGAGCGCACGCACAGCAGTACCTGGCCGCGAGAATGTTTCCAGCGCATCTCGCGTTTGCTGCAATAGGAAAAAAAACATCCTACTATTAAAGCGGCGCAAGAAAAACCGGCATGGGTTCCCCCTCCTGGGGTATACCAGGCCCTTCGGTCTGGTATGGATTGTAAGGGGAACCCCCTACGCTGAAAAAATGACGTGGGGGTCCCCCCCAAAATCCATACCAGACGCTTATCCGAGCACGCAGCCCGGCCGGTCAGGAAAGGGGGTGGGGACGAGCGAGCGCCCCCCAAACCGTACCAGGCTGCATGCCCTCAACATGGGGGATGGGTACTTTGGGGAAGGGGGCGCCCTGCGGGCCCCCCCACCTCAAAGCACCTTGTCCCCATGTTGATGAGGACAAGGGCCTCTTCCTGACAACCCTGGCCATTGGTTGTTGGGGTCTGCGGGCGGGGGGCTTATCAGAATCCGGGAGCCCCCTTTAATAAGGGGGCCCCCAGATCCCAGCCCCCCACCCTACGTGAATGAGTATGGGGTACATGGTACCCCTACCCATCCACCTGGGGGAGAAAAGTGTCAAGAAAAAAACACACTACACACTTTTTTAAAGTAATTTATTAGGCAGCTGCGGGCCCCTCCACCTCAAAGCACCTTGTCCCCATGTTGATGAGGACAAGGGCCTCTTCCTGACAACCCTGGCCATTGGTTGTCGGGGTCTGCGGGCGGGGGGCTTATCAGAATCCGGGAGCCCCCTTTAATAAGGGGGCCCCCAGATCCCAGCCCCCCACCCTACGTGAATGAGTATGGGGTACATGGTACCCCTACCCATCCACCTGGGGGAGAAAAGTGTCAAGAAAAAAACACACTACACACTTTTTTAAAGTAATTTATTAGGCAGCTCCGGGGGTCTTCTTCCGACTTCGGGGGTCTTCCTCCGCGCTCTCCAGCCTCTTCTCCGCATCTTCTCCCAGTGTCTGGTTCTTCTCTGCTATCTGCAGCTGACACAGTGCACTGCGATTACCTGCAGTTATGTGCGGATAGATGCGCTAAATCGCTCCTGGACGCAGTCAATTCTATTTTTTCTATCCGCACCAAACCGCATGTAATCAAAACGCAGTGTATGAATGGGGCCATAGGAAAGCATTGTGTGCATTTAGCTGCGGTAGAAAATGCAGCTAAAAGCACAATTCTATCTGTCCGTGTGAAAGGATAAGGCCCCTTTCTCACTGGCGCGTTTTTTAGGTGCTAACAATAGCACCTGAAAAACGCCCTAAAGAAGTGGCTCCATTCACTCCAGTGTGAATCGGGCTTTCATACTGGAGCAGTGCGCTAGCAGCACAGTAAGTCCCCTTTCACACTGGGGCGGTGGGGGCGTCTGCGGTAAAGCGGCGCTAATTTTAGCGCCGCTTTACTGTCTTAGCGGCGTTATTCGGCTGCTAGCAGGGGGGTTTTAACCCCCCTGCTAGCGGCCGAAAAGGAGTTAAATACACCCGCTGCTGGAGCAGCATTTTGCCGGCAGTATCACGGCGCTGCCCCATTGATTTCAATGGGGAGGAGCGGTGAGTTCACCGCTCCAAAGAAGCTGCTGGCAGGACTTTTTGTGATGCCCTGCCACCGCACCGCTCCAGTGTGAAAGCCCTCACTGGAGTGAATGGAGCCGCTTCCTTAAGGCATTTTTCAGATGCTATTTTTAGCGCTGTAGCGCCTAAAAACGCCTCAGTGAGAAAGGGGCCTAAAAAAAAGGCCTGCTAGCAGCAACTTTTGAGCGTATAAACCGCTCCTGCCCATTGAAATCAATGGGACAGTGCAGCTATACCGCCGGCAAAACGCTGCTGCGGTGGCGTTTTGCAGGCGGATTTATATAAACCCCTTTTTGGTCACTAGTGGGGGTTAAAACCGCTAGCAGCCGAATACCGCCGGTAAAGCAGCGTTAAAAATAGCGCCGTTTTACTACTGCTGCCCGCACCGCCCCAGTGTGAAAGGGGCCTAAGGGCCCTTTCACACGGACGGACCTTTCAGGTCCGCCTCGGGCCTTGCGGACCTGAACGGACACTCCATGGACCTTTATGGAGGGTCGGATGTCAGTGGTGACATGTCCGCTGACATCCGACCCACTCCAATACGAAAAATTGTAATGGAGGAAAAAACTATTTTTACATCTGTCTGCGGATCGGATCAGGTGACGACCGCCTCTACGGTCCATCATCATCCGATCCCCCATAGAGGAGAGCGGCAGTCTGACAGGTCCATCCCTGCACAGGGTGCAGAGACAGACCTGTCATCTGCCTGCTCAGCGGGGATCCACGGAGCGATCACCCGCAGAGCAGGGTCCGTACACGGACACGTCCGTGTGAAAGAACCCTAAGGCCAACGCCCTTTGTACAAAAATCCATGGGAAAGTTTGTACAAAGTCCCATCGTGTGTATGAGGCTTAAACACCAGAAATTCAAGTTTTCATATCTTTAAAGGTCACCATACACTGGCCAATCAGTTAGATCTTCCATAAATTAGATTCAGTGCAAGAGCCTGTTTGGTTTTCTACAATTAGAAGTAATTCTTACAGTGCATCTTCCTATTACTGCTTTAGCCTAATGCTCTCTTTCCACTATTTCAACCCCAAAGTTGCATGATTTACAATGTGCTTTTTCGGCTTGTTTTCCACTATTGCATCCTGTCATGCCACTAGGGACTGAAAAGTTGCATCACAAGTTCTACCCCATGACTTACAATGAGTACCATTCATATGTGTGCGACTTCAAGTGGCAGCAACTTCAAAGTAGTCCCTGCACTACTTTGGTCCTACTTTCATGTGACTTGCGGTCCATAGACCTCAAAAATACACAGGCATTGCTTCAAGTTTTGGAAAAAAGTTGCGGGAAACTCGCGGCAAAAAACACGCAACTTTGGGCTTGCAATAGTGGAAACCGAGCCTTAATGCCATGTCATGCGACTAGTTCAAAACATAGGAGAAAAAGTCCCACTGAAGTTGGAACAAAGTAGTGCAAGAACGTTTTTTGGAGTTGCACCAATTAGAACATTGAGGGAACATTGAAATACATGTGTTTTGACTTGTAAGAAAAAAACCGTGCTAGGTCAAAAATAATAAACATTGAAACATATGTGGAAATATTGGAATTTCACAGCAACTGTAAACCAAAAATATAATAAAGTCCAAAAGCAGCAGCTCACAATGTGACAACACAAGTATACTGTATAAAAGGAAAAAAGGGCTGTGCTACAAATGGGAAGTCCATACAGTGGTTCTTGGATGGACGATAATAGTTCAATCAAGTGACAAACACCCAGGTGAATCGGAATACCAAACGTGCCACCACCTGAAGATCAACCTGCTTACCTGCTTACCAGCTAGCAGGTAAATCGGGCAATTGGCTTAAACCCAGCCAGGGCCTTTCCTCATAAGGGGGATCCGCTGACAGACAGGTTGGATGCAGGATGATATAGATAGGATAATCAGACTCCTCCTGGCAGCACAAGACTTTAATCAGACCTCAAGACCCTAATGCCGCGTACACACGGTCCTACTTTTCGTCTACAAAAGTCCAACGGACGCTGATGGACTAAAGCTGGCTGGTAATCCGATCGTGTGTGGGCTTCTCCGGACTTTCAACTGACTTTTTTAGCCTCAAATCCGACGTACTTTAGATTTGAAACATGCTTTAAAACTTTACTTCGTAACTACGACGGACCCCGAAATCCGCTCGTCTGTGTGCTAGTCCGACGGACAAAAAGCCACGCTAGGGCACCTATTGGCTACTGGCTATGAACTTCCTTATTTTAGTCCGGTGTACGTCATCACGTACGAATCCGTTAGACTTTTGTGTGGTCGTGTGTAGGCAAGTCCGTTCGTTAGAAAGTAGGCCGCAAGTCCGCCGCAAGTCCACCGAAAGTCTGCCGGAAGTCTGTCGGACAGGCTGTCCGACTTTTGTAGACGAAAAGTACGACCGTGTGTACGCGGCATTACTGTACATTACAGCAGTCTATTCCAGTGTAGAACATAGTTTGAAGATCCTACTGTACACAGCTCTCTGCAGTACGCAGTGCTCTGAAGCTGCCGTCGTGTGTAGAGCGGCGATCAGGAGACAGCCTAGTTCTGGGTGGAAGGCAGGAGGTTTGTGTTTTGACTTGTCCTGTGACTTCACATGTGTCAAGTCGCACAACAACTCGCAGTAGTGGAAAGAGAGCCTAAGGCCACTTGGGACTGAAAAGTTGCATCACAAGTTCTACCCCATGATTTACAATGAGTACTGTTCATATGTCTGCGACTTGCTTATGCCCATGCCGTGTACACAGCGGGCACACATTTTTATTACAGAAATCCATATTTGGCATGGAAATTAACCACTTGCTTACTGGGCACTTAAACCCCCCCTGCTGTGCAGACCAATTTTCAGCGCTGATGCACTTTGAATGACAATTGCGTGGTCATACTTAGCCAAATGTTTGTTTTTTTAAAGTTCCCACAAATAGAGCATTCTTTTGGTGGTATTTGATCACCTCTGTGTTTTTTTTTTTTTTTTGTTCAAAAAAAAAAAAAGAAAAGACAGATTTTTAAAAATATTTTTGTATATTTTAATATTACATTTTGCAAACAGGTAATTTTTCTCCTTCATTGATGTACGCTGATGAGGCGGCACTGATGGGCACTGATTGGTTACACTGATAGGCAGGACTGCTTTGGACCACTGGTGGGCATTGATAGGTGGCACTGGTGGGCACAGATGAGAAAGAATTGCCTCTTCGGGACCAATGTCCCTTGCACCTAAGCCTGTGATCAGCTTTTATTTTTATCCTCATGCTGCCAGCGTGAGGAGAAAAAATAAACAATTACCGAGCTTTAGTTTACATCATGTGATCAGCCGTCATTGGCTGACAGCTAATCGCGTGGTAAGGGGCCAGTATCGGCCCTTACTTCGATCTGTGATCGCCCGAGTCTCAGTGACTGCGCGCCCTGCAGATAACACACGGGGAGCCCGTCCTATAACAGCCTCCTAGAAATTCAGGTTCACGCTGTGGCCGTTGTTTAGCTATAGCACAGACACCAAGCAGTTAATAGAAAAACAGATGCAGATTTCTAGGACTGGCCAAAAATAATATTTAGAGTCAAAGGCAACTGATAGCTTTCTATTAAAGGTCAAAATGGGTCATTAACATGCATCACAACTGAACTTAGGAATGTGTCTTTGCAAAGTTAAAATAATTAAAATCCTTTCTTATTTTTGCTTGGGGATAGACTGCAGAGGGATTAGAAGTTTTGTCAGATGTCTGCACCCCTGATAGGGTGAAGACACCTCCCAAATTTTGCCAATTTCTCATTAAAAATTATTCACTTCCTGTCACATAGCCAAACAGCAAATGAGGGTAAAACCCTACCAATGTATGTCCTTGGGGACACACAGGTCAATCTAAATAGTTTCCCCATTCAGGAAATTGCACTCTAGCATTTTGCCATGTACATCCCAAATTATTATGTATCTTGGGGTTTATTTACTAAAAGGTAAATCCACTTTGCACTACAAGTGCACTTAGAAGTGCAGTTGCTGGAGATCCGAGGGGGACAAGAAAGGAAAAGAAAAAAAACAGCATCTTTGCCTCTACATGATTGGATAATAAAATCACCAGTACTACCGCTCAGATTTTCATCAACTACACTTGTATTGCAGAAAGGATTTGCCTTTAATAAACCCCAAAATACCTAATAATTTGGGGTGTACACAACAAAGTGCTAGAGTGCAATTTGCATAGTGGGGGCACTAGTTAGATTGACCTGTGTGTCCCCAAGGAAAAATATTGTTAGGGGTTTACTCTCACTTCCTGTTTGGCTATGTGACAGGAAGCAAAGCCAATTTTAAGAAAAGGGACACAAAGCCCAACCTTAAAAATAAATAAATACAAATTAAAAAAAAATCTTGATTTCCCTCAAATGTCCACAATTAGAATAGTATTGTCTTCAGCTTCATTTTAGTTCAGTGCTCTAAATCAGTGCTTCTCAACCCTGGGGGGGGACTTGAGGACTGAGGCTGAAACCACTGCTCAAAAAAAAAAAATTTGAATACTTACCACTCTGGAATGTTACTTTCCTGGTCACTATCCATGGCAGCATATGCATAATCCATGCATGTGCTACCATGAAGGCACCAGGAAAGTAACTTAAAACTAAACAAAAATAAAAAAAGGGATTTGTCTAAGACATGCCAATCAGCCTAGTTAAGCTGCAGCTGGGAAATCCGTTGCATGAAAAGAACACACATAAAACCTAAAAAATTTGAAACAATTTTATTGGTCCAAAAAAACAGGACTTGGAAAAGATACAAGGAAAGCAAAATACACACATGTATGTTAATTTGAGACACTAACAGAATATGTTTGAGGTTTGACACTTTTGCAGTGTAAATTAACGGGAGTTAAAAGGAGTGCACCCACAAATGGACATCTATTAAGGATTAAAACAATATTAGGCACAACATCTTGAGAAATAATTTTAAAAATAATGCAGCACAAACAGTTAAATCAAAGTGAACAACGTAAAAAGAACTAGAAAATGCATTTCCTGGGGAAAATGCGTGGGAATGCTGAATAGCTAAAATGGCCGCCATCAAAACTGCCCCATCATATTGCCATCAAAACTGCCCCATCATATTGCCACCATCAAAACTGCCCCATCAGAATTGCCCCATGAAAACTGCCCCATCATATTGCCACCATGAAAACTGCCCCATCAGAATTTCCCTATCAAAACTGCCCCATCATATTGCCACCATCAAAACTGCCCCATCAGAATTGTCCCATCAAAACTGCCCCATCATATTGCCACCATCAAAACTGCCCCATCATATTGCCACCATTAAAACTGCCCCATCAGAATTGCCCCATCAAAACTGCCCCATCAGAATTGCCCCATCAAAACTGCCCCATCATATTGCCACCATCAAAACTGCCCCATCAGAATTGCCCCATCAAAACTGCCCCATCATATTGCCACCATGAAACTGCCCCATCAGTATTGCAACCATCAAAACTGCCCCATCAGAATTGTCCCATCAAAATTGCCCCATCAGAATTGCCACCATCAAAACTGACCCATCAGAATTGCCCCATCAAAACTGCCCCATCATATTGCCACCATCAAAACTGCCCCATCAGAATTACCCCATCAAAACTGCCCCATCATATTCCTCTATTATAAATCAGTACATGGTGTGTCTGTCCCCTCCCCCGGGCTCTGTAATCAGAGCTGAGATGCTCCAGCCACCTCTCCCCCTGTGTATAACAGAAGCTTTGGTAACCATGGCAACAAAACAAACACAGTACACTCTGATTAATGGCTAAAATTTCCTGAAATGACCTCTAAACAAAAAGCTTTTTCTCAAAAACTGTAAAAGATATCAAACTGAAAAGCTATAGCCAGATAGCTGAATATTTTGTGAACATTTTAAAGTTTGTTTGGTGTCCGTAGGTGAAAGTATGAAGGAGCTGAAACTTTTGGGAGCGGAAGAAGAATTTAAGGATTTCAAGCATGCTCCCATAGACTTCAATGTTAAAAAAAGTGATAAAAAGCTTAATATTTTAAAAAGTATAAATGGTAGAAAAAAAGTTGAAAAGGAGCACACATCAGCTAAAAGAGACGAACATTTTGATAGTTGAATGGTTTTAATAGCTGAATGTATGCAGAAGTTACGCAGAACCAAAAAACGTACGGAATAAGAAGAAAAATAAATAAAAAAATGAATAACAATAGTGGGACTGCTAAAGCAGTCCCACTAATAAATAAAAAAACGAATAACAATAGTGGGACTGCTAAAGCATTCCCACTAACAAAAATTGCCAACATAAAAAATATTTCATGGTAAAATAACCACCACCCCAAAAAAAAAAACAACAAACCAAAGTAACAAATAAGTTGCATAAAAACACATCTGTTTTGCAACAACATAATAAACAAAATACAAATAGAAAATACATGTGTCCATTAAACACACAAAATGCAAGTTCACCCAATGTAGAGACTGAACTTCAAAGTGGGTACACCTGTTAAGGATGTCCTTAAATTACTAACTCAAAAAACACACTCTGAGCATGCCCAGAAACATCCAAGTAATGTTCACACACAAAAAGCACTACCAAAAAAAAACAAAGTCCCTGAGCATGCCCAGAACAACCCAAATGCAGCTAGCACAAAATAAGCCACCCCCCTGTCCAAAATTAGGCACATCATCCAGCATGCACCAAAATTACAGATGGAACAAAACACCCCCCAGTCCAGGGGGACAACTAAAGAGCCTAACATGTGCAAAAGTTATACAACAAATACCATTGCAGTCTAAGGGGACTGACTTGGCAATTTTACTAGTCCCCACTTGGCTGGCTTATCTTCTAGTTATTGGCCTTAAAATAGGTATGGGGCCCAGGTCCCACCCTAAGGGACATATATCAATGTCACCAATTGGACAACCCCAAAAACGAAATAAGGAGAAATGCCTTTAAATATGCCAAATTGCTTAAGGGCCAGTTCACACCAATGCAGTCTAGTGCATATTTTATGCATCAAAAATGCATTGAAATTCGATTATATGGTTTTTAATGGCATAGTTCACACCAGTGCTTGCAGTTCCAGTGCGTTCCAGTTCCAGAAAAAAAAGTAGAACATGCTGCATTTTCAGATCACACCATAGAAACGCAGTTCGGATGCGTTCCAGGTGCTTTTCTGCATGCACGTTTTTGATGCGTTCCAGTGCATTTTACAGCGTTCCAGTACAGTCCAGTGCATAAAAAATGCAGCATGTTCTACATTTTTTTCTGGAACTGGAAACGCACTGGAACTGCAAGCACTGGTGTGAACTATGCCATTGAAAACCATATAACCTACTTTCCGTGCATTTTTGATGCAGAAAAAAAACGCACTGGACTGCATGTGGTGTGAACTGGCCCTTAAGGAATAAAAGTTATTTAAAACTACTCGCGGCTATAATGAAATGTCGGTCCGACAATACACATAAAAGTTCATTGATAAAAACAGCATTAAGACAAAAAACAAAATTAAGAAAAAAAAATGTGTGGGGTTTCCCTGAAATTCCATACCAGGCCCTTCAGGTCTGGCATGGATTTTAAGGGGAACCCCGCGCCAAAATAAAAAAAAATGGCATGGGGTCCCCCTAAAAATCCATACCAGACCCTTATCCGAGCACACAACCTGGCAAGCCGCAGGAAAAGAGGGGGGACGAGAGAGCAAGGCTTTCCCTGAGATGTCAGAGGTGGCGGACACAGAAATCCCCATGCATAAGAGGGGGCAGGGTCACCGGGTGGCCCCGCCCTCCGTTATTTAAGAACCGTCAGAAGACAAGAAGCGTCACACAGCGGGAGCCTCCCATGGATGCGGAGCGGGCCGAGAACGAAGAAGGGAGGAAGCCGGACGAGAACACCGAAGCAAGAAGCAGAGGATGGGAGGAAGAAGAAGAAGAAGAAGATAGAAGAAAGAAGATGGAAAGAAGAAGCATTTAAATAAAGGAATTGTCAAAAACGGTCTCTTGTCATTTTTAACATTTTTGACACTTTTTTTGTGAAATGGTACCCGTTACCATTTCACACGGGGGGGGCCGGGATCCCTTCCAGATTCTGATAAGCCCCGCCTGCAGACCCACACAACCACCGGGCAAGGGTTGTGGGGATGAGGCCCTTGTCCTCATCAACATGGGGACAAGGTGCTTTGGGGGGCTACCCCAAAGCACCCTCCCAATGTTGAGGGCATGTGGCCTGGTACGGTTCAGGAGGGGGGGCGCTCTCTCGTCCCCCCTCTTTTCCTGTGGCCTGCCAGGTTGCGTGCTCGGATAAGGGTCTGGTATGGATTTTTAGGGGGACCACACAACATTTTTTTTTTTAATTTTGGCGCGGGGTTCGCCTTAAAATCCATACCAGACCTGAAGGGCCTGGTATGGATTTTGATGGGCACCCCCACACCATTTATTTTTTTTGGCGCAAGGTTCCCCTTAATATCCATACCAGACCTGAAGGGCCTGGTATTGAATTTCGAGGGTACCCCACGCATTTTTTTTCTTAATTTTGTTTTTTTTCTTAATGCTGTTTTTATCAATTAACTGTTATGTGTATTACCGGACCGACGTTTCATTATAGCCGCGAAGTGAACCAGCGTTATAAAAAAAAAAAAGTGTAGAGGTGCGCCCGTTCAACCTATGCAAATGCATTTACGTTGCTTGACATTTACTAAGATTTTGCCGCCGCACTGAACCAACGCATTTGAACAAGCGCAAATGCCGTTTGAGCATGCGCAGTGCATAAATTCACCTCCCGCAGTTCTAAATGTATTTGCTGGCGCAGCCGGCTTGTCAGAAAAAGTTACTTTCTCATTCTATTTTGGGCATATTTGTGACTTGGGCAGTTAGTACTACACTTCCTCACATCACCCCACATCACCCCCATAATATTGGCACTTCCAGTTTGTTTAAATTTTAAGTTAAAGATGCCGTGCGCCATGTCTATAGTGGCGTACCGATCACCTCTTCCCGTGCGCCGGGAATAGTAAATGGGGGATCGCGCTGTGTTACCGGCACAAATATTTTGTAAATACGAAAATGTCATTTGCGCATCGGCATGTGCCGCAACTCATGGCGCAAATGCTTCGTAAATCAGTCCAAGAGTTCTTACAAACTGATTTCTGGATTATTTCTCTTTGATCTCATGAATGATATTTTTTTAAAAGCCGATCTCCATACTAATGTTTACACATTTGTTTTTTGGAGTCATCTTTTATTATTTTTTATTTCATCAAGATCTTTTTTTAGGATTGTTACAAAATTATTTAATAGTGATCTCCATATATATATATATTTTTTGGTGTAAAGTTACCACAAGAACCTTTTTTTTTTGGTGTAAAGTTACCACAAGAACATTAGATATTTCTATCTTTTTGGAACCTCAAGGAGGTTGTTGTCCCTTGTTAATTTGACATTGTCTTTTAAAAATGTATTTTAATAGAAACACATAGGCAAGTATTTTCAGAAAATAAAATATCCATTTATCCTGGTTACCAAAATAAAGATGAAGTCAAGGCTGGACGTTCTTTTTCACGAATATTCCCCGCCCCTTTCTCCGCGCACAGAATGTACGTACGGCACATGCGGGTTAGCCTTATATACACTGCGCATGCATGAAACTTTGCCTGCGACGCCCACCCCTGACATTCTTTTTCATGAATATTATCCGCCCCTTCTCTCTACGGTGAGCAGTAGGAGCAACAATGGCGGAGACACAGCAGGTGTGTACTAATTACTCCAGTAATGAGGAAAGCCCGGAGCCCGAAATGTCCCGATTCGGGACGAGGAGATTTAAGGCCTCCAATATGGCCTTTGAAGAGATGGTGGAGATGGTAGCAATTTTGCAGTGAAAAGATTACGATGGGAAGCATGGACCATATGCCCAGCCTAATTTACGAAAGGCAAAAATAATGTCCAAAGTGGTGAAGACCCTGCATCATAATTTTGGGTTTTGATGCTCTAAAGACCAGCTGAGGAAACAATGGTCCGACCTTAAATTGAGGGACCTGGATCAGTACAGACGAATCAAGAAAGTTCTTTAAAAAAGTAAGTACTTGTCGTGTATTCCTATTCTGATTATTAACTCGCATGCAGCTCCATGTGCTTTTCTTTACTGTACAGTTTTAATCGTTAATCGTTCGTTGGAAACATTGTTCGTAGGAAACATCATTAGCAAGTATATACAATGTATTTAGTTGATACAGGGTTTAAACAACATTTTGGTCTTGGTAATTTGTCTTATTAAAAGTTTAGGACATTGTTGTCTAGATGTCATTGAAACTAGAATGAATAGCAAACTTCATTCAGTGGAATGTAAGGAGAGGACACTCAGCAGCTGTTTACACATCTGGACCAGAATACATTTTTTAGGGTAACCCACACAGGTGCTCCAGTAGATACTTGTTGGGGTGTCTTTATCTGTGAAATGTGGCCAAAAAAGGTAAGTATTCCGGCTTGTTTCAAAGGGAGTTTTAATCATGTCTTCAACTTGGATCTCTGCCCAAACAGACAATTGTACACATCTTCAATACAATGTTTCATATTCCTATTCCTGGACTCAAATAAATAATGTGTGCTAAGTATACCTTTTGTTTCATTCTCATAGGGGAGAAAAGACTCAGACAACCTGATCCCAGGGACCGCAGACCTCGCCTGCCGGATTGGGAAATCAGCCCAAGCCCCACCGACAATGTGGAGGAAGGAGCGGTGGAGGAAGTGGGCGACATGGGCACCCCACCAGGTGAGTGTCTGACACCCCAGCTTCTGGTAATCTATGTATGCCTGCACATTTCTAAATACATCTTTTTTCATCAATTTTAGGTGATGTTGTGGAAGAGGAAGCGGTGGAACCAGTTCCAAGCACCAGTGCCCCCCCCCCCCCCCGAGGATCTTGACGAAGGAGAGTTGGAGGAAGTGGGCGACATGTGCAACCCACCAGGTGATTGTCTGCCACCCCAACTTCTGGTAATCTATGTATGCCTGCATATTTCTAAATACATCTTTTTTCCTTAATTTTAGGTGATGTGCTGGTTGTGGAAGAAGTGGAACCATTTACCACAGACAGTGCCCAAAGATTAATTGGGCAGATCATGGTCTGGAATGGGGATATTGATGCCATGCGCACTAGCCTGGACATAATGCGTAATCGGATGGACAATATTCAGCAGGAAATGAAGAACATGATCGATATTTTGGGGAGAATTTAATCCCTTTTTCCCAAAAAAAACATTGATCATGTTCTTTATTTCCTTTTTTGCTGACCCCATTCTGGGCTTTGAATTTTAACAATTTTAGGCCTGTTTGTAAGAAAAAAAAATGAGGCTTGTTTGTAAAAAAAATAAAAACCAATGATGCCTGTTTGTAAAAAAAAAACAAAAAAATATATATATTTTTAAAAACCAAAAGAAAATATTGTTTTAATATATATATATATATATATATATATATATATATATATATATATATATATATATATTTTTTTAAATCCTATACGCACATGTGAATGTGCACAGATTAAAACTTATGTTAATCAACAAAATGTGTGGCTTCTTCTTTCAATGCTCAATACCAGTTTTGTAAGTTATTTGGTGTTTACAGTGACATTGGGGCTTATTTACTACAAAAAATACACTTGGCACTACAAGTGCACTAGGAGAACCTAGGAGACAGCCAAAAAGAAAGGCAAGCAATAAATACATTTCTAGATTTTATCTGATCATTATTTTTATCAAGAAAAATTAAAGATTGTCTGGCATTGCAGTGGCCCCCCTACCCATAAAAAAAATCAACATATTTATCCCGAACTTGATGGGCGCTTTGGGGGGCCAAGTCAGTACGGCCAGTATCCAGGCCATCAGAGGATTTTCTGTAAGTCCGGGCCTCAGGCCCAACAGATGCAAGATAATTGCTTGAATGTTTGCATAAATAATTGTGCAGGATGCAGCACGCTAGGACAATGTGATTAAGTTTGTAGTCCGCCATGTGGATGGCTGTCTGAAACAGGAGGAACCGCCTGGCCATTATCCCGAAGGCATTCTCCACAACTCTTCTTGCTCTGGCCAGCCGGTAGTTAAAAACCCTCCTCTCCGGGGCGTGGCTAAGCAGCAGATGTAGCAGGACGTGTTTGTCTCCCTCTCCGCGAATATCCTGACACTGATCCTGTGGAACATATTATCAGACCGAATCGGACCCACATATCGAAGCATCTGTACCCTGGGGATATTGCCACTCGATCGATACCCCTTAAAAGACCGCTGCAATGTCTAGAAAGCCTAAAGTAGCAAAGGGAGCTATGGATGAAGCGTGTCAAGATGGCGCCGGCCCGCAGCGTTCCTCCAGGGAGAAATACAAGGAGGCCGCTCAGAAGCTCCTGTTTGGGGGAAGATCATACAAAGACGCCCTGAATGCTGCACCGAACACAGGGGAAGCCCCTGGGGGCCCTTCGGAAGCGGATGACACAGTTCCTTTGGAGGATGCAGGCGGATTGTCCCCGGAGTGGAACACAGTGAGTACTCCTAAAGACACTTTTACTGGGCCTCAAGCATCCTCCCCCCCTAGCAGTGAGGAGCCAGAACCCACTCTTAGAGACATTTTTTCAGCTGTGACATCCTGCAACCTGTTCATCGCAGCACTCTCTGATGAGATTAAAGGGGTGAAGGCTGGGATCTCTTATGTGCGTCATGATATGCAAAAACTGAGGGAGAGGACATCTGCACTGGAAGGCAGGATGAGCACAGTAGAGGACGACATCGCTCCTATGCAAAGGGACTTAAACATTAACTGTCACCTTACTGAACAGCATGCTGCACGTTTAGATGATTTAGAAAACCGCATGGGACGCAATAATGTGCGTGCCCTGGGCATTCCTGAGAGAGCGGAGGGTAAAAACCCCATAGCTTTTATAGAGCAATGGCTTGTTTCCACGTTTGGCAAAGACGCTTTCTCCCCGCTGTTTGCCGCTGATAGGGCGCACAGGGTGCGCTCGCGCCCTTTACCACCGGGTAATCACTCCCGCGCTTTTCTTTTCAAGCTACTAAATTAAAAAGATAGGGATACGATCCTTTCCAAAGCCAGATCGATGAGTGGGAATATGGAGATAGATAACTCCAAAGTGTCTCTATTCCCAGACTTTTCTGCAGAACTACAAAAGCAACGTGCAAAATTTATTGATGTTAAAGAAAGTCTTAGAGAACATAACCTGCAATATGCAATGCTATATCCTGCTCTCCTCAGAGTGGTGGCACTGGGAGAAGTACATTTCTAATTAGGCTGCACAATGGCTAGATTGTGAGGATAGAACACTCAAAGCTGCCAGACCACAGCGCCCGGCTCTAGCATGAGGGTCCTACATCCTAATACGTGAGGGGTTCGGAGGGGGTCAGAGGTTTAGGAAGGGGCTCCCCCCCTCAACCCTTCTTCTTCACCAACTGTTTCGTTTAGATCAGGCGGACAAAAAGGAGAACTTTTTATGTTTCACTGTATGATTTCTGCTGATCACTCTGCAGTTGTGAAACCCCAATCACCATCCAGAGCCTTGCTCTGCTGCAGGTGTTTCCAATGCATACCCCCCCCCCGGAAAGTGTGATAAGGGGAAAAGCGCCATCCAGCCCTGTTGGCTGAGAGCCCTGTTGGCTCCACTCTTTAATTTGCCTTTGACTTTTTTGTTTCTTTTTTCTTTAAGCACATGCTTCAATACATGTTCGCTATCTGACCCATCAGGCCTCCAGCCACGGACTTCCATATGCACAGATGCTGATGAGCCACCTACGTTTGATGCAGGTATAATTTTTGCCAGGTACGTCCCACACGCACTTTATGATGCCATGATGGGGAGTGTTTTGCGCCACTTTCTCAAGTCTCGCAAGACCAGGTTTCCGTTCACTACTAACCCAGATGGCGGATAAGGTCACAATAGTGTCATGGAATGTGAGAGGACTTAACAATCCTGTGAAGAGACTGGCAGTTCTCAGGCACCTCAAGTCTACAGGGGCCAATATTGTGTGCCTGCAAGAGACTCACTTTTCATCAGACCCGGCTCCTAGCTTTAGCCCTCGAGTGTATTGTACTCAATTTCACTCCACGCACTTGGCTTATTCAAGGGGAGTGAGTGTCCTAATATGCCGGGACACTCAGTTCCACTGTACTCAAAAGCTTGTGGATCAGGAGGGTAGATATGTTTTCTTACTATATAATGTGTCCGGTTTATCGTGTATATTAGCTGCAATATACATCCCACGTCCTTACTCATCCGAGGTCCTCAAACGCCTTGCAAATTTTATGGCCCAGTTTCCGACCGTACCACTCTTAGCAGTTGGCGATTATAATAACTATATAAATAATCAATTAGATAAATTACCAGTTCCGACTAATGTACCCCTAAGTAAAGGAGGACGTACATCTTTCGCGGGTCTACTTGAGGAACCCGGATTAACGGATTCGTGGAGATTGGGACATCCTTTGGTAAAACAATACTCATGCTGTTCAGCCTCTTACGGTAGCCTGTCCAGAATAGACTTAGGTCTGGGTAATGAGCTTATAATCCCATTGATAGTTGAGGCAGGATATAATGATAGACACATATCTGATCATTCCTCGTTGTGGGTTGCAATATCATTGCCCAATGTGACCAAACACAAATGTTGGAAACTTAATCCTTTCTGGCTTTCCTTGCTTCCTGAGCCAGACCCCATTAGAGATCACTTAAAACTCTTTTTTCAAGACAACATTCAGTCAACGCATTTGACTGTGGTCTGGGATGCAGCCAAGGCGTTTATGAGAGGGCAATTTATTACTGTAATTAATCAGATTAAAAATAATACAAAAGCTTGGGAGACTGAGGTCAGCAGGACACTTAGGGATTCTGAAGATAAATATATCAACAACCCTACAGAAGATACAAAGAGAGTTTGGCTCGGTGCACATGTCCAGACAACTAGCTTTGCAATTTGCTGAAAACAAACTTTTTTTTCTGCAACAGGCCCATTTTGAGGAGGGGGAGTCCACTGGGCACATGCTGGCCATTCTAGCACGTGCACAGAATTCCACCTCCACAATCTCAGCCTTACGTGATGTGCGGGGTGTCATTCAAACGCAAACTGCCACAATAATACAGATCTTTATAACATTCTATATGGATATTTACTCATCTAAAGTGCAACCTACAGAGGGGGAATTAGAGGGCTTTTTAGAAAAATGCACATTACCTTGTTTGTCGGCCTCGGACATGGCCTTACTCAATGCCCCATTGACTGAAGAGGAAATAGCTAAGGCAATAGCACAAACTCATAACAACAAATCTCCGGGGGATGATGGCCTTCTGTCCGAGGTAAGCGATATGCAGACACATTGTTGCCCACCCTATTGAAAGTATATAATGAGGCATTGAAGGAGGGTACGCTCCCCAATTCTATGAATGAGGCTATTATTATCCTACTATTGAAACCAGGCAAGGATGCTGCACTGCCAGACTCCTACAGACCCATTTCTCTTCTAACGTCTGATGTCAAGTTGTTAGCCAGAGTATTGGCCACTAGGTTAGCTCAAGTGATACACAAGCTTGTACATAGAGATCAATCTGGGTTTATACCCACTAGATCTACAGCCCAAAATATAAGGAGACTTTTTTGAATCTACAGATCCCTGCCTGTAATACCGGAAATAGAGCGTTTTTCTCGCTGGACGCAGCTAAGGCCTTCGACAGTGTCGAGTGGCCTTACCTGTGGAAAGTGTTGGACCATTTAGGGCTGGGCACCAACTTTACTAACTGGGTCAAACTATTATATGCCCAACCATCAGCCCAGATTAGGGTAAATGGGGAACTGTTGGAGCCTTTTCCATTGTTCCGGGGCACCAGACAGGGGTGCCCATTGTCGCCCCTGCTGTTTGCCCTGGCCTTGGAACCTCTTGTAGACACAATATGGTGAGAATTACTTCTGCGCTTGTGAGAGCGTTAGTTGTGTACTTCGGATAGTATTTTAGATGGTGAAAAAATGTGAAAGAGATGGTAATGCGTGTCCCGCTGCCTCAGCTGACCAGGGGTGGTCTGGAGAAGACTTTGTGGAAGGAGGTGGATGGAGGGCGTGTGATCAACCGCTTACATCAAAACATATTTGGTTTAATCATGTATAATGGAATACAAACAAATAAATATACCCCCATCTGAATAATACAAATAATACTTTCATAAAAACAGGTGACAGAGTATACACTGAAGGTTAAAATGGGGATATGCCCATGTAGAGGCAGATGTTTAAACAAGGCTGATGCGTTTCGAGGGTAACCTCTTTATCAGAGCCTGAGAGAACAGGATCACAGTCTGTGTAAGCCAGTAAGCTGACATGTGTACATGAGGCGGAGTGGCTAGTAGGAGGGTATGTCCTGGGATGTATAGTTTCTTATTCTGAGCTCCATAATAGTCCACTTCCAAACGTTCTAGGTGGAATATAGATCAAAAACAGGATAGTGAGGAGCACTTGGTAAGTGTGCGCTGTACACTACAGACTGGAGACATATATGGAAAAATTATATTAGAAACAGTAAAAATAAATGATGGAAAGTGCTATATCAATATAGAGGCAAATTGATAATTGATTGGTGATAAACATTGAGGCAAAAAACATGAACTAATATATGTGTATATATAGAGAGAAGCATACAAATGGATAGATATATAAAAAATATACAGTTAGTGTAGCATGGTGACAGGAAGTGTCACATGTGAACAGATTTAAATATAGAAAATGCATATGAGCTATGCGAGTACAAGGGTGCAGTGGTGTTGATTGCTAGAAGAGAAGATGATGTGCAAACACACCTACTTACATGGTATAGTAGGAGAGATGTAGATATTTCTTTTTCGGTAGTACAGGATTGTTGGGTAAGGAACCTTGGAACTTCTTGCGTCTAGTATAAGAGGTGACAGTGACATAGTCGAATTTAGACGTGTGCGACGGGTACAGATATAGTATCATTGTATGCTGATGACACGTTGCTTTATCTCGGTGATACACAAAACACATTGAGCGCTGTGATGTCTCTCATCAAAGCTTTCGGTACTCTGTCAGGCTTTTCCATTAATTGGAACAAATCGGTGTGAATGCCAATCGACCCCGTTACAGCCCCTCTGCCGGAATGCGCGGCAACGGTACAAGTCGTGTCCTCTTTTCGGTATTTAGGTATACAAATATCCCTGGATGTTTCCCAATACTTATCACTTAATTTGCTTCCTCTGCTTGCTAAATTTCAGGATAAGGCTAAAGCCTGGTGCAAACTGTCTTTGTCTGTGGGGGGAAGACTTAATCTCATAAAAATGGTGTGGGCTCCCCAATTGCTGTACATTTTTCATAACTCTCCAGTCTGGGTTCCCTGATGTTGGTATGATAGGATTGATTCCCAGTTTCGAGAACTAATATGGCGTAAAAAAACAGCAAGAATTAGTTTATCAACGCTACAATATAATAGGGATGAAGGGGGACTAGCGGCACCTCACTCTAGAGCATATTATCTTGCTTCCCAGCTACAACAGCTGGGAGGCTGGGGAATACTAGATACGTCAGATCCGATCCGTAGGCTCCTCCATGTCACAGCCGGTGAGGACATCATGGCTTTGGCCTGTTTGGAGGCAGGGTACCCGCATTTAGATCCTGGAGCTCCTACCATACTCCTTTTAAAAACATTATGGTCTTATGTTAAAAGGCTCCTGAGGATAAAGGCATATTTGTCTCATACTCCCTTATGGCAAAAACGAAACTATAGAAAACTCTGCAAACTCAGAGGCTTTGGAAACTGGGAGAGTGCGGGCATAAAATACATTATACATTATACAATTATACAATGGGACTACCCTTAAGTCATTTATGGAGATACAATCAGAGTTTAACATTCCACGTACTAATTTCTATAAATATTTGCAGCTACGCCACACACTACAGATACAGTCAAGGCAAACAGAGCTTAGTTTGACAGATCACCAACTGATACAAGGGATACTGATGGAAAGTGAAAAGAAAGGCATGATCTCTAGATGCTACCACATACTTCTTAACACAATTCAGAACACAGCCAATCTGCCTTGCAGAGAAAAATGGGAGGAGGATGTAGTTGTCATAGATGGAGAGACTTGGAATCTGTGCCTTGCCTCTGCCCCCCTGGTTTCAGTGTCTGCCTCTCAAAAATTGTCCCACCTTTATTTGTTGCATCGGGTATACAGAACACCGTCACGGCTCCACAAGTGGGGAGTGCGTGACACACCTATATGTCCAAAATGTCAGAGGGATAATGGTGACCTTTTGCACATGCTATGGAAATGCCCCAACTTTTTCCGTTATTGGAAAGAAGTTCTTGACACAATTTCTCAAGTATACGCCTTTGATGTGACCCCTTGATATGTCTACTGGGGGTCCTGGTTGATGAGTTGTTATCCCCCTCAGCACACACGGCAATTATTCATCTGCTATACGTTGCTCGCAAATAAATTGCGCAACTCTGGATAACTCCTAGGGTTCCCACCTGGCGCCAGTGGGTTGAGCAGGTTAATCGAATGTTAATCAGGGAAAAACTGACATATCAACACAGAAATGCACCTCGCAAATTTTCTACAATGTGGCAGGCCTGGCTGGAGGTACCTGGGCTGGCACAACATCAATTAGTTAAAGATAGACTTTTGCAATGCTAATGATTAAGAGAAATTGATTTCAATGGTGAGAACAGAATACTTACTTAAATGGGACATGTAATGACATTCATAAACTCTGGTGGGTCGGATAAAATGCTGGGATGCGGCTTGTCCCCAGGGATCTGGGGGCATGTGGATCCAGTCCAAAATAGTAAATGTTTTATTTTTCTTTAGATGGAAAGAATTGTTTTTTAACTTTTCAGATGGTTCGTTCCGTTGTACTCCTTGTGCTTCTACTCTTACATTATTGTACATTACCTATAAGGCCTGTCTTATGTCTAGCATGTTTGATACCTGGTATGACTAAATATTATATGTCAATACCTACATTTTCCGTTATGGTATGTACTATTTTGTATATTATGTATGTGACATAAAAAACAAACAAAATAAAACTCTTTTTCTGATTAAAAAAAAAAAAACCTCCTCTCCGGGGTGAGGGTCCTTTGGGGGAATGGCCTTATCAGATGCTCGCCCAGACCGAAGGCTTCATCTGCAATGAAGACAAAGGGGAGTCCTTACACGTTATCCACATCAGGTGGCAATCCCAGGCCACCACTCTGGGGACGCTGGTAGAATTCCGTCTGGGCGAAGACTCCTCCATCCGACATCCGGCCATTCTTCCCCACGTCCACATACAGAAATTCATATTGTGCCGACACCACCGCCATTAACACAATACTATGAAACCCCTTATAGTTAAAATAGTATGACCCCAAATGGGGTGGTGGTACATTGTGGACGTGTTTCCCATCTATAGCCCCTCCACAGTTGGGAAAGTCCCAACGGGTGGCAAAATGGGATGCCACAGTCTGCCATTCCTGTGGCTTTGAAGGAAACTGGGGAGTCAAACAAGAAAAAAATATATAAGTACTTTTGCACATAACATTGCAAGCACATTACACAAAAAACATTCTTGCCCAGCATCAGTATAACATTTATTTTAAGTATTATTTAAAGACAAAAATATAAGGCCTACTTATCAGATTCCTCACCCCCACTGATGGCCCATTGATAATTTTTTTTAGGGGGGGGGGTTATAAATCAATTTAAGGACACACAGACCAAAAAAAAAAATATTGTTTTTAAAAGAATATATATATATTTAAAAAAAAATCCTAAATGCACATGTGAATGTGCACAGATTAAAACTTATGTTAATCAACAAAATGTGTGGCTTCTTCTTTCAATGCTCAATACCAGTTTTGTAAGTTATTTGGTGTTTACAATGACAATGGGGCTTATTTACTAAAGGAAAATACACTTGGCACTACAAGTGCAGTAGGAGAACCTAGGAGACAGCCAAAAAGAAAGGCAAGCAATAAATACATTTCTAGATTTTGATCATTATTTTTTATTAAGACAAATTAAAGATTGTCTGGCATTGCAATGGCCCCCCTACCCGTAAAAAAATCAACATATTTATCCTGAACTTGACGGGCGCTTTGGGGGCCAAGCCAGTACAGCCAGTATCTAGGCCCGTCAGAGGATTCTCTGTAAGTCCGGCCTCAGGCCCAACAGATGCAAGATAATTGCTTGAATGTTTGCCTAAATAATTGTACAGGATGCAGCACGCTAGGACAATGTGATTAAGTTTGTAGTCCGCCATGTGGATGGTTGTCTGAAACATGCGGAACTGGCTGGCCATTATCCCGAAGGCATTCTCCAGAACTCTTCTCGCTCTGGCCAGCCAGTAGTTAAAAACCCTCCTCTCCGGGCTGAGGGTCCTTTGGGGGAATGGCCTCATCAAGTGCTTGCCCAGACCAAAGGCTTTATCTGCAATGAGGACAAAGGGGAGTCCTTCCACGTTATCCGCATCAGGTGGCAATCCCAGGCCACCACTCTGGAGACGCTGGTAGAACTCCGTCTGGGCGAAGACTCCTCCATCCGACATCCGGCCATTCTTCCCCACGTCCACATACTAAAATTCACATTGTGCCGACACCACCGCCATTAACACAATACTATGAAACCCCTTATAGTTAAATAGGATGACCCTGAATGGGGTGGTGGCACGATGTGGACGTGTTTCCCATCTATAGCCCCTCCACAGTTGGGGAAGTCCCAACAGGTGTCAAAATGGGATGCCACAGTCTGCCATTCCTGTGGCTTTGAAGGAAACTGGGGAGTCAAAAAAGAAAAAAATATATAAGTACTTTTGCACATAACATTGCAAGCACATTACACAAAAAACATTCTTGCCCAGCATCAGTATAACATTAATTTTAAGTATTATTTAAAGACTAAAATATAAGGCCCACTTATCAGATTCCTCACCCCACTGATGGCCCATTGATACATTTTTTTGGAGGGGGGCGAGGATTATAAATTAATTTAAGGACACACAGACCATTTGGATAAATTTTAGGGGGGGTTATAAATCAATTTAAGGACACACACAATTTGGATACATTTTAGGGGGGTTATAAATCAATTTAAGGACACAGAGACCATTTGGATAAATTTTAGGGGGAGGGGGATTATAAATCAATTTAAGAACACACAGACCATTTGGATAAATTTTAGGGGGGGGTTATAAATCAATTTAAGGACACACAGACCATTTGGATACATTTTAGGGGGGTTATAAATCAATTTAGGACACACAGACCATTTAGATAATTTTTAGGGTAAAGCACTATAATGGAGCTGACAAAGTACATTGTTAAGTGACTAGACAGATATGGGCCCAGCATAGCATGCTGGGGAGGTTAGTGAAGGCAAATATGCATGCAGGACAAAAAAGAGCATTAAAAAATTACAGCATGCGGGGCGCATGCGCGGCGCGATGCTGGATAGACACGAGTGCTGAGAGCTCCGTCGGTCCGGAACTGCCAGGCACGATTCCCGGGGCTATTATCTTTCAAAACGGCCCAAAATACTCCATCACCCCCGGAGAACATAGCGGTGCATGCAATCCGCAAAAAAAATCGAAGGGAAAACGCCACTCGGACACTCCATCACCAACTATCTGCTCAGCCTGGAGCTAAAGCAGAGGAAGATGTCCCAAAATGGCGCCGGCACACGTGCGGCCTCTAACAGCTCCACACCACTACAGCAGCCCTCCTATAAAGAATGTGAGTACAATCCTCCCTTGTCCAAGGCAGATCTGGACGCTAGCCTGTCAGCTATATATGATAAACTAGCTAATAAGATACAGCATGAGCTCCATAAATCCACTAATGCTTTGACTCAGGAAATTGCTAATATTGGAAGTTGCACAGATATACTAGAGACTAAGCATGACAAACTCTCTCTGGCTCATAGTGACCTTAGAAGAGATTATGAAACTCTGGCTGATAGCTTTTCCTACATGCAAGCACACGTGGAGGATTTGGACAATCGTAATCGCAGGAACAATATCAGAGTCCGTGGTATTCCAGAGTCTGTCACTGAGCTCTTTCCTGCAGTATCAAAAGTCTTTCACACTCTGCTACCTGACAGACCCATGTCAGCATTTGCTTGCGACAGGATCCATAGAGCCCTTCGCCCCAAACCACCCCCAGACAGACCTCCCCGCGACATCATAATGTGTATGAAGGACTTCCTCACCAAAGAGGACATCATGAGGGCTTCCAGAAACACACCAAATATTGAGCTAGATGGCTCCAGATTGCAAATTTACCCTGATATCTCTCCAGCCACCCTGGATCGCAGACGCAGGATGAAAGAAGTCACCTCTATCCTGCAAACAGCCAGAATTAAGTATCGATGGGGTTTCCCCTTCAAGCTGTCGGTAATGCATAATGGCTCCACTCACACAGTCTACAACATTATAGAAGGAAAAGAACTACTCATCAAACTAGGACTGCTGGAACCTGAACCCCCAAAGCGCCTCCCTGTAACACCCCGGGCTTCTCCTATCTGGTCCACCCCTTCTTCACGCCGAAACTCAAGAGAACAAAGAAGATGGTGCCAACCTTCTCAAGACCCAGCTTAAAATAACTGTTATTTTTCCCCCTTTTTTTTTTTTTTTTATTATTTAATTTTTCTGTTTTGTCAAGAGGGCAGCACATTGATCAGGTCAACTTGGTCTTACAGACTATGTACACCCTCTCGTCACCCACCTTTCTATGTTTACTGCCCAGTTAACACAGGATTCTCCTACTTTAATTTTAAGCAGCTAATATTATTTTTTATTTTTGGGGGCTCCACCATCCCTTCTCTCAACTAGTTTTATCAAATTCCAATTCTCCCCACAGGTAAAAGTTTTTTGAACATCCCCAACATTAGATAGGGTCTACCTGCCCAAAATGTGTTTTGGGGATTCATATAAATGAGAGGGGCTGCTGTGGCCCCCCCCCCCCCCTTTTTTCTTTTTTTTTTTTAACTTTTATAGTTGGTCCTCTGTCTTCTCTTTTTTTCAAAGAGGACTTATTAGATATACGTTTCACTATTGTGCTTTATAGCCACCAACTTTCAATTTGAGCTTAATGTTCAAAAATTTTTATTTTTTTTTGTTGTTTATGATTTTGTTTAGATCTTTACAATAACCATGCTTACTGTTTACTCCATCTGTTATATTTGCCTGGCACATCCGCCGCCACTGGTTTGACCCCCTACTCTCATTCCCGGCTCAGTGTGGCCCCCTCAATTTTAGGGGATCCACTCGGGACCTGGTTTGAGAGTTTTGGACCTTAGTGTCCCTCCTTAAGTTTGCATTAGTCAGACGACTTTCTGTCCTCTGGCTCCTTTATGACATATTATATAATTCTAGGTTTTGCCCTTATGGCACTTGTTCTATTCAGAATGTTCTCAGGAAGATTTCATTCTTACTTTTTTGGAGGTTTACAGATTAGAAAATACATTACACTGTATTACAGATGTTCACTTAACATAAATTATTGTCTTGAACTACATTACATACTGCCTTTTTCTAGGTTTAAAATTGACGGCAACCATAGACATATACTTTTCAATATCTATGTCCTAGTAGTTCAATACCCTGTTAGATACCCCACTTGCTTAAACAATATATTTAGCTTGTATCTCTCTCTTAAAAATGGGTCTTAGAGTCTTTTCACATAATACTCAAGGGTTTAACTCCCCCCACAAACGCAAAAAGGCATTTAGACACTATAAAAGACTGGGTGCAGACATCATTCTTATACAAGAAACACACTTCTCCACAGCAAATCATCCCCTCTATTTCGATAAAACATACAACCAACACTATTTTACCACATACGCCAATAAATCTAGAGGCGTAGCAATTTTTATCCGTAACTCTATTATTTTCGATATTCAACACATATATAGAGATGTGGATAGCCATTATATTATCCTAAAAGGCACAATGAACAAACGTTCACTAACAATCGCGTCCTTATACGCCCCCAACGAAGCCCAAACAACATTTTTCAATAAATTTTTTGAAACCCTAGACCGTTTCAGCTCCCCCCATATGATAGTGGGAGGAGATTTTAATTTAACTGCACATCCCTCTCTAGATAGAAGCAGGGTTTCTCTATCCTCTAAAGCCTTCTCCAAATCAATCAATCGCTCACTAAGTAAATTCCAACTGATTGACTCTTGGAGAGCTCACAATACTGGCATAAAAGCGTATACCCATTACTCTCACCCACATGACTGTTATGCCAGACTTGACTATATTTTTAGCACCCCCATCCTTTTAGCTAACTCCTTGAGAGCTCGAATCCACCCTTGCCCATGGTCTGACCATGACATGGTTGCATTTGATACTTCTCACATAGGCCTTACCCCTACACCATTTAACTGGCGCCTGAACGACTCGCTCCTCTCTGATCCATCCATAATTCAAAACATCCATACACATATTGAGGACTACTTTACCAATAATTCAACTGAAGACATATCCCCCACTGTACTCTGGTCTGCACACAAAGCGGTCCTCAGGGGACACTTGATCAGTATCGCAGCTGCCAAAAACAAATCTAAACTTACAGAAATCAAGTCCCTTACTAAGGATCTAGACCTCTTATACATAAAGCTAAGCCATTCTCCCTCTCCTGAGATTACATCTCAAATCCAATCTAAACGTCAAGCTTTAGACTCTATCCTTTCATCAAACACTGAGAGGTCACTTAGATTCTCAAAAGCCAAATTTTTATTACACGGCAATTCTACTTCCACCATGTTTGCCAAAAAGCTTAATCAGGAACACAAACCCCCTCATATATATAAAATGCGTGACTGCACTGGTAACCTGGTCACTCACCCTCGTGCTGTTTTAGATATTTTCTCTACATTTTATAAAGATCTTCTTTCAGGTCCCCAATCTCAACCCCACCACACTTCGCTCAACTGGCTGAATAATATAAATCTACCCACACTTAACGCTCACCAAGCCTCCACCCTCAGTGATCCCTGCACAGATCAAGAAATTACCAATATTATCAAATCACTTAAAACATCGACTGCCCCTGGCCCAGACGGTTTCACTTCATCATATTATAAAAAGTTTGCACCTCTCTTAGTACCCAGACTAACCAAACTTTTTAATCATATCCTTAATGGCGGACAATTCCCTGAAGATATGCTGTTAGCGAACTTATCTCTTATTCCCAAACCTCTTAAAGATCATACCCTACCACAAAACTTCCGCCCCATTTCAGTCCTCAAAAACCATTTGAAGATCTTCGGCAGACTTCTCGCCGACAGATTAGCATCTGTCATCACATCCCTCATACACATAGATCAAACTGGTTTCATCCCGGGCCGACAGATTACTGATAACATTAGACTGGTTACTAACATTGTCCAAGATGCTAACCTCTCTTCCCGCTCTGTCTGCCTACTTAGCCTAGATATCCATAAGGCATTTGACAGCGTGAATTGGTCATATTTGAACCATCTACTCCCTAAATTTGGTATCTCTGACAAATTTATCCATGGTTTTAATGCCCTCTATCACCTCCCCCAAACCAGAATTAAAATCCCAGGCCACAACTCAGAATTCTTCTCCCTAAGTAGAGGCACTAGACAGGGCTGCCCCCTCTCCCCATTGCTATTCGCATTAGCCATTGAACCCCTAGCACAAGCTATAAGAAACAACACTAACATTTGCGGATACCTTAAAAACTCAAATGAATTTAAATTAAGTCTTTACGCAGATGATGCCTTATTATTTATCACAAACCCACTCATATCCATTCCAAATCTCATTTCCGAACTCAATTCCTTTCGCTCCATTTCAGGTTTAGGCATTAACTTGAATAAATGTTCGGCCCTGCCTATCAATCTTTCCCCCGATTCGATCATAAACTTACAACGAAACTTTAAATTTATTTGGTGCACCAAGTCATTTAGATATCTTGGTGTTCACATCACACCCAACTACAAATCACTATATAAGACCAATTATTCTCCCCTTCTCTCGCACATTAGCGCACTACTTAAAACATGGTCCACGTATCATATCTCCCTTTTGGGTAGGATCTGCGCTTTCAAAATGACAATCCTCCCCAAAATACTATATTACTTCCGTGCTCTACCCATCAATGTACCTAAAACCAAAATTGAAGCCCTACAAAGGGAGATTAATAAATTTATTTGGTCGAATAAAAAACCAAGATGCAGCTATACTCTCATGTTTAGACCTCAAAAGCTAGGCGGACTTGGAATGCCCAATATATGGCAATACTTTATAGCTTCCAAACTTACACAGATGGCTCATTGGTTTGCACCCTCCCTGCACATTCCATGGCTTAAATTTGAAGCATCCTCAATCTCCCCTTACCACCTACAGGGCCTTCCATGGTGCACTACTAACCTTTACCATAAGATCATTAAACTAAATATCATAGTAGCCCACACTCTACAAACATGGACTAAAATTAACAAATCCATTAAACTTTCCTCAGATACCCCCCTCTAGAATCCTTTTTAGGTGACCCTAGACTATCTCAGAATATCAACGACAGTAATCCATTCCCTCATTGGCGTGTCAATAACTTGATTACCCTGAAATCGTTGATATCAAGCAAGGGGTTCTCTACTTTTTCTGAGCTCCAATCCAAACATAATCTCCCCTCTTCTGAACTTACAAATTATCTACAAATCAAACTCTTTTATATAGAACACTATTCACTAAACTACCAACCCCCCACGACCTTACTTGAACATATTTGCATGAATACCGCAAGAGATAAAGGTCTGATCTCTCTGCTTTATAGACATATCAACAATAATATGATGCATGAAAAATCTAGACCAATGCTACAATGGGAATCTGAGTTAGGTTGTACTTTCCCCATAGAAACTTGGAACAAGATGATTGATAACTGCCGTAAATGCAACCTAGCAGTCTCGTTTAGGGAAACACCAACTAAACTACTTTCTAGACTATACCTGACCCCTTCCATTATACACTCCTTTTACCCATCAGCTCCTCCAGGATGTTTCAGAGGTTGTTCTGAATCTGGCACTTATCTCCATACCTTCTGGAGTTGTAAGCACCTAGATCAAATATGGAATGCTGCCTCTTTGAAAATAAACTCAATTACGAAAAAAGAAATTAGTCTTTCACCTCAAATTTGCTTATTATATGCGAATATCCCTGACATACCATCCCCATGTATTAGATTGATTCATTCCTTATTCAGCTCCATTCAATGGATGATTGCTCTCAACTGGAAATCTAGCAACCTACCTTGGTCACAGGTTTTGAATAGGATGGAATTACTCAAGCTATCTGAAAGAATTCACCATACTCTACACGATAGTATGCACATTTTTAATGCTAAATGGTTGTATTGGTCTGACAATTAATCTTTATACTAATGAGATATATAGATCTCTCACCAACTCAATAATACACACACACCTAAATCCTTTTCCTTCTACTTGGTGACTATACTCTACTCATTTGTGATAGTCTGCCACATTCGATTTTTATTGGAACTCTCACCTCCTAATGTTTGTTCAGTATCTCTGCTTATCGAACATCTTAAAGAATATGTACATTACTCTAATGCTCAATTCTGTAACCCTATTATATACTGTACTCGATGTTATGTAACCTCTTTATTAATCTTCCTAATAAAAACTTTTGTAAACAAAAAATTACAGCATGCATGAGGACAAAGGGGACATTCACAGCATATTGCAATCATGGTAATTAGTGTTTGAGTAAAGAAATACATTACATTAGCAAACATTAAATACAATAAAATGTGATGTTAAAGGATAAAAATCTTACCTTAATATAGTCCTTCTGCAGGACCTGGATGATGGCAGAACAGGTCTCTGGGATAATGATCCCCAGAGCCTGGGGGGAGAAGCCTGTCGAGAACTTGAGGTCCTGCAGGCTTCTCCCCGTCGCCAAGTACCGCAACGTGGTGACTAGCCTCTGCTCCGGAGTGATGGCTTGCCTCATGCAGGTATCCTGCCTGCTGATATAAGGGGTCAGCAAAGCCAACAAACGGTGAAAAACGGGGTCCATCATCCTGAGAAAGTTCCTAAATTCCTCAGGATTATTCTCACGGATCTCACGGAGCAAAGGCATGTGATAGAATTGGTCACGCTGGAGCAACCAATTCTTCATCCATGAATTCCTCCCCACCCTGTTCATGGACTGGGCTTGGGCTGAAGAATGAACTACAGCACCAAGCACATACAATGCACAAGCTCTACAACAAGTACGTACACGCAACATGGCTTCAAAACGATCGGCTGGTTAGAACACACTTAACAGAACGCACTGAAGAACAGCAAGACCTGTGAAGAGCGAGCTGAAAATCAGCAACGAGCCGACAAGAACATACTGATAAATCAATGTGAACTGACTACACGCACTGAAAAGCAGATACAAACCTCACAAGCACAAACTGAACAACAGTTAAACGATCTGAAAAACACGAGTCTGAAAAAGCGCAAATCGTCTCTCACCAAACTTCTACTAACACGAGATAAACACGAAATTAGCAGAAAGGGCCCAAAGGGTGGCGCACAAGCTGTTACACTTCCTTTCTATAGTCTCGTCGGACCTGGTGTACGTCACCGCGTACTAGGCCGGACTTTGGTGTGATCATGTGTAGGCAGGTCCGTTCGTTCAAAAGTCCGTCGGAAGTCCGTCAAATGTCCATCGAAAGACCGTCGGACTTTTGTTGCTGAAAAGTCCGCCTGTGTGTACGCGGCATTAGAGTTTAATTGTTAGAGGTAGAAATGAATTGAAAACATTTGTAGCACTGTTTAGTGACTTTAGTAGCACCACTGCACTAATAAAAATTGCCTGCCTGCTTGTAGCCTAAATCAGCTTAAGTATAGGCGTGCACACGGGGAGTGTCGAGTGTGCCTAGGCACACCCTAATAATCTGCTCATGTTGATTTTGTCCCAGCCTGTGTCCTAATTTTCCAGCAGTGTGAACAGCTGCAGAATCCCTGCCCTTGACATTCAATATGTGTCGAACCAAATTTGAGGGAGGGAATGGATAATGTGTGAACAGGATTTGGTCTGTCTGACCCAAATCAAACAAATAGCAAAAACACCTGGTTCCAAAGGCAGAGTGGAGAGAACCCCTAATGCCGCGTACACACGAGCGGACTTTACGGCGGACTTTGCCCGGCAGACTGGATTTCGTCGGACAATTCGATGTGTGTGGGCTCCAGCGGACTTTGTTTTCTCAAAAGTTGGACGGACTTAGATTTGAAACTTGTTTAAAATTTATCCGTTGAAATCGAGTCCGGTCGAAAAGTCCGCCGTCTGTATGCTAGTTCGACGGACTAAAAAGCCACGCTAGGGCAGCTATTGGCTACTGGCTATGAACTTCCTTGTTTTAGTCCGGTCGTACGTCATCACGTACGAATTCGACGGACTTTGGTGGATTGTGTGTAGGCAAGTCCGTTCATTCAGAAAGTCCGTCGTAAAGTACGTCGAAAAATCCGCTCGTGTGTACGCGGCATTAGAGTCTTTAATGGACAGACCAAAACAAAGTATAAAAAGTATACATTTATTGAAAATTAATAAAATATACAATGGGGAGAACAAATATTTGATACACTGACAATTTTGCAGGTTTTCCTACTTACAAAGCATGTAGAGGTCTGTATTTTTTATCATAGGTACTCTTCAACTGCGAGAGATGGAATCTAAAATCCAGAAAATCACATTGTATGATATTTAAAAAATGAATTTGCATTTTAATACATGACATAAGTATTTGATCACCTACCAACCAGTAAGAATTCTGGCTCTCACAGACCTGTTATTTTTCTTTAAGAAGCCCTCCTGTTCTCCACTCATTACCTGTATTAACTGCACCTGTTTGAACTCATTTCCTGTATAAAAGACACCTGTCCACACACTCAAACAGACTCCAACCTCTCCACAATGGCCAAGACCAGAGAGCTGTGTAAGGTCATCAGGGGTAAAATTGTAGACCTGCACAAGGCTGGGGTGGGCTACAGGACAATAGGCAAGCAGCTTGATGAGAAGGCAACAACTGTCTGCACAATTATTAGAAAATGGAAGAAGTTGGTAGTCAATACAGTATATAACACCTTACATGTTACGGACTACAAGTCCTTCTTCAGAGGTTTTGTTATAGATTCAGATGGGTTTTCTACAATAATGAGAGTATGCAAATGATACAGAATTAGTATAAAGTAGTGTAAGTCAATATTGTATCACCTTGATCACACTATACAGTAAGTTAACACAGCAGGTATTGTCAGTCATGGGAGGGATTACTTACATTGTGAACAGATCAGACAAGGCACATCTGAAGAGAATAAGTTATATAAGAATGTGTTAACTTACTGTATATTTTGGGTATTAGATATTGTTCTTATGTCCAATGTATTTTTTCTACATGTATATTTTATCAATTTTCAATAAATTTATACTATTTATACTTTATGTTTTGGTCTCTCTATTAAAGACCCTAAGGGGTTCTCTCCACCATGGTTTTGACATCAGGTGTTTTTGCTATTTAATATGTATCGGGTCCTGAAGCTCCTCCACCCGCAGCAGTCGGCAGTGTTCTTCATTGCAAGTATGAAGTGCTCTGTTTGCTCCACCTCATCATCTGCCTTTGTCTTGCCCCCCCAGCCTCGCCCCTCCATACCGCTCTAAGTGAACTGTAAAGTCCCATGGTTGAAACAGAAGGATTGCTACAGCAGGAGGGGGTGAGTGTGTGTGGGAGGGGGGGGCGGGCTGGCTGGCTGAGTGAACTTGCAGAATGTTTATGAGAGAGGATGAATGTGTGAAGAGCCGGCCAGGGTCTGCAGGCATAAGCTCTGCTGTGTACTACTGCAGCCAGCTTCAAGTACTGTCACTGTATATGTCACTGCAGTGCTGGATCTGAGGGGCCAGTGAGACCACCTCTCCCACCTGACAGAAATACCAGATTTCATTACAACCTTCTAGCTGCCAGCATATTACCAACCAATGATATCATTGGCTGATAAGGAATGCCTGCACAGCATCCTTGTTTGCCCCTCCCCTGCCCCTCTCCATCAGCACTGTGGTCACACTATCTGGGTGAGGGAGAGAAGTTGAGGGAGAATAAAAACACTGGAATACTAGTCAGCACCAGTGTGCAAAGATATGTTTGCTTTTGAAGAATAAATCACCTCTAACAGTGGGTGTCTATTGCTGCATTGTGTAAAATTATTAGTTTTGTTTTTTAACTTTAAGTATAGGGTGCATCATTTTTAAGGGTACTTTGACTAAAAAAGGTTGAGAAAAACTGATCTAGAATTTCCAGCGTTTCTACGTTTTTCTCAAACATTGTTTTCTCTACCTGTATCTCTGGAGAGGGGGAGGAAGTGGAAAGTGGGATTGATCAGGACACCTTAAAGAAGGCAAACAGGATAAGTGCATTTTCTCTGAAAATGTGCTAATCCTTTAACATTATTTAGAGTGCTGATAAGCTCCCCATATGATTTTCTAATTCAGGTGTCAGGTTCTCTTTAGGGTGTGTAATGGAAATTTGTAAGTTCTGTATATAATTGTATTCTATTTTATATGTATTGCACACTGCCCTCACTGTGCACATGGCACTAATAATGTTTTCAGTACATGTTTGCATTCTTTCGAGTCCTGATTAGAATTAGCCTGCCTATGATATGCCCCTTGTTACCATAAACGTACAATTGTAATATTAATGTGATACCTACGTAATCATGTGTATAAAAACCTTCAATTGCGTCATAATAAAGCAGAACGGTTATTTGGAAAGATGCTGAGCATATCTTTTGTGTCTGTTCCCTATTGCAGTAGTTATTAATTTGGAACCACTAATCAATATGTGGATAGGAGTTGCCTATCTATAAAATGTCCATGGTTATATGTTATGTTGTCACTGTCTACTGTCCATCGAAGTGTTATAGATAAGAAAGGGAAGAATAGTGCTGTTCACAGGTATATGTAGTACATCTGCTAGATAAAATAGTTTAGAGGCAAGAGGGTATAGGCAAAGTAGAGAAGAGTGGCCAGTCATTATGGGCATTAAATTAAGTAAGGGAATGAAGAGTAAGAGACCCTCAAAAATGCCCAGCGCAAGAGGGGCACTATATATGAACCGATGGTGTGGTTCCACCAATACTGAGCCCCTAGATTAATGGTTACAGTGGACAGGGATCCACAATGGGTAACTGGGTTACCACCAAAGTCCACAGGGACTAAGAATCATGCAGAGTAAACAGCTAGAGAAACAGCTACCTATGTGAGCAGGGTGGATCAAGGGTGACAATTAACACTAGAAAGAAAGGGGACATTTCCATGTTAAGTTGTGGGATGAATTTGGGGTCAGAAAATACAACTAGTAAAGTCATAACAGAGAAATGGAAAGTTAAAACAGAATACTTTATATGTTGTCAGAGAGGGAAGATGGGATGAGCACTATGGCTGCCCATCTGATCATAGAAGGTACAGTATGTGAAGTATGGTATTACAATACATGGGATGCAAAGGATATCAGAACAAAATAAAGAAAGCAGAAGTTAAGCAGGAAATATTAAAGAGTTAAAAGAAAGTGGATTGAATGATATGCATGTGTTGTGTAGAAATGGGAAAAATGTAAGCAATTTTAGAGAGATATTCGTGTATGTGTGTGAATGCTGGAACCTTTAGTTCTATCTCTTGTGTGTGTCATGTATGCAGATGTGACCCCCTCCTTTGCACTCTCCTGAAAGAATGTGGCTGGGATGAGAGGTCAGTGATAAGCTGGAAGAATACCATGCCAATTTCAGTTTTTTTAGACAAAACATTCATAACAAAATGTGCCAGGTTAATTAATCTAATGATAAACAATGTGATCACAATTATTTTTTAATCTGTTTTCCAAACATGGTAAAATGAAGGTTACATTTAACCATGTATTACACTAATTGAATATCCTCTGATATTGGAAACAGTGCATTTAAAAAAGGGAAATTAAGTAAAATTAAGTAATATGTCCCCCTTTAAGGAAATTTATCTGTGGATATATATTAGTGTGTGATATTGAAATTATCATTTGAGTATTAATTTCTAATATGTGTTTAACCATTTTTTTAATAATATAGATATATTGAAACTGGTTTAGACAACCTTTGGTTGGAAATGAAATCCAGGTTAATGGGGACATTTGTAATGAATGGGATTAGTTTAGAATAAGATAACAATTTTGTAATTTTACATTTATACAATAAGCCCTTATTGAGAGAAAAAAAAGATTAAGATGAGGTTGTTAATTGGAATACAGCTGCCATAATTGTTTAACAAAGCCAAGATGGATGGGATACATAAGAAGTTTTTCTACAAAAAAGAAATCTTAAGATCTGATAATAACTTGATTTGCGGTCCGTGATGTGAGAGTAATAATAAGTAAAACTTAAATATAACAGACACATCACATCAAGTCCACACACCCTGTTAGGATAGATAGCACCTGCAGCCAGTTGTTTTATAGTTTTTGATACGGCTGAGTGCTTTCTGGTCCATCATATACAGATTGTTGGTCCTTTTGTTTTTATTTATTTTTATTTTTGAAATCCAAAGCAGTGGAAGAATGTGTGGATTGTGAAATGATGTGCCCCTTTTCCTTGTAAGTGCAGTGGTATAAGCAGAAGAATATTTTGGATTTATGGAAATCTCTGCATGACTGCAGGGTGTTGTTATCATTTATTATAATATTGCCAGGAAAAAGTTGTTTTTTTGAAACATGAAACTGGAACACTTACACAAACAACATGATAGAAAACAAGCCATTGTAATATATTTATGAAAGCTGGACCCAGTGATAAGGGGTATATCAGAGCTGTATCTTTTATGCAAAGGTGCTATTAGACAAAGTTTCAGACATTATTTTGGTCAAATATTTCATTTTTAATGGTCCCACATTCTGCGCAGCAAATATACAGCTAACTAAATGTTTGTCTAATGAAAGGATTAAAATATGAGTTTGTTTATGTACAAATCTAACAATAAAAAATGTGTACATTTGAATTCAGCCACCTTATTGCCTCTATTGGAGGAGGCTCGAGACAAAGGAAGCCACATGTGTTAAATTGATGATGTAGGAATCAGCTGCTGTGAGCCCAGTGCAGGACACACACCCTGAAGACCCAGATATTACATTTTTTGTAGAGTTATTTCTGGTTTTATACTAAGGATGCAGTTTATCACCCAGAAGGATACTCTGTATTCAGAGTCATTGGATCCTTTTTCCCCAGCTCAAGAAGCAGAGCTCCATGTTTTAGCAAAGCCTGTGAGCTTTAAAAAGAGTGTATATTTATATAGATAGTCGAGATATAAAGAGCTTTTGGTTCCATTTGAAGGGCCAGAAGTTTGTTTTTACTTCGGCAGGTAAACCAGTCAAACATGCCAAGTTAATTTGATTGGCTGTTTTCAGCCTTCCAGGTTTTTTCTGAGGTAGCCATACTAACATTAAAACTCACACATGGAAGCATACCAGGTGACTAAGGATGCTGTATTTACAGCTCCGACACTTGCTGGGTCTGTGCAACTCACAGATTTCACCCTAGTTCTGGGCCAGTATAGCTGGGATTAATAATTCAACTTTAAGGACCCAAGAACAAGAAGAACAAGTGGTCCACAGGGGGCAACTTTTTATGAAACAGGACTTTGGAAAAGGTGATCATTTATGTCTGCCAGCCACTCTTTTCCCTCTAGCTTGACACATGGACCGTGTCATCAGTCACAAGCAGTTATGGCTGCCTTAGTAAATGAGCATGGGATAGAGCCAGGGTTCTCCACAGTTGTTTTTATAACATACAACTTCTTGTTTTACCTGTTACCAAAGGTGTTACCAAAAGCTGAACATCCCTTTCAGAGATTACAAAAAGATATATCTAGATGCCCAAGTCAGGATCTTACGAGTATGCATTTTGTCTGTATAGACATGTTTTCTGGATGTCCAGTGGCAAATGCTACTGCAAAGGCCACAGTAAAAAGTGTTCTCAGAAGTAGTTTGTAAGTACAGAGTGCAGAATCTACAGAGAGTAACAGAGGAAATAATTTTTTATAGGAGAGTTCTTACTAGAAGTTTTGAGGTTTTATTTTTACACTCCCCACTGTCTACAATGTAGTGGACAAAGTAGAGTAAGAAACTAGAAAACTTTTGCCTGAATGTTTTCTTATATTTTATCAAGCCCCTAAGGGGATCTTGGACTCTGTCCCTATGGGATTTGGTTTGGGAGTGTGTTACTCACTTGCTTATATTTTGGCTCAGCAGCTGAAGTCCTCCATTCGGATCTCACAAAGAATGTTGCTGATCTTTTAAGGTTTTTGACAAACTAATTTATGTGTTTTCTCCCCAATTCCAGATCCTAAAAGTTTGGAAGGATCAAAAACTAAAGCCTGGTGATTTGTGGATTGTTAAGAGTAGGGATGAGCCGAACACCCCCCGGTTCGGTTCGCAGCAGAACATGCGTACAGGAAAAAAAATCATTCGAGCACGCGAACACCGTTAAAGTCTATGGGACACGAACATGAAAAATCAAAAGTGCTAATTTTAAAGGCTTATATGCAAGTTATTGTCTTAAAAAGTATTTGGGGACCTGGGTCCTGCCCCAGGGGACATGTATCAATGCAAAACAAAGTTTTAAAAATGGCCGTTTTTTTGGGAGCAGTGATTTTAATAATGCTTGAAGTGAAACAATAAAAGTGTAATATTCCTTTACATTTCGTACCTGGGGGGTGTCTATAGTATGCTTGTAAAGTGGCGCATGTTTCCCGTGTTTACAACAGTCCGAGAGCAAAATGACATTTCTAAAGGAAAAAAAGTCATTTAAAACTACTCACGGCTATAATAAATTGTTGGTCCCGGCAATACACATAAAAGTCCATTGATTAAAACGGCAGGGGATTCCCCCACATGGGAACCCTGAACCAAAATTTTTTAAAAAATGCGTGGGGACCCCCCTCAAAATCCAGTCTGGTATGGGTTTTAAGGGGAACCCCGTGCCAATATTTAAAAAAAAATGGTGTGGGGTCCCCCCAAAAATCCATACCAGACCCTTATTCGAGCACGCAACCTGGCAGGCTGCAGGAAAAGAGGGGGGGATGAGAGAGTGCCCCTCCTCCTGAACCGCACCAGGCCACACATAACTGAGTGACCCCGTCCCCTCTGATGCTACAAAAAAGCCATAGGGATGTCCCCGTGCGCCAGAGGGGGCAGGGTCACCCGGCAACGTCATTGTGTGGCCCCGCCCTCAGTTATAAAAGAGCTGTCACCTGAGAGCACTGTCATTACGGTGGGTGCCTCTCATGAGGCAGATTGTAGGCGGCGTGCGGCTTTTTCTTTTTCGGTCCGTTGGAGCGAGAGAAGAAGAAGACTTCGTGGAACAGTTTTATTTTTTTAATGAAGGGCTTGTCCCAAGGCGCGTATTGTCTTTTTTTTACCATTTTCACACATTTTTTGTGAAATGGTAGGGGTGCATTTGTACCCCGTTACCATTTCACATGGGGGGGCCGGGATCTGGGGGTTCCCTTGTTAAAGGGGACTTCCAGATTCCAATAAGCCCCCCGCCCACAACCCCCACAACCACTGGGCAAGGGTTGTGGGGATGAGGCCCTTCTCCCCATCAACATGGGGACAAGGTGCTTTGGGGGGCTACCCCAAAGCACCCTAGCAGTGAGGGAATGTGGCCTGGTACGGTTCAGGAGGGGGGGCGCTCTCTCATCCCCCCCTCTTTTCCTGCAGCCTGCCAGGTTTTGTGCTCGGATAAGGGTCTAGTATGGATTTTTGGGGGGACCCCACGCCATTTTTTTTAAATTTTGTCGTGGGGTTCCTCTTAAAATCCATACCAGACCTGAAGCGTCTGGTGTGGATTTTGAGGGGGACCCCCACGCCATTTTTTTTAATTTTGGCGCGGGGTTCCCCTTAAAATCCATACCAGATCTGAAGGGCCTAGTATGGAATTTGGGGGGACCCCCACGCATTTTTTTTTTTAATTTTGGTTCGGGGTTCACATGTGGGGGAATCACATGCCATTTTTATCGATGAACTTTTATGTGTATTGCCGGGACCGACAATTCATTATAGCCGCGAGTACTTTTAAATTACTTTTTTTTCTTTAGAAATGTCATTTTGCTCTCGTACTGTTCTAAACACAGGAAACATGTGCCACTTTACAGGCATACTATAGACACCCCCTCCCAGGTACAAAATTTAAAGGAATATTACACTTTTATTGTTTCACTTTAAGCATTAATAAAATTACTACTTTTTTTGCATTGATACATGTCCCCTGGGGCAGGACCCAGGTCCCCAAACACTTTTTATGACAATACCATGCATATAAGCCTTTAAAATTAGCACTTTTGATTTCTCCCATAGACTTTTAAAGGGTGCTCCGCGACTTTCGAATTTGCCGCGAACACCCCAATTTGTTCGCTATTTGGCGAACAGGTGAACACCCGATGTTCGAGTCGAACTTTTTTTTTTTTAAATTGCTTTTATTTACCATTTGTGGCAATAAAGATAACAACAAGATTTCATATTTTACATAACAAAGTGCGTTTAGAGTGCATAAATTACCAGTAATAAAGCCTAGTACAGACAATGTAAAAATATATTTTAAAACCCCTGTTTCACGTGCTTTTTTATGCTCTAAAGTGTTTTTAAGTGCGCCCTTGTAGGTGCATAACAGTGTTTTGTGTTGTGCCACTTTTATCCCCTTTTTTTCCCTTCCCCTCTAGCCCCTGGCTAGCCCACCCTCCATTGTGCACTGGTCCCCCTGTCCTCCCCCTCCCCCCCCGTCCCGAAAACGCCACCCCTGTTAAGGTCGCAGCGAGAGGGGGGCGAGGAGAGAGGAAGAGGAGGAGGGAGAAGAAAACAGGAAAAAAGTAGGAAGAAGAAGAGAAAGGAGGAGTACCTCCAGATGTCGCAACATGTTGTATCTATCTAGCCCCCAATGGGGTCCATCCCATCGCTTAGGCTTTTACGGCACTAGCTATGCATTCGCCCCACTAAACAGTCAAGGTTCAAAGGTGTTTGGTTCAAAGTAGTTGGCAGGTATTCAGTTCCTGCAGCCAGGGTTTCCATAGACCAATAAATTTTCTATAGTTCCCTTTTCTAATATAAACTGTCCTCTCTGTCCAGACCAGGGAGTCCATCGTTTTAGTCCAGTCCTCTATAGTTGGAGATTTTCTCGAGAGCCAGGACTGTGCTATCAGCTTTCTAGCCTGGTATAAGCATCTAACCGCTGCTGTGACTGAGTTAGTGTGACCCGCGGTATCTCCCACCAGCCCCAGCACACATACCTTAGGGCCTAACGCTAGTTTAGTTTTAAATCTGCGATTGATTGTCCTGACCACTTCCGTCCAATATCTTACCAATTTTGGACATCTCCAGACCATATGTATAAGATCCCCTGTATTGTTACACCTAGGGCATTTGTCATCCGGCCTGCCCCCAAATCTATATAATCTTCTAGGGGTGTAGTAAGCTCTGTGTACTAGGAGTAGGTGTGAGGCCTTCTGCGAGGGGGAGACGGATACCGACTGCCCCAACTTCAGTGTTTTTCGCCATTGGGCATCTGACAGCTTTCCCACATCCGCCTCCCATCCTGCTCTGGGCCCGGCTGCCGCACTTTGAGGTAGTATTTTGTCTACTAGCTGTGTGTACACAGCTCCAATCAATCCCTTAGCATTTGTTGCTTTGACAACTTTATTAAGAAGAGGCGTTTTACTTTGCTCCATAGGGGAGGACCTAAATTGGGTACTCAACGCGTGCCTTATCTGAAGATATTTATAGAATGTGTTGCTTGGAATACCAAATTCCATTCTGAGGTCCATGAAGGATTTCAGGTTGCTACCATTATATAGCTGCATCAATCTATAGATTCCGTGGTTTTCCCAAACGGGGTGCTTTTCTATGGCCCTTAATTCCCCCAGGAGTTCATTAGACCATATTGGCGAATATTCCGTGATGCCCCTATACTCCATAATCCGCTTGACTGTCTGCCAGACTTTACTTACTAATTTAGGTGTTGGTAATTTTCTCTGTAGAGAGCCTGCCTCGAGTGCATCTGCCAGACATCTATGTGGGCTGCCTTCCAGCATTATTTTATTGCTAGCGCTTAATTCGCTACTGGATTCGCAGCCCCCCAAGTGCTGCAATTGAGCAGCCAAGAAGTATCCATACGGGTGGGGAATTGCTAACCCTCCCTCCCAGGTAGGGCGCTGCAGCGCCTGCAGTTTGATCCTGGCCTGGCCTTTCTTCCAGAGAAGATCCCTAAATAAGGAGTCTATTTTTATAAACCATTTTCTCCCGATCCACACCGGAGAGTTATGAAGAATATAAAGGATTTGTGGTAACCAGATCATTCTGATCAAGTTTGCACGCCCTGCCAACGACAGGGGGAGCCGGCACCAGATGTCGCATTTTTTTTTAAGCTTCGCGAGTAAAGGGACCAGGTTATCCCGAATGTAAACATTGGGATCGCTGGTCAGCTCTATTCCCAGGTACTTAATTTTATCAGTTATTTTTAGCCCGGAAAGGCCGTCGGGAGGGGGGCTATTAATTGAGTCCATCTGTAACAGTGCAGATTTATCCCAATTAACTACTAGGCCCGACACTTTCCCGAATCTTTCCACCAATCTCATCATTCCTTCCAGAGAGGGGCCCGTGTCCCCCAGGAATACCAGAACGTCATCCGTGTAAAGTGCGATTTTTTCTTCCCCACCCCTCCTCCTGAACCCCTGTATATCCGATGCCCTCCTCATGACCTCCGCCAACGGTTCCATCGCCAGGGCAAACAGGAGGGGGGACAGCGGACACCCCTGCCTTGTGCCCCTCTCCAATGTCAGACTGTCTGTATACTCATTATTGATCTTTAACTTAGCTGATGGGTGGCTGTATAGAATTTTTACCCATTTAACAAAGACCGGGCCAAACCCAAATTTATCCATTATTTCCCAGAGGTAGCCCCATTCCAGGCTGTCAAAGGCTTTAGCAATATCCAGTGAGACAACTGCTCTAGGGTCCCCGTCTACTACTGGGGTCTGCAGGTTCAAGTATGCTCTTCTGATATTTACACTGGTAGACCTATGGGGGATAAATCCCGTCTGGTCTGGGTGGATCAGTTTGTCAATGCATTTGCTTAGCCTGGTTGCCAAGACCTTTGCAAGGATTTTAATATCCGAACAAAGCAGGGAGATTGGCCTATATGAGGCCACCTCTAGTTGGTCTTTCCCTTCCTTTTGAATAAGTATAATATTAGACTCTGACATTGAAGAGGGGAGACCGCCGTTCGCCAACGCCTCCTCCAGGGTCCTCAGAAGGGTGGGGAGCAAAGTCTCCCCGTAGTATTTGTAGATCTCCAAGGGAAGTCCGTCTGGGCCTGGAGCTTTACGATTAGGCATAGCCGCCACCGCGCTCCTAAGTTCCTCCAGGGTTATGGGGGCCTCTAGGTTCATCTTATCTGTTGTGGTTAGAGTTGGTAGTGTAATTCCCTCCACTAATTTATCTAGCGCGCCATTGCCTGCAAGCTGTTTCGTTTTGTACAGGGAACTATAGAAGTCAAAGAATATCTCCCTTATCTTCCCAGGATCCGTAACTATTTCCCCCTTTGGGGATCTAATCGCAGAGATTGTTGAGGACGGGGAGTTGGTGCTAGCCACCACGGCGAGCGTGCGCCCCACTCTTTCCCCCTCCTCAAAAAATCTCCGCCTCTGAAAAAGCCTTTTATTTTCTTTTTTTTTTTTTCACAATCAAAGGTTTATTAAAGTTTGTGATGTTACAATTAACTGCATATAATACAATTTAGAAAGCATAACAATTATCTATATTTAAAGGAGTTACATTTAGTATCTGTTGCTTGTGTGTGAAATTTCGTCATGTAGCTGAGTAAGTGACTTTTGGAATTTATGAATATATTTAAAAACTTTTTTTTTTTTAGGGAAGGAAACGGTTGAGGTATAGAGGGGGAGGGGGGGGGGGGGGAAGGGGGGGGGGTAAACAGAAAGGGGGAAGGGGGTGGGGTGGGGGTGTTAGGTAGGGAAGAAGGAGGGAAGGGAGAGAAAGGGGCAGAAAAAGGAGTACGATAGTAAATAATAATGATCTCATTTTAGTGAAAGACGGCATTTGAAAATTGTTACAGTTAAGTACATAAGATGTTATAATCATTAACCAACAATTAAAGGACAGCTTAAGTAGTGTTAGATCATAATGTGGCAAAGAGCATTCTAATGGAGCAGCAGTCGGTTTCTTAAAAGGTATTAATTAGTGAGGGAATTAAAAACTGAAGAGTGGACAAATAATAACCAAGGTTGCCAGGTATGATTGAAATTTGTGCTATTTTCTTTCTTCATAGCAGCGATCTCCTCCATCTTGTATATATAATTTATTTTTTCTAGCCAATCTTTAATATTTGGGATGTGTGTGGTCTTCCAATGGAGGGGTATAAGTGTTTTAGCAGCTAGTAGTAGATGCCTAGAAAGGGACTTTTTGTATCTGCTTATGGAGAGTTCATTTACGTTTATTAGGCAAGTGGCAGCATTAAATTCAATTTTAGAATCTGTTATGAGTTTAGTCCATTTTATTACTGTTTCCCAGAAAACATATAGTGGTGGGCATTCCCACCATATGTGTAGAAAGGTACCAACATCTGCCCCGCAACGCCAACAGGTGTCTGAGGTTGTAGGGGACCACCTCCTGGCTTTATGTGGTGTGATATACCACTGGGTGAGTATTTTGTAAGAGATCTCCTGATATTTTGTGCTTAAAGAGCATTTATGAGTCATTATACAGGCATTCTCCCATTGTTTAGAGGAAATCTTAGTTTTTAGATCTTTTTCCCACTTTTCTTTATGTTTTAGGTCGTCTGAGTGCTGTTTTTGGTTTAACAAGCAGTAAGCTAGAGAAGTGGTATTAGTTACTGGTGATCTTTTAAAGCATAGTTCTTCTAGAGGGAGTAATGGTAAGCTGTAAAATGCTCTGTGTTTGCTATTTAACAGGAGGCTTTTGAGTTGCATATAAAGCCATGATCCAGGAGGTGATCCTTCCCACTCTGTTTTGAGTATGTCTAGGGGTTTGATCTTAGAGTTTACCAGGCATTGGGAGGCTGTGTGGGTCAGCATATTCCTCAGGTGTAGACCTGGAATGAAGTCAGGGTTATTAGTAACAGGAGTCAGTGGACCAGGGATTGAGGCTAAGTTATGAGTACGAGCTACCTTATGCCAAACTTCAAGTGTGTTTGCTATTAGGGGATGTTTTATAGTCTTATCCGTTTTAGAATGTATGGACCATGGATAAAAGGTTAGGTTGAAGGGGCTTAGAGCTTGTTCTAGTTGGATCCAGTCTTTATTTAAGCTATGGCAGTGCCAGTCAATGATTCTTGTGATGTGGGATGCTTGATGGTATTTTTTAAAATTTGGGAGTCCTATTCCCCCTCTATGCTTGGGTAGTGATAGTAAATTGAGATTTATTCTGGGTCTTCTATCAGCCCAAAGAAAGCGTCTTTGTGTTCTGAGAAGGTTGGTAAAGAAGGTTTCGGGGATTTTGATGGGGAGTGTATTGAAAAGATAAAGTAATCTCGGTAAAATTGTCATTTTTAGAATTGAGGCTCTGCCGAACCAAGAGAAAGATTTGGTTGACCATTTTTGAAGGTCTCTATTCAATGTGGTGAGAAGGGGTTTGTAATTATAAGAATATAGCGAGTCTATATTGCTGGTTAGATTTATTCCTAGATATTTCAAGGTATTATGTTCCCATTTATAATTATGATTGTCTTTCATTAATTTGAGTTGGTCTATTGGTAAATTAATGTTCAGTGCCTCAGACTTGGATTTGTTAATTTTGAAGTTGGAGATAGAGCCAAAGATTTTGAAGTGTTTCTCAAGGTTTGGAATAGAGATATGTGGTTGTGTCAAGAAAAATAAGAGGTCATCCGCATAGGCGGCAATTTTATATTCTTTGTCTCCTACTCTGAAACCTTTGATGTCCGCAGATAATTTGATTGTTCTTATTAGGGGTTCTAAAGAAATGATAAATAGAAGGGGTGAGAGAGGGCAGCCTTGACGAGTCCCGTTTCGTATTTTAATTGGGTCTGAGAGAATATTGTTGACTTTGATTCTAGCTTGGGGATTTCGATAGAGTGCTGAGATCCAAGATAGCATATTTTCGTTTAGTCCAATATGGGAGCAAGTAGACATCATATAGTCCCATGAGACTCTATCGAAAGCCTTCTCGGCGTCTGTAGAGAGAAGTAGAGAGAAGGAGTCCTTTTATCTTAGAGTTGTGAGCATGGTGAATTAAGTTAAGTGCTTTGGTTGTATTGTCACGTGCCTCTCTGCCTGGCATGAAACCTACTTGTTCTGGGCCTATGATCTTTGAGAAGAGGGGTTTCAGTCTGTTTGCTAGTATTTTGGCTAAGATTTTTAAATCTATATTTAGTAAAGATATAGGTCTGTAGTTGGCACAGTCTGTATGGTCTTTGTCAGGTTTGGGGATTACTGCGATATGGGCCATGAGGAACGAATCGTGGTCATGATTGTGTTTTGCCAGGTAGTTGAAAGCTGAGATAAGTGGTTTAATTAAAGCTTGAGTGTATGTTTTGTAATATTGTGAGGTAAAGCCGTCTGGGCCTGGGCTTTTCCCTGTCTTAAGATCTTTAATCGCTTCAAGTAATTCATTTGTGGAGATAGGTTCCTCTAGTTTGTTTATGTCAACTTGGGGAAGTAAGGGTATTTTGCTGTTTTTCAAAAATTGATGTATCATTTCTTGTTTCGTCATGTTTAGATGTGTGGGTTTATGTGTTTCAGGGAGATTGTATAATTTTGAGTAAAATTTATGAAATAGATCCGCAATATCAGTAGGTTTATGTCTAAGTATTCCGTCTTTGTCTCGTATGGCATGTACTTTTCCGGCTTGTGTCAAATCTTTGAGAGCTTTGGCTAATAGTTTCCCACTTTTGTCCTTTTTTTGAAGAAAAGTGCTTTTTTGGTCTTCAGGTCTAGTAATGATTTTAGGGAGTTCCTACAACGGATCAATTCCTCCTCTGTTGAGATTAAGAGGGATTGTTTGTGAAGAGTTTCCAATTTTGCTATTTGTGAGGTCAGTTTGAAAATTTCCTTTTCTTTCTCTCTTTTTAATCTAGAACCCCATTTCATTAGATGACCTCTTATAACGCTTTTGTGAGCTTCCCAGTTAGTCAAAGGGTTGGTATCTGTATCTAGGTTATTCCTAAAGTAGTCTGTCAAAGTGTCCTGTATTTCGTCTTTCACTCTTTGGTCGGTTAGAAGTGATGCATTGAGTCTCCAATTAAAGGTCGTTTGTTGAGGTGAGTCAAGTCGCATAGATATAGCCGTGGGGGCATGGTCTGAGAGAGCGACTATGCCTATCTCTGCTGCTTCTAGTTTGTTTAGATCTCTCTGTGAAACGAAAATTAAGTCAATACGGGAGTATCGTTTGTGTGGGTTTGAGAAAAAGGTGTAGTCTCTTTCATTCGTGTGGATGAGTCTCCAAGTGTCTACTAGTGATAAGGAGTTTAGGAGTAATTTGAGGCGTCTGAGGATTCTGTATGTTAGGATGGTGTGGCCTGTTGATGTGTCTTTTTGGGGGGAGAGGGGAACATTGAAGTCTCCACCCAAGATTATACATCCTTCAGCGAACCATTTTAGTTCGTCTATGATTTTACGACAAAATGGGATGTGGGTAGAGTTTGGGAAATATACGTTAGCTAATGTGACGGGTGATCCTGCCCAATCTCCTTTAAGGAAAAGATAGCGTCCTTCTGGATCTACAAGTTTTTGTTGGATTTTGAAGGGGGAGTTTTTGTTGATGAGGATTGATACTCCTTTTGTTTTGGCTAAAGGGTTAGTGGCGTGGTACATTTCTGTGAATATGTTGTCTGTAAATTTGGGTATATGTTTGCTTTTAAAATGTGTTTCTTGTAAAAACACTATTGACGGCATAGTTTTTTTCAATTCTTTGAGCATTTTTGTTCTTTTTTCAGGTATGTTCAGGCCGTTGACATTGTGGGAAATTAAAGTTGGTGCTTTTCCCAGGAATTTATATGGCATAGTGTAAGTTGTCAGAAAATTCAGGTGTATATATTGAGTCAAGTGGTTTTTGTCTAATAGTTATTTATTATATGAGATGTTCTGGTCTCTTTTGGCGTACTCCAGGGGAGAAGAGGGGGGACAAGGGAGGTAGGATAAGTTGGGGTGGATTGAAAAAGGGGTGGTTGAGTGTGTGCTCTAATCTCACCTAGAAAGTGAGGAGCTAGTTAGTGACCTAGATATAATAGGTACTACTATGTACTCTGGAGGGAAAGTGGGAGGCGCATTAGTGTCGAAATACGTTGTTTGTTATGTTTGTGAGTTTGGTAACTGGGTCTGTCTCGCAGGGTACTGCGAGACCCGGGTATGTTAAAAAAGATAGTGTGAGAGGTGGGTTTTAGGCCGCTTATTATCATGTAGAAATATCGCCAACCGCAGTCCGGTCAGCCACTAAGGACGACAACCTGCTTGAATGTTAAAGAAGAGGGTATAAGACAGATACCTGTAAATGTGGAAAAAACCCCATAACGTTCATCCCGTCTGTTACATACATTTAGTGATGTTCTGCGTAGGATGGAAAGGGCGGTTAACATGTAAAACATTTGAAAAAGAAAAGAATAAAAAGAGAGAAATCAAAACCTTTCAAACCAATTAACAGTTAACATCGTGATACCTTAACCCTGAGTTTAGCAGGGTATTCTCTGTTCTAGTCTAGTATAATCCAATAACTTGAAGTGAGTTAGATGATCTAATCTATTCTTATGTTTAGGTATGTCTCAGGATCAGAAACTCAAAAAGTACTGTATAAAGATTAGAACTTCTATATTAGTATTCTATGGTTCAAGTTCAAACAAGCTATATGGAATTATGTCTGATTCTGCGACCTGATATAAAATGAAGGGTCTGTAAGCAGGTTCACTTGGAAGCTTCCTCTCTAACACTTAAGAAAAGGTAAGTCCAGGTATGCGAGTTCTCATATTATCCAAAGTCCTTTCAATCTGGTGGTATTTGAGGATCCTACAGTGAAAGGGTTGGGTGTTGCATATTAGCAAACATGCAGCCGTATATCTGTGTAATCACTGCATAGCTAGAGATGTCACAGGTGGGCCGAATACTTAAACTTCTAGCTATGGTTTGTAGTCTCATGGTAAAGGTTTAGTGTATGTCACCCTTGTTTCTGGATACAGAGGTAAACCCGAATGAAGAAGCCTGTTCAGTTGGTAACAGTTTCGTGGTTTTAAGAGTGTATTTCTTGTAGGCATTTATAGCTCCTGTGAAAGAAAAGTTATTAAGTGTGGATTAATATTGAGAGTCTGGCTGTCATCTAGGTAGATTCCCATATCGGATGTATTCTTCAGTAGAAGCGGATGAGGGAGGGATTCAATGCTAGAATCTGCTTCCAGATCTGCATGTATAAGTTCTCACATGATGGGTATATACAATATGTGTCTCTTATCCCTTGATTCCCTCTTCATCTATATAGAACCTGTGTTTTTTAATAAGTGCAGGTAGCAGGGAATATTTCCAGCAGGTATTGAGCTTTGTATACTCCCAGGGAGGGATCTTTAGAAGTTAGAGTAGGATGTTAACTGTTGTGTAGGATTGCCCTCTAGTGGATGTTCAGAGAAGGGATCCTGCAGCAGTTTTAGTGCTTTTGGCTTTGGACAACATATTAGTGAGGATTTGAGGCAGAAGTATTGGGGAAAAAAAAAAAAAAAAAAAAAAAAATCTTTCTTTTCTTTTCTTCCTTCCCTCTCTTCTCCAAGGAATGAAATAGAGACCAAAAATTGGTAATTGTGGTGAAAGGGGATGAAGATCAAAAGACTGTCTTAGGTATAATCCAGGTAAATGTCGCAATGGTTGGATTAAGAGTGTTCGGTAAGTCAGGTTTATTTTAATCTTTGACTTTTGGCGCTTTTGGAGGAAGAAGGAGAGTCGTAACTGTTTCTGTTGGCGTTTCTGCGGATTTTCCCCTGCTGGGAGGGTGTATGGAACATATCTGATCCACCGAAGGCTGGAGGATTGGTAATTTCAGGGGGAAGCAGAAATTCTGAGTACCAGTCAGGTAATGCTACTGGCGTAATTTGAAGGTTTTCACAGAATCTGTTCAGCTCACTGGGGGTTCTGAGTGTGTATTGTTTGCCCATGTATGAAGCTTGGAGAGCAAAAGGAAATTACCATCTGTAATTTATGTTCCTTTCTCTTAGAACCTCCAGGAGGGGTTTCAGTGCCCTTCTGTTTTTTAGTGTTATGGGTGATAGGTCTTGAAATAGTTGTATTGTGTTATCATTAAACAAGATCTGGTCATTGGACCTTGCTTTTTGTAATACCTCTTCCTTTAAACTGAAATTGGGAAGGCAACAAATGATGTCCCTGGGAGGATTATCATCTGGAGCTCTAGGTCTGAGAGCTCTGTGGGCTCTGTCAAAATCTATGGGAGAGTGTTCAGGTCTATTTAAAAGGCCGTTGAATATGGAGGTCAGTGCAGGCTTGATTTGGTCTGGGTTAACATTTTCTGGAATTCCACGTACTCTTATGTTGTGCCTTCTTCCTCGGTTGTCTAAATCTTCTAAGTGTCTGTTCATGTCAATTAGATGTTGGTTATGTGCATTGGTAATGCCGTCTAATCTGGACAGTGCTTTATCTCTCCTCCTCCCAGCGCGCTCAGACACAGCCATTTGTTCAGAAAGTTTCAATAGCTCCGTTTTAATATCTGTTATAGCTGAGGTAAACGATCTTTTGATATCTGCAGCTATATCGGTCATAATAGCGTAAGTCAGAGGTTTGTCCTTATCAAAATTACCTGCAGAGTCTTCAGATGCTGGTAGGGACACCTCGTCATCTTCTATGTCATCCTCCATGTTGTGTCTGTGTGTCAGCGCCATCTTGGTAGATTTCCCACCTCCGCTGTATCTAAACTTGCTGAGGTTTCCTGGGGAGGTTTTCTTTTTAGGGGTAATCAGAGAGCGGAGAGTGTGTCCGTGTGTCGCCCTTTTTAGCCGAGCGGACATAATCGTTTTCAGAGCGGCGGTAATTGGGACCCGGGCCTCGCAGCCCCCCGGAGTTCAGTCACGGTGCGGCCTTACACATTGCGCGCATTGCAATGGTTGGATTAAGAGTGTTCGGTAAGTCAGGTTTATTTTAATCTTTGACTTTTGGCGCTTTTGGAGGAAGAAGGAGAGTCGTAACTGTTTCTGTTGGCGTTTCTGCGGATTTTCCCCTGCTGGGAGGGTGTATGGAACATATCTGATCCACCGAAGGCTGGAGGATTGGTAATTTCAGGGGGAAGCAGAAATTCTGAGTACCAGTCAGGTAATGCTACTGGCGTAATTTGAAGGTTTTCACAGAATCTGTTCAGCTCACTGGGGGTTCTGAGTGTGTATTGTTTGCCCATGTATGAAGCTTGGAGAGCAAAAGGAAATTACCATCTGTAATTTATGTTCCTTTCTCTTAGAACCTCCAGGAGGGGTTTCAGTGCCCTTCTGTTTTTTAGTGTTATGGGTGATAGGTCTTGAAATAGTTGTATTGTGTTATCATTAAACAAGATCTGGTCATTGGACCTTGCTTTTTGTAATACCTCTTCCTTTAAACTGAAATTGGGAAGGCAACAAATGATGTCCCTGGGAGGATTATCATCTGGAGCTCTAGGTCTGAGAGCTCTGTGGGCTCTGTCAAAATCTATGGGAGAGTGTTCAGGTCTATTTAAAAGGCCGTTGAATATGGAGGTCAGTGCAGGCTTGATTTGGTCTGGGTTAACATTTTCTGGAATTCCACGTACTCTTATGTTGTGCCTTCTTCCTCGGTTGTCTAAATCTTCTAAGTGTCTGTTCATGTCAATTAGATGTTGGTTATGTGCATTGGTAATGCCGTCTAATCTGGACAGTGCTTTATCTCTCCTCCTCCCAGCGCGCTCAGACACAGCCATTTGTTCAGAAAGTTTCAATAGCTCCGTTTTAATATCTGTTATAGCTGAGGTAAACGATCTTTTGATATCTGCAGCTATATCGGTCATAATAGCGTAAGTCAGAGGTTTGTCCTTATCAAAATTACCTGCAGAGTCTTCAGATGCTGGTAGGGACACCTCGTCATCTTCTATGTCATCCTCCATGTTGTGTCTGTGTGTCAGCGCCATCTTGGTAGATTTCCCACCTCCGCTGTATCTAAACTTGCTGAGGTTTCCTGGGGAGGTTTTCTTTTTAGGGGTAATCAGAGAGCGGAGAGTGTGTCCGTGTGTCGCCCTTTTTAGCCGAGCGGACATAATCGTTTTCAGAGCGGCGGTAATTGGGACCCGGGCCTCGCAGCCCCCCGGAGTTCAGTCACGGTGCGGCCTTACACATTGCGCGCATTGCAATGGTTGGATTAAGAGTGTTCGGTAAGTCAGGTTTATTTTAATCTTTGACTTTTGGCGCTTTTGGAGGAAGAAGGAGAGTCGTAACTGTTTCTGTTGGCGTTTCTGCGGATTTTCCCCTGCTGGGAGGGTGTATGGAACATATCTGATCCACCGAAGGCTGGAGGATTGGTAATTTCAGGGGGAAGCAGAAATTCTGAGTACCAGTCAGGTAATGCTACTGGCGTAATTTGAAGGTTTTCACAGAATCTGTTCAGCTCACTGGGGGTTCTGAGTGTGTATTGTTTGCCCATGTATGAAGCTTGGAGAGCAAAAGGAAATTACCATCTGTAATTTATGTTCCTTTCTCTTAGAACCTCCAGGAGGGGTTTCAGTGCCCTTCTGTTTTTTAGTGTTATGGGTGATAGGTCTTGAAATAGTTGTATTGTGTTATCATTAAACAAGATCTGGTCATTGGACCTTGCTTTTTGTAATACCTCTTCCTTTAAACTGAAATTGGGAAGGCAACAAATGATGTCCCTGGGAGGATTATCATCTGGAGCTCTAGGTCTGAGAGCTCTGTGGGCTCTGTCAAAATCTATGGGAGAGTGTTCAGGTCTATTTAAAAGGCCGTTGAATATGGAGGTCAGTGCAGGCTTGATTTGGTCTGGGTTAACATTTTCTGGAATTCCACGTACTCTTATGTTGTGCCTTCTTCCTCGGTTGTCTAAATCTTCTAAGTGTCTGTTCATGTCAATTAGATGTTGGTTATGTGCATTGGTAATGCCGTCTAATCTGGACAGTGCTTTATCTCTCCTCCTCCCAGCGCGCTCAGACACAGCCATTTGTTCAGAAAGTTTCAATAGCTCCGTTTTAATATCTGTTATAGCTGAGGTAAACGATCTTTTGATATCTGCAGCTATATCGGTCATAATAGCGTAAGTCAGAGGTTTGTCCTTATCAAAATTACCTGCAGAGTCTTCAGATGCTGGTAGGGACACCTCGTCATCTTCTATGTCATCCTCCATGTTGTGTCTGTGTGTCAGCGCCATCTTGGTAGATTTCCCACCTCCGCTGTATCTAAACTTGCTGAGGTTTCCTGGGGAGGTTTTCTTTTTAGGGGTAATCAGAGAGCGGAGAGTGTGTCCGTGTGTCGCCCTTTTTAGCCGAGCGGACATAATCGTTTTCAGAGCGGCGGTAATTGGGACCCGGGCCTCGCAGCCCCCCGGAGTTCAGTCACGGTGCGGCCTTACACATTGCGCGCCAAGCCACGCCCCTTTATTCTGATGTTAAAAAAAAAAAAACGTCCACACAAAAAAAAAAAAAATTTTTTTTTTTTTAAAAACTAAATAATATTCTTCATAGTGGCCACTATTTCTTCAATGAGTGTAGCAGTAGTGACCCCTGTAGTTGCAGTGTATGTCGGGTTGGTAGATGTGCCAGATCTTATTATGGAGGGGGATATACAATAGGCCCAGAGAGATGGGGTGTACTGGGAGCAGCAAGATGGCCGCCGACTACCGAGGGTAGGCCGAAGCCGCGGACTTTCCCAGAGCTGGCGGCCGACCCAGCAAACACCGCTCTATAAGTGTCTCAAGATCTTCCGACCGGATCAGGGAGCGGAACCCCACCACTGCGCAGTCACCTTCAGGGGAACATGTAGATGGCCAGCAGGCCCGTTACTCACTGCGTCAGAGGGATGTGAGATGTGAAGGGCCGGAGCAGCAGGCCGCAAGATGGCGTCAGGCCGCGGAAGCCGGAGTTCAGATCTGGGTATCCCAGGGCCTCAATCCTCCTCTAGACGGCCGCCCGGTGCTCTCTAGTGTAGCGGCAGCTGTAGATCAGTGGTTCCCAGGCTCACGGGAAAGGAGAGCAGAGGGATCCGAGCGATCCGCCGATTCCAAGATGGCGATTGGTCTCTGCATTGTGGGCCTAGCTACAGGCCTGAGAGGATCTGGTGGGGCCGGTCAGATTCTGCTAATAGTCGGCCAAAACGAAAGTTGGGGGAGTCTGGATGGTAATCCTAGAGAGCTGAGGTTTCTCCAGGCTAGATTGGGCAAGGATGGCTGTGGATTTACAGCTGAATGTGTGGAGCTCAGCATCCAAACGTCCTCCTTGCTGGATGTCCGGACACGCCCCCCTATTTTCTGCCTTTCTCATTGTTACCGCTTTATATTCCTGCTGCTTCTTGACCCATGCCTCCCTTAGTTCTATATTGGGACACAGCACATACTGCTCTTCCAGGTCTATAACCTCCCTTCTGATGCGGTCCTCCTGCGTTTTTGTTTTTCGCTTTGCCCTTGCTATTTGCTGAATTAGGAGCCCTCTAAGAAAGGCCTTTAGGGCGTCCCACACCACCCCCCCTGCCGCCGTGCCCAGGTTACTCAAGATGAACTCCTTTAAGCTGGTAGAGATTTCTTCCTGGTTCCCAATTACCTCTAACCATACTGGGTTTACTGACCAAGGCCTATATATCTGTCTGTCCCCGGTGCACAACAGCAATTTTAAGGGTGAGTGGTCTGATAATCCCCTTGGGCCGTAATCTATTTTATGTACTATAGGGAGCGCTTCCTTATTACCTATCGCTAGGTCTATTCGGGATAGTGTACAGTGCGTCCCTGAGTAACAAGGGAACTGTCTGGCGTTTGGATTGCGGATTCTCCATAGATCGCACCACCCCACTTCCTCTAGGAACTGTTTAAGCCTCCCCTCCGTTACTCTCCCTATCCGGGTACCCAGTGAGAACCTATCCTGCCGGCTATCGAGAACAGTGTTAAAATCGCCAATCAGAATCAGTGGAATCCCTGCCTTGTTCTCCATGTATTCTAATAAATGGTATAGAATTTCCAACCTGCTAGGAGGGGGAATATATATATTTGCTATGACCAGTTCTCTCCCATCTAATAAGCAGTGTAGGAAAATATAGCAGCCCAGCGTGTCGATCCGCGCACTCCTGCAGGTGAGCGTCACCCCTTTTTTAATCAATATGCTTACACCTCTCGAGTAGGAGGAGTAAACCGCATGAAATTGCGCTTGAAATTTCCTACCCCCCAGTTTTGTCTTAGTTTCATTTGTTAGGTGCGTCTCCTGCAGGCAAAACAGAGCGACACCCTGGGCCTCATACTCTGATAGTACAGCAGACCTTTTATCGGGATCACCCAGGCCCCTGACGTTCCATGAGCATATACCAATCGTACTAAGCATCAGTAAAAAGAAAAATAAAGAAAAGGTTTTTAGCAGGAATACAGGTAGCAACCATATTGTTCAATGTACAACACGTACCACATTTTAGCTCCCGCCCCGGGGCATCCAGCTTCTTAATATTTATCCTAGCTCCACTCTGAATCCTAAGCCTACCATCAGTGTTGCAACAGTGTTTTGGGGGGGTGTGGAGGGAGGGGAGAGGGGAAGAACCCCTCACCCTCCAATCCCCACAAACCCCCTCTACTCCCATTCTTTCCATGTGCGTGAAGTTATAGCCCAAGCCCTTATTTAAATTGCTACCCTCCCTCCCCCCCTGATTCGTTTTATTAATATGTTTGGGTCCCACATGGGGACTACGTGACTCTTTATCCAGTGACTTTCCCTTTAACCCCCCATGCCTATTTCGGCTCGCCCTGAGGGCTTTTATTGTGACCCAATCTACCCAGTGCCTCCCTATCACACCTACCACCAGCCATACCCTCCCTACACCCTCCTCCCGCCCCCCAGCTCCCCTCCCCCCACCCACAGCAGTATCCCCAGGGGAAACCCCGAGGTACTGCGACAAATATAACAAAAAAAAACAAAACAATACACTCCACAACCCAGATCGTGCACCATCCCACATTTAGGACTTACACAACCTCTACCTCCCACTCTCCCCCCTGCCTCCGGCCCTCCCCAAATAACAAAAGAATAACAATAAGCCCTCCCCCCGCCCCTCAGTCCCCTCCCGCCATCCATTTTCCCTTTTTTTTTTTTTCTTTATCAATACTACGACATTTTAATTTGTCCTCTTTATACTCTTCTTTTTCAGCCCTCTTATCTTCTCAGGGTTGTATGGTTCCTTGATGGTCCTCCAACCATGCTGCGGCCTTATCAGCTGCATCAAAAAAGTAAACTGACCCCGAAGCTTCCACCCTCAATCGTGCTGGATATAGTAAGGCATATGGAATTTTGTGGGACCGCAGGGCTCGTTTCACCTCCAGAAAGCCTGCCCTTTTTTTTTGCAGATCCGGGGAGAAATCGGGGTACAGTGAGATCCTACTGCCATTATGGGAAATATCCCCTATCTCTCTTGATTTTTGCATTAACACCACTTTGTCCTTATAGCAGAGCAGCTTCAGAATCATTGGTCTAGGGCGCCCCCCCGATGCGGTTGGTCTAGTAGGAATTCGATGCGCCCTCTCGATGGCAAAAAAGGGTGAGAATGAATCGGACCCGAAGAAGCCTTTAAACAGCTTTTCCATAAAGATTTCAGGACAGGGGCCTTCGCTTCCCTCAGGGAGGCCCAGAAGCCGAACATTGCATCTACGCATCCTGTTCTCCATTTCATCCAATTTATTTCTGTACATTTCAAACTGCGTTTGTATATTCTTAAATTCCCGCTGCATCGGGAACACTGTGTCCTCAAGTTGGCTCAATCTCTCTTCTATAAGGGCAGTCCTCTCCAGTACCTTCTGGAGCTCTTGGCTCATAGAGCGAAGTTCTACCTTGAGGCCCCCAAGTTGATCACACAGGTCACACAGGGACCCCTTGCAGGAATTCACCGCAGCTAGTACCTCTTTTAATGTGGGTTCTGGTTCATTTATTTTTATAGGAGCAGCTGAAGCACCGCTGTTTTGAGAAGCTGCTTTCTCCAGGGGGGCTGTCTCTGGGCTTTTTTTGTTTGATGCATTTTTGGTACCGGCCGGTGTTGCAGCTGGAGCTGTTAACATTCTGCCCACGCTTTTTCGCTCGCCAGGTGGCCCTGTCTGTGTTTTCTCGTGGGGGAGCTGGTTGCCTTTAACGGGGGTATGTGCAGGGGTATGTGCAAACTTTTCCAATTTTGCTGCAGCTGTTGCCGCAAGGGGTGTCGGCGCCGAGCCCCCCCTGTCCTTGACAGAGCGAGTTGCCTGTGCTGCTAAATTTTCATTAGGATGTTGGGGGTCCTCTCCCTTTTTTTTGGTCATCATTGGGAGTATTTGGTGAGGGTAAAGAAAGAAGAGGAAAACGTAGTTCCAATGGCGACTTGTCCCTTAGTTACAGTGTAGTATACCCAAAGGTTACCACAAGTCCCCCACTGCAGCACGCCCTATGTGGGGGCCGTTACAGACCCAGGGCCTCAGAAAAAAGCTTGATTTGACTTTCCTTCTTTCCTTCCTTTCCCTTCCTATTCACCCTCTTCGTCCTCTGCTTTTCCCAAGAGCTTCTTTACACTCCTTGCTGCACTCTGCACTTCTCTTTCCCCGCTCCCCCTGCCTCTTACTTCTTCTACAATATCCAAGGCTTAGATACCGGGCCCAGTAAGAGGTGTAAGGCATGGAATGTTGCAGGGTATAAGCTGACAGTCTTGCAAACTACAAAATACTGAAAAAGTGTCCTTTATGAACTAGGCCCACAGGGCGCTCATACCTGACCTTTCGGTGCTTCAGGGCAGCTCTCTCCCAAGTGCATCTGGTGAGCGTTTATCATTAGCTGAGGTCTGCTTCCGTTGCTGTAGCTATGGCTGCGGCTAGGGCGGGAGAGGGGAGGTTGGATTCGATACTGGAGCTTGAAGCAGGGCACTCTGACTGAGGCTCCCAAATCTCTGGCGCCGAACTCCAGCGGCTCCCGCAGGTCTCGCGAGGTTCCCGGGGGTTGCTAGGCATCCAACCCACGCCACCACGGAGGAGGGGGAGCTCACCGCGCGGCCCGTATGGAGTGCAAACTAGGCAGGGCCCGTGTCACGAAGGACAAGTCGCCTCCGTTCGCCGGGCTGCGGGGCGCATGCGCAGGGGGTTGCTGTTGAGACGTGCACCCGTTCGCGGCCTGATGGTGCGGCGTGCGCGGGTGCACGGCGGCCCACGTGTGCGCGCCGTCGCCCGGGCGGGTGCCCGGTAGCGCGTCATGCTGACGCGCCCACTGGGAGGCTACTTTAGACGTCACCAGCACCCAGTCGGGTTGCTGGTTTGTCGTCAGTCTACCCTGCCTGTGTTTGAACTTCTGCTTCCTGTCTCTTGTGAAACCGACCTCCTGCCTGTACCTACGACCACTCTCTGCTTGCTAGATACCCCGACCTTCGGCCTGAACAACGACCACTCTTCGCTTGCTGGATACCTTGACCCTCTGCCTGAATAACGACCACTCTCTGTTTGCTGGATACCCTGATCTTCTGCCTGAATACGACCACTCTCTGTCTGCCGGATACCCTGACCTTCTGCCTGTTTAAGGATCACTCCAGCCCTGCTGAACCTCCTGGCTTCTGCCTGTGTCTCCAACCAATCTCCTCACGGGGCTGCCACCTCTCCTGATCCCCTCAGTCATAAGGACTTCCTAACCACCAGTCTGATCTCTCTTAACCTTGTTCTTGCACTTCCAGGCACCCCTCCAGAAGACTTCCTGCCTTCCAGGCCATCCGGAGTCCTCCCATCAGCTTTACCGGAGACCCGTGCCTCCGCGTGCTCTCGATCCCCTGTCTCACTTTCGGGGGTTCGGGTGCGCGTGGTCGTAAGGGCAAGCCGCTCTCGGCATCTCGGCCTCGGTGAGTATTGACTTGTGACAGTACAAACCAGCCGATGACAGAGCGCGCTCTCCCTTGGAGATCTTATGCCAACAAGTCTCCGCCTTGGCCGACTCAGTACAGAGGCTGCAAGAGGGATATACGCAAGTTGATAGCCGCCTCCAACAACTAACGGGGGCACTCCCCCCTGCTGCCGCAGCTCCTGCACCTAGTAATGAAGGCCCGCTCCCTCAGGCCGCTGCCAGCCCTACAGTAGTAATGGCACTTCCGGAACCCAGGGTCCCCACACCGGAACGGTTCTCGGGGGACCGTAAGAAGTTCAGGGCCTTTAAGAATGCCTGTACCCTTTATTTCGCATTGCAACCCCGAACCTTCGCATCAGAAGTGGTCAAGGTGGGATTTGCGATTTCTCTGCTATCAGAGGAACCTCAGGCCTGGGCGCACGGTCTGATGGAATCAGGGAGTCCGGTGCTTAATACTATTGACACATTCTTTGAAAGTATGGCCCAGCTGTATGATGACCCACAGCGTATGGCCACCGCCGAAGCTATCCTGCATCATCTTGTCCAGGGAAGGAGACCAATCGAGGATTACACGGTGGAATTCCGCAAATGGGCGGCCGACACTAACTGGAATGAGCCAGCCTTACGCTACCAGTACCGCCAAGGTCTATCAGAGCTCCTCAAGGATGAGCTAGCCAGGATGGAAACCCCCACATCTTTGGAGGAGTTAATTCAGGCAGCTACCAAATTAGATAGGCGCCTGAGGGAACGCCGGTCAGAACGTTTTCAAAATCCTCGCCCAGCATGGGCAACTCCAAGACTCCAACCCATTCCAGGATCTTCACCCATTACAGCGGGGCCTACTACACTTCCCGATTCCGAACCGATGCAGCTTGGTTTAGTACGACCACCACTCACCTCCGAAGAGAGACAACGTAGACGGCAGTCCAACCTGTGTCTCTATTGCGGGGGTGCCGGTCACTTTCTGCGCAACTGCCCGATAAGGCCTAGTAAGTCTTTTCAACCCAAAACAATGACCTACCAAGATAACAATACCTCTAAGTCTTACGTAATGTTATTTATCTCATTACAGCTACCGGAAGGGGAATCCCGCCTACCGGCGATCATTGACTCAGGAGCATGTAGCTGCTTTATGGACGCTGCTCTGGCCCGAACCTTGCATGTGCCTTTACAACCCAAAACGCAACATCTACAGGTCCACTTGGCGGATGGGTCCCTTCCCAGCTCAGGCCCAATCACCCAAGAGACTCGACCTATTCTAGCCACCACCGATTCAGGACACCAAGAACTTCTACGCCTGGACCTTATCCACTCTCCCATGTTCCCAGTCATCCTAGGCTTACCTTGGCTACAAGCCCACGATCCTCTTATTCAATGGAGTTCTAAGATGGTCTCATTTCCCTCCTCTTACTGTTCCCAGCACTGCCGCCCTCCGAAACCCAAGATCTGTGCTACAATCTCAGCTCCTTCAGTTAACCTCCAGCATGTCCCTCAGGAGTATCATGAGTTCCAGGAAGTTTTCAGCAAACAAATGGCCGATCGCCTTCCACCTCATCGTCCATACGACTGTCCAATCGACCTATTGCCAGGATCAGCAATTCCTTTTGGTCGCATCTTCCCCCTTTCCGAAACAGAGCTGGAGACCCTCAAGCAATATATAGACGAGAACCTGGAAAAGGGGTTCATCCGTCCCTCATCTTCACCTGCCGGAGCAGGTATCTTCTTTGTCGGTAAGAAGGACGGTTCTCTTAGGCCCTGTGTGGATTACCGGCAGTTGAACAACATTACTATCAAGAATCGGTACCCGCTGCCGCTCATCCCAGAGTTGTTTCAACGCTTTCGGTCAGCCAGAAATTTCTCCAAATTGGATCTCCGAGGGGCATATAATCTTATCAGAATTAGAGCCGGAGATGAATGGAAGACGGCCTTCAGATCAAGGTTCGGGCACTTCGAATACTTGGTGATGCCCTTTGGGCTCTGTAACGCCCCGGCTACATTCCAACACCTGGTGAATGACATTTTCCGCAAATACCTAGATGACTTCCTTGTAGTCTACCTGGATGATATCTTAGTTTTTTCATCTACACTGGAACTTCATAGGGATCACGTCAGAACAGTCCTGACCATTTTGAGACAGCACAAGCTTTATCTAAAAATGGAGAAGTGCGAATTTGAGAGATCAGTGGTGCAATTTTTAGGGTTCATCATTTCGGCAAATGGAGTAGAGATGGATCCTCAAAAGATACAGGCTATCCAGGAGTGGCCAGCTCCTTCTGATAAGAAAGGGGTCCAGCGCTTTATAGGGTTCGCTAACTTCTATCGGAAGTTCATTGTTGGATTCTCTGCCATAGTGGCACCCATCACTCAGTTAACCCGTCGACACGGTTCATTCCAGTGGTCCCAAGAAGCACAAGAAGCTTTTATAAAGCTAAAGGGTCTCTTCAGTTCCGCCCCTATTCTCCGGCATCCTGATCCTTCTCATCCATTTATATTGGAAGTGGATGCGTCAGAAATAGCCACGGGAGCAATCCTTTCTCAGAGACAAGGACCCAAGGCCATCTTACATCCAGTTGCATTTGCTTCTCGGAAACTCAGTGCGGCAGAACTAAACTACGACGTAGGTGACAGGGAGCTGCTGGCAATAAAATTTGCCCTGGAAGAATGGAGGTACTTACTTGAGGGGGCACTTCATCCAGTGATGATTTTCACAGACCACAAAAATCTTGAGTACCTCCGAACAGCAAAACGCCTCAAACCCAGACAAGCCCGTTGGGCCCTGTTCTTTTCGCGCTTCAATTTCCATATCTCCTACAGGCCTGGCAGTAAGAATGGAAAAGCAGATGCCCTTTCCCGGATGTTCTCAGCAGACCTCCAGACTTCAGAACCTAGTACAATCCTTGCACCTCAAAATTTTCTTGGGGTGACACAAACAGACCTAATGTCTTCAATCAAGAGATCGTCCAATACATGTACTGATCCGGGGGTACAATCCCTGAGGAAAGACGAAGGTCTCTTCTGGGTCCGGGGCAAAATCTTTGTACCCCAACAGACTCGGTTAACCACCCTCAAGATGTGCCACGACCATAAATTGGCCGGTCACTTTGGAGTTAGGAAGACAGCTGACTTGATCTCTCGCTCCTTCTGGTGGCCGGGTTGGAGACGAGATTGCAGGGAATATGTGGCCTCTTGTCTCCGTTGCCAACGCAACAAGGGCCAGAACACCAAATCCTGGGGTTTACTTAAACCACTACCCATTCCAGAACGACCATGGTCTGACGTGTCTATGGACTTTATTGTGGATCTACCAGTCTCAGAAGGCTACACTACCATCTTCGTTGTGGTCGACCGTCTGTCTAAGATGGCCCACTTTCTACCTATGATAGGTACTCCTTCCGCAGTAGAAACAGCCAACGTTTTTCTGAAAGAAGTCATAAGACTTCACGGGGTACCAAAGAATATAGTGTCTGACAGAGGCGCGCAATTCACGTCCAAATTTTGGAAAGAACTTTGTAAGGCCTTGGATATTAAAGTATGCCTCTCATCAGCCTATCACCCTCAGAGCAATGGCCAAACGGAGAGGACAAATCAAACTTTGGAGCAGTACCTCCGTTGCTTCTGTTCAGGATCTCAGGATGATTGGGCAAAACTCCTTCCATACGCGGAATTTGCGTATAATAACTCAGTTCACGCGGCTACCAACCAAACGCCCTTTTGGGCCAATTGCGGGTTTCACCCCACGTTCCTGACTAAGGACACCCCTGAAATAACAGTTCCTGCAGTACAGGACAGAATAATAACCTTACAAACTAACTTCCAAGAAATCCAAAGTATGCTACAGAAAGCTCAAAAGGCCTACAAGGAGCAGTATGACCGAGGCAGGAAGGAGAATCCAACATTTAACATAGGGGAGGAGGTTTGGTTGTCCACCTCTAATCTCAAGCTGCAGTTGCCATCCCGAAAATTAGGACCTAAATTTATTGGCCCTTTTCCTATCAAAAGGATCATCAACCCTGTGGCCATGGAGTTAGCCCTGCCTAAAACATACAAGATTCATCCTGTCTTTCATGTATCTTTACTGAAGCCTGTGGTACCCAGTCCGTTTCCAGAAAGAGGAGAGGTTCCTCCCCCACCAATCAGGGTGGACGGTGAGAACGAGTTCGAGGTGGAGGCTATCCTGGGCTGTAGAAAGAAGGGCAGACAATTACAGTACCTGATCCAATGGAAGGGATACCCACCTGAAGACAATTCATGGGAGCCTGCGAAGAACCTACATGCCCCTCGCTTGATTCAAACCTTTCATCAAGACCATCCGGAGTTGATGTCTAGCCTGGGCGTCCAGTGTCCGCCCTTAGGAGGGGGGCACTGTCACGAAGGACAAGTCGCCTCCGTTCGCCGGGCTGCGGGGCGCATGCGCAGGGGGTTGCTGTTGAGACGTGCACCCGTTCGCGGCCTGATGGTGCGGCGTGCGCGGGTGCACGGCGGCCCACGTGTGCGCGCCGTCGCCCGTGCGGGTGCCCGGTAGCGCGTCATGCTGACGCGCCCACTGGGAGGCTACTTTAGACGTCACCAGCACCCAGTCGGGTTGCTGGTTTGTCGTCAGTCTACCCTGCCTGTGTTTGAACTTCTGCTTCCTGTCTCTTGTGAAACCGACCTCCTGCCTGTACCTACGACCACTCTCTGCTTGCTAGATACCCCGACCTTCGGCCTGAACAACGACCACTCTTCGCTTGCTGGATACCTTGACCCTCTGCCTGAATAACGACCACTCTCTGTTTGCTGGATACCCTGATCTTCTGCCTGAATACGACCACTCTCTGTCTGCCGGATACCCTGACCTTCTGCCTGTTTAAGGATCACTCCAGCCCTGCTGAACCTCCTGGCTTCTGCCTGTGTCTCCAACCAATCTCCTCACGGGGCTGCCACCTCTCCTGATCCCCTCAGTCATAAGGACTTCCTAACCACCAGTCTGATCTCTCTTAACCTTGTTCTTGCACTTCCAGGCACCCCTCCAGAAGACTTCCTGCCTTCCAGGCCATCCGGAGTCCTCCCATCAGCTTTACCGGAGACCCGTGCCTCCGCGTGCTCTCGATCCCCTGACTCACTTTCGGGGGTTCGGGTGCGCGTGGTCGTAAGGGCAAGCCGCTCTCGGCATCTCGGCCTCGGTGAGTATTGACTTGTGACCGCCCGAGCCAGTGTCCTTCAGCGCGGTACTGCAGGAGCGGCGAGGATGAGGAGCAGCTGTCCTGATCGCGGCATTCGACCGAAGCAGGTAGCAGGCATCAAGGGCCGGGAGGCAGATCAAGCCAGCAGCCGGCTAGATGGTATGGAGGGGAGGGTCAGCGGGGACAGGGCTGAGCGGCATACAGGCCGGAGCTAGGAGGGAGCTCTCACACACACCCTCTCACAGCGGCATCCGGTCACGCCCGCCGTTCGAGTCGAACTTACGTTCAACTCGAACATCGAGCTCATCCCTAGTTAAGAGACATATATATATAAGGAAATGTTTGGAGACTCAATACAGCATCTATTTCATGTACAGTTTTGCAAAACTTGAAGGAAAAGTCACCTGGATCCACACCAGACACTGCAAAAATGACTAAATAAAGAAATCTCTGTGTTTTAATAGTTTAGGGTAACTTTTGATTCAATTACTTTTTTTTTTTTTTTTTAATCAAAAAAGGTTTTATTGAACATTCACATGTTATCCAACAATAATCAGCACTCGGTTTGCAATTACATATACATTGTTATTTCGTAGCCTGTTCATGTACATGCATACAGTATTTATTTTTCAACTTAGCTATCAACCCAGAGCATTTCTCCTGCCAACAATAAATCACCTTTTCTCCATCTCCACCCCCCTGCCCGCACAGTTTATATAATATATACCGTCTTGCATCCCCTCGTCCCGTTTAAAGAGATTGTAGGAGCCTGGACATCACTAGCTCTCTCGGGCTTGATTCAATTACTTTAATTGTAAGGGATACATATACATATATATAATGTGATTTTAAAAGTTGTTTAGCCATGTTTACATGTGCTGATAAGTCAGCATGCCAACAATTCAGCTAGAAGGCCATTCTGGCCACAGGAGTGTACAGTGTGTCTGTAAATATGTCTTATCAAGAATTTGTTTTTCACAATGAAAAGTCATTTTGTAATGAAAAAGCTGCCCAGCTATTATTTTCTCCACAATGGAGTTTTTGCCTCTTTGGCCAGGACTACCTTCACCTAAGCATGTGGAGGTTCCAGGTTAAAGGTGATAGCAGGTATGGTTAGTGATCAAAATATTGATCAAAAGAGAGGAGACTGTAATGGAAATTTGTAAGTTCTGTATATAATTGTATTCTATTTTATATGTATTGCACACTGCCCTCACTGTGCACACGGCACTAATAATGTTTTCAGTACATGTTTGCATTCTTTAGAGTCCTGATTAGAATTAGCCTGCCTATGATATGTCCCTTGTTACCATAAACGTACAATTGTAATATTAATGTGATACCTACGTAATCATGTGCATAAAAACCTTCAATTGCGTCATAATAAAGCAGAACAGTTATTTGGAAAATTGCTGAGCGTATCTTTTGTGTCTGTTCCCTACTGCAGTAGTTATTATTAATTTGGAACCACTAATCAATATGAAGATAGGAGCTGCCTATCTATAAAATGTCCAACTCAGGTGACATCAGGGGTCTATCAGACCCCCAATGTCGCTTCGGCACTTTCCTGAAGTCAGTGGAGCACAGATTCCTGAGCTTTTCTGAGTTTATAAAGCAGATCCGTAAATCTATGTTCACTATTTCCCGCTGCTCCCATTTCCAACACCCCACAAAGGTCATAGACATCCAGGAGGGACCGCTAAACCCAGGACACATGGCGGGGGGGTCAGGCAGGACTTGCATGATCCCCTCATTATGTAGAAGTGGAGCTTCTACATGATGAAATAGCAGCTGGGAGTTTGATTCTATACTGTCACCAGGCCTGGACTGGGAAAAAATATAGGCCCCGGGCATTTTAGATTGAGCAGCCAACTTTTCCAGGGACCAGGGGGGAGAGATGTCGGTAGACATTCGCGGGGGTGGCTGGTGTTGGTCCTCCACACTGTAATGTGCAGGGACAATACAATATAAAGGGGACTGCACTGTAAAGGGTCACTGTAATGATTACAGTGATCCTTTACAGTGCAGTCCCCTTTATATTACAGTGTCCCAGTCCTATTGTGGCCATACAATGCTAGTACTGTCTGTCTCCTATTGTGCCCACACTGCCCAGTGACACTGACCTGCTCTCTCTGGTGGTCCTGGACAGCATGGCGCTCTCTTTCTGATGGTGCGGTACAGCGTGGCTCTCTCTGGTGGTATGGTACAGCGTGGCTCTCATGGCTCTCTGTTGGTGCAGGTACAGCGTGGCTCTCTCTCTCTGGTGGTGCGGTACAGCGTAGCTCTCTCTCGTGGTGCGGTACAGCGTTGCTCTCTCTCTCTGGTGGTGCAGGAACAGGGTGGCTCTCTCTGGTGGTGCGGTGCAGCGTGGCTCTCTCTCTCTGGTGGTGTGGTACAGCGTGGCTCTGTCTCTTTGGTGGTGCAGTACAGCGTGGCTCTCTCTCTGGTGGTGCAGTACAGTGTGGCTCTCTCTCTCTGGTGGTGCGGTACAGCATGGCTCGCTCTCTCTGGTGGTGCGGGTGCAGCGTGGCTCTCTCTGGTGGTGCGGGTGTAGCGTGGCTCTCTCTGGTGGTGCGGGTACAGCATGGCACTCTGGTGATGCAGGTACAGCATGGTGCTCTGGTGGTGCAGGTACAGTGTGGCTCTCATGGCTCTCTCTGGTGGTGCGGGTACAGCATTGTTGCTCATGGCTCTTTCTGGTGGTGCGGGTACAGCGTGGCGCTCATGGCTCACTCTGGTAGTGTAGGTACAGCGTAGCGCTCATGGCTCTCTGGTGGTGTGGGTACAGCGTGGCCCTCTGGTGGTGCGGGTACAGCGTGGCTCTCTGGTGGTGCGGGTACAGCGTGGCTTTCATGGCTCTCTGGTGGTGCGGGTACAGCGTGGTGCTCTCTCTCTCTCTCTGGTGGTGTGGGTACAGCGTGGCTCTATCTGGTGGTGCTGGGGCTATTAGTTCCCCCAGCACAGTCCTTTTTTTCCATGTCTCCTGTAGTACCTGCTTGTTTCCGGGTTTTCTCTTTTCCCCCCAGCAGAGTGCATGCTGGGGACTGTAGCCATCTCCCTGCTGAGATCAGTTGGGCCTCCTATCTCTGGGACTACATTTCCCATGATGCCCCACTAGTTTTTCCTGATTGGCCCTCCGCTGTGGCCAATTGGGAGGGAAGAAGAACAAGCAGGAAGCTTTCTTCTCTCCCATCCCGTGCTGCCGACAAGTCCGACATGAGAAAGGGGGGGCATCCTGACAGCGGCCCAGAGGAGGAGGAGCAGTCTGTAGGGGTCGAGCGTTGAACTGTCAGTGCGGCTTTGAGGCTGAGCTGTGTATGAGAGTTAAATTCTCACCCTGCAATCATTAACGTGAGCCAAGTTCAGCCTTATGTCTCAAAATGAAAAAATCCCAGTTTTTCTACCTTTATTTTGCAGAATCCAGTGCCGTCACATGACTTCATTTCTACTTCATTCTGAGCCAAAAATCAGCCAGTGGGTGTGGTTACTGAAAGCTAGTGACATCATTTCTTGGGGGGGACACTGTTCCTGTGTAGCCAGTGAGCGTATACAGGATAGGAGGAGCTAATCATAGGTTCCTGCCCAGTGTTCTCTTATTGTACATCCTAATTCATGACAAGATGAAGAAGTAAAAAGTCCCATCCACAAGAGGGGGTGGGAGGTGCAGTGCACATATACAGTATATCTGTGCACAGGAGAAGGGAGCTGGACACGGGGGGGGGAGCTGTCAGTGTAGCTGGAAGTGCTCTGGGGTCTCAGCTCACACTCTACAATGATCATAGTACAGGCAACCACACTAAGGCTCTGTTTCCACTAGTGCGACTTGTCATGCGACTTTGGACACATAAAGTTGCATGACAAATCACAGCCCATTGATTTCAATTGCACCCGTTCCCATATATGCGACTTTGGAAATCAGCGACTTTGAAAAAGTGCCTGCACTACTTTGATGCGACTTTGATCCAGAGAGTGTAAAGTTGCATCAAAGTTGCACTCTAAATCGTGCAACTTTGTGGTCGCAATAGTGGAAACGTAGACTAAGGCTCTACTAGTATGAATTGTCATGTGACTTTGGACACTTAAAGTCACAGCCCATTGATTTCAATGATACCCGTTCCCATCTATGCGATTTTGAAAATCAGCGACTTTGAAACAGTACCTGCAATGCTTTTATGCAACTTTTGATTCGAATTTGATCCAGAGAGTGTAAAGTTGGAGCAAAGCTGCAATCAAAGTTGCACTCTAAATCGTGCAACTTTGTGGTTGCAATAGTGGAAACGTAGACTAAGGCTCCATTTCCACTAATATGAATTGTCATAGTGGAAACTATAGTGGAAACGTGACTTGTCATGCAACTATGTGTCCAAAGTCGCATGACAAGTCACAGCCCATTGATTTTAATGGTACCTGTTCTCATCTATGCGACTTTGAAAATGTACCTGCAATGCTTTGATGCGACTTTGATCCAGAGAGTGTAAAGTTGGATCAAAGCTGCACTCAAAGTCGTATCAATATTATAAGAAAAGTACCCCCCAAATGAGTACTAAGGGACTTTTAAGGCAACTGGTCAACAATGAAAAATATATAAAAATGTATTAATACACATAATTTTTTGGTGCATATAGCACTAAAAAGAATATTTACATATACAGCATAGACAAAATCATATAACAAATATAAGTCTAAAAAAGCAGATCCTTCAATACTGATCCCAACATGTTTCTGGATCGCTGGAGAGTCCTTTCTTCAGGGGCATGGTATTCAGTAAGAGATGAATTGAAGAAAAATAAATGAAAAGGAAAAATGTAAAGACTGCCAGAAGTGTAGTCACACGTCTAAACACATACGGCTAGTGTGTGGGCATCAATGAAGATACAGATCTAGGGTGTATAGATTCTCCAAAAAGGCGAGACAACCGTTGTTGAAAGGAATAAACGGAAAGATGACCCCTCTGATACACCAAAACTTGCGACCCAGGAAGTGGGTCCAAAGCCCCTAAAAAAGGGAAATGAGAACCTTTGAGCATCCAAGCAGCAGATCGGAGTGCAAAGAAACGCCATAGCCGAGCGACAGAAGTGGCAGCCCGTAGTCTAAATCGTGCAACTTTGGAGTTGTGTCAGAAACCATGAATCAGACTGAGACAGAAGTACAGTTAAATCACACTTGTTTAATAATAATTAAAAAAGGTAAACAGAGTAAACGTAGGAAAAAACATAGCCAGAGTTCAGGAACCGGAACGGATAGGTATACAAGCCAAAATGTCAGGGAGACAGAAAGAAGCATAGTAAAACAGCAAGCAGGATCTGAAGTCAGAAGAAATGTCAGCCAAGCAAGTCTTTAACAGGAACACAGGAGAGCGTCTCTAGAGATGTGACCAAGGCAAAGGCAGAGATCATCTGGACTGTACGGCTTAAGTAGGCAGGACTGACAAGCAGGATATCATCAACAGGTGAGTCACTGTGGAGAGATAGGAGCTGGCAATTAGCCAACAGCTTAGCTGCCAGCTTTGAGAAGGAAGGGCTAAGCCCAGCCCTGACAGGTTGCAATAATAGAAACATAGACTAAAGCCTCATACACACGATCGGATTTTCCACCGGGAATTGTGTGATGATAGACTGTTGGCCGAAAATCCGACCGTTTGTAGGCTTAATTGGACAATTGTTGTCAGACTTTCCACCGACAAATGTTGGATGGCAGGATTTTAAATTTTCTGCAGACAACGGTCTGTTGTCGGATTTTCCTATCGTGTGCACACAAGTCCATCATACAAAAGTCCAAAGTACAAACACGCATGCTCGGAAGCAAGGACGAGCCAGAAGCGGTCAGTGTTGTAAATTAGTGTTTGTAATTTAGAATTAACATTCGTGACATGGCAAATTAAGAAATCTCGAAATGCATGGCACATTCTCTTCTTCTTTAATGGGATAATAATGAAGCTGCTTTGCTGGTGATACTGATTAAAGTTATTGCAAACTAATTTTCAAAGGCTTTTTTTTCTAGTGATATCAAGAATAATATTATTATGCTTATTATTTTTTTTTTTTTTTATGCAAGTTACCACAACACCATTATCCCGTAGTTTTCAGGATCAAAGATACAACTATGTTGGTGTCCCTTGTTAATTTTACATGGTATTTTTTAAAAATGTAACTGCCTACTTCCAAACTGTCATTTGAAGTAAAACACATAGCCAAGTATTATTCTCCACATTTTTTTTAAATTGTGCATTAAAAAAAGAAAACACCCCCCTGTCACTGGGCAAGGGCACATCACGTGATGTGTGTCTTATATCTGACAGAGGCCGAGTGACCCCCATATTCATCCCAGCACAGCTGTATGGTCACAGCTGGTTCATGCTGTGGGGACAAACCTTACTGGGGGGAGGGGGTTTGTTGTGTTCCTTCAGAAATCTTGTGTTCCTTTGAGGTTTCATTGATGGTTGGTTCTCTTGGGGTTCTTCCAGGGGTTCAGTGGTGGCTGGTTCTATGGGTTCAGTGGTGGCTGGTTCTCTTTGGGTTCCTTCATAGGTTCAGTTTCTTTTATTAGAAACATTTTCATTGTTCACTGGACTTCCACTTTAAGTTTGAAAGTAAAAACAAATGACTTGATGAAGGCACAGCAATAGGTAATTACTACTTTGATCATTAATGGCAAGACTATTGTGATTGTCTCTAGAATATCATAGGTTACATTCAAATATCACTCTTGTTTAATCATATCATACACATAACCTTTTAACACCTATTCACTAAATAAAGGGTATATGCTTAATGAGGAAGCTAACAGTGCCAGAGTCAATAAGTTAAACCTTACTTGAAAAGTCATAGTAGATGTAAGGTTTCTTAGTTATCTGGAAGGCTTTCATCCTGTCAGTTCATTTCCCATTACTTTCACAATCCTATAGTGCAGTTATGCAAAATAAGTTTTAAAACTCCCATACCTAGCAGTATTAATAATAATGCAAAGGATTGTTTGCACACATAATTTAAAGACAGTGTACCCATGCCTTGAATGTCTTGAGAGAGTTATTCATAATGTGGGTCTCTTTGGGACCACAGTAATTCTGATGTTCATTTTTGGCCTGTAAATGTGAATATATGAGTGCCACAAGCTCATAATTACAGATTTTTATCACATAATTCTAGGCAGTAACGTGGATAGCTTTTAGTTGAGCCTAAACATGTCTATGAAAATTAGCTTAGCAACTGATTGCCCCTCAATTGTGGTCCAGTTGCTAATTGGCAGGTATGATGCAATTATATTTCTAGCCCCAGGAGCAGAGAAGTACTTTAGTAATCTTTTTTTTATTTTCATCCCTTTTATTTTAGGCAACCTCTTTGCTTGTATGGATACATTTTGTAACTGTTTGCAATTTTTGTATATCTAAATAGACGACACGAGCCTGTTGTCAGAACTAATCATTTAGGTGGAAGTAGTTGGTTTAGCTAGAGAGGTATGTAAGTAGCATAGACGGTTTAAAACCTTGTGTATTGGCCTGTTTTCTGTTGGAGAGCAGAATTTTCTGACAAGAAGTGTCAGAAGCATAGGTCTTATGAAGTAAAGATTAGCACCTCGGCAACAGTCTTTGTTTACTTAAAGCAACTAATACAAGTGAACAGATGTTTCAAGGACATGCAGATTGTATTTAAACTTTCTTGCAAGGATGGTGCATATTACAACACAAAAAAGGGTATAATTAAACACGTGCAGTTAGTATGATGAAGAATATATTAAAGCACATGTACTTTTAGTTAGCCAAAAATGAATGGTTTACAACCCAGAATAAATGCACACATGTAATAGTTACTGTTACCTAGAGGATAATGAGGGCCTCAAATTACTAATACACACATACATGCACACTGATCCTCATTGCCCCTTGCTTTCCTATTTTGATCTTCCACCAGTGATCACCACTACCTCTTGCTGCCCCATTCCACTACAGCATTACTAATCCCTGAATCCTTATTGTGCATCTATTGTCACGTTTTAAAAATTTACTCCCCCAACTTTCCTTATGTGGCAACAAATTTGAGCTAAGAGGGAACAATGAGCAATTGGTATACAGTAAATAGTGCATGGCAGGTAAAGACACACGCTGCTCCCATACTCAATGCTCTGTTTTAGCGTGTGGGCATCTGTCACTTTTTGGCTGCAGAGACCATGGTGAGGGAACAGTGTGATGCATGTTTCAGTGCATCACACTGTTTACTTTTTAAACTTTATTTGAAGTGCACAAAGTGACACTTCATTTCTCTGCACAGTAGTGAAGTGCATTGGGCTGCTGTGCAGTGACATGCAGTGCCTACCCGTGTGATGTGGGAAATTGCTACATATCTTGAATTTTACTGCAGCTCACTGCACCTCCCCTCTAGACTGTGTTGCATTGCAAACAGGGCATATAGAAAGCAATTATTTTCTATTTGTTCTACAGTGACTGGCAGAAAAACACCACTCACAGCGTTATGTGTGAATAAGCCCCTGAAGTTAGTGTATGGCCAGGGTTTATCAAGATACACAAAAGCAGTAATCTTCAAGCAAAACTTTTATCAAACAGTTGAATACACATTTGAAACAGGAATCTCCAGTATAAATTAATATCATACAGTAACACTTAGAATGTCCTCTTTGTGTGCGCAACTACTATATTTGCAATACCTACTCCTGCAGCTGCCAGCCTCTGACCCATTTTTGGTTGATAGCACTTTAGAAATGTAATGCAAATCACCATAACTTTCAAAAAGAGTGAAGATCACACACATAACTCGCCAGAGAAGTAGATTTTTTTTTTTTAAACATTGGGGTTGATTTACTAAAACTGGAGAGTGCAAAATCTAATGCAACTCTGCATAGAAACCAATCAGCTTCCAAGTTTTAGCCCTGGTTCACATTGCAGTTATTTGGCATGCGATTTGACTTGTCAAATCACATGCAAAATCGGTGGTGAATGCCGGAAATGGCACCGTCCAAATCGGTACAGTGCCACATTTGTGGTGCCGTACCGATTCCCAAAAGTAGTTTCTGTATTTCTTTAGGCGACTTTTGGGTGCAATTTCAACAGACATCTGTGCAGAAACCCGCACAGATGTCTCCGAAATCGCCCCCAAAAGTCAGGCCTGACATGTGGGAATGCAATGGTGCGAGTTCAGCTGAACTCGCACCATTTCATTCCCGCTGTCAGTGTGAACCTGGGCTTACTGTGAAAGCTTAACTGAACAAGCTGAAGTTAGAAGCTGATTGGCTACCATGCACAGCTGCACCAGATTTTGCACTCCCCAGTTTTAGTAAATCAACCCCATTGAAATCAACATGTATAATTTCACAAAGTTTTCTACTGAAACATAATTGAAAACAACATGAAACTTAAGCATTATTATAAAAGAGAAAAATCACATATAAATTTATTTGCAGCGTATCTACAATAACACTAGTTGTTACTAAAGTGGTCAAACAAGTCATACCTCTTTTTTTTTTTCATTCTGTTACATCCTTTGGTCAATACTTTCAAATTAAATACTTGTTTTCCCCCAAAAGAATAGGCGTTACTTTGGTAGAAAAGTATTGCTGAATAAGTAGGTCCACAGCAGAAATATAAACTCAAGTAAGTAAGTGATTTTCGACTAAATGCAAAGCTGAACCAAAGGGTTGGTTAATGTTTTTATGACATTTTGCTTTAAAGGATTGCTTTTACATTTTTTGGCAGGGGTAAGCAACCTTTTTCACATTAAATATAAATTTACAGGCATTAGACAACATGTGCCATAGCTGTATAGAAAATAAATGTTAAATGTTTTCATCCAAAGTTGTACTGCTAACAGCATATTAAATGAATTCATTTGTGCACACACAAAACATGTCCCTATATGGGCAGCATAGTGGCTAAGTGTTTAGCAGCAATAGGGTCATTTGTTTGAATCTCAACCTCTGCACTACCTGCCTGAAGTTTGCATGTTTTCCCTGTGCCTGCGTCAGTTTCCTCCCACATTCCAAAGACATGCTGTTAGGTTACTTGGCTCCTGTCTAAATTGGCCCTAGTATGTGTATGAATGTAAGTTAGGGAACTTATATTGTAAGCTCCTTGAGGGCAGGGACTGATATGAATGTACAATATATGTGTAAAGCGCTGTGTAAAATTGACAGCACTATACAAGAACCTGTAATAAATAAATATTAACAGTTAACATGTACTGCGCGGTAAACTGGACTTACTTTTTCAGTGTGACACCTGTTCCTGTCTTTCACTACTTAGTTGTGTTGTGTCTGGAATGCAAAATGTTAATTTCAGATGCAGTGGAAACTTCGGTCAAAACCTAACTAAGCTTAAACCTATTCCCACCTCATTCTAAGCTTATTTTATCTACCTTGTTAAAGGAAAAATGCCTATACTTACCTATTCTGAAATTGCTCAGGTCTGGTCACATGAACTCTTTAGTGCCGACTTCTGTGTAGAAAAGAAATCACCAACAATGGCTGCAGAGCCTATACAGTCACATCACCCATAGGCTTACTATGGGGCATCCTTGTTGGCTGTCCTTCCTCTACACTGAAACCAGGTGCTGAAAGTCGGTCACGTGACTGCACTGGAGAAACTTAAGAATAGGTAAGTATAGGCATTTTTTCTTTTATAGGGTGGATAGAATAGGCCTAGATGGGGTGGGAGTAGGTTTAAGCTTAGTTAGGTTTTGACTGAACTTCACTTCTACACTGTCTTTATTTGTGAAAAAATATGTTAACACATGTATGTGAATCCAAAGGCAGAGATTAATGCTGAAGCCACCTTTTTTTAACATAAGGTAGAAAACACAACTTAGTACACTTCAGGCTAGAAACATTAAACAAACTTTACTACAGATATTTTTTACTGAGAATTATCAAGTCATTTTGTAGACTTGTCACTATCAATCTTCGGTCACTAAAGAAATGGCTTTGCACGCCTACTGTAGCATGCGTACCTTAGTATATTTAGCATGTAATATTTTTTTTAAAATGGAACTGGCCTACAGTAAAAATGGCAATTTTGTCCCGTCCAACAAAAGGTCACAGTACATCCCACCTTTATCCCCTGTACTCATGTTTCATGTATGCTAAAAAGGTATTATAACATTTTGTACAGGTCAGGTCAATGTGAATTATTCAAGGTACAAAAAAGTGGCCGCTACCCCCACCTATAACTGGTCTTTGTAGCAAGGAGCACTGGAAGGGCAATGTATGTCAAACAAATATAAAGAGATTTCCAAGCTCAAACTTACCAACCAGCCAGCGACCAACCAAATTGACCTGTCTTAACAATATGCGTTAAGAACAGGGGTTTAGTTGCACACATTTGCAAATAAATGCGTAAGCTACAGGCCCCGCCAAGGCACCCTGTTTCCTGCAGTCCCTAACTACTGAAAGTCTCCATCTTGGAAGCACATGCATTTATAATGGATAGGTAGGGGACAGGTGAGCCTGGAATGAGCCACCCCTCCTTAAAGGTACAGGGTCACACTGAACACCCAGCATATAGCACTATGGCAGCAAAGGCGTCAGTGCGTTGCCTGACCAATATAATCAAGGTACAAAAAAGTGGCCACTACCCCCACCTATAACTGGTCTTTGTAGCAAGGAGCACTGGAAGGACAATCTATGTCCAACAAATATAAAGAGAAACAGGATGCCTTGACGGGGCCTGCAGCTTATGCATGTATTTGCAAATGTGTGCAACTAAACCCCTGTTCTAAACGCATATTGTTAGACAGGTCAATTCAGTTGGTCACTGGCTGGTTGGTAAGTTGGAGCTTGGAAATCTCTTTATATTTGTTTGACATAGGTTACCCTTCCAGTGCTCCTTGCTACAAAGATGGTAAGTTTGAGCTTGGAAATATCTTTATATTTGTTTGACAATGTGAATTATTGCATATAAGTAGTTTTTATTTTCAGTTTTAATCAGCAGGCAGAGCTCTAAACTCCTTTATACATTTGCAGGTCTTCCCAGTCTTCCCTGCTTTACTTAAAAGAATTATGGAGCTGACTGAATCATTTGCACATTACTCCTCTCCAATTCCCTGTCGCTGTGTACAAACGGCTTTGTCTGAGATTTGACTTAGAGAGACAGCTTCTGCAGGCAAGCATCTTCTGCTGCTTTGGAAGTCTGTGTAATGGGTGTACCCTGTATTAAATGTTTATTTATTTATTTTAATTGTTACCGTAAAGTAAACACAAAAGGCATAAAACATCAGAAAAAAATAAAACTGGCTTAAAGCCCTTAAAGTGTACCTATAATTACAAATCTATACGACCTAGTGCTCTGTAAAGAACTGATAATATGTAATGTATTGGTTTGAGATAGGTCATGTAAATGACATTCTTTAACAAGGAGATAAGAAACATTGGCTGAAAAGAAAAGCCTACTGGGTCATCAACAAGGATGATTAAAACAGGAAAATGATTGATTCTAGAAAACGTTGATGGTTTCTTATGGAAAAAAATCTATGATATTTACAGGTGATTTCCACTTCAGCTGATATACAACTTTGACAATCAATAACAGCTATTCCTGCAATGTACTAATATCTGTAATAGTGAAGGGTTCTCTAGTTCTCAAGAAGTACAACAGCTATAATATACACAATGCAACATTTATAAAACAAAGAGATTATTTTTCAGAAAATTGTTGAAATAATACCTTGAACAATCTCATGAATGACCTGCCATCTTGCTTAGTTAAAATCTAGTCAAATTATTTTGTAGTTTTCAATAGACAAATAAATCAATGATTATGTCCCTGTTTGAGAAATGGGTCCTAAACCCCTGTTCTGGTCACCATAAAGGAAGTGTTAGCAGTGAGGAAACATTTTGAACTTTTTAAAGAGAAACCGCAATCCGTTCATTTTCAACTCTTTTTTGTCTATAAAATCTGACTGGCTTTTGGCATAAAAATCTTTTCTTTCCTCCAGCTTTTTTTAAAGTTAGAGTAGTACTAAAACCTACACATTTTTTTGTCTTAATGCATTCACAGCATTGAGGTAAAAAAAAAAAAAACCCGGACAGATAAATAATAGTCCAACAGTAGATATCTCACAACCAAATGCTTGGACTTTCAACAAAGTTAGACAGCTTCAGGGGGTCAATGGCTTCACTGGCTACAGCCCGATTTGGGATAAACGATACTATGAGGAGTTACAGTCCTTGCCGTGTGCCGCACGATGGAGGTCCTTTGGAGTCACACACCTGGTACATATCATTACGAATGGGAAAATGAGTTCTTTTTCAGAACTACAGGCTAAATTTGGGCTGTCCCAATGCATGTATTTCTCCTACTTACAGTTGCATCATGAGGTGAGAACTCAGGCAGGAGGTGAACTGTGGATACAGTCCCCGGCCCCTGTCTTCCACTACATGGTGGAAGTGTCCCACTTTAAGGGCTTTATTTCTAGCTCTTACGCCATGCTTATGGCCATATAACAAGGCAATTTTCCAACTAAAGTAGTGCCCCAGTGGGGGGAGATGTGGGCACATTAGGTGAGGACCAATGGGAGGAAGTGTTACACACAATACAACAGTGCTCTCGCAACACGGCACAGCACCTATCCCAGCTCTTTATCGTCATGCGGGTGCATTTTACATCTGCCAGACTATATAGAATGGGTCGAAGAGAAAATGCAGATTGCCCCCGTTGCACCAGAAACCACAGAGATCTGATTCACTTGTTGTGGCGAAGCCGAAAGCTACACCTCTACTGGAGGGGTGTTGTAGCAACCATCAACCGAGCATTTCAGGTGGGGGTTCCCTTAGATCCCAAACAATGCATTCTAGGCATATTGGACGAACACATCACAGAGGAAAACCCCAAGCAGGCTATTACGAGGGCTCTTTTCCAAGCCCGCAAGCTAATTTTCAGACACTGGAAGGCGACAGAACCTCCCACGCTAAAAGAATGGGTGACCCAAATGGGGGTAACACTACGATTAGAAAAATACATTTTCCAACACAGAGGACGCCCAGGTAAATTCGATCTGGTGTGGTCTTCTTGGCTGAATATAGCTGGCCTGGCCCCTGTAGACCTTATACTAGACAGAATCCTCAGTTAAAGGCAATGGTAGAGTAATATGGAATGGGAAGGGAGGCACCATGGAATGGGGAAATTATAGTAAATGCACTGATAGTAGGAAACAGAGTGGAAACGGTTGGTGAGAGGTTCCAAGTGATATATTCATATGCAACGTTGAACCTGTAAGAAATGTTAATATATATTCATAAGACTGTACTCTGAAAAGTTTGTATACTTCCTATGTGAACTTGTTTCAATAAAAAACCATTTTGATTTAAAAAAAAAAAATGCTTGGACTTTCAGTAATGAAAGAGACACTGAAAGTACCCAGGAGCAGCATTTGTTCCAGGAAAATTAAATTTTAATTATTGCTTATTTACCCATTCCATCAAAACTTTTAACATCTTTATTTAATATTTGTATAGGTTCCCTTTTTTACATTTCAGTCAAAGTCCAGACTTACATTATATGTAAAGTTTGCTTCCTTTCCTTTTTTTTTCCTCTTGGCTATCCCTGAACCACTCAATATAGGGTGGGCTCGTGTTGCAGAGAGTACACTCCGAGCCCACCCAGGTGTGTTACAACAGCAAATCAATATTCACTGTTGTAACACTGATCCTTCTCCCGGCCAATCAGGAAGCGGGTTTTGACACCAGTCACCTGATTGGCTGGAAGGACAGGCAATGCTATTGGACGTCTAGGAGGAGGAGCCACATGGCGGAAGCCACCGTGATGCAGAGAGGACACAGGAGCCGCTGCCCATAAGAGAACGCATCCCGCCCATAGGAGCCCACTGCCTGCCGCCCGTAGGAGCCCGCCGGTCTGCAATCGATTGGGATAAGTGACAGGGTAGGGGGGGTGTCGCCCCCCAAAAAAAATACACCAGCCACCACTGCAATACAGTTTAACACAGAAGGGACAGTTCTTAGGTGGGACAGTTTTTAGGTGGATGTGGTATGGGCTTCCCTAAATAAATAAGTTTTCAGGGATCTTCTAAAGGTGGACAAGGTAGGGGCTGATCGGACATTCCGGGGCAGGGAGTTCCAAAGGATGGGAGAGGCTCTAGTGAAGTCCTGTAGGTGAGCATGGGAGGAGGCAACAAGGGAGCTAGAGAGCAGGAGGTCCTGGGAGGAGCAGAGGGGATGATTTGGGCGATATCTGCAGATGAGGTCAGTGATGTAGCTGGGGAGCTATGTTGTGGATGGCCTTGTATGTTGTGGTTAGTATTTTGAATTTTGTACGGTGGTCTAGTGGAAGCCAGTGAAGGGATTGGCAGAGAGGGGTGGTAGCAGTCACGGACCAGTTAGTAAGGGGTATGAGTCAAGCATCGGCGTTCATAATAGACTGAAGGGGGATAGCCTGTGTAAGGGTAAGCCATTAAGGAGAGAGTTGCAGTAATAGAGACGGGAAATAACCAAGGCGTGAATAAGTTGCTTTGTGGTGTCATTAGTCAGGAAGGGGCGAATTCTGGAGATGTTACGGAGGTTAAGGCGGAAAGATTTAGCCAGTGATTGGATGTGGGAGCTGAAGGAGAGGTCAGAGTTAAGGATTACACCCAGCATAGCATGTGTAGAGGGACCAATGGTTGTGCCGATGATCTTAATGGAAAAGTCATGGGGAGGGGACCGGGAAGGAGGAAATATAACAAGCTCCGTTTTGGAAAGATTGAGTTTGAGAAAGTGGTGTGACATCCATATTGATATGTCGAAAAGAGAGAGGGGGGAGGGGATTGGGGGAATGTTGGGACTTTGTGTGAAGCACAACACCAGAACCAAATTAATCAATTAGTATGTATTATTTAATGGTGCATATGGATGCATGTGGGACAATAAATACATACAGTAGTTTGGGTTATATTTAATATATTTTTAATATATACTATGTATTTATTTTATGTTATATATTGTATATACAGTATCTCACAAAATTGAGTACACCCCTCACATTTTTGTAAATATTTTATTATTTCTTTTCATGTGACCACACTGAAGAAATGGCACTTTGCTACAATGTAAAGTAGTGGGTGTACAGCTTGTATAACAGTGTAAATCTGCTGTCCCCTCAAAATAACTCAACACACAGCCATTAATGTCTAAACCGCTAGCAACAAATGTGAGTACACCCCTAAGTGAAAATCTCCAAATTGGGCCTAAAGTGTCAATATTTTGTGTGGCCACCATTATTTCCCAGAACTGTCTTAACCCTCTTGGGCATGGAGTTCACCAGAGCTTCACAGGTTGCCACTGGAGTCCTCTTCCACTCATCACGGAGCTGGTGGATGTTAGAGACCTTGCGCTCCTCCACCTTTCATTTGAGGATGCCCAACATATGCTCAATAGGGTTTAGGTCTGGAGACATGATTGGCCAGTCCATCCCCTCTGCCCTCACCTTCTTCAGCAAGGCAGTGGTCGTCTTGGAGGTGGGTTTGGGGTCATCATCATGTTGGAATACTGTCCTGCAGCCCAGTCTTCGAAGGGAGGGTATCATGCTCTACTTCATTATGTCAATGAACTGTAGCTTCCCAGTGCCGGCAGCACTCATGCAGTCCCAGACCATGATACTCCCACCACCATGCTTGAATGTAGGCAAGACACACTTATCTTTGTACTCCTCACCTGCCACCACACACGCTTGACACCATCTGAACCAAATAAGTTTATCTTGGTCTCATCAGACCACAGGACATGGTTCCAGTAATCAATGTCCTTAGTCTGCTTGTCTTCAAAAGAGGCTTCCTTCTGGGATGACAGCCATGCAGACCAATTTGATGCAGTGTGTGGTGTATGCTCTGAGCAATGACAGGCTCACCCCCCTCCCCCCACCCCTTCAACCTCTGCAGCAATGCTGGCAGCACTTATATGTCTATTTCCCAAAGACAGCCTCTGGATATAACGCTGAGCACGTGCACTCAACTCCTTTGGTCGACCATAGTGAGGCCTGTTCTGAGTGGAACCTGTCCTGTTAAATCGCTGTATGGTCTTGGCCACTGTGCTGCAGCTCAGTTTCAGGGTCTTGGCAATTGTCTTATAGCTCAGTCCATCTTTATGTATAGCAACAATTCTTTTTTTCAGATCCTCAGAGAGTTCTTTGCCATGAAGTGCCATGTTGAACTTCCAGTGGCCAGTAAGAGAGTGAGAGCAATAACACCAAATTTAACACACCTGCTCCCCATTCACACCTGAGACCTTGTAACACTAACAAGTCACATGACACTGGGGAGGGAAAATGGCTAATTGGGCCCAATTTGGACTTTTCACTTAGGGGGTGTACTCACTTTTGTTGCCAGCGGTTTAGACATTATTGGCTATGTGTTGAGTTATTTTGAGGGGACAGCAAATTTACACTGTTATAATAGTTGTACACTCACTACTTTACATTGTAGCAAAGTGTAATTTCTTCAGTGTTGTCACATGAAAAGATATAATAAAATATTTACATAAATGTGAGGGGTGTACTCACTTTTGTGAGATACTGTATATACAATATATACAATATATAACATAAAATAAATACATGGTATATATTAAAAATATATTAAATATAACCCAAACTTGAATATAGACATGATTGATTGCACACATGATATTATAAAATTGATTCAAGATTCTTCAAGGTAGTATCATAGTAGACACATAGGAGCTGTGACAATACATCAATGGAAAGCTCTACGCACGTTTCGTGGATAACATCCTCTCATCAGGAGCAAATGCGGTATAGTTATGTCTGTAATGAAATACAAATGGCAAATAGTATAGTAACTAAGATAACAGGAAGAGGGGGAACCACATCTTAATCCCAGCACTCTTACCTTTAAGCTACAGTATTCAAACACATAGGTAGTATTGGTAGCTGGAGGCACTATGGGAACATTATGCCCGGAAACTGAGGCGGCGATAACTGCGGCAACCCGGCGGTGAACAGAGAACAAGAGGTGAGCATGAATAATGATTTCATCCCCAATAAGTAACTGTGGTTGTAATAAGTGCTGAGAAAAGGCCCAAAGGGCTTCCGTGGAAAAATTGGAAATGTACCTGGCAGGTGCCAGCACAGAGGCACGTGGAGAGAAAGAGGTGCAGGCACTAGAAACGAGTAGATGGGTGACAGTCAGGAAGGATAGAGGGGGGAGTGCCAGGGAAGCTGATCCTGGGCTGGAGCATCCTAATAAGTACACTCCATTGAGTGACATTGGTGAAACCGGTCAGAGACTAGCACTGCTGGACCTGAGGACTCTCCTAGCTGCCAGGTAGGGATGAGCCGAACACCCCCCGGTTCGGTTCGCACCAGAACCTGCGAATGGACTGAAAATTTGCACGAACGTTAGAACCCCATTGAAGTCTATGGGACTCGAACATTCAAAATCAAAAGTGCTAATTTTAAAGGCTAATGTGCATGGTATTTTCCTAAAAAGGGTTTGGGGACCCGGGTCCTGCCCCAGGGGACATGTATCAATGCAAAAAAAAGTTTTAAAAACGGTCGTTTTTTCGGGAGCAGTGATTTTAATGATGCTTAAAGTGAAAAAAAAAGTGAAATATTCCTTTAAATATCGTACCTGGGGGGTGTCTGTAGTATGCCTGTAAAGTGGCACGTGTTTCCCGTGCTTAGAACAGTCCCCTGCACAAAATGACATTTTTAAAGTAATAAAAGTCATTTAAAACTGCTTACGGCTTTAATGTAATGTCTGGTCCCGGTAATATGGATAAAAATCAGTGAGACAAACGGCATGGGTACCCCCCCGTCCATTACCAGGCCCTTTGGGTCTTGTATGGATATTAAGGGGAACCCCGCACCCAAATTAAAAAAGAAAAAAGGCGTGGGGCCCCAGGCCCTCTGAACAGCAGTATACAGGCTGGTAACAAGACAGGGACTGTAGGTTTGTTAAGTAGAATGTGTTTGTAATTTTGAACTGGTACATTTTTAAAGTGTAGCTCCAGCCAAAAAATTTATTTTTAAGCTTTTTGGAAAACATAGGGAAGGGTTATCACCCCTGTGACATTTGTTTTGCTGTCTGTGTACCTCTTCAGAAGATTTTACCTCACTTTCTGTCCCAATGACAAATGTTTTTTGACAATTTGGGGTTTTTAGTGAAACAAGGATTGGTGATAAAGCATCAGTGGAGAGGAGACACGTTTTTCCCATATTAACTCTTACAGGAGAGAATTTCCCTTCCTAGGGGTAGATTTCATCTCACTTCCTGTTGTCTCCTTCCATTTGCAAGTAGGAGTCGTTTGTAAGTTGGATGTTTGAAAGTAGGGGCCTGCCCTATATAGTCTGCAGAAATTGGGGCCTTAGGTGTTGGTGTTGCCACAACACTGTAAGCCCTCACAGTTACTCTTGGTGGGCGCAGAAACGGGCCCTGCTGTGAAATATTAGATCAAGAATTGTATTTACATGCACCTGTTGAACAGGGGCAGAAAAATTGGACCTTTGGTGGTGGTGGTGGTGTTGCCACAACACTGTAAGTCCTCACAGTTACTCTTGGTGGGAGCTGGAACAGGCCCTGCTGTGAAATATTAGATCAAGAATTGTAATTACGGGGGGCGTGGCCGACCGGAGCTGAAGATGGACGCTTAATCTACCAGCTCGTCACCCAGGGGATCACATAGAGCTACACAGGCCGCACCAATACCTCAATCCGGAGCCATCCTCAACCCTAAGACACCAGAGAACATGGCCAGCATGTCCAGAAAGAGATTCCCGGAGTATAAACCTCAAAAACGGACTGAATTCTCCTACAAGCCGGCGGAGCAGGTCAGTGCATTCAAAGATGGCGCCGGCTCGGCCACGCCGCGGGACTCCTACATGGACCTCCCGGATGATATTCCAGCAGATCCATCTACCCCAGACACCCCAGCATCGCCCCCTCGCCCTCTGGAGTGAGACCCCCTCCTTAATAGCCCCGCAAAGGCTAAAATGTGGCTCGATACGCCGCCGCAGCGGCCGCTCCCAGCACAAATTGAGGCCCAGGCTTTCAATCCCCTTCTCAGCAACCAGGCCCTGCACTCATCAATGGCATCCGTTCCTACATCAGGACAACCTGTAATCAACACCACACTAAAGGACATGCTATTATTACTGGAGACCTCCCTCATGACAGATCTCTCCTCATTATTTACTAAAATATCCTCAGACATTCACTCACTTGACGATAGAGTGACATGCATTGAGAGAGGTATGAGTGAATGCACCTCCACAGTAAATGAGGTCATAGAAGTATATGATGATGTGAGAGAGGAACAAACATGGATTTGCGCCAAGCTGGCCGATTTAGAAGACAGGTCCCACAGGAACAACGTTAAGTTGCACAGGGTTCCTGAGTCCATATTACCTGCGGACCTACCACGCTACGCGAAAGAAATGATGCACATCATTATCCCAGAAGCGTCCAGGGACATAATAGTGGACAGAATTCACAGAATTGCCAAGCCGTCCCACCTTGCCGCCTCAATCCCCAGAGATGTTTTAATGAGAGTCCACTTTTTTCATGTCAAAGAAAAACTCCTGCTGGGGGGGGTCAAAACAAATCACCACTACCTGCTCCATACACGGGGATCCAATTCTTCCCAGACCTCTCTAAGTACACACTCAAATTAGGACGACACCTGAACCCAATCACCAAGGGTCTCCAAAATCACAAAATGCCATACAAATGGCGTTACCCAGCAACTATTCTAATCACAAGAAATGGTCAGTCCCACGCCATAAGTGATCTTGATAAAGGAATGAATCTCCTCCACACTTGGGGAATAATTCTGGAACATCCCAAGATGCCCTCACCGCACAGCGGAACATCTCACCGCCCGCAGACACCTGGATCAACACCGCAGATGAGTGGCTCCAACCTTCATCGCCATGATGGACCTAACTACTTCACCTTTTAGGATTAAATGGTAGTTGCTGTCAACCAGCTTGATACATAAAAAGTAATATCTGGGGATCATGTTATATCATCTGCCAGCAATCTTTATTAGGGGAGCTATAGGAAGGGCAATTGTTTTTAATCAAAAACATAATTTAAATCCACCTTTTTAACGGTCCCCTAAAATACCAGAGCTAAGAATTTCAGAAAATAAATTCCATACATTTATCATATTATATGGCTGTCTAGTATGGGTGAGTATCTGGTTTAGGCATTTAACTTATATGCATATCTGCAGCTCGCAAACTATGGAAACACAGAGACAAAATTGCATGCGCTTTACAATCTAAAAAAAAAAAAAGTGCCTTTAAAGTCTCTAGAAATTATTTGTTTAGTTCAGAGTTTATCTTTAACCACTTCAGCCCCGGAAGGATTTACCCCCTTCCTGACCAGAGCACTTTTTGCGATTCGGCACTGCGTTGCTTTAACTGACAATTGCGCGGTCGTGCGATGTGGCTCCGAAACAAAATTGACGCCCTTTTTTTCCCACAAACAGAGCTTTCTTTTGGTGATATTTGATCACCTCTGCGATTTTTATTTTTTGCGCTATAAACAAAATAAGAGCGGAAATTTTGAAAAAATCGCATTATTTTTTACTTTTTGCTATAATAAATATCCCCAAAAAGTATATTAAAAAAATTTTTTTCCTCAGTTTAGGCCGATACGTATTCTTCTACATATTTTTGGTAAAAAAAAATTGCAATAAGCGTTTATTGATTGGTTTGCGCAAAAGTTATAGCGTTTACAAAATAGGGGATAGTTTTATGGCATTTTTATTAATATTTTTTTTTTACTAGTAATGGCGGCGATCAGCGATTTTTATCATGACTGCGACATTATGGCGGACACATCGGACATTTTTGACACATTTTTGGGACCATTGTCATTTATACAGCAATCGGTGCTATAAAAATGCACTGATTCCTGTGTAAATGACACTAGCAGTGAAGGGGTTAACCACTAGGGGGCGGGGAGGGGTTAAGAATGTCCTAGGGGAGTGATTCTAACTGTAGGGGGGATGGACTGTGTGTGTTACTACACTGATCTCTGCTCCCGATGACAGGGAGCAGAGAACAGTGACACTGTCACTAGGCAGAAGGGGGAGATGCTGTTTACAACGGCATCTCCCCGTTCGTCCTCTCCGTGAGGCAATCGCGGGTATCCCTGCGGCAATTGAGTCCGCGGGAGCCGCGACCGGACTCATGGAGATCGCGGCAGGCGCGCGCGCACACAGCTGCAAATTCAAAGTAACATACGGGTACGTTACTTTGCGCAGCCGTGCCATTCTGCCGACGTATATCTACAGGAGCCGGTCGGGAACCGGTTAAAGTGTGTGTTCAGCCAGTTATCCGGGATGCTGTTAGGGTAACTTATTCTAACTTCCTGTCCTGGTGTCAACATTTTACCCAACATGGTAGTGATTTAAACTCTCCATTAGCAACACAGATACATTTAAAAATGTTGGTTTGGTTTTTTTTTTTGTTGGTTTTTTTTTAGAGTAGGGAAAAGCTAGAACTCCTGGCAGATTTGTATTTTTGTTTGTGTTGCAAATTTTCCCTTACTTCCTTGTCCAGTGAAACTGTAGTCAATAGGACAGAACATGAAGGTAAATCTTTCTTATGCAGCCATAAATATAAGTAAAAAGCCAACAGGAAATCTAATCCTTTATCCTTTCTCAGTTTATCCAAAATCCCCCCCCCATCCCCGGCACGCGATCCATGGCCTTACATTATGCTGCGGTACAGGTGCATGGAGGAGACTGAGGGCGAGCTGAATCCAGGGAATCCAGGGTAGGGCTCCAGAAAAGGCTGTTGCTGACAGGGCCATTGCTTCTGCTCCTGGCCTAACAGGAAGTGGGTCCTGAGTGGGAAGTGGCTCCTAAGACTACCTTTCCAATTGGGTCTCGGGACCCACTTCCTGATTGGCCGGGAGGAGAAGCAGGAAGACATTAGCGAATATTAATTCGCTAATTTCACACAACTGGGTGGGCTCAGGGCGCAGTGCTCTTCGCCCCAAGTCCACCCTTTTTTGGAAGCCAATTAGAGCCTCAGGCTCCAATCATTTGCCTAAAAAAAAGCTCCATTGAAATCCATGCGTCCAGTACCCTGCATGTAGATTTGGGGCTGGGTGCATGGATTAGGAGGGCGGCCCGTCTGCACCACTGACTGTATGAAATACAGTGCAGCTTGTTGTGATGTAAACCACCGCATCACAATGCCTCTTCAATGAATAGAATATAATAAAATATATTTCAATAAAGTTGGATAAAGTTCTAACAAAAATAGAAAAATGGACAGTGTGCTGCATCGGGATTGGTGCATTAGATTTAGCACTGTTCCTCCCAGCGCACACCAGTGACCATGCACTCAGTGTGGATTGCTGATGGGAACAAGCTCCTGTTTGCTTGCTGTGCTGTATTAAAGCATGTATATACAATAATACAGATCCAAATCACTGGGATAGACGTGTAGCACCTTAAAGGTTGCTTTAGTTGAGTAAAATTTGTTTTTGAGCAGTACTCAATTACTTTTCACTGTTCTGGGTTCTGCTGGTGCAGGTTCAACTACTTCTCTCTGCATTCCACTGGACCAGCAGGGGTCTGAGAGGTGTATAAATAGTCTGGTGCCTAGAACAGCAGTCTCTTGTACCTGGGGGAAGAAGTTCCAGCCTAATAGCTGAGCCCCCCCCCCCAGGCTGTTGGCTACATAGCAGAAGAAAAAAAAATTGGGGTCCCAGCTCTAGCTAGAGCTCGGAAACCCTCATCCAGAGCACCCTGAAGCAGTGTAGGAAGAGTTGCAGAGGATCCATGCCAGAGGTATCCAGTACAAAGGCTGGCTGTTGCTACGAGAAGCATTAAAGTACCCAGGGCACAGTGAGTATTATCCTCAAGGATAATAGAGACTGTCCTTGCCACCTTTGGGGGAGCTCACTACAGCTTTCGACTCAGGTTATACCTCTGCCAAGGGCAAAAATATGAATGTAATCTATACACTGGGGGGAGAACCTCTGGGGGAATCTAAGATGGAAAAGGACCTGGCGGTCCTAGTAGATAAGGCTAGTAGGCTCAGCAATGGCATGCAATGCCAAGCTGCTGCTAACAAAACAAACAGAATATTGGCATGCATTAAAAAGGGGATCAACTGCAGAGATAAAATGATAATTCTCCCGCTCTACAAGACTCTGGTCCAGCCGCACCTAGAGTATGCTGTCCAGTTCTGGGCACCGGTCGTCAGGAAGGATGTACTGGAAATGGAGCGAGTACAAAAAAGGTCAACAAAGCTAATAAAGGGTCTGGAGGATATTAGTTATGAGGAAAGGTTGCGAGCACTGAACTTATTCTCTTTGGAGAAGAGACGCATTGAGAGGGGATATGATTTCAATATACAAATACCATACTGGTGACCCCACAATAGGGATAAAACTTTTTTGCAGAAGGGAGTTTAACAAGACTCGTGGCCACTCATTAAAATTAAAAAAGCAGTAATTTTAATAATGCTTAAAGTGAAACAATAAAAGTGAAATATTCCTTTAAATTTCGTACCTGGGGGGTGTCTATAGTATGCCGGTAAAGTGGCGCATTTTTCCCATGTTTAGAACAGTCCCTGCACAAAATTACATTTCTAAAGAAAAAAAAGTCATTTAAAACTACTTGCTGCTATAATGAATTGACTGGTCTCGGCAATAAAGATAAAAGTCATTGAAAAAAACGGCATGGGATCCCCCAGTCCATTACCAGGCCCTTTGGATCTGGTATGAATATTAAGGGGAACCCTGAATCAAAATGAAAAAAAAAATGCATGGGGGTCCCCCCAAAAATCCATACCAGGCCCTTTGGGTCTGGTATGAATATTAAGGGGAACCCGAACCAAATTTTAAAAAAATTGCGTGGGGTCCCCCCATTCCAAACCAGGCCCTTTAGGTCTGGTATGGATATTAAGGGTAACCCTGCGCCAAATTTTTTTTTAAAAATGGCGTAGGGGTCCCCCTCAAAATCCATACCAGATCCTTCTGGTCTGGTATGGATTTTAAGGGGAACCCCACGCCAAAATTTAAAAAAATGGCGTGGGGATCCCCTGAAAAATCCCTACCAGAGGGGGGCAGGGCCCCCCGGGTACGTAAACGGGTGACCCCGCCCCCCCTGACGCCATGGGTAAGCCATTGGAAAGTCCCCGTGCCTCAGAGGGGGGCGGGTTCACCTGGGTATGTCACCGTGTGGCCCCGCCCTCAGTTATAAAAGAACTGTCATCGCACTGAAGCGACATAAGGTGGGTGTCTCCCATGGAGGCGGATCTTTTTTATTTATTTTTTCAAGTCCGTTGGCGGAGCAAGAAAAGAAGATGAATGGACTTCATGGGACAATTTTATTTTTTTATTTTTTAATAAAGGACTTGTCCCAAGATGTGTCTTGTGTTTTTTTAACATTTTGACAATTATTTTGTGAAATGGTAGGGGTGCAATGTACCCATTACCATTTCAAACAGGGGGGGTCCGGGATCTGGGGGTCCCCTTGTTAAAGGGGGCTTCCAGATTCCAATAAGCCCCACTCCTGTAGACCCCCACAACCACCGGGCAAGGGTTGTGGGGATAAGGCCCTTGTCCCCATCAACATGGGGACAAGGTGCTTTGGGGGGCTACTCCAAAGCACCCTTCCCATGTTGAGGGCATGTGGCCTAGTACGGTTCAGGAGAAGGGGGTATTCTCTCATCCCCCCTCTTTTCCTGCAGGTTGCGTGCTCTAAGGGTCTGGTATGGATTTTGAGGGGGACCCCCACGCCATTTTTTAAAAAATTTGGCGCAGGGTTCCCCTTATTATCCATACCAGACCTGAAGGGCATGGTATGAAATTTGGGGGGACCCCCATGCAATTTTTTTTTTATTTTGGTTCAGGGTTCCCCTTAATATTCATAACAGATCCAAAGGGCCTGGTAATGGACTGGGGGGATCCCATGCCATTTTTTTCAATGACTTTTATCTGTTTTGCCGGACCCGATGAAATTCATTATAGCCGCGAGTACTTTTAAATGGCTTTTTTCCTTTACAAATGTCATTTTGTCCAGGGACTGTTATAAACATGGGAAAAATGTGCCACTTTACAGGCATACTATAGTCACCCCCCAGGTACGAAATTGAAAGGAATATTTCACTTTTATTGTTTCACTTTAAGCATTATTAAAATCACTGCTCCCGAAAAAATGGCCATTTTTAAAACTTTTTTTGCATTGATACATGTCCCCTGGGGCAGGACCCAGGTCCCCAAACACTTTTTATGACAATACCATGCATAGAAGCCTTTAAAATTAGCACTTTTGATTTTTTCCCATAGACTTTTAAATGGTGTTCCGCGGCTATCAAAATTGCCGCGAACACCTCAAATGGTTCACTATTCGGCGCACAAGTGAACACCCGATGTTTGAGTCGAACTTGCGTTCAACTTGAACATCGGGCTCATCCCTAGCGGTTAACAGTCTGTTGATGTCTATATTATTTTAGCTCTGGGTATTTCATGTTGGAAAGTATGTCACATCCTTTCCACTAGATGGCAGTGTTCCAAGGCACATATAAGGCTGTTATCAGCCAAAGTCTCACTAGCTTGACAAAGGAGCACGCCCTGAGTCCCATCTGCCAGTGCCCATGCTCTAAAATGCCGTTGCAACCCACCAGTGATGTCAGCATGCCCGGCGCTGTGTTCCAGCCCTCACCATCGGCCTGATCCAAGCCTCGGTTTCATCTCTGTGGTCCCAGAGATCCTGCTGGCTAGGATTTCTCCCCCACAGGCAGAAAAATCAGCTGTTCTGGATGGATTCGTGCCTTACTTCCTTAACCTCCATGTAAGGGGATAATGCACCTGTATCTCATTAAAATGTTTACAGTTATAACCTAGAGGTGCCTCTGTTTCTCTTCTCACTTACAGGGAATAGAACCTGGGGTCAAACAGCCAAGACCAGTCTGGGATCTGTGCTACATATGCACAAGTTTCATAATAATAGTCCTATTTTGGGCATGGTACAGTCCAGAAAACAAAAATACCTGAAGGAAAAAGTGCAGATAGGCTTCAATCAGCATAAACAGCTGTGTAATAAAACAATGTCATAAACATAGATCTTGTTACAATGGTTGATCAGACGACAGTCTGGATGCTGCTGAGATGTTGCAGAAGCTCAGCCTAGAGCTCATTCAAAATGGTGGCACACAGGTGGAGCACAGGAAAAAAAGCAGTAGTCAAGACAAGCCAGAATCAGCAAAAAACATGCAGCAGAAGTACCAATTTAGACAAAGTCAAAACACAAGCCAAGGTCAGTAACAGTAAATCAGACTAAAGCAGAGACATGGAACAAGCTGGGTCAAAAACAAGACAGCAGAATGTAGGTCTGATCACAGGTAACAGGAGCGATGACCACTCAGCAATGCTCTTTAGTTGCTGAGTAGAGATGGGCCGAACACTCCCCCGGTTTGGTTTGCACCAGAACTTTTGAACATTGCAAAAGTTTGGCGCCGAACAACCAACCCCATTGAGGTCTATGGGACCCAAACTGAAAAAATCAAAAGTGCCTATGAAGGCTTATATGCAAGTTATTGGGCATACAAAAGGTATGGGTACTGCCCTGGGGGACATGTATTAATGAAAAAAGTTTGTAAAAAGATCATTTTTAAATGAAAAATTCCTTTAAATATAGTGCCTGGGGGGGGTCCCCTTAGTCTGCTTTTAAAGTGGCGCATCTGTACCGTGTATAGAACCTGCTGCAGCAAAAATGACATTTCTAAAGCTAAAAAAATGACATTTTTCCCTGCAAGCTTTCTTTATTTTAAAAACAACAGCTTGGGGAGCCAGTCTGTATGAGGAGGCCACAATTTAGTGCAATCTGGAACAAGATTAGAGATTTTTTGGATAAATTCTGGTGTCTCTTTCGCAGACTTTGGATTGAATTAACAGGTGTGGAAAAATTGGGCTTTGGGTGTTGGTGGTGCCTTTACACCATAACCCTATAGAGATACTCTTGATGAAAGCAAGAATTGGCCTTGCTGTCAAAAATTTAAATGATATGCCCAGGTCAAACAGGAGTGGAAAAATTGGGCTTTGTGTATTGGTGGTGCCTTAACACTGTAACCCTATAAAGGTACTCTTGATGAAAGCAAAAATTGGCCTTGCTATAAAAATTGAAAATATATGCACCTGTCAAACGGGTGTTGAATAATTGGTCCTTTGGTGCTAACTGTGCCCATGAAACATATACCAAAAAAATTCTTCCAGATAAAATCAACACCCAACAAAGCTAGGCAGCATAGACAATCTTGCAGAGGTTCCAGATCCAGAAAACACTTAATCTGCGACATCGGCTGCTGCTAATGCAGGAATGATTCATTTTTAAAAATGTCAGCCGGTCGACAGAGTCTGTGGACAGACGTGCTCTTTTGTCTGTTACAAAACCTCCAGCAGCACTGAATGCCTGTTCAGAAAGCATGCTCATTGCAAGGGCAGCCCAGCAGCTCAAATGCATACTGCGCAAGTTCTGGTCATTATTCTATTCTTATGACCCAGTAACCCAGTGGATCGTCAACTTGAAAGCTGTCCATGTCTGTTCTTGCCCCTAGATAATCTTCCACCATATGATGCAGACGCTGCCAATGGGATGTGGAGGCTGACAGCCCTGGGCACCGAGGGCTAAAGAAAATGTTTTAAAAATGCATCACTGAGGTGGCCAACTTCTCCACCACTTCTCTCTTGACCAACAGAAGCCTCAAAATTAGCTTTTCCATGAGACTGCAACCTACCAGACTCTGGAAAAAAGGCTTTACAAAAATTCCTCTTTAACCACTTTAGCCCCAGAAGGATTTACCCCCTTAATGACAGGCCATTTTTTGCGATACGGCACTGCGTCGTTTTAACTGACAATTGTGCGGTTGTGTGACATTGTACCCAAATTGATGTCCTTTTTTTCCCACAAATAGAGCTTTCTTTTGGTGGTATTCGATCACCACTGCAGTTTTTATTTTTTGCACTATAAACAAAAAAAGACTGACAATTTTTTTAAAAAAAGCAACATTTTTTACTTTCTGCTATAATACATAGCCAACAAAAATATATAAAAAAACAAAATTAATTCATCAGTTTAGGCCAGTATTTATTCTGCTACATATTTTTGGTAAAAAAAAAAACAAACAAAAAAAAAAAGCAATAACCGTAAATTGATTGGTTTAGATTTATGGTCTTTTTTTTAAATATTTTTACTGGTAATGGCGGCGATCTGTGATTTTTAGCAGGACTGCGACATTGTGGCGGACAAATCTGACAACAATTGACACTTTTTGGGGACCATTGACATTATTACAGTGATCAGTGCAAAAAAATGCACTTATTAATGTATAAATGACACTGGCAGGAAAGGGGTTAACACTAGGGGTCAATCAAAGGGTTAACTGTGTTCCCTGGGTGGGTTCTAACCATGTGGGGGCTGGGCTCACTGGGACAACACAGAGATTGCTGTTCCTGATCACTAGGAACAGCAGATCCCCATGTTGTCCCCTGTCAGAATGGGGATCCGCCTTGTTTTCAAATAGGCAGATTCCCATTCTGTCTCTCTGTGGAGTGTTCGTGGGTGGTCGGCAGACATCGAGCCCACAGTATCTATTACATGAAACAACATTTTGCACAATAGAGCCGACCTGCTGCAGTATATGTAAGGTGTCCTCAAGATATTTCATCCTCTGCTCCCTCTGTGGAGAGGGAATGAGTTCTGAGACTTTCCCCTTGTAGCGGTGGTCAAGGAGGGTTGCCAACCAATAGTGATCCTTTGCCTTGATGCCACAAATTCTTAGATCCTTTTGCAGGCTTTGAAAAATGAGGGAGGCCATGCACTGCAAGTTTGCAGAGGCATGAGATACAGAGTCCTCTGGGTCATTGAGAATTACAGTATCTGGAACTGCCTCCTCCCAGTCACTTACTACTCCCAAGGGTTCTGGGGAAAGAAAACCTTCAATGCCACAAAAACTGCCTGAATCCTCCTCCCTCTCCTCTTGTATGTTCTGTAATGGCAAATCTCACATCACCACCAGCTGTATGGAGATGTGGCGGCAAAACAAGCTGCAGCACTGAGGGAAGGGAGAAGAATGCACCAGATAGGAAAGGCAGGAGTTGGAAAGACAGCAGCTTTGACAAGCTGGAATTTAGACGCTGGGCGTGTGGGTGGAAGTGACTATTTTGTTTTTCACTGCAACAGCTGGAGAAATTTGCCTGCTATACTCTACAGCTGGTGGTGCTGCTGGCAGACGTGCTGCAAGAACCTGTGACACCCTTGGCTATACCATCATCCCTGTCAGTGGAGGCTACTGAGAGGTCGTGAGATATAGCGGGGGCAGACCTGAAAGGTGAGGAGTGATGAGGAGCAGAATTGCATCCCTTTTGTGTAGCTTTCAGGTGCTCTTGCCAATGGGCAGAGCAGTGGGAGATTAAATGCCACGCTTGATCTGCTTGAGGCAAAGTTTGCAAATTGCAACAGTGCAATCAGCTGCACATGTGCTTAAAAAGGCCCAGACAGCTGAGTTGTGGGAAGTGAGCAGTGAGATAAACGCTCCACAATGTGATGGAGTAGGGTGGCTGCTCTCTACTCTTCCATGATGGCTGCCTCATTGAGGTTGTGCTTCAAACTCACTTTCCTATCCGGCACCCAAGTCGCATCAGTGACCTCATCGTCATCATCCCCTCCATCTTCATCATCACTGCAGCCAACTGGGCAATGCGCTGCGCTGGGGAAACACAACTGCCAATTTGATGTTTACCAGTGTTCTTCCCTCTCTGTAAGTTCATGTCCCTACCTTCCTCAACCTTTAGAGCCAACATCAGAATCAGGTAATGCCTGTGCATTGTGAAGGAGCAAGTGGCTGACACTGTGTTCAAATAACTCAGCTGACTCCTCCATGCATGATGCTGGGGCTATGGCAGGAGTTGCTGTGGACAAGGAGGCAGGTTAAACCACTCTGGCAGCTGCATTGGACTGTGCACTTGCATCTGCTTGGGTAATAGAGGATGAGAATGGTTTAGTATGCCAGTCCACCCCCTCCTCTGCATGCTGTGGCTGGATAGAACGGACATCAGCAAACAGAGGAAATGGTGACCTGCCTGAGGATGGACCACATCCACCTTTGCCTGTGGACACGGATGCTGCTGGCCCTCACAGTGTCATGGGAACGTCTACCTCTCCTTGTTGTCCTCCCAGACATGAAGGAGGGGTTGGAGTATTACTGAAATGTAATATAGAAGGGGAAATGTGTACTTGGTTGCACTTTAATCAATGGAAAGTGTGTAGTGAGTCCTCAAGTAAAAGTGCACCAAACACTAGACACACTCCCCTGCACACTTCAATATACTGCAGTAAAAGTGCACTAACGCACTTCAATACACTACACTAAAAGTGCACTAATGCTTTTCAATATATTGCAGTAAAAGTGCCCTGACACCCTATTCTCACTATACTTTACACTCACAATAGAATCACAATAGCACACTAAATCGCTAGAAGCAATGAACGGAGCCCTGTTCTATCTATATCCACTCCAATATCACACTGCAAATGGCTGCTCTGGGAAGGAACCTTTTATAATGTGGGGTGGGTCTATGAGCAATTGGTCATGATTGGGCACAGTCATCATTACTTTCTCCAATCATGGCTCTGACAGTGTTTTGTGCCCTGATTGGGCAAAGCGTTTATTGCTTTAGCCAATCAGGGTTTCCAATGCAATGTGCAGTGCGCAGTGCATTGTGGGGCATTTGAGAGGCCGAACAATCGGTAGAATGCCCCCACAATTTGGGAGTTCAACGATCGGGTGAACAGCTAATGTTCGGGCCAAACTTATGCTTGGCCCAAACCGTTTGCCCCAACACTAGTGCTGAGCTTTAAATATAGGCTTCTGGGTACCAAAAGCTTGGTTGTGAATGCTAATTTACCCTTTACAAACACCATGCTCACATCTAGTAGATTTTGGGGCATGACTATGCACTCAGTCTTCCTGACATCTATCCTCTGCCATTTAACAATCAATTTATAGAGCTTCAGCAGCAAGTTGAGTCTCTGGAATCGGTTTACTGAATGGTGAGACAGATTTGAGTCAAAGATGTGGAAGCACCAAATATATGGACCCTGCTCTTGGGTAGCTCCTGAAAAACTTTTACAAGACTTAAAATTCACCTTGCAGGGCCTGTTGTTCGATCATATTGTCAAAGAATACATCTATATACTGCATATGGAAGATTTTTATTAAAAAAGCATATAAGGCCTAATTTACTGAAGTGAGAAGTGCTGTGAAGTTCAGGGAAGCGAAGTAATCCCGGGTAAAAATTAGTAAACTGGAAAAGGAAAGTAAGCTGAAGTGTTTACTTCAAGCATTCAATAAAGAGCAGGACTTTTTGAAAAAAACAGCACTTGTTATTCACTCGACTGGATACTTGACATGAGCACAAGCTGACTTCAGCTCACTTTCCTTTTAAGGTAAGTCTGGACCACCATCCCTTACTACATTTCACCGCACATCACTTTAATTGACACTTTAATAAATCAGACTCCTCGTCTGAAAACTAGAAACCAGGTGACCATTTCTACCCCCTCAATGTGTCTTGCAGATGAACAGCACAGGTCATACAGTTAAGTTTCTACTCTATTTATCTTTCTTCTTCAGACGTGTTCAGTTCTGCCATGGCTCCTGTGGCTACACACAGCAGGTAAAATTTAGATTCATGAACAAGTACATTTTGTACAGCACAGTTCTTGCTTTTTTTGCTTTTAATAAATTGGACTGTGGTTATTTTTTAGGGACATGTTAATCAGTCATCTCTGCACATGTAGCAAACTTAATAGCAGTGAAGCAGTAGTGCTGCATATGTTCTGCGTTATTGGGCTAGAGTTTCAGTTACATTTACACATCTCACTTTAGGATTTCAAAGGACATGCCACCTTCACTGATGAGGTGGTATGCTTTGGATCATGAGCAGTTCCTTTCCTTCTCCATACTCTTCTCTTCCCATCACTCTGGTACAAGTTGAACTTGGTCTCATCTGTCCATAGGATGTTGTTCCAGAACTGTGAAGGCTTTTTTAGATGTTGTTTGGCAAACTCTAATCTGGCCTTCCTGTTTTTGAGGCTCACCAATGGTTTACATCTTGTGGTGAACCCTCTGTATTCACTCTGGTGAAGTCTTCTCTTGATTGTTGACTTTGACACAAATACACCTACCTCCTGGAGAGTGTTCTTGATCTGGCCAACTGTTGTGAAGGGTGTTTTCTTCACCAGGGAAAGAATTCTTCGGTCATCCACCACAGTTGTTTTCCATTGTCTTCCGGGTCTTTTGGTGTTGCTGAGCTCACCGGTGCGTTCTTTCTTTTTAAGGATGTTCCAAACAGTTGATTTGGCCACACCTAATGTTTTTGCTATCTCTCTGATGGGTTTGTTTTGTTTTTTCAGCCTAATGATGGCTTGCTTCACTGATAGTGACAGCTCTTTGGATCTCATTTTGAGAGTTGACAGCAACAGATTCCAAATGCAAATAGCACACTTGAAATGAACTCTGGACCTTTTATTTGCTCTTTGTAAATGGAATAATGAGGGAATAACACACACCTGGCCATGGAACAGCTGAGCAGCCAATTGTCCCATTACTTTTGGTCCCTTAAAAAGTGGGAGGCACATATACAAACTGTTGTAATTCCTACACCGTTCACCTGATTTGGATGTAAATACCCTCAAATTAAAGCTGAAAGTCTGCAGTTAAAGCACATCTTGTTCATTTCATTTCAAATACATTGTGGTGGTGTATAGAGCCAAAAAGATTAGAATTGTGTCGATGTCCCAATATTTATGGACCTGACTGTACTTACCTAGGTGGATGTAGCATCTGAACGATGCTGCATCTGTCCCCCTCCGCTTCTGCACTGAGAAACGAGCCATCGAACATCGCCGATGGCTCGGTTCTCTCAGCTCCCCGAGCAGAGAGCTGCTGCCTGTCAGTCATCAGCTCTCCTTTCTGCTCTTCCACGCTTATTGGTCTGTGGAGGGGTGCTGAGAGGCTGAGACAGGCATCAGTCTAGACACCTGGCGGATCCAGACTTTATTGTAGTTATTACGCACTGCCTGGACTGATTCCAGTGATGTCAGCAGAAAGCGGACTTGAGACCACTCTCTGCTAAAAACTGGTCACAGGAGTGCAAAACGAATTGCGCTCCTGTGACCCATAGGAGAAGCCCAGCCAAACAAGCTCAGGCTGGACTTCTCCTTTAAACACTCAGAAGCTGATTGGCTACCATACACAGCTGCACCATATTCTAACTTCAGCTTGTTCAATTAAGCTTTAACAAAAAAAAACTTGAAGCAGATTGGTTTCTATGCAGGAGCTGCACCAGATATTGCATGCTCCAGTTTTAGTAAATCAGCCCTCAATTTCTTCCAACACACAGCACACTATGCAGTGTTTGTTGTACTAAAAAGTTTAGAGATTACATTTTATATGTCATCCATTATCATGTTATTTTTTTAATTAAATATATACAGTATTTATTTTATCTGTTGTACAACGTACATTTTACATTGTGCTTGGGAGTCAGCACAAAGCATATGTTGTACAGTTAGAAAAATATATTATGCATATTACTAATGTCACAATCCATTTGCTGATTGTTAGCCGCAGGAGCTTGTTTTGCACAATTTACTAAGCAACCGCTGAAGATCATTATTGTCTGATTACTAATATTGTTTCTCTGCAAAGCCATTATAAATTAAAAAAAAAAGGTTTTGTACTGAAGGACACAGAAGATTGTAATCAGGCCGATTACCTCAACACTCTAATGTGCTGGATTGTTTCTTTAATTCAAAATAGCTAATTATTGGGGAGTAACAAAAAATTTCACTCAGGAAAAAAATCATGCATACATACATTAATTAAGTGTGCTTTATCCAGAAGTGACCTACTTTTGTTGTTATCAGCGGTTAGGAAGTAGCTGCAGGGAATGTGAACTATGTTGGTACATTAAAAGAATGTTATGCAATTTTATTTACAGCTACATCAACATCAAAGCTTCAGGGATACTTTGTTACAAAATTAGACTGCTGGCCTTAAAATTACATAGTGTAAGCTTAAAAACACATATGTTTAATTGTGACCAACTTATGTCAATATAATGCAGAACAAGCAAGTAACAGTGAGGGAGGTGTAGAAAAATTGGAGTGGAAAGATCGAGGCGTCCCTTCTTTCCGATAACCTCTTGTTTCTGTATAACGATGCTGAACTTTTTTGGCAATTTCTGTGCCAAAACTAGTGAACTGCTATGCAGTATTCTTTAGAAACTCCTGAAGAAGCCAGAGTTTGGCGAAACATGTAGAGATTAATATTTTGCAGCAGTACTGTATGATCACTTTTTGATGTTTTTATGTGAAAAAAAATGACATTTCAATGTTTACAATAAAAATTTGAAATTTTATAATAATTCCTTTGTGTGGCACCTTTAAAATCCCATCTCCTATCTCTTTATCTATGTTTATACTCTAACTCATGTTACATGGTGAGTCTGTAATTAGGTCAGGGTTACAAGCGTTCAGGGCTGGATGACTCCCCCTATTTCTAGAATGTTAGAGAATAATCTAGAGTATAGTAGGAGGAGACTAGGAGGGCTGTCTTGGACATTTATGGGCCCTCAGCCAATCCCCAGGAGAGGGCCTGGGGGGAAACTGGGAAACCCATAAATAGACATGGGCAATGCCAGCAAGAGAGTTGGGGTGGAAAATGAAGAAGCAGTGCTGAGGATCCCACCACAGGAGGCAGTTGAAGGCATTCAAGCCAGAGAAGCAGAGGAGAGAGCAAGGAGAGACACTAAGTAGATCAGCATGGTGCAGGGACAGACAAGGGTAGAAATGCCATCTGTAGCAGGTCTCTCTTGAAGACAGCAGTGTGCCAAGTCTTCATCCAACCTTGCCATGGGGAATATCCATGTGCTTGTGTCAGTCGGGCAAGACTTGGGCAGAGAGCCAGTCAGAAGGACTGGAAAGAAAGGCAGCCAGGTGGGCTAGCATTCTGCAAGCAAGTGGAACTGGGATCAGTGGCCATAGGAATGTGTTATGCTGTTTGCCCTATTTGTGCTACTTTGTCAAAAGGGACTAAGAGTTCCTGCCTGTAATGGGCCTTTGCTGACCTAGCGATATACTGTTAGTTCCCTCAAGAGTGAACCAGAGGGAGCTGTATATAGAGGAATCAAGTGTGTGCAGGAGGACGTGAGAAAAGGAATCTATAAATAGGGAGGAAGTTGTCCCTGAAGTTCCATTTGTTGTCACACTGGGCATCCCATAATTCCCTACCCCATCCAAGTTATCATCCCTTAATAAAACAACAAAACAAGCCAAGGACTGTTTTCTGCATTGAGTGAATGAAGGAAATGCTGTGTGACTGGCTGTGCAGCAGTGGGGAACCCTAACTTCAGCAACTATGGGGTAGTGCTACACAAGGAAAATAAAAAAGACAGCATTTTTTGCACTTGATAGGATTATGAAAATCTGCAGAGCTTCACCACATTCACTAAGCTCTGGGGAAAATGAGTGCAATTGCACTTGTAAAGTGCATGGTCTATTTCCCTTTAGTCAAGCAACCCCTTTTTCTACTAAGCCTACAAATATGTTTCTGTTGGATAAAAATCAATCGCGCAACCAAACAATCCTGGCTCTTGTTTAGTTTAGAAATAGATATAGGTAGCAACATACATCAGATGATCAAACACTGACTGTAATGGAAATTTGTAAGTTCTGTATATAATTGTATTCTATTTTGTATGTATTGCACACTGCCCTCACTGTGCACACGGCACTACCCTGTTTCCCCAAAAATAAGACCTAGCATGATTGTCAGTGATGGCTGCAATATAAGCCCTACCCCCCAAATAAGCCCTAGTTAAAGTCCTTGTAGGTCTTATTTTCAGGGTAGGGCTTACTTTCGGGGAAACAGGGTAGGGCTTATTTGGGGGGTAAAGCTTATATTGCAGCTATCACTGACAATCACGCTAGGTCTTATTTTCGGGGAAACAGGGTAATAATATTTTCAGAACATGTTTGCATTCTTTTGAGTCCTGATTAGAATTAGCCTGCCTATGATATGCCCCTTGTTACCATAAACATACAATTGTAATATTAATGTGATACCTACGTAATCATGTGTATAAAAACCCTCAATTGCGTCATAATAAAGCAGAACAGTTATTTGGAAAGATGCGGCGTGTATCTTTTGTGTCTGTTCCCTACTGCAGTAGTTATTATTAATTTGGAACCACTAATCAATATGAGGATAGGAGTTGCCTATCTATAAAATGTCCAGGTCACTGACTAATCAGGATTCTTTGACTGGAGGAGGCAATCCTGTTATTCATTTGCCTATTCATTGCCTAATGAAGGAGCACGCATGCTCTGAACGCACGCTCCTCCCCACTCTCTCACCATCCAGAAGTGACGTGTCCAGGCGCCCCTGAGCCGAATCTGAGAACCAGGAAGCGTTGGGAGCCACTAGAGCAGCCGGGAACATCAGCTGCCTCTCCACCTGCGAGCCGACCGCCTTCCCCCAGGAGTGGATGAACTTCCTATACCATTTCACATGCGCTGTAATCTCTACAATCTTGTGAATTTAAAATCGTCTGTCCTATATTAAAAATGTTTTATTACGCTGCACTTAGATGGCGCTGCTCTCTTCTTTGTTTTTTAGTGTCTACAGAGCCCCTTCTAGCTTGTTATGAGCCGGCAGCCATCCAGAGTCAGCCCATCTGTGACCATCTACACACCTCTTGCTGCATTTGAACTCACATGCATGGACTCCCCACTATAGAGAGTAGATTAATCGCCCATTTCTCTCTATTTGCACTGACAGAGCACACATGAACATATGTATACTATATTTCTGTGCTATTCACAAAACCCTTTGTATTCTGGCAAATGATAGTACAAGTTCTATAAATGGAGGAGGCAAGAGGAATGCCGCGTACACACGAGCAGACTTTACGGCGGACTTTGCCCGGCGGACTGGATTTCGTTGTACAATTCGATCGTGTGTGGGCTCCAGCGGACTTTGTTTGCTCAAAAGTTGGACGGACTTAGATTTGAAACTTGTTTAAAATTTATCCGACGGATTCTTCTTTCTAGCGGACAAACCGATCGTCTGTGTGCTAGTCCGTTGAACTCAAACTGACGCATGCTCTGAAGCAATTACAAGACGGAAGCGCTCGGTCTGGTAAAACTAGCCTTCATCTTGAAGCTAGCACATTCCTCTTCTGTGATCTTTTAATACAGCCTGTATTTAGGATTGATAATGCGAGAGGAATGAAGTTGTTTTTCTGCTTTATATTCACACAGAGTTCTCACAAACTACTTTCTTCATGATTTATCCTCCTGCCATGACTAATATAATATTTTGTAAAAGCCAGATCTCCATAAATTATAAAAATTAAAATAGATTTTTGACTCATTTTTTTTTTTATTTTTTATTTCAACACTTATCTATTTTACAATGTGTGTTAAATGATAACCAAATTTTTTGTGTGTATTTTCAAGTTACCACAATTAACATTCATATTTTGTGTTGTTTTAATGAACCTTAATGAGGTTTTTGTCCCTTGTTCATTAGACATAGGGGGGTGTATTTAACAAAGGCAAAATCATTTTTCACTACAAGTGCTAATTCTACATTGAATTCCACAGAAAGAGCATTTTGAAGTGCCTTCGCTGTGGATCCGAGGGGCACATGCAAGGAAGCCCAAAAAAATGAAAATAATTTTTATTTAACATGATTTTCTGAATAAATCAGCAGAGCTTCCCCGAATTTCAGCTCTTCCCCTCAGATTTACAGCGACTGCACTTCCAACAAGTGCACTTGCTGTGCAATTTCTCAAGTGAACTTTTCACTAGTACTTTTCATATTGATATTCTAAATGATTTAGCCTTTTGTCAAAAACACACATAGGGGTTGATTTACTAAAGGGAAAAAGACTGTGCACTTTGTAAAGTGCAGTTGCCCTCTGCAAGAGCAGTTGCTCCCAAGCTTTATTAAATGTGAAGCAGCTCTGCTGACTTCCATCATCCAATCATGTGCAAGCAAAAATGCTTTTTTTATAATTTTACTTGCACAGGATTGGGTACTCTTTGCAAAGTCAAGCTTTTAACTAATTTCGGATGCTCTGGAGCAATTGCACTTGCAGAGGGCAACTGCCCTCTGCAAAGTGCGCAGACTATTTGCTTTTCTCAAATCAACCCCATAGTCTTTTGGACCTGTACCTGCCTACTCCCAAAGAAAATGGCGTTTTTTAATCAAAACACATAGGTAAGAATGTAAGGTAACCAAAAATGTATTTATTTTATTATAAAAAAAATTAGGAAGGCAACACTGGAGACACTTTTAGAATCTGGGAAGCCTTTCGTCCCCCAGGACACACATCAAGTTTGAGGACAAGAAAATTGGTATCTTGCGACTATAGGGAGCACAGGGAGCACAGTCAGACCAGACAGAAGCCAGGCAATCACTTTCGACTCTTCCGTGGAGCCTTCCCTCCACGCTTCTCTGCAGCCTTCCCTCCACGCTTCTCTGCAGCCTTCCTTGGAGGTTGTGCCTCTGGTGGTGTACTTGGGGCAGGAGGAGGAGGAGGAGTGGCTTCATCTGCCAGATATGTGGTAGCAGTAAGCTCCCCTCTCAAGCCCTTCTCAAATGCCTTAAAAATTAGTCCCTCACAGAGGAGGCGTTGGCCCTTTTCCAACTCCAGCAATCTGCTGGCTATATAGGTGCCATACGCCTCCTCGGCATTGGGTGGTTTGCTGAGGATGAGGCTTGCTTCCCGTATGAGGGCTAGGGATTCCTGCTCAGTTGATGTCATTCTCCTGGGCCTTTTGTGGAGAATGCGGAGGGGAGGCACCTGACACTCTGTGTGGCTTCGACTTGGCCCAGCCACAGCCTCCTCCTCTCTCCCACTGGGCAAGGCCTCCTCCTCTCTCCCACTGGGCAAGGCCTCCTCCTGGCTGAGGTCATCCTGTGTAAAAAAAGGGACATAGTTGTAATTTTGTGTTATGCAATCACACACAATTTTCAGCTCATGACTTTCCAATATAATTACACAAAATAGTAAAGGCTATCTATTTGACACCACCATTATTTCAGATGATCAACAAGATCTGAAGTGAAGTATATTTTTGGCCACTACTGTCTAGTGATATGTCTACATATTAATCTTTGTGCAGAAGTCATTTTTTAGGAAGCACTTTCAAAATTAACACGTTAACATCATTAATAACATTTACACAATCCCAAATTTTAAAAAAAAGGATACCTGGCTGAAGCTGGGCGCATCAACTTCATCAATGCTGAAAAGGCCCAGGTCATCCTGGGACTCCTCAGCTGGGGTGGAGGTGGATGGAAGGCTGGAGGGAAGAGTGGAGGGAAGTCTGGAGGGAAGGGTGGGGGGAAGGGTGGAAAGTGATTGCCTGGCTTTGGTCTGGTCATCCAGGAATCGCAGTTTGTTGTAGTACCACAACTTGGGTACATATACTTGGTCAGCTGCTGCCCCGGATCTGAGCGACTCCTGGATTTTTTTGTGTTCCCGCTTATACATGTTTCGCAAGATACCAATCTTCTTGTCCACAAACTTGAGGTCTGCCTGGGGGAGTCGAGTCTTCACAAACTCTAAAAGTGTGCCCAGTGTTGCCTTCCTAACATCCCTATTATAATATAGGGGGTGTTTGACCTCCCACAGGTTTTTCTTGTCCTCATAGATCTCAATAAATTGGCACAAAAATTCTTCCTCTTTAAAGGGATTCATCTTTTCTGCAAGACAAGACACAAGATCCAAACTTAAATGTCAGTCCCAAATCACAGGATTAGCTTTGGTTGTAATCTAGGGGACACATACACACACACACACACACACACTTTAATCTTACCTTCGTTTGTGACGCTCGCTACTTCCGCATGGACATACGTAGGCCATCGTAATAGCTTTATATACACTGCGCATGTGTCATGCTCCGCCTGCGTCGCTCGCCCCTGACGTTCGTAAGTACGATTTGGCCCCGCCCCTTGACTCTTCGTTGCGCAGTGGGAGTAGATAGCAAAAGATGGCGGAGAGAATCAGTGGAAGTAGCGCGGAGGAAAGCCCGGAGCCCCAAACATCCACATTCCGGAGGAGATATAAGGCCACCAACATGGCTTTTGAAGAGATGGTGGAGATGGTGTCCATATTGAGAAGGGAGGACTACGATGGCAAAAAAGGACCGTACACACGACCGAATATGAGGAAGGACAAAATAATGTCCTCAGTTGTCACCGCTCTTGAAGATAAATTTGGTACAAAACGTTCGAAAGAACAATTGAGGAAGCGGTGGTCTGACATCAAAAGTCGGGAGCCAGAACAATATTGACGAATAAAGAAGCTGCTTAAAAAAAGTAAGTACTTGTGTTTTACTATTGAGATACTTAACTTGCATGCTGATCCTTATTTTTGGACTTTATTCAGCATCGTTCGTAAAGACCGTTCTTTAGAATATATATGATACTTTAGAAAGTGACGTTATTTTTTCGCCAAATACGATGGGACAGGGTTGGACATACATTTATGTCTTGCTAATTTGTCAAATTCCCACAATTAGTTGATGTGGTGTAGATGTGTTTGAAAATATAATGCTTCTTCAAAAATGATTCAGTGTAATGTAGGGACAGGACACAGCAGCTGTTTCCACATCTGGACTCACGAGCACTATAGTGTACTATGTGACCATAAATAAATTTTAGAGGGGTTATACACATAGGAGATCATTGAGGTGTCTGCATCTGTGAAACTTGCCAGAAAATGAGCAGTGTTTATAATTGTTGTTCAGAGGTAATGTTCATCCTGTCTTCAAAATTTATTATGATGAAAAATTGGACACAACTCATAACCAACGTTTAAGTTTATTTATTAAAAACTAAAATATCACTGTGTTTTAACTATACCTTTTGTTCAATTCTCATAGGGGAGAAAAGACTCAGACAACAGTCCAAGGATCTCAGGACCCCCCCAAGTCACCAGCCTGAGGCAGAAGATACCCCAAGCTCCAGCCCAAGACCACGCCCACCCGACGACCTTGAGGAAGGAGAGGCGGAGGAAGTGTGTGAGGTTTCAAGCCCACCAAGTGAGTGACTGACACCCCAGCTTGAGTTACTGTATTTTGGCGTGCATATTGTAAACCTTGTTTTTATTCACTCATTTTAGGTGAGCTTCTGGTTGTGGAAGGCCAAGCGGCAGAGCCCTTCCCCACAGACAGTGCGCAAAGACTGATTGGCCAGATAATGCTGTGGAATGGCCACATCGATAAAATGCGGGACCAAATTCACAGCATGCAACTTCGCCTGGACTCCATGCAACAGGAAATGAAGAACATGATTCATGTTTTGAGCCGAATATAATCACGTTTGGCCTAAAAACATCAATCATGTTCTTCATTTCCTTGGGAATTTTTTTTTTTGCACAAATTGTTATTTTAATTTTTGGGGTATACCCAAATTTACATTCTGATGCACACGGTGTGTCATCATGTGCTATCTTCCATCATGGGTTAGCAATGTACTTGTTTTGTGTTTGCAACCCCTTCATCCTGAAAATTCTTTGGTGGTGAGAGGAACCAAAAAAGGGATTGCACACACAAAACACGTACATTGCTCACCCATGATAGGAGATAGCACATGTTGACTTGACCCTTTTGTAAAGCTCAATTTTGAGCATATTCAAAATGAACAATTTCCAAGGGTGACATCACATGCACCGTTCTCTAAATGTTGAACTTTGTAAGTTCTTTTTTTTTTTTGTTGGTTTATAAAAACACTGTTGTGTATGTAAATCTTTTTATATAAAGGTCTATATATTTGTGAAAATATGCCTTGAATAATTTAGTAAAAAAAAATTATTTACACAACGTAAAAAAAAAAAAAAATTATCAAAAATGCACCTTTCAATGTGCACAAAGTAAATATTTTTACGGAATACAATGTGTGTGGCTGATTCTTGAAGTCAAATTTTGTGGTTTGTTTTTGTGGGCCTGATTAACTAAAGCTAAATGCAGTTGACACTACTACAAGTGCACTAGGGGACAGACATAACTAAATGTAAACAACAATAAAAACAAGATATTTAGAGAAAGCTATTTTATTTTTAATTTTTATTTTATTTTATTTTATTTTATTTTTAATTTTTGGAAGAAAATTACAGCTGTTGCTGAATAGCAATGGCCCCCCGACCATTAAAATAATTGATAACGGTCACGCACTTGACGTGCGGTTCGGGGGGCCAAGCCAATACGGCCAATTTCTAGGCCTGTCAAAGTGCTATCCTGTTCCAGTCTGGCCTCAGGCCCAACAGAGGATATATATGTTGCTGAATGTCTCCTTAAAAAGTTATGCAAGATGCAGCAAGCAAGGATGACGTAGTTTAGTTTATAGTCCGCCAAATTAATTGAAGAAAGGAATAAACAGAACCGGCTGGCCAGAATCCCAAAGGCATTCTCCACAACTCTTCTTGCTCTGGCCAGCCGATAATTAAATACCCTCCTCTCAGGGGTGAGTGTCCTTTGGGGGAACGGCCTCATCAAGTTATCACCGAGAGCAAATGCTTCATCAGCAATAAAAACTGAGGGGAGTCCATCCACATTCTCATCATCAGGTGGCAATTCCAGGCCACCGGTCTGGAGACGATGGCACAGCTCGGTCTGTGCAAAGACTCCTCCATCAGACATCCGGCCGTTCTTCCCCACATCCACAAACATAAAGTCCAAATGTGTCGAGACCACCGCCATCAAAACTACACTATGGAACCCCTTGTAGTTATAGAAATAAGACCCCGAATGCGGTGGTGGCACAATCCGGACATGCTTCCCGTCAATCGCCCCTACACAGTTGGGAAAGTCCCAACGGTCAGCGAACTGGGAGGCCACAGTCTGCCATTCCTGTGTACTTGAAGGAAACTGTGGAGTGCAAAAAAAATAAGATAAGGACTTTAAAACATAAATTGTATATCAGATTACACCAAAACATTAGTAAACAACAGCAGTCAAATATTATTAATATGTGTGTTTGTAATTGAAATGTTGAAAAACATAAGGCACACTTATAAGATTAATCACCCCCTCTGATGGCCCATTGATACATTTGAATGTGGTTGAAACATTTGTGGGGTGGGGGAGGGGTTCTAATTAGGTTAACAAACACACCTGACTGGTTGAAACATTTGTGGGGTGGGGGAGGGGTTCTAATTAGGTTAACAAACACACCTGACTGGTTGAAACATTTGTGGGGTGGGGGAGGGGTTCTAATTAGGTTAACAAACACACCTGACTGGTTGAAACATTTGTGGGGTGGGGGAGGGGTTCTAATTAGGTTAACAAACACACCTGACTGGTTGAAACATTTGTGGGGTGGGGGAGGGTCAAACAAGACAATGGAGCAGACAATATACATTGTTCAAGGGACTATAGGCTAGAGATATAAATGGGGGGTAGAGAAGGAAGCGCCATCTGAGTGTAGTATTAACAAATGATGTTTAATGACACCAGATAAAAACACACTTACAGGATAAAAACATATAAAAGGCTCATCTGTATGGGTATGTGGTCCTCAGTGTTCCCTCTGATCCTGTGGTGGTGACGCTGCAGGGATGCTGGGCTGCAGAGGCCAAGAGGCCTATTGAAGGAGCAGTGGCTCCGAGCGCGTAGCCTTCTCTCAACCTCTCTGCTAGCCCTCCTCCTTGGACGATCCCTCCCCTGGATACCGAACCCAGAAGCAGACGGAGGACCTGTGACGTCATGCACGCTTCACGTGCGCTCCACGCCGGCCCCTAGTCTCTTCCTGATGGCCACAGAAGGAGCTCCCGGCTGGTAATCCACCTTCTGCAGCCCAGCATCCCTGCAGCGTCACCACCACAGGATCAGAGGGAACACTGAGGACCACATACCCATACAGATGAGCCTTTTATATGTTTTTATCCTGTAAGTGTGTTTTTACCTGGTGTCATTAAACATCATTTGTTAATACTACACTCAGGTGGCGCTTCCTTCTCTACCCCTCTCTCATCCATCACAGAGCCAGCTCTCTGAGGAAACAGCAGTCGCCTAGCCTACCAGCCTACTTTAACCATTACATTACCGGTTACCACTTAACCCTTGAACTTCCAGCCTGTCCCCTATGGACTAAGTTGCCCAGCCCTTTATATCTCCTGTTATATATGGACTTGTGTGTTTGCACTTACAGTTACCAATACTCTAGAGATATAAATGGACCCAGGATTGCATGGTGGGGAGGTTAATGAAAGAAAATATGCATGTAGGGCAATAAATGATTAAAACAGGCATGCATGAAGATAAAGGGGACATTCACAGCATATTGAAAGCATGGCAATTAGGTAAGGAGGACAGTTATACAATACATCAAAAAACATTTAATACATATCATGTAATGTTAAAGGATAAAACTTACCTTCATATATTCCTTCTGCAGGACCTGAATAATAGCAGAACAGGTCTCTGGGATTATGATCCCCAGAGCCTGGGGGGAGATGCCTGTTGAGAACTTCAAGTCCTGAAGACTTCTCCCTGTCGCCAAGTAACGTAACGTGGCAACTAGCCTCTGCTCCACACTGATGGCTTGCCTCATGCAGGTATCCTGCCTGCTGATATAGGGGGTCAGCATAGCCAGCAGACACTCAAAGACGGGGTCCGTCATCCTGAGAAAATTCCTGAAATCCACAGGATTATTCTCACGGAGCTCACGGAGCAAAGGCATATGAGAGAACTGGTCACGCTGGCGCAACCAATTCTTGGTCCATGAACTCCTCCCCACCCTGTTCATGGACTGGACTCGGGTCAAAGTATTAACCCCAACACCAAGTCCCCACGCAGCACGAACTCGAGAACGAGAACGTCCACGCGACATGGCTTCAAAACGGTCGGCTGCTCAAACAAACAAACTTATAACAAACGCACTGAAGAACAGCAAGGCCTATGAAGAACGACCTGAAAATCAGGAACGAGCGGACCAGAATGGCCTGCAAGGCAGGTTACGAACTGACCAACACGCACTGAAAAGCAGATACAAACCTCACAAGCACAAACTGAACCGCAGAAAACGAACAAAATAAGCTGAAGTGTGAAAAGCGCGAATCGTCTCTAACCAAACTTCTACTAACACGAGATAAACACGAGATTAGCAGAAGGAGCCCAAAGGGTGCCGTAGTGGGGCTTGAATTTCCTTTTTCTAGTCCCGTCGTACGTGCTATACGTCACCGCGTTCCAAACCAGCGGACTTTTGCAGTGAGCGTGTGTGGCCAAGTCCGTCCATTTTTAAGTCCGGCGCAAGGAGCCAACAAAGTCCGACGAAAAGTCCGCCGGGCAAAGTCCGCCGTAAAGTCCGCTCGTGTGTACGCGGCAGAAGGGGCAAGGGATCAGCGCAGCCCTTTAACATTGGCAGTGGCTTGTGTTAACCCAAGCAGCACCTGAAGATCAGCGCTGTAAAGAGGAGAATGGAGAGAAGATTTCTACACTACACAGTAGCCAGCCTGATATGGGAAACACTTCTTTACAGAAGTTACGTGTCTGATGCTGCATAGCAAAATAAATAAATAAATAACCTTCAGCTTAAAATTAAATTGTATGTAACAAATACTTTTTTCAACCTTTGATAGGAGGAGGGAAGGGTTAGAACCTTAGTAAGAGTTTTTTGCAACCTTTGGGGAGATTCATCCTTCCATTTATTCTGGTAACCATCATCATCTTGACAGAAGGTGAATGAAAATCCAACATTTTAGAGTTGTCAGCATATCATGAAGTGAGGGTAGATCATCCAAATGGAAAAATGTTCTGATGACAACTGTCTAAGGTTCTCCATACTTTGGAGTGATTTCCTTAAATTTCTGGTTGCGTCTCCTTACCAGTTTTCTCCAAAAAACACCCCTGTGATTTGCTTTATTTGCTCAATATAAGTAGGATACTGTTAAAAGTGTATTTCTTCTTACTTGTAAATATGACGTTCATTACAGGATCCCGGGAGATAGGCAGCGTCCATTAGTAGTGTGGGCATCTGAGGCCGGCTCATAATTGCTTCCGGGATTCTGTGTAGCTGGCTACCCAGCATGCACCTTCCGTTTCTCGCACCTGTGTAGTAAGAAAACAGAGCAGCGCACTGAGTTGTTTACAGGTTGCCATAAAAATGGCTGCATCGTGGGAAGTTTCCGCCCCGTTGTTATGGCAAACTGTCAATCAACACAGAACCCTAAGGAAGGCTAGTGCAGATCGAAGACTCCTGGGATAGATCCCGCCAATATCCCAGGAGTCCTAGGGAAATGCCTAATGACAAAAACACCTAGGTGGCCAGGACTGGAAATGCAGACTACATATAGAAAAATAAGCTATTTAGAAAAAAAAAATTGCTATTGCAGATTGTTCTGTGGGTGTGATCTGTGATGCACAGAACATGATGGAATGGGTTGAACTCCACTTTAAGACAAGAATCATTTTCTTTTATTCATTCAGGATATAAGGCATCGCAGGCCAATATTTTGGGACCATGTGGTATACCTTTCTCAAGGCTTAGTGATGTACCATACAGAGAACACAGACATTAAAGTAATTGTAAAGTCTTGGTTTTTTTTCCTATAAAAATAACAAACATGTTATACTTACCGTATTTATTAGCGTATAATACGCACCATAAGTTTAAGAGGGAAGTTTTAGGGAGAAAAACTTAAAACTTTAAATGAAGAACTTTGAAGCAAAATAAGGGTCAGTGCCCATCAATGCAGCCTTATCAGTGCCCATCAATGCAGCCTCACCAGTGCCCATCAATGCAGCCTTACCAGTGCCCATTAATGCAGCCTGATCAGTGCCCATCTGCAGCCTCATCATTGCCCATCAATGCAGCCTGATCAGTGCCCATCTGCAGCCTCATCATTGCCCATCAATGCAGCCTGATCAGTACCCATCTGCAGCCTCACCATTGCCCATCAATGCAGCGTGATCAGTGCCCACCTGCAGCCTCACGTCACATTACATAGAGCAAGGATCTCATGTTTACTCGGTGGTCTCTTTAATAAGAAGTCCTGCCTTCTGGCTCCAAGGATAGACAGAACACTGGTCCAATGCTGGTCCAGGAGACAGAACTTCGTATTACAGAGGCCGCCGAGTAAACAGGAGATCCTCGCTCTATGTAATCTGACGACGCTCGCCCCCCCCCCCCCTCCCCTCTGAGGCAGCCAAATGCAAATATCGGTGTACAACATGCACACACTATTTGCGTGTTTTACGCCGATAAATATGGTACCTACTTTGTGCGGTAGATTTGCACAGAGCAGCCTGGATCATTCTCTTCTTGGGCCCCTCTACTGTGATCCTGGTCCCTCCCTCCTGTTCAGTGCCCCCACAGCAAACAGCTTGCTATGGGGGCACCGGGACCAAGTCACAGCTCCCTGTGTCAATTCAGACATGGAGCCCCTACCTGGCCCCGCCCCCTCTCCCCCCCGATTGTCAGCAGCCAATGGCACTGCTGCTGTGTCTCAGCCAATCAGATTGGGAGAATCTCGGACAGCTGAGACATTCGTGGACATCGCTGGACAGAGAGGGACCTCAGGTAAGTGTTAGGGGGCTGAGGGGGCTGCTGCACACAGAAAGTTTTTTATCTTAATGCAGTGTTTCTCAACTCCAGTCCTCAAGGCGCCCCAACAGGTCATGTTTTTAGGCTTTCCGTTATTTTGCACAGGTGATTTGATCAGTTTCACTGACTTAGTAATTACCACAGCCATTTCATCTGAGGGAAATCCTGAAAACATGACCTGTTGGGGCGCCTTGAGGACTGGAGTTGAGAAACACTGTCTTAATGCATAGAATGCATTAAGTTAAAAAACCTTCTGACTTTACAATCCCTTTAAATACACAACCCAGATATTAAAAAAAATACACAAGCACATAACTGTGATGTCATTGTGATATCAAAGTACTGTCTACAACAGACATAGAAAACCTACAAAGTCCTGCTGTCAAGGAAACAGAACTTCTACATATAACATGAACCCTGAACAGATCTGGTGGGCTAGGGCTAAAATCCCCAGACAGAAGCTACAGCCTTATGGTCTCCAACAAGATGGCTAGTGCTCTTCCTATTTTGTATATGTCCTAGAAGTATAAATGTAGATCTTCTACATGTCACACACACTGGGAGGAATTCAATAAGCAGTTACGACACATTTATGATGGTATGGCCCTTAAACTAAAGGCAAAACATTTTTTTTTTGTTTTGGATAGAGTGGATAGAGATCAGAACACCTACCAGTTTTGATTGCTGACTGTGCCCCATTAGAGAGATTTAATGACTCTATTTGTTCTGTTTACCATTATCATCAAAAGTGAAAGTTAATTAAAATCCCAAATTTTGAGTTGACATTGGAACAGGAAGAGAGGGGGGATCTTTCAATGGGAACACTAGTTCTGTGACCCTAGTGACACACTAAGATTCCCCTATTTTGGAGGGATTCCATCTCACTTTATGTTTTGGTTATTGGACAGGAAGTGAAGGGAAATCTCCCCAATGGGACACAAAGAGCAAAAAAAAAAAAAATATGAAAAAACTGACAGGGGTTATAACCAGTGTTAATTTCATCGACTAAAATATTTTCGGCATCTAAATTAATACTATTTTAGTTGACTAAAATACGACTAAAACAATTCAGATGACTAAAATACGACTACAACTAAAATGACATTTTAGTCAAAAGACTAAAATACAACTAAAACAAAAATGGCATTTTAGGCAAAAGACTATGACTAAAACTAAATTGAATTTATATCACAACGGCTAAATCTGTGTCTGTAGTGCATGTTCAAACCGTAATACCATAAATAATAAACATGTTATTAGATGTTTACTCCAGGACTATATAAAGTTTGGCAGTTCTAAAGAAATAATGCATTAAAATGTAACTAAACCCATTCGATTTTAGTTGACTAAAATGTACTGGAGATTTTAGTCTACTAAAATACGACTAAAACTAAAACAACTCAGATGACTAAAATGCGACTAAAACCAAAATGGCATTTTAGTCAAAAGACTAAAATAAGACTAAAACTAAAATAGCATTTTAGTCAAAAGACTATAACTAAAACTAAATCGAATTTTGATGTCAAAATTAACACAGATTATAACCCTCCCTCGTCCAAAAAAAGAAAAGGGTTGCCTTTAGTAACACTTTAACCACGTGTTGTCCAGGGAAATTTTGTTCAATGTTTCACACATGTTTAAATTAATGTTTTTTTGTTTAAAATTACTTAGAACCCCCACACATTATATATTTTATCGAAAGCAGAGGCTCTGGAGAATAGAACGATGCAGGATCTGTGTATATAAATAAAAGGAGACACTTTAGGGAGGGAGGGGAGTTGAACAAAATCAGTGTGTATAGAATAGGTGGTAATATTACCACACAAGGGCTGCAGTGTGGCCCTTGAGCCCAGCCATCCCTATGCGAATACCACCACAAAGTAATTGCCTGTGATTACATACCTCTCCTAGTGTATATAAGAAGACCCTGCTTCACCCCCAGACTGCTTGCTGACACTGATGAATGCTCACTGTGATATAAGTACTCGTCTTTTCATGTGCTGTGTCCATTTACCTAATGGGGGCAATTGGCATGTGTCAGATAGCACTGATCAGTGCTCACTGTGGTCTAAGTACTTGTATAAGTACTTGTCTTCTCCAAGCGCTGTGTCCAATCTCAGTGAAGGTGACCGGAAACAGCTGGTTTGCTGGAGATGGATTACCTGGCATATGTCATAAGGCAACGCCCAAGCATCCATCTAAGGACCCGCAGGCACCATGGTGCGCGGTGCAAACCCAAAACACAGCGCCGCCGGCACACGTGAGGTCACTTCCTTGTGCTGCACACTGGAGCCCAAACAGGAAAAAGAGAGCGAGGGGGCACAGACCTAATACCAAAAAGTGCCCAGGCCAGCACCCGCGTCCGCAGACAGGGACCTATCAAGGGCCCATGCGCGCCGGGCTAAACAATAGGTATCACCCCCCAAGGCCACACGTCGCTTCGCACTAGGTGCCGCACTCATACTCACCATATAATCCAGCCAGTGGTGTCCAGGGATCACTGAGATAGGAAACCATAGCAAGCCAGGGAACAGCGACCCCTGGTGACAAAAAGTAGAAGGCAAACAGTCAGTAAAGATATTGCACCGAATATAGCTCAATATTTACACATTGATGTTACAGGAGTAAATACATATAAGGAGACATGTTCCTTACAGATGAAAAGGGCATAGAAAATATGATCCAACATATCGTAAAAAAAACCTCCTGTAAATGGTAACAGTCAGATTTACAAAGATTACAAAGATTTCACTTCTTGATTTCACCAAGTATTGTCATATTTAGGAATAATAAATTGAATTCACAAACCCCTGATTTAAAACCTGGCAAATAGGGTGAGAATTTAAATGTCTCATTAAGGCCTGGTTGTTTGGTGGCTTGTAAACGAAATATCCAATTTAATTCATTTTGTAATAGTGATTTATTAACCTCCCTGGCGGTTCTTCCGAGTGTGGCTCGGGGTTACATTTCAGTACCACTAACGGTAACCCCGAGCCACACTCGGGATTACATTGCAGGATCCTGGTGCAGTGTACTTACCTTATCCCCAGGATCCTGAGATGTCCCCCCGCTGTGTCTGCGGGCTCTGTCCTCTGCCCGAAGCCTCTCTGTGCCGGGCTCCGTTCCCTGCGAGCGTCACGATGCACGGGGGCAGGGCCCGGCGGCAAATTCAAAAAAGTGAAAAATCATAATACATACAGTACAGTGCAATCTTACAGATTACATTACTGTATGAAATTATTTTACATCCCTTTTGTCCCCAGTGCTTTGTCAAATGACCTGCATGCAGTTTTATATGATATATACTGTTCTTTCTGCCTGGAAACTTGAGATTGTCCATAGCAACCAAAAAGTGTCCCTTTACATCAAAAGTGGTTTTAGACCAGCTAGAAAACAGCGATAGTAAACTAGAACACTTGCAGAATTGAGCGATAGTGATTCGTGGGGAAATTAATTTTATTATTATTATATTATTATTTGTTATAAATATTTATGGTTATTTATTATATTATAATTTATGATTTTGTGTTTCAAACTTCACCATACCCCGGATATCTACTAGACTCTTGGTGGACAGATTTAAGTGTGTTATTGCTAAGAATTACAGGCCTACAATATAAAACGCCAAATTTCTATGCAAAATAATTGTACCACTTTGAGAGGCAAAAATCTGACATAATCATACCGCCAGGGAGGTTAATATCACCCCCATCTATATAGACGTGTTCTAATGCCAGGAATTTAATTTTGGGATTAGCTTTACCATGGACCAACAAACTATGTCTCCCGGGGGGCGTGGCCGGGATGCTGAACTGAGCAGACGTGCCTCACTGAGCTCTGCTGGAGAAAAATCCGTCCATATATCCGTAACTGGGATAGACACACTATAATTGGTCTGACAGCCTCTGTATGCCTTCAAGAACGCCCGGGGGCCCGAATCGGGGCAAAAAACTTAAATTCCCTCCTGACATAGCGGCGGAGAAGATTCCAGCTCCGGACCTACGGCCTATACCAGCGCGCCTCAACAACATGGCGTCACAGACGGAGTGCGAGGAGAATGCTCCACCAGGCATCCCTGAGGTGATGGCGGCTATTTCCCTATGCCAGACGGCCCTTACAACTAAAATAGAGGCGGTACAGCTGGACGTAGGGCTGCTGAGGCAAGATTTGGATAAAATCCGCACTAGGATTACAGAAGTGGAGCGGAGGGTCGGAGATACGGAGGACATAGTGACCGACCATGCGGCCTCCATTAGAACACTTCAAAACAAAGTGAAGGCGCTGGAGTATCGGGCAGAGGACGCCGAAAATCGCAGCAGGAGGAACAATCTTCGGATTGTTGGGCTCCCTGAGGGGGCTGAGGGGCGCAATCCCACTGCCTTCACTGAAGATCTACTGCGATCGGTTCTCCCTGCAGCGCACCTGTCCCCGTTCTTCACGGTGGAGCGAGCACACCGAGTCCCGCCGAGACCCGGACCAGAAGGGACACCTCCACGCACGCTAATTCTACGTCTGCTTAACTACAGAGATAGAGATGAGCTTCTGAGAGCGGCCCGTGCAGCAGGTGACATCCCCTACCGCAATGTGAGGTTAATGCTGTTCCCGGATTACACGATGGAGACACAAAGGCAGCGTCGATCCTTTGATGCGGTGAAAGCAGCTCTCAGAGCCAAGGCGATCCGATACAGTATCCTGTTTCCCGCTAAGCTCCGTGTAGTGGATGGAGAGACGATACGGATCTTCACCAGCCCCAAAGATGCTAATGCCTGGCTTGAAACCCTGCCTCCCTAAACCTTCGGGTGTGTGGGACTGAATCTCCCCCTGTAATTTCAGCTTATTCCCCCTTCTGCTGACTACCTTTTTGCAACAAGCATTGTTGGAACTCCTGCACAAAGAGGTACTGACGCTATCCGGTCGTAGTTCCATCTGATGCTTCTGTATGCAAGTATAGAGTTTCAGGCCTAGTGACCCCTGTATTTCTAAGGCCCCCTTATAAGCTGTTAATGGTGTCCATGCTTTCTCCTGGGATATACCCTCAAAGGACGACCCCATACAGCAACTTGGCACATGTGCCTTACCATAACTCTGATGCCGCTCTGGAACATTCAGTGTTCATCACATGTGTCAGCTCTCCAGCAACTCACTATAGTGAGGATTTTTCATTTTACACTTCCCTTTTTTTCTTTTTCTTTTTTTATTATTTTTGTTGTCATTTTTCTATTTTTGGTATGCTCTAATCGGGTACACGCTCCCCGATACCAAATTCTTGATATTGGGACTCATAGTTGTTTGGGAATATGTGTCCCTTGAAGTTGGAGGGTACACGGGGTGGGGGGGGGGGTTGGATGACCGTTGTCATCATCAAGTTATATGTTATGTTTAATATATGGTTTCAGATGTGCTTGGTTGGTCATGGTGCTCTCAGTGTTGGGCTTCCTGTGTGGTGGTCCGCGGGGGTGGAGTCCCCGCTCCCTGGTGGTGCTGCGTGCCCTGGGCTCGAGTGGGGGGTGGGCGGCTGCGCTCCCTCGGATGGGCCCTGCAGGTCGCAACACTCAGATATCCTTCATTTCTGGGTACACAAAAAGTATGGCTGATTTTACAGTGTTGTCCTGGAATGTTAGGGGCCTTAACTCAGCAATCAAGAGGTCTCTGGTACATAAGTATATAAGGCAGTATGGCCCCAAAATATGTATCCTGCAGGAAACCCACTTGATAGGAGCCAGAGTGATGGGGTTAAAAAGAGCCTGGGTCTCTGCCCATTACCACGCCTCTTATTCCAACTATGCCAGAGGAGTGAGTGTCTTGATACACAGATCCCTATCCTTTCAATTAGTAGATGTTAAGACTGATCCAGGGGGCAGGTATGTCCTCATACATGCATTAATAGCTGGTTCCCCATACATAATAGTAGGGGTATACCTGCCTCCTCCTGCTGATATTACCCTGCTTCACACACTGATGCACACTGTTATCCAATATGATGTTAGTAAAGTGCTGGTGGTGGGCGACTTCAATCAGGTAATGTCGGATGCTTTGGATAGACTCCGACCCTCTTCCTCCACTGGTGGAGGCCTGTCCCACTGGGCATCCTCCTTTCATATGACGGATCTCTGGCGCCATTTCCACCCCTCAGATACTCAATTTACTTGTCTATCCACCACTTTTCGGACGCTGTCGCGTATAGATATGGCTTTTGCCTCGACAGAGATGCTTGGAGAGACGGTGTCTGCGGAGATTCTCTCGCGAGGCATCTCGGACCATGCTCCACTATTAGTCACGGTCCGGGCGGCCCCTCCTGGGGGCCTGAGATTGTGGAGATTGTCCAAATATTGGATAATGGACCCAGAGATCCAGGAGGAGATACCAGAGGAGCTGTGTACCTTTTGGTTGACCAATGCTGACTCATCTGGACCACTCATACTGTGGGACACATTTAAGGCGTGGTTGAGAGGTCAATATATTAGGAAAATTGCAAATAAAAAAAGGATGATGGTGCAGTCTCTTGGGCAGTTGGAAACACAGGCCCGAGAAACAGAACAAGTGTATGTTGCCACCCCGAACTCTACTAATTATATAACTTGGCAGCACACCCTCAGAGAATTAGCGTTACTGAGAGTAGACCTTACTAAAAAGTCCATGCTAGCTTGTGCCCAAAGAGTTTTTGAATATGGAGACAAGAATGGCCGACTTCTGGCCTGGTTGGCAAAGGGACAGTTTGCAGCGACACATGTGGGTAGACTGAGGGATGCAGATGGCGCTTTACTGACCACCCCTGGGGAAATAAGTAATAGATTTTTAAAATTCTATCAGCAATTATACGCCACTAGGGTAAACTATACAACAACCGACCTCTCTGATTTTTTGGACCTCATACCGCTGCCTGAACTGGACTTAGACCAGAGGGAAGCTCTTGATAAGGACATAACCCTAGAGGAGGTTCAAAAGGCCATGAGTTGCATGCAGGCAGGAAAAGCACCTGGCCCAGACGGTATCCCCATAGAGTTCTATTCACAGCAGCAGGAGCTGCTGGCCCCCAGATTGACCTCTCTCCTATCAAAGTTTTATGACCTGGGTTCCCTTCCAGAGTCTATGTCAGAGGCGGTAGTGGTATTGGTGCCAAAACCCGGTAAGGACCCTGAGGAATGCGCTTCCTTTAGGCCCATATCTCTCATCAATGCGGACGCCAAATTACTGGCCAAAATTCTGGCTCTTAGATTAGCCACGGTGATTGAAGACCTAATTCACCAAGACCAGACGGGGTTCATGCCGGGGAAGGGCACCGATATTAATATACGAAGGCTTTTTGTCAATCTTGATACAGCACATGACAACGTAGGCACTAGAGTCATTGCTTCCCTGGACGCGGAGAAAGCCTTCGACTCCGTGGAGTGGGCCTTTCTATGGGAGGTATTAAAAAGATTTGGATTTGGCCCAAAAATTTTTAAATTGGATTGGTCTACTATATAACTCGCCCAAGGCCAGGATTCGAGTTAATGATACCCTGTCTGACTATTTTCTCCTCCAGAGGGGCACGAGACAGGGATGCCCGCTGTCACCCAGCCTCTTTGCCCTGGCCCTCGAGCCACTAGCTGTACTGATCCGTGAATCGGAGGCTGTGAAGGGGTTTAGGGTAGGCCCTCTGGAGGAGAAAATCTCTCTATATGCAGATGATGCACTGCTGTACCTCAACGACGCTGGTCCCTCGTTACAGGCGGCACTGGAGATTTTTAATAAATATGGGGGATTCTCCGGAATCCAAATAAACTGGTCCAAATCGGTCATTTTCCCTGTAGATCCTAAGGCCCGGGACGAGATTCCATTGACTCCATTAGTGTGGGTAGAGGAATTTAAGTACCTGGGGATAGTGGTGTCCAGGGATATCCAAGCCTTCCGTCGTCTTAACGTCCAGCCCATTATCACCAAACTTAAGGAACACTGCATCAAATGGAGGGAATTACCACTCAATCTATTAGGACGCATCAATATAATTAAAATGCTTTACCTACCCAAATTTAATTATGTATTTAGGAACTGCCCAGTGTGGCTCCCCAACTCACTATTTAAAGACCTGGATGGATATATTGGGTCATTTTTATGGAAGGGATCTTCCCCCAGGTTAGCTAGGTCAACTCTACAGCTCCCGGTCCATTGCGGGGGCCTCGCATTACCAAACCTTTTAATCTATTACTGGGCAGCGGTGCTAGTTACCATGCGATGGTGGTTTGAACAATCCAGATCTAACGCCGCCACATGTCTGGAGGCGGCTATCATAGGCTCCTTTAAGGAACTAGGGAATTTAGCCTATAGAGGCTCCTCGGCCTACCCTCTGCTCCCAGGACCCACCAGGACGACCCTGAAGGTATGGGCAATGGCTAGAAGGAGGTTTATGCGCCCATGTCAGTACTCCCCCTTTACACCACTTTGGGGGAACCCATCCCTCCATCACTTTAGATCCATACCTGACCCACAGTTATGGGCCAGAGTTGGAGTTAAGGTCCTCAGTGATGTTATTCACTCAGGGACATTGCTTTCGTTTCAAGACTTAGTTGAGAAATTTGGGCTCCCTGGTAATATGATATTCAGATATTATCAGCTGCGGCATGCAGCTAGAGCTCAATTTCCCACGCCTATACATCTCAAACCAGACCCTATTGAGGAAACGTTGGCTCATGAAACCCTTAGAAAGACCCTTTCCACTCTGTACCTCGCTCTGATTGAAACTGACTCACCTAAGATGCACTCACTGTGGACTAAATGGCAGACTGATATTCCCAGTTTGGATAGGGAAACTTGGGAAGAATGCTTTGAAGAGGGATCCAAGTTGTTAATTTCATCTAGAGACAGGTTGATACACACCAAATTCCTACACCGGGTATATTACACCCCACAGAGACTGCACCAGATTTATCCCAATAGATCACCAAACTGTAATAGATGTCAATCTCCGGACAGCACATATTTACATATGTTCTGGACATGTCCTCTTATAGTGAAGTTCTGGGCAGACGTTTTTGAAAGCATAAATATCCGCCTACAGTTAACACTGCAGACATCCCCCGAGCTGGCCCTCTTGTGCATCCATGATGATGACCAGAGACCTAGGTATACAAAAATACTAATCTCCTTACTGCTGTTTTACGCCAAGAAGGAAATTCTTAAAAAATGGGCATCACCATCCTCCCCCAAGGTGGAGGCATGGGACTCCGCTGTTAATGCGGTGCTGCCTCTTCATAAAATGACTTACACCAATAGAGGATGTCCGCGGAAGTTTGATCGAATATGGCTGCCCTGGACCGAACAGTTCTAGTGCCCCATGGTGTGTTTTAGTGGGACATGTAGACAGACTATAAGGTATTAACATTGTAAAATGTACTGCCCCCCCCCCACCAGATAGGCAGCAGGTTAGACCCAGCAACATAGATTATATGCTAGTAGATGACTATATCAGAGATGTCTGTAATGATTAGCACTGTTTTCCTTCCTATATCTGACCCAGCAATTCACGTTGCTCCACAAATGATTCTTTTGTATTTTATTCCTTGTATTCTGTATTATACACGAGAGCTTGACTATGAATGTTAACTGTACAATGATGCCTTCTTCAATAAAGACCAACCTTGTTGTTAAAAAACTATGTCTCCCGAGGGGGAGATCATGATCCTTTTTGGTGAAGCTTGTGAGATGCTGATAAATGCAACGCCAGAACTCTAGTTTTGTTTTTCCAACATAGTAACAAGACATAAGACACACAATGCCAGGGGTGTGGCAGTTAACATGTTGGGCTTTACCATTTGTTTTTTTAATGAGGAGACGTCGTGTATATGTGCCACGCATTGGGGTGGTATCGCTACATCGACGATATCCTTTTGTTTTGGAACGGCTCATCTACATTGCTGGACCAGTTCATACAACATATCAATCAATGTAAGGCGTCCACGCCTGGAATGTACAGTGGTTAGTCCTATCAACATGTTCCCCTGGGCAACCACCGTCTTTTATCCATGACGTGCATGTTGGGTAACTTACTGAGTGCTTTTATACAATTTTTTTGTCATTTTGTATACTTTCTCTATGTGATATTCATGTTTGTTGCATATTTCATAATAAAATATTTTGTACTTTTTGAACAACTGGTCTGTCCCTTGTCAAATCCGTGAGGGATTTTGGTTTGTGCCCTAGGGCACTACTAGTTCTATGTTTCTGACTATACGGATTGGAAGACCCGGTAAGGCCACACACCAATCCTTCCAAATCTATTTTTGGTAAAACATTAAAGTGATACTGAAGTCTCTTTTTTAAAATTGTAAAATAACACACATGTTATACTCATCTGATCTGTGCATTGGTTTTGCTCAGAGCAGCCCAGATTCCCCTCTTCTCGGGTCCCTCATCGGCAATCCTGGCCCCTCCCTCCTGCCCCCTCCCAAGCCAAGCCACTACTCTGTGTGTCCATTCAGACACGGCATCACGGTTCGGCCCACTCCCCTCTCTCTCCTCATTGGCTTACTGACTTTGACAGCAGCGGGAGCCAATGGTGCCCTACTGCTGTTTCAGCCAATGAGGAGGGGAGTCCCAGACAGCTGAGACTCTTGTGCAACATCGCTGGATCGAGATGGGGCTCAGGTAAGTATTAGGGGGGCTTCTGCACACAGAAGGTTTTTTACCTTAATGCATAGAATGCATTAAGATAAAAAACCTTCTGACTTTACAACCACTTTAAAGATGATGTCTCAAGTAAACAAACATGGTAAGACTCAAAATTGTGTGTGTGCCTATGAAATGGCGAAAAACTATGGTGCCTAAAAGTGATGCCTTAACAGCTTTTATAGTTTATAATTGTAGAGTTAATTATGAATGATAGCCTTAGAATTATTGATCCCACTCTAACATTTATGGTGATACCTCACATGTGTGGTGATTTTTTTTTTCGCCATCTGGGTCCTATTGCAGAGAATTTCCGTCACTTTCTGCCCCATAGCCAAACAGGAAGAGAGAGGAAATCCCTGCAAATTAAGGGAATTTCTTGGGGACCCTCAGGTCACCAGAACTAGTGTCCCCATTGGAAGATTTCCCCTCTAACACTTTTTTGGGGACAACCCAAAGTATGGGATTTTCTTTTACTTTGACTTTTAATGATAAGACTAATAGAGAGGACTGCAATAAAAACTGACAGATGTTCTGATCCTTCTCCCTTCTATCCAAAACTAAAAGAAAGAAAAACAAAATTTGCCTTTAGTTATGCTTAAAGCTTAAAAAAAAAAAAAGAAATAAGCGCTGTGGGTTTAATACCACTTTAACTTACTGAATGATATAAATCCTGGATATTTACACAATACAAATTGGGCATATAAGGATACTGGTATCCTGAAAATGAAACAGCAGGCACTGAATAAATGCTGGCAGCATGTAACTACAATAAAATCCCAGACATTCTAAAAACATTTAGAAATAGAAGACTCACTTGTAATCAATACATATTGATTCTCAGTTATTTTTAAACAGCGTACAGAATATAATAACGAGTTCCAGCATGAAAAAGGTTAAATATATTATGTAACAGTCTGTGGTGCTTCTCCAAACCAGAGAAGATTTATTTGTTTCTACACTGTGCAGCATTTCCTGCTGTAAACTGGTAAATCTCTACCTATGCTTCAATATATCATAGCAGAACTAACAAATCAATGCACAGCGTACTTGAAGTAAATCAATCTAAAAAATCCCTTCATCAATACCGGTTTTGCCCTATTGGTGGCAGCAGCACAACTCCATTGAATAAAAAGGCAACAGGGAATTGCATGGAACAGAAGCATACGTTTTTACTCTTGCAGATTTCCTAATGAAATCGATCCTGTGATTGCTCCCAAACTTGTCTGTCACCTTTACTTTGTAGTCAAAGTTGATAAATGTTTAGCGACATATTAAACTATGATGAGCCTGTTGATCATTTTACTGGCTAATGTTCTATGAGATTATTGCTACCTGTTAAGTGGTTTATAGATTTATGAATAATTATGTAGCCTGTTCAAAGCAAGTTATATTCAACAACCTGCATTTGACAAATCTGATTTTGGATGAGGATGGGCAGCCACTTGTTGTTGGCCTATTGTTCCAAACCCCATATATAGAGTATGTGTTAGCCCCTATTCACTCCTGAGCATTTTTCGGGGGATTTGGAAGCATTATTTTTTTATTGTATGCATAGACATAGATTCTTTGAATAATTTGCAAGCTCTTCTGCACAAGTATGTAAGCTCAGGAGTTTTTTTTTCTGGGGAAGGAGAGCAGAGCAGAGGACAATCTTTCAGACACAAAAAAATACACGAAAATGCTTGTGTCACTTTTATAGGTCCTTGGGGTCAAAAGCGCATGGCACAGCTCCAAAAAAAAAAAAAAAAAAGGGGATTTTTGATGTTAAACATTGTTGTGTGTAGGTAAATGTGCATGACTAAGCACCCATGCTCAGATATGAATGGTGGCTTTAAGGAGTACATTTTAATTCTCCAATAGTTTATATTGGTTTTTGAAACCTGTGCTTAAAGGAAGCCTGTACTAACAGAAATATTTAGGTTGGCTCAAGAAGTATCAATGCTGAGGGGAGGAGGCGAAGTCGCCAGTGACAGACATGTCCAGCTGAAGCTCCACATCTCTCGGGACTCCTTGGCTGATAAAGACACCCCCAAGGCATGGTAAACTGAAAATAATCTTACCATAAGCCTTCTCAGTGACCCTGGGATTAATAAAATGGTCTTTGGTGCCGCCCGACGTAAAAATAAACTAAAGAGTGCCAAGGATACGCAGTCAAGAGGCCCCTGTAAAATGGCACAGCCTCCTTCCTCACACACAGACACATCTCGTGCTGCTAAGCAACTGCAGTTATCTCAGGGTGCCTATAATGACACTGACTGTGAATACACTGCCGCCTCACAGGAAAAACAAACAGATTCCCTACATCCAATGATTTTTAGACAAATAGAAAAAATGTTACAGAAAGCCTTAACGCAGACCTCAGACTATATAACTGAAAAAGTCTCACAAAAGAAATCCGTGAGTTAGGCCAGCGCACTTCTGACTTGGAAACCAGAGTGGATGACATGGAAACGAATGTACTGTCCCATGATAATGAATTAGAGACTCTTAAGGAAAAAAACCTTATTCTGCAAACACGCTTAGAGGACATTGAAAATAGAGCACGACGATCAAATCTTCGTATATGAGGAATACCTGAGACTATTGTTGACCTTCATTCTACTATGACCGCACTTTTCCAAGAACTACTACCATCAATCCCGGTCGATCGTTTGGAGATGGATAGGATTCACAGAGCTTTAACACCACGCAAACCAGAAGGTCCCCCTCATGATATTATTGCGAAATTCCACTTCTATCGCACCAAAGAACAACTCATGGCTGGAGCTAGAGGAAAAAAGATTCCCTCATCTTTCAAGATCATCCTTATCAGCTTTTTGCTGACCTTTCCCCAATTACTGTGGGAAATCCCTTATCAATGGGAATTCCCATTTTCTATACGCTTTACCTATCAAGGTGTCAAACATTCCTGTAGATCCTCAGATGAACTACAAAAGACTCTACAAGAACTACATCTTATCGAAAGATCTTCAACTCCCCTCAAGAATCCTCCAAATCTGAAAAAGATAGAGGCCGACAAAATTCCTCTAAGAGAAGTCGATTCAATTCTCCTGATATAGATCCTGTAGACACAATGGACTGAAGGACTTTTACTCCTCATCTTGAAGTGTATTCAATCTTAAGGCTTTGCCTTTCTTTGGTCGCTAAGTCATTTACCACCTTCAGTATAATCTGACTAAACTTATTTAAAATAATACTGTTCTATTAAGTTTTGAACTTACCCCTTTTAACCCCCACAACCTCAGATAAACATATGTTATGTTTTATCTATTTACCCCCTTTCTCCCTCCCCCTTCCCTCATCCCCATAAATCGTTTTCCCGTATTGATCACATTTTGATCTCAATAGGCATGTCCCCTGAACTCCTTTCTTCATCTATTAACCCTTTTACATGGACTGACCACTGTTCTGTACTTTCAACTTTCACTTCTCTAATACCCAAAACACAAGATTCTAGACGGCATATTAATGACTCAATCCCATCTCATCCATCACACTCCTCTGATCTAGAAATAGCCATAAAAGATTACCTGGCCAATAATAAGACCCCTGATATATCCCCACTGACCCTATGGGAAGCTCATAAACCTGTTCTCCGTGGAGTTTGTATACGCCAAGCCTCATTTCTTAAATAAGCAGAATTTAATACATGCCACACGATCTTTCAATCCAATCCTACCCCTGTGACTAAATTACAGCTTGATAAAGCACGTTTAAACCTTGACCTTTTTTTATCAGAATCTGTATATAAAATGTTATGCAAGTCTAAACAAATTTTATCCTAAAATGAATAAACCAGACACTCTTTTAGCCCGAGCACTTAAATAATGAAATCACCCCTTTAAACCGATTCAACTGAAATTATCTCATGATACATTTACTAGTAATCCAGTAAAGATCCTCCACACCTTTCAAAAACATCTTACCTCCTTATGTAAAAAGAAGGGATCTTTTGATCAAACTTTAGCAGAATCATTTTTTTCACAAATCAAACTTCCTACTACTCCTTTAGCCCAACGCGATTGTCTTGAAAGCCCCATTAGAGCTATTGAAATTAAATTAGCATTTAACTCTCTTAAACCAAATAAATGTCCAGGCCCAGATGGCTTCTCTGCCCTATACTATAATAAATTATCTCATATCCTTGCACCAATGTTAACAGACACATTTAATTCTCTCCTTAACCGGTTCAATTCCGGGCCTTTTCACCCCCTTCCTTCCCAGACCAATTTTTAGTTTTCAGCGCTGTCGCATTTTAAACTACAATTGCGCGGTCGTGCGATGTTGTACCCAAACAAAATTGACGTCCCTTTTTCCCCACAAATAGAGCTTTCTTTTGGTGGTATTTGATCACCTCTGCGGTTTTTATTTTTTGCGCTATAAACAAAAGAAGAGCGACAATTTTGAAAAAAACACAATATTTTTTTACTTTTTGCTATAATAAATATCACAATTTTTTTTTTAAAAAAACACATTTTTTCCTCAGTTTCGGCCGATACGTATTCTTCTACATATTTTTGGTAAAAAAAATCGCAATAAGCGTATATTGATTGGTTTGCGCAAAAGTTATAGCGTCTATAAAATACGGGATAGATTTATGGCATTTTTAAAAAAAATATATTTATTTATTTATTTTACTAATAATAGTGGCGATCGCGATTTTTTTTCGTGACTGCGACATTATGGCGGACACATCGGACACTTTTGACACATTTTTGGGACCATTCACATTTATACAGCGATCAATGCTATAAAATTGCATTGATTACTGTGTAAATGTGACAGGCAGTGAAGGGGTTAACCACTAGGGGGCGGGGAGGGGTTAAATGTGTTTCCTAGGGAATGCTTCTAACTGTAGGGGGTGGGGACGTACAAGGGGAGGAGACCGATCAGTGTTCCTCCATTCTGGGAACACGGATCGCTCTCCTCTGAGCTGACAGGACGTGGATCTGTTTGTTTACACACACAGATCCACGGTCCTACCCGGTTAACGGGCAATCGCGGGTGCCCGGCGGACATCGCGGCCGCCGGGCACACGCACCGGGTCCTGAGCAATGCGGCGGGCGCGCGCGCGTGCCCCCTAGGCGGCCGGGAACCGAGGCCGTCATATGACGTCCACCTAGGATGGGAGATCCCATCTGTGGACGTCATATGACTATAGGCGGGTAGGGAAGTGGTTAACGATCAATCCTTTCGTCCAGAAACATTAACGACTATAATTTCAATGATCCCCAAACCTCAGTCAGACGATATATCTTGTTCTAACTTTAGACCCATATCATTACTCAACCTTGAAATTAAGTTACTAGCGAAAGTCTTAGTGACCCGCTTAAATTGTGTAATAGGTTCTTTAATAAATAAATAAAGACCAGGTCGGCTTTATCCCACAGCGCCAAGTGGCAGATAACGTACGCAGGACTACTTTCCTAATTCAGCAGTTAAATCACAACAAATACCCATCTGTCTCTTATCTTTAGATATCAAAAAAGCATTTGATACAGTTTTGTGGCATTACCTACATTTTGTCCGGCAGTGTTGGGGATTTGGTCCTCATTTTCTTAGCGGGGTCTCCTCATTATACAAAAATCCCAAAGCTTACGTTAAATATGCTGGATATAAATCAAACCTATTTGACATCTGTAAGGGTAAGCGTCAGGGATGTCTACTTTCCCCACTCTTATTTGCCTTACTTATTGAACACCTTGCTCAATCAATCCATACTGAGCCCTCTATTAAATGTCTAGATTTAGCTGGTCACCAACATAAACTTTGCCTATTTGCTGGTGATATCGTAATCTTTATGTCATCCCCTGTATGACATAGTAAACTTTTCCCATGTATCTGGTCTAATTATTAACTCTCAAAAATGTATAGCCTTAAATATATCTTTACCTCCTCAAATTTTACAACAAGCGCAAACATCCCTCCCTTTCTCATGGTCCACTTCACACCTTCTTTACCTAGGGATAACGCTCATACCCAATCTTTCTGACATTTTCACTGACAATTATCCTCCAATTTTTGTCAAATATGTAAACTTCTGACACAACGGTCCTCTACCATTATCTTGGATAGGTAAAATTAACGTAATAAAGATGGCTATACTGCCCAAAATTATTTATCTTTTTCGAGATTTACCTATCCCTGTTCCAGCATACTCTCTCAGAATACTACAACTTAAGGCATTAACTTTTGTTTGGGGCTCCTTGAAACCCTGTCTGCCCAAACACACTCTTTACCTTCCAAAGCCCAAAGGGGCACTAGGGTTTCCTAATTTTACCATCTATTACCATGCAGCTCAATTAGCCCATATCCCTAAATATCACACAAAATGTGAAATTCCGCTTTGGGTTGCGCTGGAATCAATAATTGCGACCCTCTTTCAATAACCCACCTTATATGGTCTAATTCCTCCGACAGTAAAAAAAACTCAATAATCCTATAACTAAACATACACCAGCCATTTGGGATAAATTTAAATTAGTAAATGGACTACAATCTCCCCATATACCTCTTTTATAATTTCTTAAAAATCCACTTTTCTATCCTGCTTGGTCTTCTCCTAAATCTTTTAAAGCATGGACCTCCACTAATTTAACTCAACTCTCAACTAGCATCCTCTACTTCATTCAAAACTTTCCCTGACTTATGTGAAAGTCAAAAACTTCCTAAATCAGAGCTCTTTCGATATCTTTAGATTAAAAAAAAAACTTTATGCCCTATATACAAGGAAGAATTAATTTAGGTAAATTAACGTGCTTTGAAAATATATGTAAACGTAACCCACACGCTAAGAGACTTATTTCAACTCTTTACACTCATCTTATTACTAAACCCAACTCAGACCCACCATCATATGTGGCTAAGTGGGAGATGGGTCTTGGGTTTTCGTTGGAAGCAGCTGATTGACATAAGATTTGGATCACAACTAAGTCATCCTCACAAAACATAGCTGCCTTAGAGACAAATTACAAAGTACTCACACGGTGGTCCCTGTCACAATTGCGAATTATGCTCCAAATTATTCCTCATCTTGTTTTCGTTGCTGTGGTGATTTTGGATCACATCTTCATACTCCGTGGGATTGCCCAGTAGCAAAAAAATTCTGGAAAGATGTATTTCTTATGATTTCAACACTGTTTGAAATCCCTATCAATCCTGATTCTACAATAGCACTTTTAAACTAAAAAACGGCCACTCTCACCTACCGCCAATTCAAACAATTGCTTGGAAATCCCCATCCTTAATAATTTCTGAAACTAAAAATAGAGTCAATCAAGCAATGATCCATGCCAAAACAGATGCTATAACTCAAGATAAAATATCCAACTTTGAGAATATATGGAATCCCTGGGTGACTCACTTTTTGCCTTCCAATTTTGATGCTTCCCTACTAAGACCTTGGTAATCTCAATTTATACTTCCATTCTCTGCATTCATGGTACGTGTTTATTACCATGTACTACCCCGGGGACCCCTACTATCATTTTTTTTTTCCCTATCTATTTTTTCTCCTACCTAAGATTACTTTTTCTTTTATCTTCTTTCTCTCTTCTACTTTCCCCCCCTATTCTCTCTCTCCTCTTTCAATTTACTCTTTATACAGTTCTGGTAGCAGAACTTTTATTTCCGTGGTTATCATTATACCAATTGTACATAGTTCCAATATGTAGTATAAGATTTTAGATTCTATAATAAAAAAAAACATTTTTTTATTTAAAAACTATATTCTTGATAATAATTAAGACCTTTTTTTTTATCTGAGGTCATCTTATATTAACCTGGTCTAAGTTGGTTTTATCCCTTCTTATACAATGTACGACGCAATCTTTTGAGTAGTTAGATCCATGCTAAAATTGTTTTAGTTAAACTACTTTTAGTTTATGTTGGAACTACAACTCAATATTATTACCATATATGTGATCTTTTCTTTTGCTGCCACCATATGTACTTATGTATACTAATTGTTAAAATTCAATAAACAAAATTTGACAAGAAGAAGTATCAATGCTAGTGATTAGTATGTAAGAAAAAGGTAAAGCAATCAGCACAAAGGATAATGAATAATTAAAAGTAGTAAATATAACAAATAAATATATATGCTGACTTGCCAACCAGTGTAAGTGATTTCACAACACCTCAAAAGAAATATGTATATATAAATCAGTGTAGAAATAGAAATATTAAAATAAACAATTAATTCATAATGATTTATATATAGTTTTTGAGTGTTATTTAAATCATTATGAATTCATTATTTATTCTATTTTTTTTTATTTTGCTGCGCTACACTGATTTATATATACAGTGGGGACGGAAAGTATTCAGACCCCCTTAAATTTTTCACTCTTTGTTATATTGCAGCCATTTGCTAAAATCATTTAAGTTCATTTTTGTTCCTCATTAACCACTTGACGACCGCTTACTGTATATGTACGTCATTTTTTTAAAGATGGATATCTCGGTAACGACAGCAGCTGCTGCCACAACCGAGGTATCCATCTTTAGGGCCGGCGTTTCTGTACATGATAATGGTGGTCTCTGCGGCGGGTTTGCCGCGAGATCACCGTTATCGGCGGCGGGAGAGGTGCCACCCCCCCTCCCGACGGCTTATGCACCGCATACTAGCTCATTATGAAATACTTACCTTAGAACGAGGCGTCGGTATCTAACATGGTCCACGCCAAGGTAGCTGACATGTTGCCTCGGTGTGTCTTCCGGGTATCGCGGCTCCAGCGCTGTGAGTGGCTGGAGCCGCGATGTCTTCACTCCCGCGCATGCGCATGGGAGATTTCTTTCCCGGCAAGGTTCGGCAGCTGCCAGGCCTTCAGCCGAGAATCCCCTGTGCGCATGCGCCACTGCAGTCAGCGGCTCATAGCAAGGGGAATATCTCCTAAACCGTATAGGTTTAGGAGATTTTTTTTTACCTACAGGTAAGCCTTATTATAAGCTTACCTGTAGGTAAAAGTAAAAAAAATTACTATACAACCGCTTTAAATGATTTTAGCAAATGGCTGCAATATAACAAAGAGTGAAAAATTTAAGGGGGTCTGAATACTTTCCGTCCCCACTGTACATAGTGATTAGTATGACTGCATCCTTCGCCTTTTTTATCTGCATAATTTTCCCTTAAAGCGGAGTTTCATCCAAAAATGGAACCTCCGCTTATCCGGTCCCCCCCCCCCCCGGTGTCACATTTGGCACCTTTCAGGGGGGAGGGGGAGCAGATACCTGTCTAATACAGGTATTTGCTCCCACTTCCAGCAAAAGATCACCGCAGAATCCACGGCGATCTACGCCATGTCCGGCCTCTCCGTCCCCCCGTCTGCTGTCTTCTGGGAGACACACACGTCCCAGAAGGCAGCAGGGACCAGTCAGAATGCGCAGCATGACTCGTGCATCTTAAGTAGGGAAACAGGCTGTTAAGCCGCAAGGCTTCACTTTCTGATTCCCTTACTTAAGATGCCGGTGCCTCCACCCGGAGCCGAGGGACGGGTCGGCTTCGGGTGAGGACATCGCGGGCGCCCTGGAGCAACTGTAGTAATTGTAGCTGCTGACTTAAATTTTTTTTTTGCAGGCGGAACTTGCCTTTAAGGCTGGGTTCACTCCCCTGATGGATGTGGCTTGCAGCAGGGGTCTGGTGCGTCCCAGTTCTCCGCTTCAGGGACGAATCAGGGACGAAATTTTGCCTGAATTCGACCCTGAAACTGAGTCAAAGACACACGCTCCACAGCCACAACGGAGATATGTGAACCGGCTCCATAGAGAAATTACCTGAAAAGTGCTTCGGAAGCACTGCAACACAGGCGGGTTTAACCCTTTCTCCGGCCACTAGCTGAAAAGCGCCCCATTAGCAGCCGAAAAGCGCCGCTAAAACGGGCGGGGCTTTGCTGCCAGCGCAGCCATGGCTACAGTGTGAAAGTAGCCTTAATGGCTAACAACCGACTCTTAACCACCTCAATACAGGGTGCTTACACCCCCTTCCTGCCAAGGCCATTTTTCAACTTTCAGCGCTGTCACACTTTGAATGACAATTGCGTGGTCATGCTACACTGTAACCATGTGAAATTTTTATCATTTTCTTCACACAAATAGAGCTTTCTTTTGGTGGTATTTAATCACTCCTGTTTTATTTTATTTTTTTTAAAGACCAAACATTTAAAAAAAAAAAATTTTTCTTAGTTTCTGTAAATTTTGTAAATAGGTAATTTTTCTCCTTCACTGATGGGCGCTGACGAGGCAGCACTGATAGGCTGCACTGATGGGCATTAATGAGGTGGCACTTATGGGCACTGATGAGGCGGCACTTATGGGCACTAATGAGGTGGCACGCATATACCGCACTTATGGACACTGATAGGTGGCACTGATGAGTGCCACTGATGATCACTGATAGGCGGCACTGATGGGTGGCACTGGGCACAGATAGGCGGCACTGGTGGGCACAGATAGGCGGCACTGATGGGTGGCATTGATGGGTAGCAGTGATGAGCATTAATGGGCAGCAGTGATAGCCAGCACTGACTGGCATCACTAATGGCCACTGATTGCTGGCACTTGTGGGCACTGATTGCTGGCAGTGGTGGGCACACAGTTCTGGCACTGGTGGCACTTAATTGTAATCGGGGCACTGATGATCAGTGCCCTGATTACATCCCTAGATGTCCTCTGTGAGGAGATGCTTCTGAACAGCTCTCCTCTTCTCACACTCTGTCAGTGTATGGCGAGAAGCGCCGATTAAAGGCATCTCCGTGTTTACATGTGACTGTCTGTGATTGGATACAGCCGATCACATGGTGAAAGAGCCACGGACGCGGCTCTTTACACAGATCGGGGGCGCGCCGTGTCCTAGCAACACGGCATGGCCGCGATCACCGCGTGCCCCCGGGGGCACGCGGGAGCAGTCGTTCTGGGTGGCCGTCATATGACACAGCAAATTACTAGACATACAGAACTTAAAAGAGAAGTATGTGATTTTTTTTTTATCCCATAATCATACTTACCTAGCATCTGTCCCCGGCCGGCTCTTCACTGAGAACCCCGCCGATGGCTCGGTTCTCTCACCTTCCTGAGCGGAGAGCTGCTGCCTGTCAATCAGCAGCTCTCCTCCTCCATGGTCAGTGGAGTGCTGAGCTGTGGAGGGGCGGGGAGCGGCCGTTTCAGCGGCTCGCTGAGAGGCCAAGACGCTTATCAGTCCAGGCACCTGGCGGATCCAGACTTCCTGAGTCGGGATGATGTGGTGCCTGGACTGATCTTGGTGATGTTAGCAGAGAGTGGACTTCAGACCGCTCTATATTGAAATCGGGTCACAGGAGTGCAAAACGAATTGCATTCCTGTGACCCATAGGTGAAGCCCAGCCGAATGAGCTCAGGCCGGACTTCTCTTATAAGTAGAAATGATACACATAAGCATGACATCATCAATTGATTAAACACATTGAAAAAGAGAGAACGTCTCACCAAAGGCCTTTGTTGTTGTACTACACATTCCAAAGTGTCTGATGGTAAAATACAGGCCAGTCTTTGGTCTTTGAGATTTTTTTGCAAAGTGAAGCTTCACTTCATTTACTAAGCTCTGGAGCAAGTGCACCTGCATAGTCTATTTGCGTTTAGTAAATCAAGCCCTATGTGTGTAGATTTGACAGGTAATAATAAACAAGCAGGATTTCTTCATCAGGGGCTCATGAAGTCATGTGATGATGTAACGCGTAGGGAGTGGCCGGGAGTTACGAGATACCGGAAGTGACGTGAGGTCGGCGCTGACACGCCACACTGTTTAAAACCCTGCTTGTTTATTATTACTTTGATGTAAGAGTTGAATTTGCTTAATAAATTGTTTTATTATGTAAACCTACTACACCATTGGAGGCTCTTTCTTCCCCCTCCCCTTACATTTATTGTGGAGGTGTGTAGATTTGGATAAAAGATATCAGCTACACAGTGACGGAGCATACCCTGGTGGTTATCAACCCACACAGCAGAGGAGCGTCCAACTACTTTAATGCTGATTATCCATGGAGGTGAGAGTTCTGTGAGCACATTTGTGGAATTTTTTATATCATTCCTCTTCATTATTTATTTTGTGGGCTATTATACAACATCACCACATTTTGGGACTGATCCAATTGAGCTGATTACCCAATAAGAAGAGGCTTTGCTATATGAACTTTTTTATCAATCACCATTCTTTATTGATCACCATCATCTTTTCTTTGTCCCATCATTTTGTTTTATATTTATTATTAATGTTATATATCAACTAATTTATTATTCACTGGTTCACATCTACTTTTGGTTTATATATTTATATTGCATATGATTTACGTAGCAATCATTCACTGTTGCGCGAGATCACTATTTATTTTTCTACTTTAGACTCTAAGATGCTGCTTGCAGGACTTTTTTTAACTTCCCGCAAGCGCACCGCTCCAGTGTGAAAGCCCAAGGAGCGAAAGGAGAGGCGCTTTGCAGGCGCTATTTTTAGCGATATAGCGCCCGTAAAGCGCCTCTGTGTGAACTCAGCCTAACTTATTGAGAAACAAAAAAATCCAATCTGGGTGATGAATGTACACTGCATGAATTTTAACAAGCTTTGTGGCAGGTTTCTGCTTTTGTTGCTCAACCGGGGAGAGCTTCGGCAGCTAGGGGTACCGTCTGAGGTCGTTAAGGGTGCTGTGGTGGCTGAGAAATGCTGTAGATTGATCTCCTGTTGTGCAGATGTGAAGTTCACGGAACTGTACACTAGCACAGTCAGTGGTCAGTGGTCCATGGTCAGTGGAGTGCTGAGCTGTGGAGGGGCGGGGAGCGGCCGTTTCAGCGGCTCGCTGAGAGGCCAAGACGCTTATCAGTCCAGGCACCTGGCGGATCCAGACTTCCTGAGTCGGGATGATGTGGTGCCTGGACTGATCTTGGTGATGTTAGCAGAGAGTGGACTTCAGACCGCTCTATGCTGAAATCGGGTCACAGGAGTGCAAAACGAATTGCATTCCTGTGACCCATAGGTGAAGCCCAGCCGAATGAGCTCAGGCTGGACTTCTCTTATAAGTAGAAATGATACACATAAGCATGACATCATCAATTGATTAAACACGTTGAGAAAGAGAGAACGTCTCACCAAAGGCCTTTGTTGTTGTACTACACATTCCAAAGTGTCTGATGGTAAAATACAGGCCAGTCTTTGGTCTTTGAGATTTTTTTGCAAAGTGAAGCTTCACTTCATTTACTAAGCTCTGGAGCAAGTGCACCTGCATAGTCTATTTGCCTTTAGTAAATCAAGCCCTATGTGTGTAGATTTGACAGGTAATAATAAACAAGCAGGATTTCTTCATCAGGGGCTCATGAAGTCATGTGATGACGTAACGCGTAGGGAGTGGCCGGGAGTTACGAGATACCGGAAGTGACGTGAGGTCGGTGCTAACACGCCACACTGTTTAAAACCCTGCTTGTTTATTATTACTTTGATGTAAGAGTTGAATTTGCTTAATAAATTGTTTTATTATGTAAACATACTACACCATTGGAGGCTCTTTCTTCCCCCTCCCCTTACATTTATTGTGGAGGTGTGTAGATTTGGATAAAAGATATCAGCTACACAGTGACGGAGCACACCCTGGTGGTTATCAACCCACACAGCAGAGGAGCGTCCAACTACTTTAATGCTGATTATCCATGGAGGTGAGAGTTCTGTGAGCACATTTGTGGATTTTTTTATATCATTCCTCTTCATTATTTATTTCACATCTACTTTTGGTTTATATATTTATATTGCATATGATTTATGTAGCAATCATTCACTGTTGCGCGAGATCACTATTTATTTTTCTACTTTAGACTCTAAGATGCTGCTTGCAGGACTTTTTTTAACTTCCCGCAAGCGCACCGCTCCAGTGTGAAAGCCCAAGGAGCGAAAGGAGAGGCGCTTTGCAGGCGCTATTTTTAGCGATATAGCGCCCGTAAAGCGCCTCTGTGTGAACTCATCCTAACTTATTGAGAAACAAAAAAATCCAATCTGGGTGATGAATGTACACCGCATGAATTTTAACAATCTTTGTGGCAGGTTTCTGCTTTTGTTGCTCAACCGGGGAGAGCTTCGGCAGCTAGGGGTACCGTCTGAGGTCGTTAAGGGTGCTGTGGTGGCTGAGAAATGCTGTAGATTGATCTCCTGTTGTGCAGATGTGAAGTTCACGGAACTGTACACTAGCACAGTAGGAATTAGTTTAGGGGAGCAGTAATAGGCAGCATAGTCTGCACATTACTGTTTATCCTGACCCCTGATACGATCAGAGCTCTTTTTTAATCTAGAGGGACTGTTTTTTTCAGAATTCGTTCACAATAGCAGCAAGGACCGTTGCATTTGAAAGACAGTGAAGAGATGATATAGCACCTCCTCACCACCTGTTTTAACCCCTTAAATGCAGCACCACGGTTCTGCAATCGCATGCAATTGCACTGCTGCCCCACACACCTGAATTGCACTCCCACCTGCCCAATGTGACAGGGGGTATAATTCCTGCCATGGCCACAGCATGTACACGCCACCAGCTGTTGCCCCTGAGGCTAAAGGGGGAGCAGCTAGGGGATAGTAAAAGCGCTGTTCCCCAAACCTCACGTGTAACGAGCTCTTAAGACCCGTTCACACCAGAACACAGTTTGGGAAAGGTGCATTTATGTGTACATTTCCAGCACTGCCATTCATTGTTAATGGCACCCCAAACACATCTACCAAATGAGCACGTTTGCGGCCACCAAACCACATGAAACCTCAGTACCATGCAGTTTGGTCTACTTTTTGTGTATTATTGTGTGTTTGGCAGCTCATTAAAATTAATAGGCTGTCAAAAATGGAGCACGCAGGAATACCCTCAAACGCTGGACTGGGGTGCCCTGAGACTAAAAATACTTTTGAAGGGCACCGTGACTGAAAGAAGGTTGAGAAACACAGATCTAAATAAGTTTGTTTTATCTGACTCATTGCAGACTGATCCTAAATAGGAGGGACTGGTAAATTATAATCACCTGATGTACTCTGTGTTCAAATTAAAAACGTTGCAGGGTTTGCATTCCTTTAGAAGTATTTAGACCTTGGGGAGTATCTTACCAAAACTGAAATTCCTGTCTCTAAAATGACTTTTTCACTTGTGGGAAAATCAGTGCACCAAATCATACAAGCAAGAAATTACATTTTACGCCAACTGTGAATTTTACTAAAAAATTACAGAGCCTGCAGATTGAAAAGGTATGGTATGTTTTAATAAATTACATTACAACATGGCTTGTGTATCAATTATACTGTATATGCAACATTTTGTATGTGCTATATTTCTTCCATGAAAGTGGAGTTACCCTTTAATCACTATAACATGGAATTAGAAAGGGTCAACATGATACTAAAATACAAAATGTATATATTACTGAAGTGATTTATACAGTGGCACTCAAGATCTGAAAGACTGGTCTAGCCAACACTGTTTATTCTAACTAGAGCTGAAGGCATATTAGCAGCTTCCAAAAGCTGTTGAATGCTTCCCAAAACTTTCTGAAATGGAGGCTTTGTAGATTAGCAAATACACGCAACAATTAAGCCAGCCATTCTCAACCAGGGTTCCATGGAGTCCTAGGCTTCATTTAGAAGTTGCTAGGAGTTCTTGAGCTGTTTGTGATTGACCTCCAATTTTGATGTTGGCAGCATAGCTCCAGGACCAACCAACACCACCTGGCAATGCTAATAGCATGACACAGATTATCTCTTTAGTTGTCTATAAAGGCGGAATTCTGACCACCACTGTAATGCCCCGTACACACGGTCGGACTTTGTACGGACATTCCGACAACAAAATCCTAGGATTTTTTCCGACGGATGTTGGCTCAAACTTGTCTTGCATACACATGGTCACACAAAGTTGTCGGAAAATCCGATCGTTCTGAACGCGGTGACGTAAAACATGTACGTCGGGACTATAAACGGGGCAGTGGCCAATAGCTTTCATCTCTTTATTTATTCTGAGCATGCGTGGCACTTTGTCCGTCGGATTTGTGTACACACGATCGGATTTTGTTGTCGGAAAATTTTATCTCCTGCTCTCCAACTTTGTGTGTCGGAAAATCCGATGGAAAATGTCCGATGGAGCCCACACACGGTCGGAATTTCCGACAACACGCTCCGATCGGACATTTTCCATCGGAAAATCCGACCGTGTGTACGGGGCATAAGGGCTCTATTCTTTCTGTTACAATAGTTTTTATTGAAATTTTTTTTGTCATAAACATCACAAGATAGAGCGGCAAACAATCCTTGCCATGCTCAAATCATTCAACAATATAAATACATAAGGAACAAAGGGGAGAGGAAAAGGGGAGAGCAAGATGAGAAGAGAGGGAAACGTAATCGAGGCTTCACAAATAAAACAGGTCAACCTTGGTGGCCGATATAGGCACAAGAGAGAAAATAAAGACCAAACATTAGGTAGGTAGGGCTGTATTCTTTCTATTGCTCACCAAAATATGGAGCGTTTTTACCAATGACCCCCCCAATGAATTAATTTTAGTAAGGATTCCCCAAGACCTGAACATTATTTTAGGTGTTCCTCTGTGGTAAAATGGTTGACAAAGGCTAAAGAGCACAAGCTTTTACTGCTCACTGTGGCCTCAATAATAGGCTGTTCTAAGCAGGCAAGTTTCACGGCTTGTCTACTACCACCACCCCCCACCCTCACAGGCCAACAGGAACGTGTGGAAGGTAGAAAGAGACAGGCAAGCTCTGTCGCTATAAGATGTGGCCAAGTTTTGCCAGTTCAAAAGAAACTGGCATTTTAGGCATTCAGTGAGCAATGAAGTATCAAGGAATGCAAATATGTGCAAGCACCTTTGGAGTGTGTCTCTACTTCATACCTGCTAACAGCTGTTTTTTTTCTGTTCTTTTTTCCTCTTCCACTGACCACATTGCAGTCTGGGTGAAGTAGACACTTCATATTTGCTCCAGAAGACTGCAGTGGAGTAATATTATAGACAGGTGATTGGTCTGCATAGGCACATATACTATATTACCAAAAGTATTGGGACACCTGCCTTTACACCACATGAACTTTAGTAGCATCCAAGTCTTAGTCCGTAGGGTTCATTATTGAGTTGACCCACCCTTTGAAGCTATAACAGCTCAACTCTTCTGGGAAGGCAGTCCACAAGGTTTAGGAATGTGTCTATGGGAAGGTTTCACCACTCTTTCAGAAGCTCATTTGTGAGGTCAGGCACTGATGTTGGATGAGAAGGCCTGGCTCACAGACTCCACTCTAATTCATCCCAAAGGTGTTTTATCTGGTTGAGGTCAGGACTCAGTTCAGGCAAGTCAAGTTACTCCACCCCAAACTTGCTCATCCACATTATATTGCCAAAAGTATTGGGCCACTCCTCCAAATCGTTTGGTGGAGGGGGATTATGGTGTGGGGTTGTTTTTCAGGGGTTGGGCTTGGCCCCTTAGTTCCAGTGAAGGGAACTATTAAGGTGTCAGCATACAAAGACATTTTGGACAATTTCATGCTCCCAACTTTGTGGGAACTGTTTGGGGATGGCCCCTTCCTGTGCCAAGATGACAAAGCAAGCAAGCATAAAGCGCCCATAAAGACATGAATGAGTGAGTTTGGGGTGGAGGAACTTGACTGCCCTGCACAGAGACCTGACCTTAACCAGATAGAACACCTTTGGGATGAATTAGTGCAGAGACTGCAAGCCAGGCCTTCTCATCCAACATCACTGCCTGCCCTCACAAATGCGCTTCTGGAAGAATGGTCAAACATTCCCATAGAAACACTCCTAAACATTGTGGGCAGCCTTCCCAGAAGAGTTGAAGCTGTTATAGCTGCAAAGGGTGGGCTAACTCAATATTGAACCCTACGGACTAAGACTGGGATGCAATTAAAGTTCACGTTTGTTCAAAGGCAGGCATCCCTTACTTTTGGCAATATAGTGTACATGGGCATTGGATTACTGGTCCTCACACCCAAAAGTAGGGCAACGAACCTAGATGGCGGATTTAGGTAAAAACCAAGCTTTAGAAGGTAGTTTTTTAATTCAAAAATGGTAAGAGTGACAGATGAGAGTGAGATGTAAAGGGGGCTGTCATGCCTGGAGATGCACTTTCAGGTTAAGGAAAAAGATCCTTCCTCCAAACCACATCATAAAAAAAAAAGAAAAAAAAAAGAATAGAATAGCATCCATATGACAAGCGAACAATATTCAGCCTTGTAGCTCTTTTTGCAGCTTTACTGCTCAGGCCTCCTGCCTTGGTCCTCCAGACCATCTAACACACAGTCCCAGTACTTGCAGACAAAACACTGTACCTTTGTCAGCTTGACTTCTTGTCCTGCAGCTCCAGGCTGCTACATCCTTACAGGCTCAGGCCTTTGTCTGTCCTGACCTGGACAGTATGGTCCAGACGTGCCCTCTCTCTCTGCTCCCTTCCCACACTGACCCTCTTGGGGGGGGGGGGGGGGCTGAGCTCTAACCCTGGTTCTAAGATGAATGCAGCACACACCTACATCATTAGTGTACCCGCTTCCAAGAAAACCTGCCCAGACTGCCATAATAAACAGTGGCACAGGCTCGTCCTGACACAATAGGCTCTTCCAACATAAATGGTAATTTTTTTTACATAGACATCCTCTTCCCATTGCCACTGAATCTTACGAAAAAAACCAAATGATAGAGCATGGGTAGAGTAAACAAAACCCCACATGTGACAGTGCACAATATCACAGTGACCCATCAACAGGCCAGATCCTTTACATGTGGAGTAGGGAAACACCTATGTACAGTATATGCAAATACTGACTTTTGGCAAACTGGTATTTGCATTGCAACTCCAGTGGTGCTGCTAGGAGATGCCTGGAAAAATAAAGGTACAATCTGTGTAGTTAGGGTAACAGCTATGCTAGTACAGGTGTATTGCAAATGGTCAGAATATTTTACATATTACTGAGAAAAGACAAAACTGAGACTACTGCTGCTGTAGCAACAGCTAACCAGTGATTCCATGGTCAAAAAAAAAAGCAAGCAGTATGACTCTCAGTTTAACCACTTGAGATTTGTTGTTTACCTGAGATTTGTTGTGGCCCTGTGTTGAACACGCGTAGGGGAGGGGCAAGGACGGAGCACGGAGCTGTCTTTTTCATTGTGATGCGACGCACACTTTACCCCATCTGACACTCAATATCTGGAGGCTATTGCTAGGTTGGTGCACTTACGCACCCTGAATTTGTGAGCACCCCATTGTGGGGAGTGTTTTTTACTTCAATAAAACTTTTAAAATGTTATTAGACCATCCAGTTTTTTCTTTTTATTCTCCTATATTTGTGGAGCTGCTGCTTATGCTGTGCACCTGGATACCATCACTGAGCCGTGGGATGGCTCCAAAGCATGTTTAGACTTAGGGTCGGTTCACACTACAACGACTCGGGATCCAATTTGTCAGCCCTCAAGTCGCCCCAAGTCTCTTTACTTTGAGAAATGCATTATAGTCAATAAGAGCGTCTTAATGTACACTACTGAAGCCGCTCCGACTTCAGAAAAGGTTCCTGTACTACTTCAATCCGACTTGTAGGCGACTTGTACCCATAGAATTCAATGGAAGTCGCCTCCAAGTCGGATCCGCATCTATAGTCAAGCTACTTTACAGGAAATAGAAAAAAAAGTCACCACTACACATGCTGCCCCCTCCCTCCATCATTCCGTCACTTCCTTGAACTGAATGCCATTATCTCTGTCTTGCCGTTTGTGATTGTGAATCTAAAGTAGTTAGCAGAATGTCTACCAGAGCCAGGGAGGTAGTTCACAGAGAGCCCATAGACAACAAAAGTCTCATAAGGCTTGTGAGACAGCGCCCATGTCTTTATGACAAATCTGATATACATTATGAAGATCAAGTGAAGAGGGACAGTGCGTGGCTGGAGATCTGCCGTGGATCGTTTGAAAATTGGGACATGATGATCATCAACGAACGTAGTGAGAAATGTAAGTTAACAACTTTCTTTTAGTTATGTCTGTTTGTTATGTGGGTGTTGCGCAAATAAACATCCCATGAGGCATTAGTCATGATGGGACTTGTAGTTCATGAACAACTGGAAGGCCAGACTATGGACGACTATGTTTCCACTATTGCGTCCCCAAACTTGCGCGATTTTCCAGCAATTTTTTTTTCCCCGCGACCTGAAGCAATGTCTGTGTAATGTTGCACCTCAAGTTGCAGTAGTGCTAGGACATACTTTGAAGTCACTGCGATTTGAAGTTACACAGATATGAACGGTACTCATTGGAAATCATGGAGAACGACTTGGGGTACGACTTTTCATGCGACTTTTCAGGCCCAGATCGCATGAAAAGTCGCACAAGTGGAAGCCTAGCCAAATCATGGGGTACGACTTGTCATGTGACTATAATCATGGAGTACGACTTGTCATGCGACTTTTCAGGCCCAGATCGCATGAAAAGTCGCACAAGTGGAAACCTAGTCTGACCCCTGGTGCAGACTATCACTCATCTGTATTCCTATTGCAGAATAGGAATCATGTTAGCTTTATGTTGTAGAATTAAATATCTTTGTTAATATTTGTAGATAATGAATGATCAATATCAATACAGCCCAAAAAAAAGTATGGTTTATTTTATTATAACAGTTTATTTATATGAAACCAACTAATAGTATGCGATACATTAACCACAGTATAGCATAGTATTACAAAATTAAACTCAATACCTATACAGGCTTTCATCAAACAGCAAGAGCAGAAAAATATATATTAAAATAACTTAGCAATGCAGTTAGGAAATAGCATCCAATTGCCATTCTACTTCACAAGCCAGTGAAAGGAAGTATGAAGTAAATTGCTCGCGAACACCGGTACCATTGCTGGATCCCCTAGTAGCACTGAGGTGTGCACTCTCCAGGTCATGCATAAGGGAATCCTCTAAACAGTACCCGTCACGTACCGGAACATAATTGTGGAGCACGCATGCTGCTTTGACAGCAATAATTGCGTTTTCAAGGTTTAAGGCAATAGGCGTGTGTAACAAACGCCATTTATTGGCAAGAATTCCAAAACTGCACTCAACCACCCTTCTTACCCTTGTTAGACGATAGTTAAAGACTTTCTTAGGTGTACTCAGATTCCTGTTGGAGTAAGGCCTCATTAGGTGTTGCCCCAATGCAAAAGCCTCTTTAGCTATGAACACATAGGGTAGTGGGGATTCACTAGTGCCAGGAAGTGGACAGTTCTCAGGAATATCTAGTTGATTATTTTGTAGCCTTTGACCAAAAGAGGAATTTGAAAGAATAAGTGAATCGCAGCTATTCCCATAGGATCCTATATCTATATAGGTGAAGCAGTAGTTTGCATCGGCCACGGCAAGCAGTACAAAAGAGCAATATTTTTTGTAATTGAAGAACATACTTCCGCTACCAACAGGCTTAATGACACGTATGTGCTTGCCATCTGTAGCTCCAATGCAATTTGGGAAATTGCAACAACTCCAAAATAGTCTTGCAATATCCTGCCATTTATCTTGTGTCAGTCTCTTTATAACGATGGGTTTAAGCATGTCTCATATGATTTGGCAGGTTTCTCGGATGATGTAGCTGATTGTCGACCTGCCCACCAAGAAGTGATAATGTAGGCTAACTAGGGAATGACCAGTTGCCAGGTACCTGAAAGACAAAATATATAATTGATTATTTTTTCTATTTCTTTTTTGCAATGACTGCAATACAAATTAGGTGGAAGGGCTTGAGAGACTGTTATAAAAGATATTTACGAAAGATATCGGAAGCCAGAAGTGGATCGGGATCTAAAAGGGTGGTACCCTATGTCCACGCAGATGAGCTCGACTTTCTGAGACCGTACATGGAGCTGAGAGAGTGAGATAACATCTTTCATATTAGAAAATTGCTACTATACAGTTATATAAAGAAGGTTGTGCCTGACAGTATTATATCTTTATTACAGAACACAATCCAGTTGGGAAGTGGGTGACGAAGGTCACGAGGCACCTCCGGAACCTCAAGGGTCGCAGGACCAGTGTTCCTTGGATGAAAATACGACTCAGGAGATGAACCCCTCTGACAATTCATTTAATACGCAGGAGACAGCTGGCCCTAGTCAGGTCCAAAGGCCTTGGCCTACTCAAGCAAGAACAGTGCGTACTAATAGACCACGTGGAAGGCGTGTTGAAAACATGGAAAGGTTTGCAGACCTCATGGATCGTCTCAATCAAAAATTGGACGATCTTGAGTCTGAGGAGCATGGATTCGGGATAATGGTGGCTGGAATGTTGAAAAAAATTCTACAGGACAGAAGAAACCAGGTCAAGAAAGTGGTGATGGATCTACTTGATTCCTCACCAATTTTTGGACCGCCGCCACCATCCGGTCATTATTATTATTACTCAAACCCCCCACCACCCAGAACCCAACACTACTATTCCTCTCGCTTCCGGCCATACTCGGATGAGTATGGCAATATGCAAAATTATTCCTATCCACCGATCCCATATCCATCCCTGTCCCCGATTCCCTCCATCATTGGTGCACCATGTTTCCAAGGAACACAATCCCAAAGCCCTTCCACCAGCACTGCAACCTCCCATTATGAGTATCAACCCTCGCACCAGCAATTATAAGTTATTATAACAATTTAAAAAATGGTTCTTATTCTTTGATTATACAGATAATATGTATACAGATAATATGTAAAATTTAAAAAAAAGTTTATTATTCTTTGCAGATACTATGTAAAAATTAAAAAAAGGTTTATTATTCTTTGATTATTGTTATATTAAAAAGTTTTACTAAATTCTATGGATGTTTGTGTGCTACATTCTACAATATATGTTCCACATTACTTTTTTGTTTTTTGAAAGAATGATACTTACCTAGGTGGATGCAGCATTGCACCGATGTTGCATCTGTCTACTGCCGCTTCTTCACACAGAACTGAGTCAACAAACATTGTCGATGGCTCTGTTCTCTACCCTCCTTTAGCAGAGAGCTGCTGACTTTCAGTCAGCAGGTGTCCTGCTCTGCTCCTCCACACTCCTAGGAGCGCTGAACTGTGGAGTAGCATGGAGCGGCTTGCTAAGAGGAGTTCAGGCAGCTGGTGGATAAAGAAGTTTGGAAGTCAAGATGATGCGCTGTCTGAACTGATCTTGGTGATGTCAACGCAGAGCTGACTTCTGACCACTGTATACTGAAAAGGGATCACAGGAGTGCAAAAGAATTGAACTCATGTGACCCATTGGAGAAGCACAGCTACTTTTGTGCTAAAGTTGTGCATCCAATAAACTATAGATTACCTAAGTGTAATAATCAGCCTTTCAGTAGGTGAGATACCCCTCCGAAATTATGTGTTCTGTCGCTCCAGATGGATGGAAAGCAGACCAAGCAATTCGTCAAAGCTGTTAACAAAAAAGGAGGTAATTTATTATATTGAAACACACACATTAACCCCTATTCTCTAGGGTCAATGATAAAAAAACAGATATCTAAGATTTGGGGCTCAGAAAATCTTTATTTATTAAAAGATACGGAGTAAAAAACAAATATATAAATAAAAGTGTAGTTAACCACTTCCCGGCTGCCTGCGCTATAGCTGAAAGACGGCTACAGCGCAGACGCCAATTGCCGGGAGGACATCCCTGGACATCCTCCCATGCTCGAGCGGCCTGCATGCCCCCTGCAGGGCGCACTCTGTCATCAGCGAGTCTATGAGACTCAGCTGATCACAGATTGAACCCCTTACCACGTGATCAGCTGACAGCTGATCATGTGATTTAAACGATGCTGGTAATAGGCTCTTTCTCCTCCTCACGCTGATAGCATGAGGAGGAAAAAAAAGCCGATCAACGGCGGTGGCGAGAGGGACAACGGTCAAGATCGTAAAGGCAAATACCAGTGCCTACCAGTGCTCACCAGCGCCACCTACCAGTGCCCACAGTACCACCCATCCGTGCCTACAGTGTCACCTAACACTGCCGCCTATCAGTGCCCATCAGTGTCACCTATCATTGCCCATCATTGACAGCCACCTATCATTGCCCATCAGTGACACCCATTAATGCCACCATCAGTGCCACTCATGAGTGCCAACCATCAGTGCCGTCTTATCAGTGCCCATCAGTGCCGCCTTATCTGTTCCTATCAGTGTTGCCTTATCTGTGCCCTTCAGTCTCGCCTTATCTGTGCCCATCAATGCCCTTCAGTGCAGCCCATCAATGCCCATCAGTGCAGCCCATCAGTGCCCATCAGTGCAGCCTCATCAGCGAATCTTCTTGAATGAGAAAAATTAACCTTTTGCAAAATTTTAAAACGAACTATGAAACATGTTTTTTTTTTAATATATATGCATATCCACATATAGCATTTTTACTTACCTTGCGATAGACATCCTGGTATAATTGAAAAACTTTTCATCCTAAGCACGCATATTATTGAACATGGCCCAGAACTGGCCTCTGGTATCTCTATTTACAATGATTGGATGTATCCAGTAGCGACGTCTTCTTCTCATCCAAGTCCTCCGCTTCCTTTCTTCCTCTTCCATCAATACTGCTACACCAGCTGTTATGACAGCTGTCATTAAAGAATGCAAAGAGAACATTGTCCTCACAGTACACAGGGGACTTGGAATCAGGAAGAGAACAGGAACAAGAATTATGTCACAAGAGCTGATTAGCTCTGATTGGCCACAGGTGTTGTTAATCGCTACAAGTCGCGTTGAAGTCGCCTTGCAAAGTCGCGCTGAAGTCGTGTTGCCCATGTGTGAATCGAGGCTTAGTCTCACAGCTGAGTCACACACTCTGAGGTGAGCAGCTTTCCCGGGGGTCACTGGATGACACTGGAGCATGGTTTTTTAAGCACTGGAAATATTTGGAGCATGCTGGATTTTTATGGACATTTTTCATTCACCTATGCTATCGAACATTAGATTCACGGATCACTTAACATTATCTTTTGAATTGTATATTTCACCATTGTATGGCACTTTTTTTTGAATATTGCACATATTATATCTACTGTTGTAGATTTATTGCACATTGCACTTTATGTTTATTAATCATTTCTTATATTGGTATTCGCTGATTTATTTGCATATTTTGCACTGATGTAACAGTGGTATTTGCTGATTTATTCACATATTTTGCACTGATATTACTATACATAATTATTTTATAGCACTTTCAGCATACTACGTTATTAGTAGTAGTACGTAGTGGTATTACGTAATTGTACTACGTCATACTATGTCATTATTATTTAATTCTTATTTTGTTCGGAATAATATTTGATATACACAATTATTATTATTTTACAGTTTTAGCGCAGCATATTTATTTTTTCCTACAAGTTAAAAACATTTTTTGTTTTGCTAGAAAATTACTTAGAGCCTCCAAACATTATACATTTTTTTTCTAACACCCTACCGTATTTTCACAGCGGTCTTACAAGCGCACTTATTTTGGAAAATATACACTTTTTTGAATTAAAAAATAAGACAACAGTAAAGTTAGCCCAATTTTTTTTTATATTGTGAAAGATAATGTTACGCTGAGTAAATTGATCCCCAATTTCTCACGCTTCAAAATTGCGCCCGCTCGTGGAATGGCGACAAACTTTTACCCTTAAAAATCGCCATAGGCGACGTTTAAAAAATTCTACAGGTTGCATGTTTTGAGTTACAGAGGAGGTCTAGAGATAGAATTATTGCTCTCGCTCTACCGATCAGGGCGATACCTCACATGTGTGGTTTGAACACCATTTTCATATGCAAGCGCTACTCACGTATGCATTCGCTTCTGCACGTGAGCTCGCTGTGACGGGGTGCGTTTAAAAAAAAAATTCTTATTTATTTTACCTTTTATTTTTTATTTTTACACAGTTCTTTAAAAAAACAATGTGTCACTTTTATTCCTATAACAAGGAATGTAAACATCCCTTGCAATGGGAAAAAAAAGCATGACAGGACCTCTTAAATATGAGATCCAGTGTCAAAAAGACCTCAGATCTCATATTTACATTAAAATGTTATTTAAAAAATGTCCCTTTAAGAGCTATGGGGCAGAAGTAACGTTTTGACGTCGCTTTGGCCCAGCAATGGTATGGAGACGGGTGCACTGCTCCTAAAGCGCCCCTGCCCATTGAAAACAATGGGGGAAGCACCGCCAAACCTCCAGCAAACCACCGCTTTGCGGGCGGTTTTAAGCGTTTTTCGGACGCTAGCGGCTGAATAGCGCCTCTAAAACGACGGTAAAGAGGCGCTAAAAATAGTGCCGCTTTACGGCCGACGCCCGTCCACCCCAGTGTGAAAGGGCTCTTGAAGCAGTCACAGCCTGAGTAAAAAAGCAGGTCCCCTGCCTGAAGCTACAGAGTGGGACCCTTGCTTTTCTTGATAAAGCAGTGGTTTTATTGCAGAGGTCTGACATGCTCCATTATACTAAGCCAGACCTAACTTTGCATTTAGAAAAGTATACAGCAGTGGTTCTCAACCTTCCAGTGCCGTGACCCCTTGATAAAATTTTGCCAAGTTGTGGGGACCCCTAACAGTAAAATTATTTTCGCAGCATGGGTTGTCAGCGCCCAAGGCAAGACAAGTAATTTGCGCCCGAAACCCGCAGACATTTAGCGTTCCCTGAGTCCCTTCCACTCGTACAGTATTAAAACCCCTTATGGTACATTTTAGGATGGACCACTCTCTCTTTGTTCTCCTTTATTTCCCTTTTATCTCTCTCTATCCTAATTTCTTTTTTTTTTTCCCCATCCCTCTCTCTAGCCGTCTTTCTTGTTCTTTCTCGTACTCTTTCTTCCCCTTTTACATTTGTTTCTCCCCTTCTTTTCATCTCCCCTCCATGTATTCTCAATTTTTATTCCTTCCCTTACTCCTTAGTGGGGGAGAATGGGATGAGTGGCAGTGCTGGTGGGGAGTTCTGATCAGCCAACTTAGATGCTCTTGATCAAGGTCATCTGCTGATCTGAGAACTATAGTGGGGAATTTTAATGGCAACTCTAATCACAGGCAGTGTTACTCACTGTGTCTCCAGCTCTGTGGTGTCTCGTAGCAGTGACACCTATGCCGAAATCAAGAGATAGGGTCTCCTTCAGCCCCTCCCTCTTTACATTCCTCACCAGTCAGCTAACCTCTAGTCTCTGCCCCCCGCCATGCCGAGAACTGAATGGGCGGATGCGAAGAGGCTGAGTGGGCGGCTGCGGGCTCCAGGAACAGCTCTGCTGGGCAGCCCTGAAAAGGGTGGGAGAGCGAGCGGGCTTCAGGAACAGCCCATGACTCGGTGACCCCTGGCAAATCGTCATTCGACCCCCGAGGGGGTCCCGACCCCCAGGTTGAGAACCACTGGTATACAGTGAGGGAAAAAGGTATTTAATCCCCTGCTGATTTTGTATGTTTGCTCACTGACAAAGTATTGATCAGTCTATAATTTTAATGGTAGGTTTATTTTAACTGTGAGAGACAGAATAACAACAAAAATATCCAGAAAAAAGCATTTCAAAAAAGTTATAAGTTGATTTGCATTTTAATGAGTGAAATGATTAATTGATCCCCTATCAATCAGCAAGATGTCTGCCTGCCAGGTGTCTTTTATACAGACCACCTGTATTACCTGTATAAAAGACACCTGTCCACAGAAGCAATCAGATTCCAATCTCTCCACCATGGCCAAGACCAAAGAGCTGTCCAAGGATATCAGGGACAAGATTGTAGACCTACACAAGGCAGGAATGGGCTACAAGACCATCACCAGGCAGCTTGGTGACAACAGTTGGTGTGATTATTCGCAAATGGAAGAAACACAAAATAACTGTGCAAAAACTGTAGCTGTTGACTTTTAATAAACAGATACTCGCTTGTCCAGGGATCCAGCGATGTCCGCACCTGAGACTTTTCTTCACCGGTCTTCGGTCCCTGGCATCTTAACAGTGGACAGACCACTGTGCATGCACAGGCCGCACTGCGATTTGTGAATGGTCCCGTAGTCTTTTGTCCCAGAAGACTGCGGGCAGGGAGGGAGGAAGGAAAACTTCCTAGGCAGGTACCCTTCAAAACCAGGTACCCGTTCTCCCCCCCCCCCCAAAAGAAATATGTGCCAAATATGTCAAGGGGGGTAGGAGGAAGAGCGAAATTTTCCCTTTGGGTGAAGTTCCATTTTAACGTTTGTGTATTTTTTATAGACATTTTGGGTTTAATAAACCATTGCACAAATATCGTGTGACATAAAATATTGCAACTACCACTATTTTATTCTCCAGGGTGTCTGCTTTTAGAAAATATTCTTTTTTAAACGTGTGCATAAAAAGCAAAAATGGCTCTGGTGGTGAAACTTTTAAAGCAGACCTTCCCCTTTCCCACCCACTTTCCATCAGTTTACTCCAACCCCCCCCCCCCTCCTCTTAATTATTTTCCTCCCTAGGCAAGAACCCTTCCTGCACTTCTGGGATTCTGTCAAGCTTCCTGGGATACCATGCTACACATACAGACATAGTAAGGCCCGTACTATGACATATGGGGGGACACACGCTTTTTGCCCTTGATGTGAGTCTCTCCTTACAACGGGAGGCTCCCCAACCCTGTACTTAGCATGTAGCTGTGAACACATATCTATGGCACTAAGACATGGCGGTGTGTTGACCTGGGCTCCTAGATACCCATCTTGCCCCCTAGGTTCAATGCTGTTTGTGGCTGCTAGGGATGAGCTTTATGTCTGGGTCAAACATTGGCTGTTCGCCCGTTCGCCGAATAGCGAACAATTTGGGGTGTTCGCGGCAAATTTGAAAGCCGCAGAACACACTTTAACCACTAGCTGCCCGCCCACTGTCATATGACTGCGGGACGAGGCAGCTCTCGTTCTGGGCGGACGTCATATGACGTGATCGCCCTCCCGAGCCACTAGGTGGCGCGCCCGCCCGCCGCGTCGTTCGGGACTCGATGATTGTGCACCCGCGATTGCCGTGTAACAGAGCAGGACCGTGGATCTGTGTGTGTAAACACACAGATCCACGTCCTGCCAGAGGAGAGGAGACTGATGGTGTGTCCCTTGTACATAGGGACACCGATCGGTCACCTCCCCCAGTCAGTCCCCTCCCCCACAGTTAGAATCACCTCCCTAGGACACACATTTAACCCCTCGATCACCCCCTAGTGTTAACCCCTTCCCTGCCAGTCACATTTATACAGTAATCAATGCATTTTATAGCACGGATCGCTGTATAAATGAGAATGGTCCCAAAAATGTGTCAAAAGTGTCCGATATGTCCGCTGCAATATTGCAGTCACAATAAAAATCGCTGATCGCTGCCATTACTAGTAAAAAAAATAAATAAATAATAAAAATGCTATAAATCTATTCCCTATTTTGTAGACGCTATAACTTTTGCGCAAACCAATCAATATACGCTTATTGTTATTATTATTATTTTTTTTACCAAAAAGTATTTAGAACAATACATAACGTCCTTTTTTTCCCACAAATAGAGCTTTCTTTTGGTGGTATTTGATCACCTCTGCGGTTTTTATTTTTTGCGCTATTAACAAAAAAATAGCGACAATTTTTAAAAAAACGCTTTTTTAACTTTTTGTTATAATAAATATCTCCAAAAAATATTTTAAAAAACATTTTTTTTTTCTCAGTTTAGGCCAATACGTATTCTTCTACATATTTTTGGTAAAACAAAAATCGCAATAAGCGTTTATTGATTGGTTTGCGCAAAAGTTATAGCGTTTACAAAATAGGGGATAGTTTTATGGCATTTTTATTATTATTTTTTTTTTACTAGTAATGGCAGCGATCAGCGATTTTTATTGTGACTGCGACATTATGGTGGACACGTCGGACAATTTTGACACATTTTTGGGACCATTGTCATTTATACAGCAATCAGTGCTATACAAATGCACTCCTGGCAGTGAAGGGGTTAACCACTAGGGGCGGGAAGGGGTTAAGTATGTCCTAGGCATGTGTTACTAACTGTGGGGGGGGGCGTGGCTACATGTGACACTTCACTGGGAGCAGAGATCAGTGACACTGTCACTATGCAGAACGGGGAGATGCTTGTTTACTTTAGCATCTCCCCGTTTGTCCTTTCCATGAGGCGTTCGTGGGTATCCCCGTGGCAATCGAGTCCGCGGAACCCGCGACCCGACTCGCGGCACGCATGCAATGGCACGGCGGCAAATTCAAAGAGACGTACAGGTACGCCCATTTGCCTAAGCCGTGCCATTCTGCCAACGTACATCGCGTGTGTCGGTCGGGAACCAGTTAAAAAACAGTTTTTTTTTGCATTGATACATATCCCCTGGGGCAGGACCCAGGTCCCCAAACACTTTTTATGACAATAACTTGCATATTAACCCTTAAAATTAGGTTTTTCACATTCGTGTCCCATAAACTTTAACGGTGTTCGCGTGTTCAAACACATTTTTTGCCTGTTCGCATGTTCTTCTGAGAACTGAACAGGGGAGTGTTCGGCTCATCCCTAGTGGCTGCTCTTTCCTTCCCTAATTCTGTACCACTTTTTAACAAAGATTTTCAATTTTCACCTTAATGTCTCAAGATAAAGCTTGTTCCCGCAACATGTGTTATGATGTGGCCCCCACCTCTCAATAACATGTCAGCATTTTAGCAATTTCAGTTAATTTCCTCCATTATAGGAGAGAGCTGATACCATAATGTAATATGCGTTGGCTATTACACAAGGTAATATCTGCATGCAAATTTTATAATTTCAATACACACTTTGCTTATGGTGCTTTTTTTAATACACAACTTGTTTTAGCAAACTACATATTACAACGATTTGATTTTATACATGAGTTGTTCTTGCGTTTATACCTGGAAGCTAAAGCACCTTAAAAGTCCTGGACCTTTTTTCTGTCTTTGTTTGTTAGCCCCCTTTTACACATGGCTTCAGTTTGTTTCATCAGGGAGGAGCTGACGTGCTGACGTCTCGCGCGTTCCGTCTGTAGGACGGGTGATTGCTGTAGTCGGCCGGCTTATGCTGCTTTATGCTGTTTGTTCTCTTATACAATGTAAGTGTGTTTTCTACTATTTTAATAAATAATCAGTTATCTGGATTACGCTATGTCGATTCCCTCTTTTCTCTTGGGGAACCCCTGAGTGATAATTGTTCCGGTACCTTGGAGGTGTATGTGAAAGGTTTCTTGCTGTGACCGATCCCTCTATGCGGTTTGGTGGACCATCGCCTTCCAATCATCCCCTCTGTTCAAAGGCCCCGACCGGGTTAAGGTCACAAGCTTATTTGAGCTTGCCTTGTGGTAAGCATATAATTTTACTGGTGTTATCACAGTGGTGCGGTGGAGGAATCACTGTCTACTCAGCAACATCACTTTGGAGATATTGTTATAGGTCTTCAGACTTTTTCACCTGCATCTAGATGGACTTGATTGATGCCTATTTAGAGCTGCTTCTTATATAATCAAACTCAATTTAGTTTATGGGCTGTTATCACATATATGTACTTATATTGTATATGTCACTAATATTGCCACTTCGTATATTAATACTGGTGTACACTTTTTAGTTTATTTAGCGCTGCTATTTATTATTATTTACCTTAAAAGTCCTGCACCTTTTTTTTGTCTTTGTGTGTTAGGCCCCTTTTACACATGGCTTCAGTTTGTTTCATCAGTTCAGTCACGTTTTTTCAAAGAAAAAACGGATCCGTTTAAACCAGTTTTTCCATCAGTTCTTTGCATCCACTTAACCACTTGAGTCAAATTTTTGGATTACATTAGAGCTGCACGATTCTGGATAAATTGAGAATACCTTTTTTTTTTTTGCTTAGAATAAAGATCACGATTCTCGGGGAGTAACATCATCTTTCACATTATACAAAAAAATTGGGCTAACTTTACTGTTTTTTTTTTTTTTTAATTCATTGAAGTGTATTTTTTCCCCAAAAATTGTGTTTGAAAGACTGCTGCACAAATGCAGTGCGACGAAAAATATTGCAACAATCGCCATTTTATTCTCTAGGGTCACTAAAAAAAATATATAATGTTTGGGGGTTCTAAGTAATTTTCTAGCAAAAAAATACTGATTGTAACTTGTAAACAACAAATGTCAGAAAAAGATTTAGTCTTTAACCACTTGACGACCGCCTCACGCCGATGTACGTCGGCAAAGTGGCACGGACAGGCAAAATCACGTACAGTGTACGTGATTTGCCTTCCGCGGGTGGGGGGTCCGATCGGACCCCCCCCCGGTGCCCGAGGCGGTCGTCCTTTGTGCCCCGGCGATCGGTGGTGAGGGGGAGACCATCCGTTCGTGGCCCCCCCTCGCGATCGCCGCCGGCCAATCGAATCATTCCTTTGCTGCTGTATGCTAAACAGCAGCAAAGGAAATGATGTCATCTCCCCTCGGGTCGGTAATTTCCGTTCCGGCCCGAGGAGAGAAGACATCAATGTGAGTGCACCAACACACACACACACAGTAGAACATGCCAGGCACACAAAACACCCCGATCCCCCCCCCGATCGCCCCCCGATCCCCCCCCAATCACCCCCCCCCCCTGTCACAAACTGACACCAGCAGTTTTTTTTTTTTTTTTTCTGATTACTGCATTGGTGTCAGTTTGTGACAGTTAGTGTTGGGACAGTGAGTATTACCCCCCTTTAGGTCTAGGGTACCCCCCTAACCCCCCCTAATAAAGTTTTAACCCCTTGATCACCCCCTGTCACCAGTGTCACTAAGCGATCATTTTTCTGATCGCTGTATTAGTGTCGCTGGTGACGCTAGTTAGGGACATAAATATTTAGGTTCGCCGTCAGCGTTTTATAGCGTCAGGGACCCCCATATACTACCTAATAAATGTTTTAACCCCTTGATTGCCCCCTAGTTAACCCTTTCACCACTGATCACCGTATAACCTTTACGGTTGACGCTGGTTAGTTTGTTTATTTTTTATAGTGTCAGGGCACCCGCCGTTTATTACCGAATAAAGGTTTAGCCCCCCTGATCGCCCGGCGGTGATATGCGTCGCCCCAGGCAGCGTCAGATTAGCGCCAGTACCGCTAACACTGACGCACGCAGCATACACCTCCCTTAGTGGTATAGTATCTGAACGCATCAATATCTGATCCGATCAGATCTATACTAGCGTCCCCAGCAGTTTAGGGTTCCCAAAAACGCAGTGTTAGCGGGATCAGCCCAGATACCTGCTAGCACCTGCGTTTTGCCCCTCCGCCCGGCCCAGCCCAGCCCACCCAAGTGCAGTATCGATCGATCACTGTCACTTACAAAAGACTAAACGCATAACTGCAGCGTTCGCAGAGTCAGGCCTGATCCCTGCGATCGCTAACAGTTTTTTTGGTAGTATTTTGGTGAACTGGCAAGCACCAGCCCCAGGCAGGGTCAGGTTAGCGCCAGTACCGCTAACACCCACGCACGCAGCATACGCCTCCCTTAGTGGTATAGTATCTGAACGGATCAATATCTGATCCGATCAGATCTATACTAGTGTCCCCAGCAGTTTAGGGTTCCCAAAAACGCAGTGTTAGCGGAATCAGCCCAGATACCTGCTAGCACCTGCGTTTTGCCCCTCCGCCCGGCCCAGCCCACCCAAGTGCAGTATCGATCGATCACTGACACTTACAAAACACTAAATGCATAACTGCAGCGTTCACAGAGTCAGGCCTGATCCCTGCGATCGCTAACAGTTTTTTTGGTAGCGTTTTGGTGAACTGGCAAGCACCAGCTCCAGGCAGCGTCAGGTTAGCGCCAGTACCGCTAACACCCACGCACGCACCGTACACCACCCTTAGTGGTATAGTATCTGAACGGATCAATATCTGATCCGATCAGATCTATACTAGCATCCCCAGCAGTTTAGGGTTCTCACAAACGCAGTGTTAGTGGGATCAGCCCAGATACCTGCTAGCACCTGCGTTTTGCCCCTCCGCCCGGCCCAGCCCAGCCCACCCAAGTGCAGTATCGATCGATCACTGTCACTTACAAAAGACTAAAACGCATAACTGCAGCGTTCGCAGAGTCAGGCCTGATCCCTGCGATCGCTAACAGATTTTTTGGTAGCGTTTTGGTGAACTGGCAAGCGCCAGCGGCCTAGTACACCCCGGTCAAAGTCAAACCAGCACTGCAGTAACACTTGGTGACGTGGCGAGTCCCATAAGTGCAGTTCAAGCTGGCGAGGTGGCAAGCACAAGTAGTGTCCCGCTGCCACCAGAAAGACAAACACAGGCCCGTCGTGCCCATAGTGCCCTTCCTACTGCATTCGCCAATCCTAATTGGGAACCCACCGCTTCTGCAGCGCCCGTACTTCCCCCATTCACATCCCCAACCAAATGCAGTCGGCTGCATGAGAGGCATTTTCTCTATGTCCTCCCGAGTACCCCTACCCAGCGAACGCCCCCAAAAAAGATATTGTGTCTGCAGCTAGCGCGGATATAGGCGTGACACCCGCTATTATTGTCCCTCCTGTCCTGACAATCCTGGTCTTTGCATTGGTGAATGTTTTGAACGCTACCATTCACTAGTTGAGTATTAACGTAGGGTACAGCATTGCACAGACTAGGCGCCATTTCACAGGGTCTCCCAAGATGCCATCGCATTTTGAGAGACCCGAACCTGGAACCGGTTACAGTTATAAAAGTTAGTTACAAAAAAAGTGTAAAAAAAAAAAAAATATATATATATATATATAAAATAAAAAAAAATAGTTGTCGTTTTATTGTTCTCTCTCTCTCTATTCTCTCTATTGTTCTGCTCTTTTTTACTGTATTCTATTCTGCAATGTTTTATTGTTATTATGCTTTATCATGTTTGCTTTTCAGGTATGCAATTTTTTATACTTTACCGTTTACTGTGCTTTATTGTTAACCATTTTTTTGTCTTCAGGTACGCCATTCACAACTTTGAGTGGTTATACCAGAATGATGCCTGCAGGTTTAGGTATCATCTTGGTATCATTCTTTTCAGCCAGCGGTCGGCTTTCATGTAAAAGCAATCCTAGCAGCTAATTAGCCTCTAGACTGCTTTTACAAGCCGTGGGAGGGAATGCCCCCCCCCCACCATCTTCCGTGTTTTTCTCTGGCTCTCCTGTCTCAACAGGGAACCTGAGAATGCAGCCGGTGATTCAGCCAGCTGACCATAGAGCTGATCAGAGACCAGAGTGGCTCCAAACATCTCTATGGCCTAAGAAACCGGAAGCTACGAGCATTTTATGACTTAGATTTCGCTGGATGTAAATAGCGCCATTGGGAAATTGGGGTAGCATTTTATCACACCGATCTTGGTGTGGTCAGATGTTTTGAGGGCAGAGGAGAGATCTAGGGTCTAATAGACCCCAATTTTTTCAAAAAAGAGTACCTGTCACTACCTATTGCTATCATAGGGGATATTTACATTCCCCGAGATAACAATAAAAATGATTAAAAAAAAATAAAAATGAAAGGAACAGTTTAAAAATAAGATAAAAAAGCAAAAAAATAATAAAGAAAAAAAAAAAAAAAAAGCACCCCTGTCGCCCCCTGCTCTCGCACTAAGGCGAACGCAAGCGGCGGTCTGGCGTCAAATGTAAACAGCAATTGCACCATGCATGTGAGGTATCACCGCGAAGGTCAGATCGAGGGCAGTAATTTTTGCAGTAGACCTCCTCTGTAAATCTAAAGTGGTAACCTGTAAAGGCTTTTAAAGGCTTTTAAAAATGTATTTATTTTGTTGCCACTGCACGTTTGTGCGCAATTGTAAAGCATGTCATGTTTGGTATCCATGTACTCGGCCTAAGATCATCTTTTTTATTTCATCACACATTTGGGCAATATAGTGTGTTTTAGTGCATTAAAATTTAAAAAAGTGTGTTTTTTCCCCAAAAAATGCGTTTGAAAAATACTGTGTGAAAAAAAAAAAATGAAACACCCACCATTTTAATCTGTAGGGCATTTGCTTTTAAAAAAATATATAATGTTTGGGGGTTCAAAGTAATTTTCTTGCAAAAAAAAAAAACTTTTTCATGTAAACAATAAGTGTCAGAAAGGGCTTTGTCTTCAAGTGGTTAGAAGAGTGGGTGATGTGTGACATAAGCTTCTAAATGTTGTGCATAAAATGCCAGGACAGTTCAAAACCCCCCCCAAATGACCCCATTTTGGAAAGTAGACACCCCAAGCTATTTGCTGAGAGGCATGTCGAGTCCATGGAATATTTTATATTGCGACACAAGTTGCGGGAAAGAGACAATTTTTTTTTTTTTTTGCACAAAATTGTCACTAAATGATATATTGCTCAAACATGCTATGGGAATATGTGAAATTATACCCCAAAATACATTCTGCTGCTTCTCCTGAGTACGGGGATACCACATGTGTGAGACTTTTTGGGAGCCTAGCCGCGTACGGAACCCCGAAAACCAAGCACCGCCTTCAGGCTTTCTAAGGGCGTGAATTTTTGATTTCTCTCTTGACTGCTTATCACAGTTTCGGAGACCATGGAATGCCCAGGTGGCACAAACCCCCCCCAAATGACCCCATTTTGGAAAGTAGACACCCCAAGCTATTTGATGAGAGGTATAGTGAGTATTTTGTCACAAAGTTTTGAAAATTGAAAAAAGAAAAAAAAAAAAGTTTTTTCTTGTCTTTCTTCATTTTCAAAAACAAATGAGAGCTGCAAAATACTCACCATGCCTCTCAGCAAATAGCTTGGGGTGTCTACTTTCCAAAATGGGGTCATTTGGGGGGGTTTTGTGCCACCTGGGCATTCCATGGCCTCCGAAACTGTGATAGGCAGTGAAGAGTGAAATCAAAAATTTTCACCCTTAGAAATCCTGAAGGCGGTGATTGGTTTTCGGGGTCCCGTACACGGCTAGGCTCCCAAAAAGCCCCACACATGTGGTATCCCCGTACTCAGGAGAAGTAGCTAAATGTATTTTGGGGTGCAATTCCACATATGCCCATGGCCTGTGTGAGCAATATATCATTTAGTGACAACTTTGTGCAAAAAAAAAAAAAAAAAAAAATGTGTCACTTTCCCGCAACTTGTGTCAAAATATAAAATATTCCATGGACTCAATATGCCTCTCTGGAAATAGCTTGGGGTGTCTACTTTCCAAAATGGGGTCATTTGGGGGGGTTTTGTGCCACCTGGGCATTCCATGGCCTCCGAAACTGTGATAGGCAGTAAAGAGTGAAATCATAAATTTACGCCCTTAGAAATCCTGAAGGCGGTGATTGGATTTCGGGGCCCCGTACGCGGCTAGGCTCCCAAAAAGTCCCACACATGTGGTATCCCCATATTCAGGAGAAGCAGCAGAATGTATTTTGGGGTGCAATTCCACATAGGCCCATGGCCTGTGTGAGCAATATATCATTTAGTGACAACTTTTTGTAAATATTTTTTTTTTTTTTTGTCATTATTCAATCACTTGGGACAAAAAAATAAATATTCAATGGGTTCAACATGCCTCTCAGCAATTTCCTTGGGGTGTCTACTTTCCACAATGGGGTCATTTGGGGGGGTTTTGTACTGCCCTGCCATTTTAGCACCTCAAGAAATGACATAGGCAGTCATAAACTAAAAGCTGTGTAAATTACAGAAAATGTACCCTAGTTTGTAGACGCTATAACTTTTGCGCAAACCAATAAATATACGCTTATTGACATTTTTTTTACCAAAAACATGTGGCCGAATACATTTTGGCCTAAATGTATGACTAAAATTGAGTTTATTGGATTTTTTTTATAACAAAAAGTAGAAAATATCATTTTTTTTCAAAATTTTCGGTCTTTTTCCATTTATAGCGCAAAAAATAAAAACCGCAGAGGTGATCAAATACCATCAAAAGAAAGCTCTATTTGTGGGAAGAAAAGGACGCAAATTTCGTTTGGGTACAGCATTGCATGACTGCGCAATTAGCAGTTAAAGCGACGCAGTGCCAAATTGGAAAAAGACCTCTGGTCCTTAGGCAGCATAATGGTCCGGGGCTCAAGTGGTTAAAGTGGAGGGCCACCCTAAAATAGAAAATAGAATGAAAAATCTTTAAAAAAAACATTTGAAAAAAAATACATTTTTTAAACTTACCTGAACCCTTGTTGCTAGGCAATCTTCCTAATCTGCCTCTTCCTATTCTGCGGCGTGTTCTGCTCCTAGCTGAGCAGCCCGTTGCCTTCTGGGAACTGTGTGTGTTCCTAGAAAACCACAGGGCCATTCACAGATCGCCGCGCCGCTCGCGTGTGCGCAGTAGGAAACTGGCAGTGAAGCCGCAAGGCTCCACTGCCTGTTTCCCTTACTTAGGATGGCGGTGCCGGGACCCGAGAGCCGAGGGACGGGTCGGCCTCGGGCGGCCGACATCGCGGGCACCCAGGACAGGTAAGTCTACTTATTTAAAGTCAGCAGCTACAGTGTTTGTAGCTGCTGACTTTTAAAAAAAAATTATAGTGGCCGGAATCCCGCTTTAAGTGGTTAAACTGACCTCATTCACAGCAGAAGTTTATTCCTTTGATCTAAAACAGGGCAGGCAACCTTTTGAGCACAGTGTGCCGAAAAAAGTTTTCAAAGAAATTGAGCGAGCCTTTTTTTAATAATATATCACAGGGATATGCAATTAGCGGACCTCCAGCTGTTGCAGAACTACAAGTCCCATGAGGCATAGCAAGACTCTGACAGCCACAAGCATGACACCCAGAGGCAGAGGCATGATGGGACTTGTAGTTTTGCAACAGCTGGAGGTCCGCTAATTGCATATCCCTGACATATCAGATCAGCGCCAATTCCTACAACTCCACACCTCAGAGCAGCCCCAATTCATGCACCTTTACACCTCAGATCACTGTCCCCCCTGCAAAGCTGTTTCACCACTGTACCCCCCCCCCCCCCCCGCTCATCTGTCCCACCACTATAACACCCTGAACATCTGCCCCACCACTGTACTACCCTGCACATCTGCCCTACCACTGTACCCCCTGCACATCTTCCCCACCACTGTACCCCCCTGCACATCTGCCCCACCACTGTACCCCCCTGCACATCTGCCCTACCACTGTACCCCCCTGCACATCTGCCCCACCACTGTACCCCCTGCACATCTGCCCCACCACTGTACCACTCTGCTCATCTGCCCCACCACTGTAACCCCCTGTACATCTGCCCAGCCACTGTAACCCCCTGCTCATCTGTCCCACCACTGTACCACCCTGCTCTTCTGTGCCACCACTGTAACCCCCTGCTCATCTGCCCCACCACTGTACCTCCATGCACATCTGCTCTACTGCCGTACCCCCATGCTCTTCTGTCTCATCGCTGAACCATCTTCTCACCTGTCCTAACACTGAACTTATCTGCTCATCTGCCCTACCACTGTACATCCTGCACATCTGTCCCACCACTGTACCCCCTGCTCTTCTGCCCCACCACTGTAACCCCCTTTACATCTGCCCCACCAATGTACCCCCTTTCTCATCTGCCCCACCATTGTAACCCCCTGCACATCTGCCCCACCACTGTAACCCCCTGCACATCTGTCCCACCACTGTACCACCCTGCTCTTATGTCCCACCAGTGTACCTCCTGCACATCTGTCCCACCACTGTACCCCCTGTTCTTCTGCCCCACCACTGTAACCCCCTGCTCATGTGTTCCACTGATGTACCTCCTTTCTCTTCTGCACCCCCTTGCCCCACTGCTGTAACCCCCTGCTCATCTGTCCCACCAATGTACCTCCTTTCTCCTCTGCCCCAACACCGAACCCCCCCCCCGCTCATCTTTCCCACCACTGTAACCCCCTTCTCATCTGGCCCAACACTGAACCCCCCTGCTAATCTGGCCCAACACTGAACCCCCCTGCTCACCTGGCCTATCACTGAACCCCCCCTGCTCATCTGGCCTATCACTGAACCCCCCCTGCTCATCTGTCCTATCACTGAACCCACCCTGCTCATCTGGCCTATCACTGAACCCCCCCTGCTCATCTGGCCTATCACCAAACCCCCCTGCTCTCCTGTCCCACTGCTGAATCCCCTGCTCATCTCCCCCACCAATGTTCCCCCTTTCTCATCTGCCCCACCACTGCTCCACTGTTGTACCTCCATGCTCTTATGTCTCATCGCTGAACCATTGTCTCATCTGTCCCAACACTGAACTTATCTGCTCATCTGCCCCACCACTGTAACCCCCTTTTCTCAACTGCCCCACCACTGTACTCCTGCAAATCTGTCCCACCACTGTACCCTCTCCTCTTCTGCCCTACCACTGTACCACCCTGCTTATGTGCCCCACCAATGTACCCCCTTTCTCATCTGCCCCACCAATGTACCCCCTTTCTCATCTGCCCCACCACTGTAACCCCCTGCGCATCTGTCCTACCACTGTAACCCCCTGCGCATCTGTCCTACCACTGTACCACCCTGCTTTTTTGTCCCACCACTGTTCCACCCTGCTCATCTGCCACACCACTGTATCTCCCTGCACATCGGCTCCACCGCCATACTCCCATGCTCGCCAGCACACCATGGATCAGCAATTTTTCGTCCAAAAAGTTTTAATGAAAAAGATCACATCACAAAGGAAGGTGCAACGTTTCGGAGCCACGCAGGACCTCTTCGTCAGGCATGTGATCATGTTTGATGTTTCCAGGACCCAACTGGTAATCGTTGCAGCACCCACCATTTTATGAGCCATTTCTACCAGGAACGTGTGCGATAGGAATATTGATCAGAGTACTCCCATGCTCTTCTGTCTCACCGTTGAATCATCTTCTCATCTCTTCGAACACTAAAAATAAAATGGAAGTCAACTTTCTGTCTTCATAGCTCCCCTTGACTGCAAGTGTAAACCAAACTTTACTGACAACTGTACACATATGATTAGGCCTTGTTCATGCAGTTGTACTTAAGACTTGGGTTTATGCTTTTTTTCAGATTTATACTTACCTAGGTGGATGCAGCATCGGTTCGATGCTGCATCTGTCCTCTGGGTCCTCTGCACTGAGAACCAACCTATTAAACACCGCTGATCACTCGTTTCTGACAGCTCCCCAAGCAGAGAAAGCTCAGGCTTTCAGCGGCTCGCTCAGAGAAGCTGAGCGGGGTGTCGGTCCAGGCACCTGGTGGATCCCTACTTCCATGGTCACGATGGCGTGGTGCCTGGACCAACTTCTGTGATGTCAGTAGAGAGTGGACTTCAGCCCACTCTCTGCTGAAAACGGGTCACAGGAGTGCAAAGCGAACTGCACCCCTGTGATCCACAGGAGAAGTCCAGTCAAATGAGCTTTGACTAAACTTCTTCTTTAAGCATACATCCGTGCTAGAGCCGTGTTTGCCTGTATGGAAAGGCACAAGTGTTCCGTGCATCCTTGTGCAGGCAGTCCCATACATGTCAATTGGGATGAACACGGTCACAGCTCCCAATCTAACAGCCATGTGGGTGCATGGCACTGAACACACACTGTGGCTGTGTCGGTGCGGCTGCTGTGTCTCAATTGACATTAGAGTTGGGCCGAACACCCCCCCCCAGTTCAGTTTGCGCCAGAAATCTCGAACATCGCAAAAGTTCGGACTCAAACTCTGAACCCTATTAAAGTCTATGGGAACCAAAGTTAACCGCTTGCCGTCCGCTGGCGGCAGAATGGCTCCCCTGCACGAATCGCCGTAGCTGTGCAGCAGCCGCTTTAAGGAGTATAGGCGGCGCCGTTCTGACAGGGGAGAGGAGACAAATCATGTGTTCCTAGTATATAGGAACACTGATCAGTCTCCTCCCCCAGGCAGTCCCATCCCCCCACAGTTAGAACACACTGAGGGAACACAGTTAAGCCCTTGATTGCCCCTAGTGTTAACCCCTTCCCTGCCAGTGACATTTATACAGTAATCAGTGGCTATTTGTAGCTCTGATCACTGTATAAATGTCAGTGGTCCCAAAAAAAGTGTCCAATCTGTCCGCTGCAATCCCAATAAAAAAAATATATATCTCAGATCGCCGCCATTACTAGTAAAAAAAAAAAACTGAATAGGTTGTTTTACAAGGTGAAGGGTTCACAATGTATTTAAAACAGTATTAATCCCAAAACCAAAAAAATTTATTATATTGCAGCTTACCAATCATTAGATATGGTGACTTTATTAGTTTTCTTTTCTTAGGCTTTTTTCCCCCCTCTGTTTTCACCTGGTGATCTGGCCAGTAACACACCTCCTATATAGCGAGATGCAACTCTGGATAAAGGCTAACAGGAGGCACAGCAGACTGCAGCATTGTCAATCCGGGAGGAGCAAGGATTGTTCAATGTATTATGAGATTTAGGTACGCTAACAAATTGAAGCCAAACTCCTGCACACACACCTTATAAGCAGTTACAGCAAAAAGTTTTTTTCTATTTTGGGACAGAAGTTTTATATAAATAAATAAAAGCTAATCATTTAAGTGCCCCTGACAGTGTTGAATGGTCTGTTCCATTCCTGTAACCAATACATTCTGCTGAAGAGCTTGTGCTTTTGAAAAAGAGCCTTACTGGCTGGATAACCAGATGCAAATAGAAGAAAGCCTAAAAAAGAAAACAAATGCAGCCATCACATCTAAGAATTGGTAAGATGCAATATAATAAATGTTTGCTTTTGCGTTTACTAATGCTTAAGGAGTACAGGAAGTTATCAGCTGACCAGATTTCTGTATGTATTTTGCACGTGTCACACAGATAGAATAAAATGCTTTCAGGCCTCATGCACACTTGAGCTGAGCTTGAAAATACTGCTTCTAGGTGTTTGGGCTTTTTTTTTTTCTGCCTCTAAACCCCTGTCCAGGTTACCCCAGGGTTAATTTACTAAAACTGGAGAGTGGAAAATCTGTTGCAACTTTCTTGGGCCTTCCATCATGTAATTTTACTCTCCACCTGCTCTGAGACATACAATAAATAGCAGCTAAACTCAAAGTCAGTTTACTGTATCAGATCAGGCAGTGATTGAGATTGGTTGCCAGAGGTTACAGTATATCATTACCACTTACTGATTAGTTGCTAGAGGTTACAGCACATGATTTCTGCTTGTTGATTAGTTGCTAGAGGTTACAGCACATCATCACCTCACTGCCTGCACACCATGGCTTGGGGAGGTGATTGGACCCATCAATAGATAGAAAACTTTGAGGAATCCTAGAACTCCTGGTATCAGTGGCAGAGCTGGGGGTGGCGGCGTGTGATTTATGGTAACTGCTGATTTATTTACCCACTACCAATATACAGGTAAAAGCCAGTAAATTAGAATATTTTGAAAAACTTGATTTATTTCAGTAATTGCATTCAAAAGGTGTAACTTGTACATTATATTTATTCATTGCACACAGACTGATGCATTCAAATGTTTATTTCATTTAATTTTGATGATTTGAAGTGGCAACAAATGAAAATCCAAAATTCCGTGTGTCACAAAATTAGAATATTACTTAAGGCTAATACAAAAAAGGGATTTTTTAGAAATGTTGGCCAACTGAAAAGTATGAAAATGAAAAATATGAGCATGTACAATACTCAATACTTGGTTGGAGCTCCTTTTGCCTCAATTACTGCATTAATGCGGCGTGGCATGGAGTCGATGAGTTTCTGGCACTGCTCAGGTGTTATGAGAGCCCAGGTTGCTCTGATAGTGACCTTCAACTCTTCTGCGTTGTTGGGTCTGGCATTCTGCATCTTCCTTTTCACAATACCCCACAGATTTTCTATGGGGCTAAGGTCAGGGGAGTTGGCTGGCCAATTTAGAACAGAAATACCATGGTCCGTAAACCAGGCACGGGTAGATTTTGCGCTGTGTGCAGGCGCCAAGTCCTGTTGGAACCTGAAATCTCCATCTCCATAGAGCAGGTCAGCAGCAGGAAGCATGAAGTGCTCTAAAACTTGCTGGTAGACGGCTGCGTTGATCCTGGATCTCAGAAAACAGAGTGGACCGACACCAGCAGATGACATGGCACCCCAAACCATCACTGATGGTGGAAACTTTACACTAGACTTCAGGCAACGTGGATCCTGTGCCTCTCCTGTCTTCCTCCAGACTCTGGGACCTCGATTTCCAAAGGAAATGCAAAATTTGCTTTCGTCAGAAAACATGACTTTGGACCACTCAGCAGCAGTCCAGCTCTTTTTTTCCTTAGCCCAGGTGAGACGCTTTTCGCGCTGTTTCTTGGTCAACAGTGGCTTGACACGAGGTATGCGGCAGTTGAAACCCATGTCTTTCAAGCGTCTCTTGGTGGTGGATCTTGAAGCACTGACTTCAGCAGCTGTCCACTCCTTGTGAATCTCCCCCACATTTTTGAAGGGTTTTTTTTTCACAATCTTGACTAGGGCGCGGTGATCCCTATCGCTTGTACACTTTTTCTGACCACAGTTTTTCCTTCCCTTTGCCTCTCTATTAATGTGTTTGGACACAGAGCTCTGAGAACAGCCAGCCTCTTCAGCAATAACCTTTTGTGTCTTTCCCTCCTTGTGCAATGTGTCGATGGTCGCCTTTTGGACAGCTGTCAAATCTGAAGTCTTCCCCATGTTTGTGTAGGCTTCAGAACTGGACTGAGAGACCATTTAAAGCCCTTTGCAGGTGTTTTGAGTTAATCAGCTGATTAGTTTGTGGCACCAGGTGTCTTCAAAATTTAACCCTTACACAATATTCTAATTTTGTGACACACGGAATTTTGGATTTTCATTTGTTGCCACTTCAAATCATCAAAATTAAATGAAATAAACATTTGAATGCATCAGTCTGTGTGCAATGAATAAATATAATGTACAAGTTACACCTTTTGAATGCAATTACTGAAATAAATCAAGTTTTTCAAAATATTCTAATTTACTGGCTTTCACCTGTAAAGAGGAGTTTCAACACTGGTCACCAATGTAATAGGGGTTTACACTGACCACTAATGTAATAGAAGCATTCACAATAACCACCAATTTAAAGAGGGATTTACACTGACCACTAATGTAAGGGGAACATTCACACTGGCCACTAGTGTGAATGAAAGGATTCTATACCAAGCCCCAATGTAATGAGAAGATTTACACTGACCACCAATGTAACTGAGACATTTAGTCTGCGTTCACATGTGTGTCAGGAACACAAGCAAAATCGCTTTCCTGACACCACAGAAACGTGCTGCCCCTTAGCAGATACAAAGCACTGCCATCAATTGTTAATGACACCCTCACGCATGTGCTGACATGCTGTGGCACCGTGTGATTTTGAAAAAGGGTTAGGGACTTTATTCTGCATTTCTAGTGCATAGAGCAGCCCATTGAAATGAATGGACTGCCCTACACGTGACCTACAACTTTATCCACCTTGTCAGTACACCTTTGCATCTTAACACCCCTGCTAACCTCTGCAATTCAACCCTCCCCATTAACTCTACCTGCCTCCTCTGCTCATCTTTGCACCCACCTTCCTTACCTCTATACATCCCCTCTTTGCTCACCTGTGCACCCCAAACTGTAATTCCTTCTCTGCCTATCTCTGCACACCCCACACTACCCTCCCCACCACCAATTTGCTTATCTTTGCAGAACAGGCTGATGTTAGGCCTAATGAGCACAGTTGTAGGCAGGACTTTCAAGCATGCCCCTTTACCTCCCCAGTAGGCAGCATTCAGTATAGCTGATGGTTGGATATGACCCAGCTAGCTACCATAACCCCGGTATCCTCTTCTTCAGCAGGCGGTCCGCTTCAGATAAAAGTGGTCTCTGAGGCGGATTTCCTGCAAGATCACTTTTATCATCAGAGGGAGAGGGGGCTCCCCCTCCCGCTGCGCTCCGGTGTCCAACGCCGCTTACCGGAGCCGCCGGCAGCGGCGGAGGCAATCGGGTCCTTCTCCCTGTTAGGTATGGAGACGAGTGAGGGGGAAGATGGCCCGTACCCATCTCCAAACCATTGGAGGGTGTCAACCATCAAAATGTCACTTCCGCCAATAGCTCTTGAAGAGACATTTTTTTTTTTATTGCATTTTACTGTAAATATGAGATCTGAAGTCTTTTTGACCCAAGATCTCATATTCAAGAGGTCCTGTCATGCTTTTTTTCTATTACAAGAGATTTTTACATTCCTTGTAATAGGATTAAAGTGACACAATTTTTTTTAAAAGTACAGTGTAAAAATAAAAGCCGAGCTTGCGCGCAGAAGCTAACGCATATGTCAGCAGCGATCACATATGAAAACGGTGTTCAAACCACATGTGAGGTATCGCCGCGATCGTTAGAGCGAGAGCAATAATTCTAGCCCCAAACCTCCTCTGTAACTCAAAACATGCAACCTGTAGAATGTTTTAAATATCGCCTATGGAAATTTTTAAGGGTAAAAGTTTGTCGCCATTCCACGAGCGGGCGCAATTTTGAAGCGTGACATGTTGGGTATCAATTTACTCTGCGTAACATTATCTTTCACCATTGTCTTATTTTTTTATTCAAAAAAGTGCGCTTGCAAGACTACTGTGCAAATACGGTGTGACATAAAGTATTGTAACGACCGCCATTTTATTCTCTAGGGTGTTAGAAAAAAAAATATTATATATATATATATATATATATATATATATATATATATATATATATATATAAATGATAGGGGGTTCCAAGTAATTTTCTAGCAAAAAAAAATTGAGAATTGTATCAAATACTTACCGTAATTTTTCTTTCCTGACGCCAATACATGGCAGCATACATATGATATAGCTTCGCCCCTACATCCACCCACAGGACCTGTTTAGCTCTATAAAAGTTTGACAGAGCTACCTCCCCCATTCTCTGTATAAAAGCACAAAGATCAGAGTGAGGGTTCATATGCTGCCATGTATTGGCGTCAGGAAAGGAAAATGACCGTAAGTATTTGATACAATTTTCCATTTTTCTGACGCCAACATGGCAGCATACAAATGATAAATAATGAGCTTTTGAGAGGGAGGGTTTAATGCTGCAAACTTAGTCTTTAACAATAGACATAGAAGCTTGGATAGTTTTTCTCCCAAACGCTATTGTAGTAAGAGCTGCTGGATGTACCCTGTAGTATTTTAGGAAAGTATGATGTGATGACCATCTAGCCACTTTGCAGACTGTCTCCAGAGACACTCCAGCCTGTGCCACCCAAGAAGAAGATATTGCCCTGGTTGAGTGAGCTGAGGATCCTTCCCGGCCACTTTATATGCCCAGTGAATAGTTTTTACTATCCAGGCCGAGATCTTTCCCTTTAAATTTTCCGGTAGGTATGATGAAAAGTCTGTCAGAACGTCTGAATGTAGAAGTAGCCTGGAAACAGGCTTTCAGGACTTTTGGAAAGTCCATCTTGTGCAGATCAGCATCTGATTCCGCTGGGAAGGCTGGAAGCAACCCATTCACTGTAAAGATGAAATATCAATGCCACTTTTGGGACAACGTGATCCAATGGTCTCTGCATAACCCTGTCTGGCAAGAACATGGAAAAAGGTTTGGCTGCTCCCAATTCTTGGAGTTCCGACACCCTTCCCCCTGAGGTTAAGGTTATTAGGAAAGCCATTTTTAAAGGCGATATCCCATAATGGACAGTCTTCTGCCGGAGCACAAGGAGGGTTTGCTAGAAAATTGAGGACTACTGCCAGGTCCCATTGAGGGAACCTATTTCTCTTGGGAGGGTGTAGTCTAAGTATCGCTCTCATGAAGTGCTCCACTAGCAGGTTTGCTGCCCCTTTCTTTTGGGTAAAAGCCGAGATGGCTGAAACTTGCACCTTAAGCGAACTTAGGCTGAGCCCCAATCTGGATTGCAGGAAAGACAGGATTTGAGATACAATTGGGTCACTAGGGTCAAAGGAACGTCCAGCTGCAAAGCTTGTGAACCTGTTCCATATTCTGGAGTAGATGGCATTGGTTGACCCCTTTCTGGAACTCTGTAAAAGTTCTAATAACCTCTGGAGAACATCCTAACTCTTGTAACCCTGCCTTTCAATTTCCAGGCTGCTTAGGCCAGTCGTGATGGGTGCTCCTGTAGGATATCTCCTTGCGACTGGAGATGAGGTGTCACCGGCAAAGTGATCGGTGGGCATACGCTGAGATCCATTACCAGAGAGAGCCATGGTTTGCAACAGGGCCATCTTTAATATTGACTGGAACCTGGGCAAACATTTTCTTGGGCCCCCTCTTTCATGCAATTTCGCTCTCCTCATGCTTTGAGACATACAATAAATAGCAGCTAGACTCAAAATCAGTTTATAGAATTAGATCAGGCAGCGATTGTGATTGGTTGCAAGAGGTTACAGTGTATCATTACCACCCAGTGACTGGCTGCTAGAGGTTACAGCACACATTATGGCTCACTGTTATTTTCTAGAGGTTACAGCACATGATTTCTGCTTGTTGATTGGTTGCTAGAGATTACTGTACATCAATACTTCTCAATGATTGATTGCTAGAGGTTACTAAACATCTATACCACTCACTAATTGGTTGTTAGAGGTTACTGCATATTATTACTGCTCACTGCTTGTTTGCTAAATGTTTGCTGAATGCTGCCTCTATTTACATATCAATGCCGCGGTCCACAAATATTTACATATTATTGCCACCACTATTTACATATCAATGCAGGTTATTTACATGTAAACACAGGGTCTGCAGGTGAGTCATCTGAACATGGCAATAGGGAAGAGCTGGGCAGCAGCAACAGAAGTTTACACTGAGATATCGGGATACAGCACATAACTAAAACTTCAAGGGATAAGGGAATTTAAACTGGGATAGCTGGCAAGTATGAGACAGCTGCTTTGGGCCCCACTACAATGATGGGGCCCAGGGCAGATGCCCCTTTTGCCCTGCCTTAAAAACGGTCCTGGTCTGCGAGGCCAGTAAGGTAATTGTTATGTACCTAGTAGGTGAGCCCAAATTGCAGAGGATGGCCTCTCTTACGACTCTAACTCGTGGCCCCTGATAGGATAGACAGGAAGCACAGGAGTGAGGAGTGGTACGAGTGCCTGGCAGGATCAACAGCAGAAGGTCAGTCCAGAGGTTCAGGAGATTCAGATAGGAACTGGTACTGCAGGCTGGAACCAGACTCAGCGGACTGGAACCAGAACAACTGGAACAGCGGACAGACACCGCAAGCTGGAACTGGATCAGGTGGACTCAGCAGACAGGTACAGCAGACTGGAACTGGAGCAGGATGGCTCATCAGACTGGTACAGCAGGCTGGAGGAGAGTTGTGGAAGGTCAGGCAAACCGGGTCGGTTATCAGGCGGGCAGCAAAAGGATCAGAGGAGCAGGCAGATGAATCGTCAGACAGGCCGGGGTCAGGTGCAGGCGGATAGCAGGAATAGTCTTCAGACAAGCCGGATCAACACAAGAACAGGTTTTCAGATTATCAGGGAACACACGGAAAGCAGACAACAAAGTTTACCTGTGTCAGTCAGGTTTAAATAGCCCGCCTGGCGCTAATGTATGCGCGCGTTCCTGTGCGTGTGTGCGCATTGGCAATCGCGCACCAGCAGGTCTGGATTGACTGTTACTGGCAGGATCTTCCTGATAGTAATACTGTGATGACTGTCAAATTCTCTGTCAACAATGTCCTCAGGAATTTCAGGATTAAAGAAATTGGAGGGAAGGCATAGGACAGTTGCGCAACTCAAGGATGGGTCAAGCCGTCCGTCCTCTCCGCTAATTGATGAGGGTGGCGTGAGAGGAACTGGCTCACCTTGCAGTTGGATGATGAGGTAATAAGATGCAGCTGCAGACACCCCAACTTGTGGATGGTCTGTTTGAACACTTCTGGGTGAAGGGACCATTCATTGGGATCCTTGAAAAGTCTGGATAGGTGATCCGCTTCCAAGTTCTGACAGCCTGGAAGATATATGGCCCTCAAATCTGGGAGATATTGTTGTGCCAATGTCATGGTCGGTTCCACCTCTCTCAAGAGGGATTGGCTGTGTGTTGCTGTATATAGGACACTGCTGCCGTGTTGTCCAGACGGAGCAGGACTGGGCGACCCTGTATGTGAGGCAGCAAGGTGGCCAACGGCATTAATGCTGCTGGAAATTCCAGAATATTGGAAACTAGGCATGAGTGGGAAATTCCCCTCTGCCCTGGATCTTGAGTTATTCACAGGTGGTGCCCCACCCTGCTGCGCTGGCATCTGTGTTAACAATGATCCATGGCTGCAGCCCTAATGGACGATGCTGTTTAGAATTTCTTGTTTCATCTACCACCAGAGACTCTGGCGCATCCGGCTGGTGATCCTGATTGGCTGGGCTAAACAAACTCTCTTCCACTGCATCAGGAAGCTCTAAGTTTCCAGTGAGCCCAGGGGATCATAGGGATACATGAAGTCATTGTCCCGAGAAGACTCATGCACTGGGATGCTGACATCACTGATGCAGCCAATGCCTGTTGGAACCTCTTCCTGATTTTGGGGAGTTTCTGAAGTGGCAAAGAAACTGTGGCCGCCTGAGTATTGAATTGGGTCCCTAGAAAGACCATATTCTGTGTAGACTCCAGCTGGCTCTGGAAATGCCTGTCCCAATGCAAATCTGAGGAACTGCTGGTATGACTGAAGGATCTGCTGGTAGGCATCCTGCAAGTCCACCGAAATCCTCCAGTCTCTCCAGTCTTAAATAACCTGGATTATGGTATGGAAAGACTGCATCTTGAGTCACTCTATCCGGATAAATTCATTCAGCCTTTTGAGGTTGTTCTGGAGGTGGTCGTTTGAACAGCCAACAATGACCTTGCACCACTGTGGACTGAATCCACTGATTTTGGCAGTGGTCTTGCCAGAACTGGGCCCTTTGGGCAGCCTGGCTCCAACTGCCTCCTGGGCCTTAGCTCTCTGCGATCTTATTAAGGTTGACTGTGTACCCCTCCAACCCCTCCTAACTCTTGTAACCCTGCCTTTCAATTTCCAGGCCGCTTAGGCCAGTCGTGATGGGTGCTCCTGTAGGATATCTCCTTGTGACTGGAGGTGAGGTGTCACCGGCAAAGTGATCGGTGGGCACACGCTGAGATCCATTACCAGAGAGAGCCATGGTTTGCAACAGGGCCATCTTTAATATTGACTGGAACCTGGGCAAACATTTTCTTGGGCCTCCTCTTTCATGCAATTTCGCTCTCCTCATGCTTTGAGACATACAATAAATAGCAGCTAGACTCAAAATCAGTTTATAGAATTAGATCAGGCAGCGATTGTGATTGGTTGCAAGAGGTTACAGTGTATCATTACCACCCAGTGACTGGCTGCTAGAGGTTACAGCACACATTATGGCTCACTGTTATTTTCTAGAGGTTACAGCACATGATTTCTGCTTGTTGATTGGTTGCTAGAGATTACTGTACATCAATACTTCTCAATGATTGATTGCTAGAGGTTACTAAACATCTATACCACTCACTAATTGGTTGTTAGAGGTTACTGCATATTATTACTGCTCACTGCTTGTTTGCTAAATGTTTGCTGAATGCTGCCTCTATTTACATATCAATGCCGCGGTCCACAACTATTTACATATTATTGCCACCACTATTTACATATCAATGCAGGTTATTTACATGTAAACACAGGGTCTGCAGGTGAGTCATCTGAACATGGCAATAGGGAAGAGCTGGGCAGCAGCAACAGAAGTTTACACTGAGATATCGGGATACAGCACAGGACTAAAACTTCAAGGGGTAAGGGAATTTAAACTGGGATAGCTGGCAAGTATGAGACAGCTGCTTTGGGCCCCACTACAATGATGGGGCCCAGGGCAGCTGCCCCTTTTGCCCTGCCTTAAAAACGGTCCTGGTCTGCGAGGCCAGTAAGGTAATTGTTATGTACCTAGTAGGTGAGCCCAAATTGCAGAGGATGGCCTCTCTTACGACTCTAACTCGTGGCCCCTGATAGGATAGACAGGAAGCACAGGAGTGAGGAGTGGTACGAGTGCCTGGCAGGATCAACAGCAGAAGGTCAGTCCAGAGGTTCAGGAGATTCAGATAGGAACTGGTACTGCAGGCTGGAACCAGACTCAGCGGACTGGAACCAGAACAACTGGAACAGCGGACAGACACCGCAAGCTGGAACTGGATCAGGTGGACTCAGCAGACAGGTACAGCAGACTGGAACTGGAGCAGGATGGCTCATCAGACTGGTACAGCAGGCTGGAGGAGAGTTGTGGAAGGTCAGGCAAGCCGGGTCGGTTATCAGGCGGGCAGCAAAAGGATCAGAGGAGCAGGCAGATGAATCGTCAGACAGGCCGGGGTCAGGTGCAGGCGGATAGCAGGAATAGTCTTCAGACAAGCCGGATCAACACAAGAACAGGTTTTCAGATTATCAGGGAACACACGGAAAGCAGACAGCAAAGTTTACCTGTGTCAGTCAGGTTTAAATAGCCCGCCTGGCGCTAATGTATGCGCGCGTTCCTGTGCGTGTGTGCGCATTGGCAATCGCGCACCAGCAGGTCTGGATTGACTGTTACTGGCAGGATCTTCCTGACAGTAATACTGTGATGACTGTCAAATTCTCTGTCAACAATGTCCTCAGGAATTTCAGGATTAAAGAAATTGGAGGGAAGGCATAGGACAGTTGCCCAACCCAAGGATGGGTCAAGCCGTCCGTCCTCTCCGCTAATTGATGAGGGTGGCGTGAGAGGAACTGGCTCACCTTGCAGTTGGATGATGAGGTAATAAGATGCAGCTGCAGACACCCCAACTTGTGGATGGTCTTTTTGAACACTTCTGGGTGAAGGGACCATTCATTGGGATCCTTGAAAAGTCTGGATAGGTGATCCGCTTCCAAGTTCTGACAGCCTGGAAGATATATGGCCCTCAAATCTGGGAGATATTGTTGTGCCAATGTCATGGTCGGTTCCACCTCTCTCAAGAGGGATTGGCTGTGTGTTGCTGTATATAGGACACTGCTGCCGTGTTGTCCAGACGGAGCAGGACTGGGCGACCCTGTATGTGAGGCAGCAAGGTGGCCAACGGCATTAATGCTGCTGGAAATTCCAGAATATTGGAAACTAGGCATGAGTGGGAAATTCCCCTCTGCCCTGGATCTTGAGTTATTCACAGGTGGTGCCCCACCCTGCTGCGCTGGCATCTGTGTTAACAATGATCCATGGCTGCAGCCCTAATGGACGATGCTGTTTAGAATTTCTTGTTTCATCTACCACCAGAGACTCTGGCGCATCCGGCTGGTGATCCTGATTGGCTTGGCTAAACAAACTCTCTTCCACTGCATCAGGAAGCTCTAAGTTTCCAGTGAGCCCAGGGGATCATAGGGATACATGAAGTCATTGTCCCGAGAAGACTCATGCACTGGGATGCTGACATCACTGATGCAGCCAATGCCTGTTGGAACCTCTTCCTGATTTTGGGGAGTTTCTGAAGTGGCAAAGAAACTGTGGCCGCCTGAGTATTGAATTGGGTCCCTAGAAAGACCATATTCTGTGTAGACTCCAGCTGGCTCTGGAAATGCCTGTCCCAATGCAAATCTGAGGAACTGCTGGTATGACTGAAGGATCTGCTGGTAGGCATCCTGCAAGTCCACCGAAATCCTCCAGTCTCTCCAGTCTTAAATAACCTGGATTATGGTATTTAAAGACTCCATCTTGAGTCACTCTATCCGGATAAATTCATTCAGCCTTTTGAGGTTGTTCTGGAGGTGGTCGTTTGAACAGCCAACAATGACCTTGCACCACTGTGGACTGAATCCACTGATTTTGGCAGTGGTCTTGCCAGAACTGGGCCCTTTGGGCAGCCTGGCTCCAACTGCCTCCTGGGCCTTAGCTCTCTGCGATCTTATTAAGGTTGACTGTGTACCCCTCCAACCCCTTCTGGAGTCCTTGGATGGGCAAAAGCCTCCAAAATCCGGGTACCTGTTTGGCGCTCCTCTGGATGGTTGCTCCCTCTGTCGTCTGGACCTTCGATCTTGGGGCAGAAGACCTGATTTTCCTCCTGTAACCCTGGAGATGGCAGTCTCCAGTTTTTTGGAAAAACAGCGCCTTCCTATCAAAAGGCAGTTTACAGCAATTCTGCTTTGAGGATGGGTCGGCCACCCAGGGTTTTAACCACAATGCTCTTTTGGCTGTGACTGAACTGAGCATGGCTCTGGAGGACCATCGAATGATGTCTATAGCTGCCTCACCTGCGAAGTCAGCAGAGTTTTATCTCATAAAGAGACTTGATGATTTTTTTTTCTTTTGGCAGCTGGTTTTTGATCGCATACTCTAAGTTCTGCACCCGCACTCGCATAGCGCTTGCTACAGATGTTAGGCAATGGCGGGCTTACAAGCACCACCTAACGTGAGGTAAAACTTTTTTAAGTTCATGTCAATGCGTCTATCAAGGATATCGCAAAAGGAAAAAGAGTTTTCCATCAGAAGTGTCATATTCTTGGCCAGTCTGGTGACTGCCGCATCCACCGTTGGCGGGTTAGATAAAAGGAGCCACAACCTCCTCTGCGAGTGGATACGTCTGCAACCTATTGGTTGAGGAGGATTTTCTCTCCCTTCTCCCATTCCTCCTGAAACAGGCCTCTTATTTATGTCATAAGAGGAAAGGTAGCTACCTGTTTCATTAGGTTCCTCCTATGGAACCCAAAAGCTTGTTTACACTTGCAACAGGCTTTGCTGTTGCACTGAAAAGTGATCTGTTCTTAGGTCACTTTTCAGAGGCATTTGATATCACGTAGAGGGGACAAGTGTTTCTGCTATGCGATTTTCAAAGAGCAATTTGCACGCAATGTTGCAACTCGCATGGGGGCGGCCCATTCACTTGGCTATCTTACGTGTGCAAAAAGAAGCTCCTGCTCCTATTTAGGGGCAACAAGCTGCGCACAATGTTTTTAAAGGCGCGTTCTCCCACGTGACAATCACAGCAGAATCAAATTGCATTTAGGGTGCCCTGAAAGGATAAAGGCACCTAATGCGTGTTGTGCAGCAATTGCCACACGATTTAAAATCAGATTGTATGGTGTTTGATAATAAGTTTTCTCCTTCTTTGGATTAGATTCTGGATTCTCCCACTTCAGTGCATATTCTACTGCCTTAAAAAAATGGTGGCATCATTGCAAAATCAAAGCCTAAACCTTTAGGACCCTCTGCCGAGGAGGAGGCGGTATCTTCTCCTTCTGCCTGGAAGGTTGGCTGTAATACTGGGTCTGGGGAATCAGCCCGCCTAATCCGCTGGGCTGGAGTTACCCCTGAAGTGCCTGGTACCCCTCTAGTTAGAGAGGATTGAATGGCTTGGTTTAGACCTGGTGCAGGGCCCACACTGTTCGTCTGCTTCTGTCCCTGGTTGTCCGAGACGACCGGAAAATTCTGCCAGGGAGTCATGGACTACTTTCTTGGGCAAGGTTGACACCTGCTGACTCTCGTACTCTTGGTCTTTGGCAAGCTGCCTGAAGCAGTTGCTGCAAAGTAGCTTTCCTGGCACATGACCAACATTTGCCTTTCGGGCGATGAGACCTCAGGAGGAGAAGCTGTGTGCTTTCTCTTAAGCGTACACTTGCGCCCTTTGTACTGGGGTCTGCCAGGACTGGAGGAGTCACTTTCTGCCCTGGAAAAATTCTGACGATCCAGAGGGCCTCTGGACCTCCTAGAGCGGGAGTGTGAGCGGCCGGGGATGCAATAGACAAGAAGGCACGCTCGTCCAGGCATAATGCACTCTTTTTCCTGCATCTTCTTACTTACCCAAAGTTGGCCCTTACCTGGTATTACATAGTTACATAGTTACATAGTAGGTGAGGTTGAAAAAAGACACAAGTCCATCAAGTCCAACCTACGGTATTGCGGCGGTCTTTGTTATGTGGTGTTAGGCTCATGCTGGTGGAAGAACCGAAAGGTGCAAGGGGGACTGCATGTCAACAGAGAGAAATAAGGGAAGCGAGAGAGGGAAAAAAAATACATATTTACCCTCCCCGTTTTTTTGGCAAAGAGAAACAAATTTAAATAAAAGAAATCTGAGCAAACCCCCCCCCCCCCCATAAATACATTTTTACTTGCTCCCTCTCCCTTCTATCCCCATTACTAGAATAGAAAGACTTACCTGTCATTGACTGCTCCTCAGAATGAGATGCTGTCTCTCTGCATGCCTAAATCGCAAAGGTATCCATTACCTGGCCATTTGTGCCCTTTTAAAAGAGCACCTGAGCGAGAGAGGGACTCAGTCCCCCCCCCCGCCTCTGTTCTAATCAAAAAAGGGCTAGTACAATTAGGAGGGAAGCCACGTCCAGCCACACAAAAGGACACTTTTAAGCTGGCTACACATCATGAAAGGTCCATGCAATATGCAGGACCAACATGGGAGAGCCAAAGGGGAATGCATGTTCCCTGTTATGTATTTCAGGATGACAATTGGTGGGCAGCAGCATCCGCAGGGTAGCAACAAGCAGCTGATTGGTGCATTCTGGCGGGCCCCTAAGCCCGCGAATTTCAGAGGTGATAAAAGAAGGGCCGTCCGGCCGTTACCGTCAGACCGTGTGGAGCATGACCGGGACTCACACCGCAGCGCAAGGATGGAGAACCGTTCGCCTGTGGGAAGAGAGAGCCTTCTTCGTCGCCTCATTGAGAAGGCGGAGAGCGCCGGAGGGGAGGAGTGGCTCCTTCACTGCCTGGAGGCTGGTCAGTCCGAAGCTCCGCCCAAGCCGTCTCTTAGCACAGCCCAGGAGAAAATGGAGGAGTCCGCAGCAGACATGCGCAGCCCGCGCCGACAGCCGAAGAGGGCAAAGAAGAAAGCCAGAGAAGAGGCTTCACAGTGCCATGCTGGCAGAAGGCGAGCCCGCAGTGTCCCCTATATGAAGACCCCCCCACGTCAAGAAAGCGCTCAGCCGGCTGTTGCAACAAGCAATGAGCAGACAAGGAGTTTGCCTATGGGTGAGACTCGCACTTGTAGTAATGTCACTGATTTAAATAGTTTGGCTGATACTTTAGCTAGTATTGTGAGAGAAATTAAAGGGGCACACACAGTTGGTGCTAATGTTAGTACAGCATTAGGTGCACAGTGTTCTGGTGCTTTCCATGTCACTGATAATGATACTTTTCAGGGGGCACAGCTATCTGGTGCTATGAATACAAATGATGGTATGTCACAACATAGTTTGGATGATGTCAGCCCTATATGGCGCAATTTGTCAGAGGTGCCCTTTGCTACCAATGCGAGTGCACCAGTGCAAAAACCTTTTCAAATACCTCATTCTCTTAACCCCTCTCCGCGCGCCACCCACCCTGTAGTGGCGGAGTCCTCCTTTAAGATCCCTATGCCGTGTGAAATTTCACCGTTAGGCTTTCATTTGCCTGACGCTGTTAAAGGGAAAATTTGGAGGGGGGATTTGTAGATTTATTGTCACTATTGCCTGCTTCCAAAGATTTTCTACCTAAATTTGAAAGGAAGGCCGAGGACCGCTCTGAGGAAGATAGGAGACGTTCTGTGCCCAAAACTTTTCAAAATTGATTGCAAGCTTTCTGCATTTATGCAGCGGTGCTGGGTGAGCAATCCCCAGATAAATGTTCAGGCTTATTTCAGCACGTGGATATAATTGCGGAAGCTTTTCGTCATTTTGGTGGTACCTCATGGTTTACCTATGATGAAAATTTCAGACAGAAATTAGCGGTTCATCCATGTTTAAAATGGGGTTGTAAGGATGTCGGCTTATGGCTGAACCTAATGCTGCCACAGAAGCCCTCATTTACACCTCGAACGGTTGCCCCACAGAATGCCTTTCGTAAAGGGTTCTGTTTCGCTTTTAATGAAGGGCAGTGTAAATTCCTGTCAAACTGTAGGTATAAACATGAGTGCTCCTATTGCAATGGGGCCCACCCAGCGAATAGGTGCTTTCGGAAGTCATCAGCGACTTCCCTCCCATCTTTATCCAGGGACACTGGTGGCAAAAGCCATAACTCCAGTGAGTTTGTTAAGAATGCGACCGTGGTTAGATCTCTACCCAGATCGCACGATGGCACGGCTCCTAATTGACGGTTTCCAGGATGGTTTCTTGGTTCCCTCATTTTCTGGGCCGGGTTGCGTTTTTGTAAAGAACTTACTGTCAGCTAGGAGGCATCCTGTCATTGTTTAAGAAAAAATTGATAAAGAGGTTAATGAAGGCCGGGTAGCTGGCCCTTTCCGCAATCCACCGTTTTCTAATTTCTGTCTTTCTCCTTTGGGCATTGTCCCCAAGAAGGAGCAGGGTACTTTCAGACTTATCCATCATTTGTCCTTCCCAGCTGACAATTCACTTAATGACGAGGTTTCAGAAATCCTTGCCCCTGTTTCTTACTCCTCTTTTGATGAAGCTCTAATGCTTTTGAGGCGTTTTGGACAGGGGGCGTTGTTAGCTAAGGCAGACATCAAATCTGCTTTCCGTCTGCTACCCGTGCACCCGCAAGGTTTCAATTCCCTGGGTTTTCATTTCCAAGACAAATTTTATTTTGACAGATGTTTGCCCATGGGCTTCTCCTTATCTTGTTTTTATTTTGAGGCTTTTGCTACATTTCTACATTGGGTTTTGTCGGAAGGTTCCCCTTTTGGGGGTCTGCTACATTACTTAGATGATTTCCTTTTTATTGGCCCAAAGGACTCACAGTTATGTCTTGAATCATTGAACTCGTTCTTTCATATCTGTGATTCCTTTGGGATTCCAATTGCGCATGAGAAAACTTTATTTCCATCGACTACTATTGAATTCTTGGAGATTATCATTGACTCATCACTGATGGAGTTTAGGCTACCCAAGGAAAAGTTGTTCCGTATGAGAACAATGATCTCGTTGTTTTTATCCAAATGCAAGGTTTTGTTGAAGGAGGCTCAATCCCTATTAGGTCTTTTTGCGTTTGCAGCTCGGGTCATTCCTATTGCCAGAATTTTTTCTAGGCGCTTTGCTTTGGCTACGAGTGGTTTGAAGAATCCTTACTCTCATGTTTGCATTTCTGCAAACGTCAAAGAAGACTTAAGAATATGGGATTCTTTCCTTTGTAATTTTAATGGGTCCACGGCCTGGCAGCATCCTTTTATAGACAATTTTAAGCTGAATTTCTTTACAGATGCCGCTGGTTCATCCGGCTTTGGAGCCTTCCTGAATGGTCTCTGGTGTGCCTCTGAATGGCATTCCAGTTGGCGGCTTCCAGAGATTTTGCATAATATAGTCCTCCTCGAGTTGTTTCCTGTGGTAGTTTCTGTGGTAATCTGGAAAGATAAGTTCATGAATCGCAGGGTAATGGTTCATACAGATAATAAAGGTGTACTTTTTGCTATCAACACATTGTCATCCAAGTCAGAGCCAGTCATCAAACTCTTACGTTTTTTAGTTTTGCACTGCATGCGTTTCAATATCTGGTTGAAAGCTCGCCACATTGCAGGTATAGATAAAACAATAGCTGACGCTCTTTCTCGTTTGCAGTTTCACAGATTCCGGGAGTTGGTTCCATCAGCGGATCGACACGGCACCCCTTGCCCAGATTGCCTCTGGGGCTTGATTTGGGACTGATAACTGCTCATCTCCAGAATTCGGTAGCACAGAAGACATGGCAAGACTATAACCTAGCCTGGTCCAGATGGTGCTCTTTTTGCTCTGACATGGTGGTGGATGTTTTAGACATTAATGATTATATCGCTTTGGCTTTTGTGTCCTACCTGATGCAGGCCCAGCTCAGCCCTGCCTCAGTTAGTAAGATCTTAGCCGGGGTTTCCTTTTTTCTTAAATTTTCTGGCAGACCTGCCTTGACCTCTTTTTTCTCGGTCAGTCAGATCCTTAAAGGATTTCGAAAGTCATCGCCTACAAAGGATGCTAGGCGCCCTATTTCAGTTTCTTTATTAATCAGACTAATGTCGGTTTTGGAGGATGTTTGTTTTTCTAGTTTTGAACTCCTGCTTTTCAGGGCAGCATTTTCGGTGACCCTTTTCGGTGCCCTGCGGGTGGGTGAGTTTACGGCTCAAAACAAATCATCTTCTTCTTTTCTGTTGTTCTCTCATGTGTCCATGCAGCCGGACGGTTTACGTCTTTTTCTTTGCAGGTCCAAAACTTTTGGGTTGGGTAATGGTAAGTGGATATCTCTGGCCTCCTCTCCCAACCTGTTGCTATGCCCTGTTGCCCACATGGCCAATTATATAGCGGCTAGACCCTCCTTTGACGGTTCTTTCTTTATTCATCAGGACTTGTCCCCTTTGACCAGATACCAGTTTTCTGCTGTGCTTTCCTCATGCCTTATGCCGCGTACACACGGTCGGACTTTCCAGCATACTTGGTCCGGCGGACCAGAGTGTGCCGGACAATCCGCCCGTGTGTGGGCGGCGGCAGACTTTTCCGGCGGACTTCTTCCCAAAAGCCCGCCGGACCTAGATTTGAAGAAAGTTTCAAATCTTTCCGTCGGACTCAGTTTCGGGCGGAAAGTCCGCTCGTGTGTGTGCTGGTCCGACGGAAAGCCCGCTCGTGTGTAGGCTGGTCCGACAGACCAAATACGACACGAGGGCAGGGTATTGCATCTCGCGCTCGCTGCAATAGGAAAAACAAATCTTCCTATTGCGGCGAGCGCGGGGCATACCAGGCCCTTAGGTCTGGTATGGATTATAAAGGGAACCTCGCTACGCCGAAAAAACGGCGTGGGGTCCCCCTAAAATCCATACCAGACCCCGATCCGAGCACGCAGCCTGGCCGGTCAGGAAAGGGGGTGGGGACGAGCGAGCGCCCCCCCCTCCTGAACCGTACCAGGCCGCATGCCCTCAACATGGGGGGTGGGTGCTTTGGGGGAGGGGGGCGCCTTACGGTGCCCCCCCCCACCACAAAGCACCTTGTCCCCATGTTGATGAGGACAAGGGCCTCTTCCCGACAACCCTGGCCGTTGGTTGTCGGGGTCTGCGGGCGGGGGCTTATCGGAATCTGGGAGCCCCCTTTAATAAGGGGGCCCCCAGATCCCGGCCCCCCACCCTATGTAAATGAGTATGGGGTACATGGTACCCCTACCCATTTACCTAGGAAAAAAGTGTAAGTAATAAAACACACTACACAGGTTTTTAAAATATTTTATTAAACAGCTCCGGGGGGGGATCTTCCTCCGGCTTCGGGGGTCTTCTTCCGGCTTCGGGGGTCCCTCCGCTTCATCTTCTCCCGGCGTCCGGTTGGTTCTTCTCCGCTCTCCGGCCTCTTCTCCCGGTGTCCCAGGTCTTCGGCCGGCCCCTCCGCCATCTTCATGTAGCTCTATTGCCAGCGGAGGTCCGGACTTCTGGGCTGCTGGGCTACTTGTCTTCTCTTCTCTTCCCCCAGATGTTGACACGACGCTCTCTCCGGCTGGACTGGTCTCTGAGGGCTGCGTTGTGACTTATATAGGCGGAGACCCCGCCCCCTTTGGATGTCACAGTCCCTGGGCATGCTGGGACTGTGACGTTTTAGGGGGCGGGGTCGACCACGCCCCCTAAAACGTCACAGTCCCAGCATGCCCAGGGACTGTGACATCATAACGGGGCGGGGACTCCGCCTATATAAGTCACAACGCAGCCCTCAGAGACCAGTCCAGCCGGAGAGAGCGTCGTGTCAACATCTGGGGGAAGAGAAGAGAAGACAAGAAGCCCAGCAGCCCAGAAGTTCGGACCTCCGCTGGCAATAGAGCTACATGAAGACGGCGGAGGGGCCGGCCGAAGACCTGGGACACCGGGAGAAGAGGCCGGAGAGCGGAGAAGAACCAACCGGACGCCGGGAGAAGATGAAGCGGAGGGACCCCCGAAGCCGGAAGAAGACCCCCGAAGCCGGAGGAAGATCCCCCCCCCCGGAGCTGTTTAATAAAATATTTTAAAAACCTGTGTAGTGTGTTTTATTACTTACACTTTTTTCCTAGGTAAATGGGTAGGGGTACCATGTACCCCATACTCATTTACATAGGGTGGGGGGCCAGGATCTGGGGGCCCCCTTATTAAAGGGGGCTCCCAGATTCCGATAAGCCCCCGCCCGCAGACCCCGACAACCAACGGCCAGGGTTGTCGGGAAGAGGCCCTTGTCCTCATCAACATGGGGACAAGGTGCTTTGTGGTGGGGGGGGCACCGTAAGGCGCCCCCCTCCCCCAAAGCACCCACCCCCCATGTTGAGGGCATGCGGCCTGGTACGGTTCAGGAGGGGGGGGGCGCTCGCTCGTCCCCACCCCCTTTCCTGACCGGCCAGGCTGCGTGCTCGGATCGGGGTCTGGTATGGATCTTAGGGGGACCCCACGCCGTTTTTTCGGCGTAGCGGGGTTCCCTTTATAATCCATACCAGACCTAAGGGCCTGGTATTGCCCCGCGACGGGGCTCGCAAGGTGTCAATCTCGCCGATAAAAGCGGCAAGATTGACATCCTTTGCTAGTCCCGTCGCACCTGAGTCACGTTCAAAATGAACGGACTTGGCCGTGTGTGGACAAGTCCGTTCATTCTGAAAGTCCGCCGGAACTCCGGCGAAAGTCCGTCGGAAAGACGGGCGGACTTAGCCCGCCGGAAAGTCCCGGCGTGTGTGGGCAAGTCCGTCCGTTTTAAAGTCCGGCGCACCTGGCGGACAAAGTCCGTCAGAAAGTGTGCCGGACCAAGTATGCCGGAAAGTCCGACCGTGTGTACGCGGCATCAGGCGCCTTAACCTAGTAGGTTTGAAATTCTCATCACACTCCTTTAGAATTGGGGCTGCCACTATGGCTGACCTATTGGGTTTCCCTCCTGAGTGTCAAAAGAGGGTTGGCAGATGGGTTAGTAATAGGTATAAGCTTTATGTTCGCCCTGAATTGTTAATTGTCTGATTTTATTTTTCAGATCCTCCTAAATACATTATTTGGGTTGTAGGCCACTCCTACGTTTATTGGGCTGAAAGGCTGGCTGCATCCAGGAGCTATTCCAGCAATTTAGGTCTGGACTTTAACAAATTTAAGATTTTGTGGTCTGGTGTTAGGGGTCTGAGATGGGGTAATCTTAGAGACCATTTAATATATTTATCTTCTATTTGGCCCGCCCCGGTAGTTTTAGTTATTCATTTGGGAGCGAACGATATTGGCAAGGTTAGGACGTGGGAATTGCTTTGCGAGATGAAGAACGATTTTTGTGCCATCAAGCTGCTGTTTCCTCGTACTATTTTGGCCTTTTCTGAAATGGTCCCTAGGCTCCTTTGGTCCCCCTGGGGTAATTTCTTTTATGTGGATAAAATTAGGAGACGTTTGAATAGGACCATTCATAATTTCCTTGCATCATCTGGGAATTTGTCCTTCCGCCACTTAGAGTTGGAAGGTTTTATTCCAGGATTATTTAGAGAAGATTTGGTACACCTATCAGACATTGGTATTGATATTTTCAATATGGGTCTGCAAAGTTTGATTGAGAATGCCATGGTGTTGGGGGGACCTCAGCCAGCAGCTGCTCTCCTGGCCTCGGCCGGTGGGGAATAGTCGTCCAGCATTGTCTGGATGGACACCGTATAATTTTGATGGTTATATAGCCAAGATGGCTTCATATTTATTTGTATTTATTTAAACATTGACAGGTTACCCTTGAACAACACCATGGCTAATATTTTATACCAATTGAATAAATGGTTAAAGAAAGAATTGTTGTGGTCTCTTTGTTTAATAACTCCTTTGTGCTAGCCCATGAAAGGTCCATGCAATATGCAGGACCAACATGGGAGAGCCAAAGGGGAATGCATGTTCCCTGTTATGTATTTCAGGATGACAATTGGTGGGCAGCAGCATCCGCAGGGTAGCAACAAGCAGCTGATTGGTGCATTCTGGCGGGCCCCTAAGCCCGTGAATTTCAGAGGTGATAAAAGAAGGGCCGTCCGGCCGTTACCGTCAGACCGTGTGCAGCAGGACCGGGACTCCCACCCCCCCCCCCCTTTTTTATTTAATACATTAGTCATGGGTTGTTCAGTGGGGAATAGTCGTCCAGCATTGTCTGGATGGACACGTATAAATTTTGATGGTTATATAGCCAAGATGGCTTCATATTTATTTGTATTTATTTAAACATTGACAGGTTACCCTTGAACAACACCATGGCCAATATTTTATACCAATTGAATAAATGGTTAAAGAAAGAATTGTTGTGGTCTCTTTGTTTAATAACTCCTTTGTGCTAGCCCATGCAATCTTCTGCAGATTTTCTTCCTCAGATTTACCAAAACCACATAATACGGGGTCAAACCTTAAGAGCCTCAATTTGTATGCAATCAGGCAGACCCCTGCACTACATGGTCCTGGCAAATCTAAAGGTAATCAGACAACAAAAGCTGCACAGTGTGTATGGGGTCTTTAGAGACATGAGAGCTAGAAAAAGAAAAAAATGACTTATAGAGATTGACAGACCTAGAAAAAGTTCCATAGGAAAGAAGACATCAAGCAGTCTCAGCTGCTGGATCCGGACTCTAAAGCAGGCATGCCACAAGAGGATTGTCGTCTCTGATTAGAGAACACCTCGGCCGCAAAAGACCACCAGAAGGGGTTCCCCACCTTGTTGGTGCGTTTAGCAGCCTAAGATGTGGGCCTGCGTGCTGGTAGAGGTTTGAACCCAGATGGACTCTGACATAATCGGCAGGTAAGAGCTTATCCTGAGTGTACCGGTCTGTAGGTGTTGATCTTTGAGGACAAAAAGGAGAATGGGGGAGGTAGCTCGCAGTCAGACTTTTATATAGATAAACAGGTCCTGTGGGTGGATATAGGGGTGGAGCTATATCATATGTATGCTGCCATGTTGGCGTCAGGAAAACTGTTTTTAATTTGTAAGCAACAAATCTCAGAAAGAGGCTCGGTCGGTTAAGACGGCCCTGCTGCTGCAGCTGTGCATAGAAACCAGCTTTCAGGTTGTTGTTTTTTTTTTTGTCAAAACCTAATTGAACAAGATGTTAGAAGATTGGTTTCTATGCAGCGCTGCACCAGATTTTGCACTCTCCAATTTTAGTAAATCAGCCCCTAAATGTCCATGCGCACATACTGTAGGTATTTACAGGAGTGTAGAGGCATGGGCAATAAAAGGCAGAAAAAAACCTCACCAAAGTCACGTTCAGGAGAGGAGCATTTCAGCATAAAAATAAAAAACCTGATGCACCTAAATGTGACGTGTTTAGTGCTTGAGGATTTTTTTCATTCCAATGGCCAGAATAAATAATCAGTCTGGCCAATGGAATAAATAAACGGCTGAGGCTCCTAAACGTGTTTTCAAAAATGTGGCTTAGACGCGTTTTTAAATCTGCTTTTCACCTGCCAGGAGAAAATCGTGTATAAAGCCCCCAGTGTGCAGGAAGCCTCAATTGTATATTTACAGAATATATAAACCCAACATTCCTGATATGTGCCTGCTGTACCATGTACTTGTATGAAAAACTATCCCATTCTCTTTGTATTACTTCCTTTGTGTTAAATCTCTGGTTTTCCTGCCAGTCCCTCTGCTTTCCTATTGGGCCTCATACACACTGGACGTTATAAAAACTCCAGTAGTGTTAACTGTATAAAGCTGTAGCTGTAGAATGAATTTTGCAGTATTTTTGCTGAGTGTTTATCAGCAAAACTATACTCCCACAAAAGCTTATGGTTCAAAAACACTGATAAACGCTGAATAGCCAACACTGAGCGGTAACTAATTGCCACTGATATCACCAGTGACACTAATACAGTGATCAATGCTAATAACACTGGCTGGGAAGGGGTTAACATTTTAGGTAATTAAGGGGTTAAAGCAGTAGTAAAGTCCGCTTTGTGATTTTTACCTACAGGTAAAATGAATCTCTCCTAAACATGCACCATTTAGGAGATATTCACCCTGAATGCAGCCGATGATGTCACTGGCGCATGCGCTCTGAAGGTCCGGCATATCATGCTGGATCTTTAGTGCACCGTGCCGTAACCGAGGGCTCCTGCGTGCATGCGTGGGAGTGACGTCATCGCGGCTCTGGCCACTCACACAGCCAGAGTAGGCGAACCCGGAAAGAAGACCGGGGGGGGTAAGATGGAAGCCCTCTTAGCGGTGACAGTGCGCTGCTGGAGGGTTTCATTTTAAGGTAAGTATTTCATAATGTGCTAGTAAGCTATCATTTTGCAGAGGAAAGTTTTTTTTTTTTTTATTGCAGTGGTTTACTACCACTTTAAATGTGTGCCTAACAATGTGTACTGAATTTTACTAAATATCTCTTTGTTTCTTATCCCTTCTTTGCATGGAGAAGAAACAGTGAGATCTTTCCCTATGTGTTTTTTTTTAAACAGACTATGTAACTATATACAGAGCTCTGTGTTGATTGTCAACACAGGGCTCTAATTGGACATAGCCGATCAGCAGGTCTCGGCCTTGAATCATTAGCCGGGACCTGTTGACAAACTCCCACTGTGTACTATGACATAATCACAAAGGATGTCGGGGAAGGAGGGAGTGCCCTAAATCCAGAATCAGGCAGCGACATACCAGTACATCGATTTGCCTATGCGGGCCGTCCAGTACATTGTGGGCAGGCAATCCTCAAGTGGTTAAAAACTGACCACATTAAACAGGAGAACACCCCTTGGTCAGTTCTCTAGCTATTCTGGGAACTCAGCCTGCTCTCCTCTAATGATCAGACTTATCCTGACACCCCCCTCCCCCAGCACACCCTTTCACTGAGAAGCTCAGTGTGCTGCTGTTTCTCCTCCTCCAGCTCTTATGCAGCCGAGAACAAAGGGAATGTGATCACTTATAAAAAAGGGGAAAAAAGGTATTTATAATCTATACACAAATGTTTTGCCTTCCATTTTAACAGCTTCCTGTCTGCCCCATAGCAAATTTACTGCTACAGGGCGGCCGTGCAGTGCAGAATCGCGTATGTAATATATAATCAGTACACATTATGTGTGTGTGTATCACACACCCAGGTATGTATGTATATGTATATGTATATGTATATATATATATATATATATATATATATATATATATATACATACACACACATACACACACACATTACACACACACATACATACATACATACCTGGGTCTGCACTTCTGGGTTTTGGGTGCCAGTGCGTGCCAGCGATGGCTTGCTCCCGCTGTGATTTTAAACAGCGGGAGTTGATCAGCGGATCCCGCTGATCGTTCGGTACACTAACAGAATGCCAGTCTGCCTATGTAAACAAGGCAGGTTGCCGTTCTGCCAGTACAGAAGAAATGGATACTGTGTTTCTGTAAAGCAGAAACATCGATCCATGTCTTCCACTAGTAAAAGCACCTTCCCCACAGTAGTAAAGCACAACCTAGGCACACAGTTAACCCTTTGATTGCCCCTGTTAACCCCTTCCCTGCCAGCGTGATTAGTACAGTGACAGTGCATATTTTTACCTGCTAAAAAAATATATATAATGTTTGGGGGTTCTGAGTAATTTTCTAGCGAAAAAAATTATGATTTCTACATGTAGGAGAGAAGTGTCAGAATTTTTCTTGAACAGCTTGTTCCAATGGTACTTAACCATTGGTCCAAGTCTCCAAGCTGTCCATTGAGCTCAGTGCCTCTGACAAGAAGTGAGTAGAGGCACCATGAGCTCATCTTCTCAGTCTGCTGCAAACAGAGGGGTAGATTTACTAAAACAGGTGCACTCAAAATCAGATGCAGCTGTGCATGGTAGCCAATCACCTTTTAACTTCAGCTTGTTCAGTTAAAGGGGTTGTAAAGGCTTGTGTTTTTTCACCTTAATGCATCCTATGCTTTAGTATCACTTTAAGCTTTGGCAATAAAACCTGGAAGCTGATTGGTTTGTATGCAGAGCTGCCCCAGATTTTGCATGCTCCAATTTTAGTAAATAACCCCCAGAGTTTGCCAGCTTGTATTTAATCTGCCTGTTCTCTATGTAGCTTCTGACAGGCTGCACAAGAAGCCCCGTATCTCTGGAACTATAGGTGGCAGGAGCACCACTTTGCCCAGTGGTGGGGTAGGATTGCAGCTACCTACCCCCAAATGACCCTAGGTCACTGAGCTACCACCCTAAATCTTCTCTTTTTTTTTTTTTTTTTGCCTCACCTGCCTCCACATCCCTGGTACAAAGTGATCATTTACAATCACTTTAAAGCGGAGTTCCAGTGAAAAAAAAAAAGTTTTATTTTTTGCATCCCATCATTATTGCAGTTAAATTTCAAAAAGACTATACAATGTTTAAGATCGCTTGTTAAAAAATATAAATATCTTACTGTTATCTTTTATGTTTGTGGCCGTTTCCATCCTTAATGTGGGCATGTGAAGCCCAATCTAGATCGCTTCCTGGTATACATGCTGGGTAACTAGCATGCACCTCTCGATCTCGTGCATGCGCGATTCAACGGCGGCTGTAGCACCGAGCACAGTACTGCCCACAGACTCCAGGGAAATGGGGCGAGGGAGGAAGTCTCGAGGAGCTCTGCGGACCAGGAAGTGGCAGATTACGAGGACTACATAGCAACAGGCCCTTTCTGGTAAGTAAATTATTTTTTTCTAAGGTTAAAAGGAGTCTTTTAATGTAAAATTTTTTTAGGGTGGAACTCCGCTTTAACACACCATTAGCATACCTCCCAACATTTTGAGATGGGAATGAGGGACACCTACTACCAAACGTTATGTGCGCATAGGACACGCCCCCTGCCACACCCCCTTAAAGGAGAATTAACCAAAAAAAAAAAAAGGGTTAATTAAATCCACAAGGACTTTTTTTTTACCACTACTATTCCTTTATATTGGCTTTTAAAATGTACAAATGCAGCAATTTAGAAATTGGATGAAAGGTTTAGCACTGGGAAACACTTTTTTAAAGATAAAAAAGTGCATTTTATATACAACTATATAGATCAGACCAAAATGAGGGACAAATGAGGAGGAAAGAGGGACATTGCTCTAAATCAGGGACAGTTAGGAGCTATGCATTAGGCCTGATTCACATCTATGTATTTTTAGTGCTTTCTGCAGATTTGCACTACAGAAGTGTTCCATAGGTAACCATGTTCAATAGACTAGAGCAAATCTGCAAAATGCAATAAAAATGCATAGGTGTGAGCGAAGCCTTAAGGAGAAGTTTATTCTAAGAGTTCCCATACACTTCTGTCTTGTATGATGTGCGCTGCATCCATGTCAGTCCCTGCCAATCCCTGCTCCCTCTATAAACCTATGGGAAGCGTCCTAGCCTTCCCAGTCATTATTCAGCTAGTCACACCATCCTCCATCTACGTGTGTGACCCATTTGTAGGTTCCGGCTGACGCACACACACACAGTACAGGGGGGATCCGACCATCCACGGAACTGCAAAGCGCTCTGAACTTGTCCAAGCTTTACCTTCCTTCCATATGTGGAGGGGGGGGGTGGGCGGGGCGAGACGGCGGCGAGCGTTCCAATGGGTAGGTGGAAGCTAGCTGGCTTGGGGGCGTGAACTCGTGTCCGTGACGTCACGGGCGAGGGGAGGAGGAAGCGTGAGCCAGCTAAGGGTGCGTTTTCTCCAAGAGCGATAAACAAGAGAGAGGAGAAAAGTAAAAAGACTGAGCGAGAGGAGAAGAAAAGACGGAGCGCAGTGAGGGGAGGCAGCCCGCTCCTAACGCCGCTCTTGCTTTCCTAGAAGAATGAGCCGCGGCTGAGGGGAGGAAGTTTGTGGAGAAGTTGAAGTGGCAGGAAAGTTTCCATGTCCGTGCGGTGTCATTGCGTCAGTTCTCCTCAGCGCCGCACCATGCCGCTCCGTTCTCCGGTGTGAGGGGAAAGTTCGGAAGGAAGGAAGGAGTCGGCGGCTGTGTGTGAGGCGTACTCGCTCGGAATACAAAAGGCGGAGGAGGTTGTCCGTATCAGTCGGTGTACAGAAGGGAATAAGGAAGGATGTACCTGGAGGAGGGCGGCCGGGGGCTGCGGCGGCGGCTGTGCCACTTGCTTTTCGTGCTTCTGACGTTGCTGCCGGTGTCCAGCCGGGCTCTGGTGTGCTTACCGTGCGACGAGTCCAAGTGCGAGGAGCCCAAGAACTGCCCGGGGAGTATCGTGCTGGGGATCTGCGGCTGCTGCTTCATGTGCGCCCGGCAGAAGAACGAGAGCTGCGGGGGAGTCTACGGGCTGCATGGAGCATGCGACAGGGGACTGCGCTGTGTGATCCGCCCCCCGCTCAATGGCGACTCCATCACCGAGTACGAAGTGGGGGTCTGCGAAGGTAGGCAACTTTTCCCACCACAACTGTCAGAGCTGTCATTAGATCTGACACCCAAAACAGCGCGATCACAGTGTTTATTACAGAGTGTGTGTGTATAGACACTGTCATCCTTCACCCCCCCCCCCCCAAAAAAAAAAACAGAGAGTGATCGGTGGTTATTGTGTGTAGATGAAGACATCAGGAGGTGTGACATCATTAATTCCAGCATGATTAGCTCCCATTGCCAGCTGGCTGCATGCTTTCATTCGTATCATTGGATCCTTACAGCGTTTTATTGTGTTGGAAGGGCTTAGGGGAGAGAAGGCAATGCCAGAAGGCATAAGTACACAGCGATTATAATTAATCAGGGTGGACTGTTACTAGGATTGTTTAGAAGTGTGCGCACTCAGGGACCGTGGCCACTTAATAATAGGGTGCTTTGCTGCTGTCTAGATTGCTTTGCTGGATGAGGAGGGCTTCTGCCAAATCTCTTGCAGTGGAGTGTGCTGGCTGATTTAGAGGCTACACCAGCCCTCCTGGATCCCAGTGTGCACATATAGGATGCTTCTCCGTGCTCCTCATCATGTTGTTTTGAGTACCAAAGGAATTGTCTTGATCATAGGATGCTTCTCGGTACTGCTCATCACGTTGTTTTAGCACCAAATCAATTTACTTGGGTATAGGATGCTTCTCGGCACTCCTCATCACATTGTTTGAGCCCTAAAGAGACTGTCTTGGTCTTAGATGCTTCTCCGTGTTCCTGATCATATTGTTTTAGTACCCAATTTCCCTGGTTAAAGGATGCTTCTGGGTGCTCCTGATTACATTTTTACCAGCAAATCAATTGACTTGGTCAAAGGATGCTTCTTGGTCCTCCTTATCGGGTTGTTTTGGAACCAAATCAATTGACTTGGTTATAAGATGCTCCTGATCACATTGTCTTATCACCCATGCAATTACCTTGATTATAAGCTGCTTCGTGGTGCTCTTGATCAGTGTTTTAGCACCAAATCAATTCACTTGGGTATAGGATACTTCTCGGTACTCCTCATCACGTTGTTTAAGCCCCAAAGTAATTGTTTTGACTTCTCGGTGTTCCTGATCACATTGTCTAAGCACCCAAGTAATTGCCTTGGCTATAGGATGCTTCTTGGTGCTCCTCATCCACACCGTTTTACCTACAAGCCAATTGACTTGGGTATTGGATGCTTCTTGGTGCTCCTGATCAGGTTATTTTATAACAAAATCAATAGACTTGGTTATAGGGTACTCCTGATCATGTTTTAGCACCCAAGCAATTGCCTTGGTTATAGGATGCTCCTCATGACATTGTTTTAGCACCTAGGGAATTGACTTGGTCAGTAAAAAGCCACCCTTAAATTCTTTGATCATGGGGTTTCCGCCTCCTTTTGGCCAGGGGTGAATGATGTAAAAATTATTCTAATATCAATACAGAATGCTGTAGATGGACGTGGTGCACGAATTTGCAGAAAGGACATGCTCCATCTGTAGAATGTTGAGGGAATCTGGAAGAGCGAGTGCTGGGAGAGTTTTATGTGGATAATGAAAGCGGAGTCATGTGTGACTTATTAAAAAGCAGAGTACGTCAGCCCACGAGAGATGGGCTTGCGGCTGGTAGTGTAGGAATTAAGCAAAGTGATGCAGTGGATCCCAAGAGGATGCTTGATCGTTTTCAAAAGAGGGCTTAGACAGGAAGGCATGCACACATATTCCATGAAAGACAAGGTAGATTTATACTGTAGGTTAGTCTTTGATTGCTTTGCTCCATTGTCTATGCAGTGCGTGCCTGTCTATAGAGGCGTTTGGAAGATTCCGCTATAATTTTTTTATCTTGCTTGTTTTGAATGTTCAAATACTACATTAAGTAGCAGCTACAGTTTTTGGTAAGCATCTATAACAAAACCAAAAAAAAAAGGCTTTGACAGAATAGTCAGTACAGGTTCTACAGCCATTCAATGACTTTCCTGTATCCATTGCTTTAATGCAACAGGTTGAACAGAGTACCACAGCTGCTAAAATATCAAGCCCGTCCCATTGCTCTGCATGACGGCTGCTTCTGTAGATTACAACGGATCCACGATCCAACACAATTTTGTCTTTTTTTTATTGTCTATTGTAGCTTTCAGTCATCATTTCTTCCACTTGTGGATCCAGGAGACTATTATAACCATTCTGTACTGGAAATTCATGTATTTATACTGTTCATGCAGTGCTTGTTCTATTTAGAATAAACAGTAGAAACATGAATAAGTGTAGTGTTGTGTAGTAAAACCACACTCCAGAGAAAACTGAGCCATGATAAGAGCATGTAACTAAGAAGTCTGCAAACTCTCCAAGAAAATTCTAGGTTAGATGTTTAATGTGTTTGCCTCGAAAAATTCACTCTGTTCATGTCTCCAGTTCTTTGGAGATGTTCTGGTGCATTTAATAAGGCACAAAGCAATATGCAGTAACCAATAAACAATCATCTGTAATTATCTTTGCTGTAAATCGATGAAAGGTTAAATATCGGTTGCTGTGGCAACTGCACTTTGCGCCTAATCATTGCTCCTTTCATCCCATTGATAAAGAAGCTCACATGGATATACATGTGAATGCTTTTTGATTTGTCCTTCTATATCTATATATAGAGAGATATATATTTGTTTTTGTTTCATGCAGTCATTGCAGGTATCTGCTTGGTCGTGCAAAAGGCACATGCCATGGATAAAACCATCTGAAATAGAACTACTAAAGGATTTGGATGAAAATGTATTTCAGTTAAATGGCACATGCTTGGTCTCCATGCAAAAGCTGAAAGATTAGCCCTTCCTGAAGAAAAGAGCAATTGTGCTTGATGCTATCTATATAAAGTGATTCCATTTCAAGGCCTCCGTGTCTTGTATTTTAGGTAGCAAAAGGTCTCCAGAGGCTTTCTAAGTCACCAGCAGATGTTTAATGCTGATTTTCCCTGTTGCCTTCCTTGCTCTCCTATCAGACTAAAGTCTATTGCACTGTTCTGCGGACTGAACAAGATATATTCCAAATATCATTTACTGCTTCAGAAACCATTCACTTAACCTCTGAGAAAACAGCAGGGATTGTATATGTTGTTCCTCTGTTTGTCTCATTTATAATCAGTTGACCTATAAACACTACTTTGCTATTTTTCAAAATGTATTTCACGATGAAGTGTCACTAAGCCCAAATTCTATCTTTTAATTAAAAGAATTGTAAAATACCTTCATTTGTAGTCATCGTTCCCTTCTAATAGCAGTGTTGGACAGCACACTCGATAAAGTTAAAATCTGCTCTGCTCCAACATTCTTTTAGAGGATGGCTACATTTGTTCTCCATAGTTCCACTAGAAGTGGGAATGTAGACAGCCTCCTTGACACTCTCCCAACTACAATAAGTGCCGGTTACAATAAGTAAACCTCCTGTTGATAAAATCATCACCCACGCATCCCAATCAGGCTTCGGCCAGACGGGGACCAGGACACGAGGCATCTACAGGAGGTACCAGGCAGAATGAATGAGATGCCTGTACAGAACATTGAATACTGTGATTTGTAGTTTGAATAGAGTATTACATGTGATCTTATAATAATAATATATATATATATATATATATATATATATATATATATATATATATATATATATATATATATATATATATATATATATATATATATATATATATATTAGTACTCTACTTGTACCCCCTGTTGGGGGTGGCAGAGAGAACATTAATTTAAAAAAAAGTAAAAAAAAGAGGTATGCAAAACAACTGTTGTATTTAGTACTGTATATTGGAGTAAGATATTTTTTTAAGATGGAATGTTTAGTGACACTTTATGATAAACTGCATGTTTACATGCTTTTAAGCTAAACTGATTTAAAGTGTAGATTATTTTAATCATACTGGTTTGTCAATTTTAAAACAAAAGTTTATTACAGTCAGTCAAGGCAGAGTTTGCATATCTGAAATAGCTGAACTAATCGGGTAAAAGGGCTAGGCACAAAACTATGATCTAGTGCACATGCAGTAGCCCTTAAGAGTGAAGGATTGCTTGTGGGGAGATTTCCAAACATGGAGAATATCTCCTTGTAGCCCAGCAAGATACTTCTACTGTATGAGATGCTTACTATTGTTTTTTGAGTAACAAACTGATAACGGAAGCAGTGCTCAAAACCAGAAGTCTGTCTTCATTTGGCCATTTTGTTACAGATTTTTGAGTTTTGGGTATGTGCCAGAGATTGTGTCTTTATATGAAACTGTTGGTGAGGTATCTCCGCTTACATCCTCAGGCTTCTGAATACCTGCCCTAGTAATTATTTGGGGTTTTCATTCTAACGTTTGTGTGTGTGTGTGTGTGTTGGATCTTGTAAGAGAAGTGATACCAGAAACTATTGTAGTGAAATTTCTAGAAGCCAGTTCGGCCGGCTTCTATCAAAGTGGTATGATAGAAAAAGATCTACCAATCACTGAGAGCGCTGACTGGAGTATTCTGGTGGGGGACTGGTCCCCCTGTCAGAACACAGTAGCACATCGGGGAAGATGTACTAATGTTGGATAGTTAGTACAGCGGCTTCTGAGCTGTCAGTTTTTTTTTTTTTTTTTTTTGGGGGGGGGGGGGGGGCTCTACTAGTGTAAACCTGATTCATGAAATTTGACCTAAGCACATATATCTGTAGTGTTTTCTTATCTCTCTCCAAAGCCCTGAGTGTCTTTCTGCTGTTTCCTTGCTCTGTGATCAGCATGATAACTTCTGACAAGTTCTCTGTCAACCAAGATAAAAGGAACCTGAAATTTTGTGTCGAGGGAGGTTGCTATGAATAGATAAGCAGAGAGCTTGACTTGTCACGGCACATCTCTGCAAGTCTCTGCGCCCAAAGGGCCACATTTGGCCTGCAGGCTGCAGTTTGGACACCACTGCTCCTAAGGGTTCACGCACACTGTTGCTCCTAAACTGTACTTTTTGGGGCTTTTGGCTTTTTTTTTTTTTTTTTTTGCCTAAGCCCCTGAATGCATCACAATAAAAGCATATGGGGTTGATTTACTAAGGGCAAATCTACTTTGCACTACAAGTGCACTTGGAAGTGCAGTTGCTGTAGATATGAGGGGAAGCTCTGCTGACTTTATTATCCAATCATGTCCAGGCAAAAAATGCTGCTTTTTTATTTTTCTTGCCTGTCCCTCCTCAGATCTACAACGACTGCACTTCCAAGTGCACTTGTAGTGCAAAGTGGATTTGCTTTTCGTAAATAACCCCCTAATGTGTCCATGTACACATAGGCTTTTGGAGACAGTCAAAGTTCCCTCCTGAATGCAGAAAAATCGCTTTCAGGAGAGGAGCATTAAAAAATGCCGGATGTGCTTAAGCGTTTGGGTTTAGCACTTCAGCATTTATTCATTTCAATGACCAGAATAAATTTACGATTCTTGCCAATGAAGTAAAAGCCAAAGGCACCTTAACCTGCTCGAAAAACTGTGGCTTAGATTTGTTTTTAAAAGAGAAGTACAGTCAACGCTTGTTTGGCTGTACTTCTCCTGTGGGTCACGGGAGTGCAGTTTGTTCTGCACTCGTGAACTATTTTCAGCTGTCGGCTGACGTTACAAAGCTAGTCCAGGCTCGGGCAAGATTGTGACAATGGAGTCTGGATCTGCCCACATGCCTGGACCAGCACTTCCACCCCTTCCACAGCCCAGTGCTCCAGTGAGTCCGGGGGGGGGGCATGCGGGGCAGGGCAGACCAGACCAGAGAGCTGTCTCTCTGCTCACCGAGCTGTGAGAACTGAACGAATGGCGGTGGTCGATTTGCTCGGTTCCCAGTTTTTGAGGCGTCGGGGACAGATGCTGCATTCACCTAGGTAAGTATGAATCTAAAGGGAAAAAAAAAAAGAGCTGTCAATCACAGCTCTATGCTCTGCCCCCTCCTCGCTCACTGAAGCGCTGGACTGTGAAGGGCAGCTCAGTCTCTCAGCGGGTTGCACAGAGGCTGAACCGGGTGTCGGTCCAGGCACCTGGCGGGTCCAGACTTCATTATCACGATGATATGGTGCCTGGATTGGACTTCAGCCCATTCTCTGCTAAAAATGGGTCACAGGAGTGCAAAACGAATGACACTCCTGTGATCCATAGAAGTCCAGCCAAACGAGCTTTGGCTATACTTCATCTTTAAACATAGATGGCAAGGCTTTATAACAAGTAAAATGTAGTGGGATATGAACAGCATGACATGAATTTGCAAACACCTTTTTTTGCAGCACTTTATATATTTATGTAGTAATATTTGTGGTGGTGGGGTTCTCAAAGCTGCAGTAATGTGTGCACTTTCCAGTATTGTCTTTACTGGTAAAGACTAAATTACTTCTCAATAGTAATACTTGTAGAGTTTCCATATATGTTGACTGTGGGCAGAATTTTGACAATGCTGCCAAAAGAACTGCTGTGGGTTAACGGTTTAGATGCAAGAATGCGTTTTTTTTTTTTTTATCTGGAAATAATTTTAATTATATAATTTGGGGTGCATTATAAAGTGAGCCTGTTACCTCCAGGGTCACTTAAAGAAAGGGACCAACCCTGTAAAAGAAAATATTTTATCTATATGGCAGCCCATGTTTTGAAATGTTGCTGCATCACTGCTCTTTAGCAAATGTAGATGGTTTCTCTACCTGGGTCTTGTATCACTACAGGACATACGAGCTGGTGGGAGAGACCATTCAGTGTTTGGCAGGGAATGTACAGGCGGTCCCCTAGTTACAAACGTCTGACTTACAAACGGAAGGCGACAACAGGAAGTGAGAGGAAATCTACCCCTAGGAAGGGAAATTCACTCCTGTAAGAGTTATGATGGGAAAAAGGTTTCTCCACTGATGCTTTATCACCAAGGCTTGTTTCCACAACAACCCAAAATGTTCAAAATCCAATTGTATTTATATTGTAGGTCTGTAATTATTAACAATAACACACTTAAATCTGTCCAAACAAGAGTCTAGTAGATATCCCGGGTATGATAAAGTTTGAAACACAAAAACATAAATTATAATATAATAAAAATAAATAATTAAATAGTAATAAAATAAATTTCCACACGATTCACTATCGCTCAATTCTGCAAGTGTTCTAATTTACTATCGCTGTTTTCTAGCTGGTCTAAAGCCATTTTTGACATAAAGGGACACTTTTTGGTTGCTATGGACAATCTCCAGTTTCCAGGCAGAAAGAACAGTATATGCAATATAAAACTGCATGCAGGGCATGGGCCAGAGCACTGGGGACAAATGGGATGTGAAATTATTTCATACAGTACTGTAATCTGTAAGATTACAGTACTGTATGTGTTATGCTTTTGACATTTTTTTTGAATTTGCCGCCAGGCTCTGCCCCCGTGCATCGCGACGCTCGCAGGGAACGGAGCCTGGCACGGAGAGGCTTCGGGCAGAGGACACAGCCCGCGGACACTGCGGGGGACATCGCAGGATCCCGGGGACAAGGTAAGTAAGGAGGCACCAGGATCCTGCGATGCAATCCCGAGTGTGGCTCGGGGTTACCGCTAATGGTGCTGAATTTTAACCCCGAGCCACACTCGGGAAAACCGCCAGGGAGGCTACAGTCCTTGCAATGTACTAGAGCTGCACATTTCTGGCCAAAATGAGAATCACAATTTTTTTTGCTGAGAATAAAAAGATCACGGTTCTCGCAACGTAAAATCTTTACACTTTTTTTTTTTTTATTTTTATTTTTTTAATTAAAGTAATTAAAAAAAAAAAAAAAATTGCATTTGAAAGACTGCTGCACAAATACAGTGTGACATAAAATATTGCAACAACCACCATTTTATTTGTGTGTGTATGTATGTATGTATATATGTGTGTGTGTGTGTGTGTGTAATAAATAAATATGTATGTATGTATGTGTGTGTGTGTGTGTGTGTGTGTGTGTGTATATGTATATGTATATATATGTATATGTATATGTATATATATATATATATATATATATATATATATATATATATATATATATATATATATATATATATATATATATATATATTATTCTATCGCGGACCAATGGCGTGCCCGCTATCCTGCTTCTGCAGACTGATGTACAGGTATGTCAGTTTGCACAGGCGTGCCATTCTGCCGACGTATATCGGCGTGAGCCGGTCGGCAAGCAGTTAATGTGCTTCAGCACAGTAAAACAAGTAAAATTTTTGTGGTGGGTGGATGCGGTTGTGTACAGACATTGGTTTTATGACTTATATTAGGTCTTCATGTCTTTTATGAAATCTTTGTAATACAATTCTGTGTGATTTCACATTGTACCATGTGCTCCTTCCTGTGCCAGTAAAGTCTGTGTTTGTTGTGTTTTTTTTTTTTTTTTCCTGTAGTTTTGGAGTACAGGAGTTTTGATTGCCAGGGGCATTCTGTAAATAGTGTACAAAACGGCTTTAATTGATGTCATGGTCGCCACGGTTGCAAGGAAGTCACATAAATCATAACATGTTTGATGTTATAGCAGAGGAGAATAAGCCAGGGACAATATTCAGAATGTTCAAACTGTTAGGACACTCACAGGGCTTGCTTGTAAAAGTGGGTGATTTTCCTTGGACTGAGTGAGGGCTCAAAGAATATTGTTTTTTTTGAATGCTGTGTTGGGTTTGGTACACTGTCGGAGCTAGGGTACTACTGATGATTACCCAGTATGAGCGCCTATGATAGTTTTAAAGAGAAAATGAGAAAATGAGTGTCTAATATGGTGTATAGCTAAAAATGCCCAAATGTATTCTTAAGGCCCGCCATTAATAAAAGTTGAGCGAGAAATACCTGGTTGCGGGTCATGGACCACACAGACTTCCTTTTTTAGACACTTATGTACACCAGACCCAACTTTTTCCTGTCATTGCATCAAAAACCTCTTCATAAGGGACCTTGCACACAGGCGTCATAATTTTACTGTAGTTTACTCAGGAATAGTCTCAATTGTACTTATGACGCTCAAATCTCTGTACCCAAATGAAATTAATTCCTTTTCTATTTTTGTTTTGCTGCTCTGTACGCTGTACTACTGATCTTTACTCAGCTGCATGCAATGTCCCATAGACAACAATGCTTTTAATTTCAGATCACTACAACACTCAGCATTTTTTAGTCCCATGTGCAACCGGCCTAAATGTATACTGTTTGATTTTGTTTCCTTCTGCTTTTACTAGTCAAAAGCATATTGTAAGCAGGGCTCAAGTTTTTACCACGATTTTGTACAGGTGAAATGGTTACCAATGTAAAAAGAAGAAAAACGCCTGTAATCTACCTAAAAACTAGAACTTGTTTGAGCTTCAGGGCCCATTCACACCTGAGCGTTTTGTGGCTTGAAGCCTGAAGCTACAAAACACTGGAGGGGAAAAAAATCCATTATTCTCTATGGAGATGATTCATGTCTCCACTCAAACGCCAGAAGCCAAATGCCTGAATATCAAAGTCCTGGCGCTTTATAGCTCAATTCGGGCATTTTTTTTCTTCTCTTTACATTGGTGACCTTTTTGACCTATAAAAAAGCGCAACTTTCTGCCTGAAAACGCTAAGCTTAGGTGTGAATGCAGCCTTGGGCGTTTTGGAGCTTCTAGCGTCGGGCGTTTTTGGAGTGGAGATATGAACCATCTCTATAGACAATAATTTTTTTTTTTTTTTTCCCCCTCCAGCGTTTTGTAGCTTCAAGCTACAAAACGCTCAGGTGTGAATGGGGCCTAAGAGTTACTCGTCCCATCCAACCCCTACCCTGCCCTTAATTCCATCCCTAAACCCGCCCTCATAAATCTTCTTCTCATTAAATGACACTGTTAAATGTTTTATGCAGAATTGCGTTACAAAAAGAAATATTAACAACTTCTTTATCAGTGCAGCCTCACAAGTGCCCATTAGTGCAGCCTTACCAGTGCACGAGGATTAGAGAGGGGAGAGCCAGCCGAATCGCACAGAGCGGGCATCTCCCGCTGTGACACAGCTTGGATATAAATTGCCCCATGGCCGCAGTCGAACGAAGTCCAGCCTCCTGGATCGGCGCCTATGTTAGTTGTCACACTACAATTTCCTGGCATTGGACCAGTGTGCTGTTTATCATAAGAGCCGGTCCAGAATGCAGGACTTTGACTGCGGCCGCTGGTCAATTCCAATCCAAGCTGTATCACAGCAGGAGATCCCCCGCTCTATGTGATCTGGCTGGCTCTCCTCTCTAATCCCTGTGCGCTGGAGAGGCTGCAATGATGGGCGATCCCCTGCTTTGTGTGATCCGGTGGCGCTTGTCCCTCCCCCTACACTCTCCTCGGGTTTTTTCCACTCACCAAATGCAAGGAGGCGAGTAGAAATTTTGAGGGCTGCTGTATGCATAATCATATTACAGTATATCATTCTGATTAATAGTGGTATTAATCAATTTTTTTGGAGGTGATGCCAGGCGTGTTAAAAAAAAAAAAAAATCCTGTAACGGCTTTAACTGCAGTAGTTAAACAAATGGCTTGCTTTAGAGTTGCCTGTCAGAGGGTGTTTGTAACCTGTGGTGAAAATAAGCACCATGGGTCTGCCATTTGTATATGGTCTAATGTAGCCTGATCTGAAAGCTGCAATCCCTACAGTCAGAATGATTACTTATTGCTATGGCTTTATGGTCTTCTTTTATGATTCATGCTTTTAAAACTGGAGAACATTCTTAGCACGCTGTATAATGAAGGTGTAACGCTAAGCCATTATGCACATGTTATTAATGCACATTGAACTTATTTAGCAGCTCTTAACAACTACCTGGGAAATTGTATCCTTGTAAGGTCACATTAAAATTTTTCATTTATACTGTATATATCTTTTTATATTAGTTTGGGAATGCTATATTTCCTACAAACTAAATAATATACACTGATTTGGGCTATTTTCACCAAAGAAATGTAGCAGAATACATTTTGGCCTCAATTTATGAAGAAACATTATTTATTTGCATAATTTTTATAATTTTTTTTTTTTTTTTTTCTACATCATTTTTGGTCTTTTTATTTTTTATTTTTTTGTTTAGCAAGAAATAACCCCAGTGGTGATTTAAAACCAACAAAAAGAGAGCTCTATCTGTGCCAAAAAAGTGTGACAACACTGAAAGCTGAAAATTGGCCTGGGTAGGAAGGGGGTAAAAGTGCCCGGTATTAAAGTGGGTAAATTATGTGAACATGTAACAAATTATGTGTTAACACATCTTGACTGCAAGAGTAAAAGTGTTTGTGAACCCAACAGTATAAAGCTGTGCCAGCCCCTCTATTATAGGCAGGCGTAGCACACTAAAAGTTTTAAACACTCCCCGTCCGCCGTATGTAGAATGACAGCCAGAAAGTGGTTCAGTTATCCTGACTGGGCATCTTATGACGTCCAGCAAGATAAGCCGCTAGCGTAGGGGCACGCAGCGCGGCGATCGGTGGTGTGTTAGCAGGGTTGGATTTGATTTAAATCCTAGACAATTTTAAATTTCAATTTAAATCACTAGTAAAAGGCGTGACATATATCAACTCGATTTTGAATCATACTTTTCCAAGAGCAACTGTCATCTCTGTCCTGCAACGGCTCCTCCTCTGACTCACGGTTGACTCGCCGACAGTCCCATTCACTTTAATGGAACAGCTGGTGATGCGGCAGTGACTCAACAAGGTGAGGGATGTGACGACAGCAGGGGAGTGAATGCCTGCTAACAAGGCGCTGCCATGATGGATCTAAAATGACAGGTCCTCTTTAAATTTAAGGACTTATTCTTACTGGTAGTTAGAATCTTTTAATACTTGCAAACAAAAATGAAGGTTTCCTATTTAGAATAATAAGCTGTCAGGTTAGTAAAACAGCAGAACCGAATCAATCGTACAGTTTGTAGTGTACGTAGATTTGCAAAACAATGAGATAAAGGAATATTCCTGAACTTTGGTTTATCTCATGGTTACTGTGAAATTGTGTGAATGCATCAATGCAGTGCATGTTATCTCAGCTTGCAGAGCTTGGATTCATTGAATGAGTTTACCAAAAATTTAAATATTGCAGAATATACAGCCTCATGCTGTATAACTAAGCTCCATTTCATGCTGAATAAACAAAATTAATAATGTATCTTACATAGAAAACTATCTTTAGATTAGACTTTTACTCCAAAGGCATTTTTATTAAATATATTTTTTTTTATCATTTATCGACCCTTTGTGTCAGTCTGACACGCCACATCTCCGATCTTGGTAAAGAGCCTCTGACATAGGCTCTTTACCACGTGATCAGCTGTGCCCAATCACAGCTGATCAGTGTTAATGGGAAGAGCCCTTTATCGGCTTTTCCTCCACTCGCACTAGCAGGCACGAGTAGAGGAGAGCCTATCAGCAGCTCTCCTGACGGGGTGGGTCTGCGCTGATAATCAGTGCATTGAATATCAGATGTAGACCCATCGAGGGTGCCCACCCAGGACCACTAGGGATGCCAATCAATGCCCAATAGGTATGGCACTCATCAGTGCCCATCAGTGAAGAAGAAAACTTATTTACAAAGTTTTGTAACAAACAAACTTTTTTTTTTTTTTTTTATATTTGTAGCGCAAAAAATAAAAACCCCAGTGGTGATCAAATACCAACAAAAAAACCTCTATTTGTGGGGAAAAAAATTATATTTGTTTGGGTACAGTGTTGCATGAGCGCGTAATTGTCATTCAAAATGCGATGGCGCTGAAAATTGGTCTGGGCAGGAAGGGGGCAAAGTGCCCTGTATTGAAGTGGTTATAAAAACGAGGCTTGTAAGTACTGATTTAGGGCAATCTTCAGGCTGGTCACATGACTCGCGGCAGCTGTACAGCCCTGATGGATGGTTTCTGCAGGAAGGGCTGAACCCCTCCTACAGTAGCCCTGGAAACCGGCCGAGAGTCATGTTACCGGTCTGAAGATCGCACTAAATCGTTATTTACAAGCCTCGTTTTTTTAATATTTATAGTGTGCTATGCTTAACTATAATACAGGGGCTGGCAGTGGCCATATATAAACTTTTATTTCTACTAATAGCGGTGGGGATGGGGGGGCCTGAGCTGACAGGCAGGGAGGAGGGGGAGAAAGGAGAGCAGAGAGGACACCACAAGGACACACAGGAAACCATTTTTTCCTATGTGTCCCACACATACAGAATCGCATGGCACTGTACGGCTGTGTGATACGCTGAATCGTTCACCACACTGCAGCTGGGAATGGACAGCTGCCACACTTTGCCGCAGCGATAAAGTGCCCAGCCGGGCGTTCCAGTGTGTTTAGGTAAACGTACGTGGCATTTGTTATTTTTACTTTGTTACCTCTGAACATCTTTACTTTGTTACTTTGTTACCTCTGAAACATGCCTGTTTCCACCTCTACTATGAAGAGACTTGTGTGGTATAACGGAACAATGCATCATACTTTTTTTTATTTTTTTATTTAACATGGGCCAACATTTGTGACCGTTTGGAAGATGTGAGGGTCCGATAAGTTTATTTTTTTTTCTTTGTGTAGATCATAAGAGGAAAATGGAAGGTTAGTGCAATTCTACGTCTGTCTGATTTAAGTGTGAGCTAGAAAGTTTCAGAGTGACAGCATCATAAAAGGAATGATTTCCATTGTTCACTGTAACCAACGCTGTGCAAGCAATTCCTCAGTGGCAGATGAATTTGAACAAAAGTGGGAACTCAATTCAGTCTGTTAGTTGATAAAAGAAAACAATTATCATAGAGTGGTGGCTAGTATCTAACATTTTCTACTCATTTATCATTTGACTCCCTGTTTTCTTTAGCTCCTGTGTGCTTTCTATGCCCATATAGGCACAGCTGATTAATGGCAAACTAATCGAGTTTAAACAGACACATGAGCCTCAAGGAAATTAACTTAAATGGTGCTTGTAGATTGTAAAACTGCATTTATGTCAAACATATTGGATTAAAAAAAAAATCAAGATTTTGCTACCCTATGGAAAGCATCTAGAAATTCTATTTTCAAACTTAACTGTATTTTTGCTTACAGTTCACACCGCAAAAACTCACCCCAGATGCGTTTCTGCATGCATGTTTATGATGCGTTGTAAATGCTCCACGTTTTGTTTTTTATTCCCCCCTCTTGTAAATTAAAAAAAAAGGTTTCCTGGGGTCTTTTCATGTGATGTGATCTGGTGCCTTTTTGATGCGCTTCGCTGCGTTCCAGTGCAGTTCTGTGCAGAGAAAATGCAGCATGATCTACTTTTTTTAGTAGCTTTACAATTTTTTTTTTTTATTCTGCACTAGAACACACTGGAACTGACTGCACAGGTGTGAGCTATGTCATTAGAACCCATTTAATCTACTGTCTGCATTTTTTAGGGTTGTCCCGATACCACTTTTTTAGGACCGAGTACAAGACCCGACACTTTTTTTCAAGTACTCGCCGATACCGATTACCGATACTTTTTTTTTTTTTAAATGTCACGTGAAAGTGCTTTCTTTTTTTGGGAGGGGGGGAGGGGGGGTGTGAACGGTGTATGTGTATGTCGTCTTCTTCTACTTTTTTTTTTTTTTTTTTATTTACAATTTTTATTTTTTACAATATTTTTTTTATTCTTTATTGCAATATGTTTTTTTTGTTTTTTTTTTATCAGCCCTGTTGGGGGGCTTTGGTGAGATATCAGGGGTCTTAACAGACCCCTGTCTTAAGAGACAGAGGATAGAGATTCCCCAGTCCCTTTCTCTGCAGCCTCAGCTGCACTGAGAATGAATGGAGAGAAGACAGCGGCTCCTCTCCATTCATAAACTGACACATCGTAATCACAGGAGATTACAATGTTTCAGTTATGTGAATGGACAGAGTCAGCTGACTCTATCCATACACAAAGGAAGGAGGAGGGGGACGGCAGAACGGAGGCGGAGAACGGAGAGGCACAGAGAAGGAGAGCAGAACAAAGGGGACAGCGGAGGGGGACAGAAGGAGAGCAGAACAAAGGGGACAGCGGAAGGGGACAGCGGAGGGGGACAGAAGGAGAGCAGAACGGAGGGGACAGCGGAGGGGGACAGAAGGAGAGCAGAACGGAGGGGACAGCGGAGGGGGACAGAAGGAGAGCAGAACGGAGGGGACAGCGGAGGGGGACAGAGAAGGAGAGGGGAACGGAGGGGGCATGGAGGAGGATGCAGTGACAGCGGTGACCGATCACCGCTGTATGTCACTAATGCCGCTGGGGGAGAATCTTGTAACTCCCCCACGCACCGATCACAGCTGTCCTCTAGGTATCGGGGGAAGCATCGGGAGCATTTGCCCGAGTACAAGTACTTGGGCAAATGCTCGGTATCGATACCGATACTAGTATCAGTATCGGGACAACCCTAGCATTTTTGATGCAGAAAAAAAGTGGCCGGCATCTGGTGTGAACCGACCCCAAGGCCGGGTTCACACTAGTGCGACAAACGCTCCGACATTGGGAGCTCATGTCGCATGAGGTGTGAAAATCAATGTTTCCCTATGGGAGCCGTCCTAACTGGTCCGAAACAAGTTGGTCTGACTTTGAAAATGCTCCCTGTACTACTTTGGTCCGACTTTGATCCTACTTCAGTCCATTGACTATCATTGAAGTCAGATCAAAGTCTGATCGCCGTCTCTCACATGATCCGACTTTGGTATGCGACTTGTGCTCAGATGATCTTGAGCGGGAACTCTGAGCCAAATTTTAAATAAAAAACCGGCATGAGTTCCCCCTCCAAGAGCATACCAGGCCCTTAGGTCTGGTATGGATTTTAAGGGGAACCCCCTACGCCAAAAAAATGGCGTGGGGGTCCCCCCAAATCCATACCAGAGCCTTATCCAAGCACGCAGGCCGGTTAGGAATGGAGGTGGGGACAAGCGAGCGCCCACCTCCCCTCCTCAACCGTACCAGGCGGCATGCCCTCAATGGGGGGGTGGGTGCTTTGGGGCAGGGGGGTGCCCTGTGGCCCCCCCAACCCAAAGCACCTTGTCCCCATGTTGATGAGGACAAGGGCCTCTTCCCGACAACCCTGGCCGTTGGTTCTCAGGGTCTGCGGGCGGGGGGCTTATCGGAATCTGGGAGCCCCCTTTAATAAGGGGGCCCCCAGATCCCGGCCCCCCACCCTATGTGAATGAGTATGGGGTACATCGTACCCCTACCCATTCACCTAGGAAGAAAAGTGTCAATAAAAAAAAAACGCACTAGACAGGTTTTTAAAATAATTTTATTAGGTAGCTCCGGGGGTCTTCCAACTACTGGGTCTCTACCTTCTTCTCCACGCTCTCTGGCCTCTTCTCCGCGCTCTCCAGTTCTTCTCCCGCTCTCCGTTATCTTCTGCCGGGCTCCTCCGCTATCTTCTGCTCTTTTTCCAGCTCTTTTGCTAGCGGTGGCCCGGGCTTCTCCGCTGTCTCCTTCCCTCTTCTCTTCTTCCGATGTTGACACAACGCTCTCTCCCACTGTAATGCCGTGTGCGCGGTCCGCAACGACTTATATAGGGATGGGGCGTGGTCACTGGGTGATGTGACACCCACCCCTTATTACATCACAGACCCATCATGCCCCGGGACTGTGACGTAATAAGGGGCGGGGTCACCGGGTGACATCACCCAGTGACCACACCCCATCCCTATATAAGTTTTTGCGGACCACGCACACGGCATTACAATCGGAGAGAGCGTCTTGTCAACATCGGAGGAAGACGGCGGAGAAGACCGGGCCACCGCTAGCAAAAGCGCAGAAGATAACGGAGACCCCGAAGTCAGAAGATCCCCGAAGCTGCCTAATAAATTATTTTAAAAACCGGTCTTGTGTGTGGTTGTTTTTTTTTTTGATACTTTTTTTTTTCCTAGGTGAATGGGTAGGGGTACGATGTACCCCATACTCGTTCACATAGGGTGGGGGGCGGGGATCTGGGGGCCCCCTTATTAAAGGGGCCTCCCGGATTCCGATAAGCCCCCCCGCCCACACACCCCGACAACCAACGGCCAGGGTTGTCTGGAAGAGGCCCTTGTCCTCGTCAACATGAGGACAAGGTGCTTTGGGGTGGCCGCAGGGCGCCCCCCTGCCCCAAAGCACCCACCACCCCATGTTGAGGGCATGCGACCTGGTACAATTCAGGAGGGGGGGTGGGTGCTCGCTCGTCCCCACCCCCATTCCTGACCGGCCAGGCTGTGTGCTTGGATAAGAGTCTGGTATGTATTTGGGGGGGACCCCCACGCCGTTTTTCGGTGTAGGGGGTTCCCCTTAAAATCCATACCAGATCTAAGGGCCTGGTATGCTCCTGGAGGGGGAACCCATGCCGTTTTTTTATTTAAAGTTTGGCGTGGAGTTCCGCCTCAAGATTCATACCAAACAGTTCCTGGTATTGGTGGGGATCCAAGTCAGATCCCCGTTCATTGTAAGTCGGACGTATGTCGGCTTCAAGTCGCGGGGCAAAGTTGAATCTAAAGTAGGACGGCAGTCGTGTCGCACCAGTGTTAGATTAAATTGTCTTCCTTGGAACTGCTGCAGCAGCACTTGGCGGGCGGTTTCAACCTTTTTTCGACCGCTAGCAGGGGTTATAAGCGATCCGCTAGCGGCCGAGAACCTCTGCAAAAATGACGGTAAAGTGCCGCTTTATAGCAGCGCTTTACCCCCAACACCCCAGTGTGAAAGTAGTTTAGTTTAACAGCTTCAGTTTGTATGCAATCAGGCAGGCCCTTTGCACTACATGGTTTTGGTAAATCTGAAGACAAAAATCTGCAGAAAATCTAATGGTGTGTATGGGGCCTTAGTGAGGACAGTGCTGGTCAGGACAGGTGAGTGGCTGTTAAGTCAGCAGCTACAGTTTTTGTAGCTGCTGACTTTTGATTTTTACACAGACTGGAGTTTCTCTTTAAGTTACTCCAGTAAGTAAATTTGCTGTACTGCATATTGCCTCAGTTTTATACGCACCAGTAATACATGTTGTATTGTAATGACAAACCAAATAGGAACTCTACTAAAGTATTTTGCCCACATATTTATTACAAGGTACATAGTCTTTTTTTGTACAATACATTTGACCTAATAAATTATAAAGAAATAAACTATAGAAGCTTAGGCCATTTTGCTGCCACACTTAGATTTGTGAAGAGTTGTCAAGAAAACTGCTAATTACTACATTTCTTCATAATGAAATTTAGCTTTCTCCATTGGGTAGAATTATTTTTAATAGAATAGTTGACTAAATTTTTTATTGCATTTTAATTTTTGCTAGGTATGTAAAGATTAACCACAATAAATGTATGAATAACTATCAACCAGAATTGTTGTGGTAACGCTAATGCCAACATATAAGATAAAAAAAGACATCTCTAATACAAATTGATTTTCTGAATTGGATTACTAAGCCTATACAACTGTATACTTTGTGCACTGGTGGAACTGATTCAGCACTAATAACTCCAGGCAATTATTAGTAAATTGCTACTCATTCAGAGCCATTTGACATTTTACATTATCTAAAAATCAATAGAACATATATATTTTTTTTCTGTTTTTAATAGTACCAGAAAAATTCTAGAGGTTATTTTATTGCCAATTTTGTTCTGCCTGTATAATGAATGGTAATCTTGTGCAGTCATACGTCATCTATACTACAATGATAATTAATACTATCTTACAGGCATCCTGCGTAATTATTGATTAAGGAATATCATGCAGTTTATGCAGTTAACAAAGGATCATTTTTCATTTCAACAGAAATACATTTTTTCTCTCTGCGGATCCTTAAGCATCCTGACATTTTTGTCCAATTTTCGGCATAGAACATGCTTTCTCCTATTGCAGTGAAAGATTTTTAGCAGATTTATTGAAGCCATTTCTCACTCTTATCTCTAGTATCTAATAGATGAGTCTATGATTTACCCCCCCAAAAAAGTCTTAGTATCTCAAACACTGTCCCCTGCTACAGCAGAGAGCAAGAATCCAATATATTTTACTTATCAATGCATAAGTCATAAAGGTAATGAGAACTGCCATTTAAAAAAGCATTGCTCAAAAATAGGCATACACAATATCATCAAATTAATCTAAGACCAAGAAGAGTAATTTCTCTTTCTGTTGACTCATGTCAAAGGCCAAAACTGTAGAAAAAAAGGTTTTGATGCAAAAAGCAAGTGGTAAAAGGAAAAATTATGCTAAATATCTCCACGTATTTGAATTCTTCTCTTTGAAATGTGATTACTCATCCTCGAAAAGGACATTGAAGAGAGCTTCAAGTAGTGTGTGTGTGTGTGTGTGTGTGTGTGTGTGTGTTTTTTTTTTTTTTTTTTTTTTCCTTTGTTACGATCAGGAGCTTACTGTATATACTCGAGTATAAGTCGAATTTTTCAGCACATTTTTTTTGTGCTGAAAGTGCCCCCCTCGACTTATACTCGAGTCAAGCACTTTTCTGCAGCAAAAAATTTCATTTTCCGAACCGAATTTGGGGCCGCGTATCTCAGGGCCACTTGGTGCTAGGAACCCCAAATTTGGTGTGCAAACCCAGTGGAACAGGTATCAAACATATTCAAAGCTGAAGTTCCTAGCACTAAGTGGCCCGAAATACGGGGCCCCAAAATCGGTTCGGAAAATGTCATTCTCTGCTGCAGAAAAGTGCTTGACATTTTCTGAACCGACTTTGGGGCCCCATATCTCAGGGCCACTTAGTGCTAGGAACCCTAAATTTGGTGTGCAAACCCAGTGGAACTGGTACCATAACATATCCAAAGCTGGGGTTCCCAGCACCAAGTGGCCCTGAGATACGGGGCCCCAAAACCAGTTCGGAAAATGTCATTCTCTGCTGCAGAAAAGTGCTTGACATTTTCTGAACTGATTTTTGGGGCCCTGTATCTCGGGGCCACTTGGTGCTAGAAACCCCAGCTTTGGAAATTTTATGGTGCTAGTTCCACTGGGTTTGCACTCCAAATTTGGGGTTCCTAGCACTAAGTGGCCCCGAGATACGGGGCCCCAAATTAGGTCAACTGTGTCCATCTGCAGCAATGTCATTTCGGGACCCTTTGGGTTCAGAGACCCCAAATTTTGGCTGCAGCTAGGGGGCATCTAGGAACCCTTAACTACCGAGTTTGAAGTTCAGGGGACCTATGGCTGCAAATGGGCACAGTGAGGCATGCAAATGGGCACAGTGATGCTGCAAATGGGCATTGTTGACCCTCTTTTCCACTTACAGTAGCTGCGCATTTCTCACCCTCGTCTTATACTCGGGTCAAAGGGTTTTTCCCATTTTTTTTTTTTTTTTTTTTTTTTTTTTTTTTTTTTTTTGTGGTAAATTAGGGCCTCGACTTATACTCGAGTATATACGGTAGTTGTAGGGAAGACGAAAACGGCAGCCTCCTCTCCTTAGAGCGACCCATTCTAGGCAGGGTGGATTTAATTTAAATCAACTCTATTTAAATCATAATTTTGAAAGAGCAACTGTCATCTCCATCCCACAGCGGCTCCTCCTCTGACTTGCTGTTGACTCACCAACAGTCTCATTCACTTTAATGAGACGGCTGGTGATGCGGCAGTGACAACAAGGTGAGGGACATGGCGGCAGCAGGTGAGTGGATGTCCACTAACAGGCACTGCCATGATGGATCTGAAATGACAGGTACTCTTTTTTTTTTTTTTTTTTTTTTTTAAATGTAAGGACTCATTCTTGCTGATAGTTAGAATCTTTATTAACTGCAAACAAAATTAAGGTTTCCTATATAGAATTATAAGCTGTCAGATTAGTAAAACAGCGATATTAAAACATAGTTTGTAGTGTACATAGATTTGCAAAACAATTGGATAAAGGAATATTCTGGAACTTTGTTTTATCTCATGATTATGGTGAAATTGTGTGAATGCAGCAATGCAGTGCATGTTGTCTCAGCTTGCAGAGCTTGCATTCATTGAATGGGTTTACCAAAAATGTAAATATTGGAGAATATGCTGAATAAACGAATATTTTAATGTATCTTAAATAGAAAACCTCTCTTTCGATAGATTTTTACTCCAAAAGCATTTTATTAAAATTTGATCGAAATATCAAAAATAACGTTTTAAATCAAAAAAATCTTTTTTTTTTTTTTTTTTTTAAATCATTGATTTTATATCCACCCTGATATCAGGTTTAACCTACTGGGCTTACCCAACTTGATAGACACGGGCATATCAAGTTGCGTGAGTCTAGTATGTGTGCCCTGGGACGGATTGTCTGCTTGTGGAGAAAAGGGCTGGTGTCTTACTGCTGAGTGGCAGGAATGCAGCCAGTCAGAGTGGAGCAAAGAAGCAGCTTGGAGAATGCAATGCAGCCAGCTCAGTCTCCTAAGCTGTCACAGGCAAAGCAAGAGTCTGGGGTAACTGATGATTCACACGTGACGTGCATGGCTGCATGTCTTTGCATTTCAGGGCAGTCTCGCTCCTTTGTCAAACCTGCTCGGAGTGGACTCGCACAACTTGATATGCTAGTGTTTGTTTTTACAGTGAGTGCACACGTGTTTTTGATCACTTATCAATAACTCTACATTTAGAAGGTGTCTCCTTTTTTTTTCTTGTTGATTCACTACAGGATCAACCAAGTTCCTACATCTGAGAGACGCAGAAAGTTGCAACAAGTGTTTTCTTTCCCCATTATATTGGACTTTCTAGGGCTTGCCATGTTTTCCATACTTTGGCCATTGTTTGGTAACCTATTCATTTTTTGTGCCATCTTTTATACATTATTCTTGCATGTTGTTGTTTCTAGAGAGAATAGGGTAAGTGTTGGGAGATTTTTATTTGTAGTAGCCAGTAGTTTCTCTGCCTATGTTGTACTAAATGGTGAAGCCTGGGCAGTCTTTTGCTAGGTACACACGATGTTGGTGTTGCAGTTTTCCTGCTGAGCTATTGTGTTCAGACAAGGGGACTGCTGCCCCCTGCCAGAACACAGTAAGAACGCGGATCTGATGTTAGCTTTCCAGCATGCTCGTTCAACAGCAGCTGGTCGGGAGGCTGGCTTCTGTTGGACAAGAAGCTGTACACATGGGCTAAATGTTAGCCGGTTCCTGCCAAACCAACCATTTGTGGCTGATTTTCAGCCAGTGTGTACCCAGCTTTTGTTTTCTTGTTGCTGGAGTTATGTTTGGGAGCTGTTCTCCTGCCCTCAGCCTCAGCTGTCAAATAGATGCCCTGAGGCTTTGTGCAAGAAAGCAGCACCCAAACACAAAGCCTCGGCATGTGTTTACAAAGACAGCTCAGTCTGTGTGTGGGAGTAATGTACCAGATCAGTCTGAGCACTGTTTATTTTACATATATAGAGGTAGTGTTCAGGATCAGTTCTGTTGCACACAAGCTCAAATTACATGTATCATGGCAGTTGCAGGATGAGCAACAGAAGTCTGGCTGGAAAGAGAAGAACCAGACACACATCTGGAAGTGTCAGATTCTTCTTTTAGTTCACACTTGCGAAAAATTGTAATGCTGCCACTTAAGCAAACCCAGGCACCTAGCGTTAACGCGTTTTTTTTTAAGCACGTTAAAATATGTACCCTCCAAGTGATTTTTTCTTTGGGAGGGGGGTGGGGGGTGGGGGTAAGTGTTTTGTTTTTTTTACACCTCACTGGTAATTGATAAACTATTCCTAAATGCACTGTAAATGCTACAGGCATAGATTATGCGCCACCTATAGGTGAATGGACACTGGCTCCAGACAGAGAATGTTCCTCTACCAAAAACCTGGAGTGGAACATAGAGGATCACTTCAACGTAGATACCATTTCTTCATGCAGAGACATTTCGATGCATACCCTGACTGCTCCCTGAGCAAAAGGTCATTGAGGTATCCTGAGATTGACACCCCCTGTGTCCCCAGCAAGTCCAGCACTGGGGCTAGGAGCTTTGTAAACCCTCTGGGGGGCTGTAGCCAGCCTGAAGGGCAGTATCACAAAATGAAAATGGCGATCCTTTCCTGCAATCACAAAAACCTTTTTGAGCCTGGAAAAACGCACGACGATATGCGTAATTTAAGGACTGTGGGCACTCAAAATCTACCTCCTGTGGAGAGGCCACTGAGCAGACCAATCCCATCTGAAATGGAAGGACGTTTCGAAATTTGTCTAGTGCCTTGAGATCTAAGATAGACCTCATGTCGCTGTTTGGGTTTGGGCCCTCTACTGGTTGAGTTATTTTTTACAATAATGAGCCCATCACTTCTGCTCAAGGAGCAAACACAAGGTAAAAGGCTGATAAATCTGCAGAGACAAGGTCAGACGCTTTTAGGGAGATGCAGCCGCCCCTCAGGCAGGTATGCAGCCTAATGCAAACTATGGCTTACACATGAAGGTATGCAATACGCATGTAGGTAGGCACTCTTCTTGCCAAAGTGATAGCAACCAAAGAAGCCACCTTTCGAGTCAAAGGACTAACAGAGTTTTTCGAATTGGTTCAAAAGGCGGCCTCTGCAAGGATAGCGTTGGTGCATAGTTTCAACTCCTCCCAGACTTGACCTGTAGCTTCAATTTTGCTGCACAGGAACGCAAAATATTCATTTTTTTTTTTTTTTTTACCACTTCAGCCCTGGAAGGATTTACCCCCTTCCTGACCAAAGCACTTTTTACAATTTGGCACTGCGTCGCTTTAACTGCTAATTGCGCGGTCATGCAATGCTGTACCCAAACGAAATTTGCGTCCTTTTCTTCCCACAAATAGAGCTTTCTTTTGATGGTATTTGATCACCTCTGCGGTTTTTATTTTTTGCGCTATAAACAGAAAAACACTGAAAATTTTGAAAAAAAATATTTTCTACTTTTTGTTATAAAAAAATCCAATAAACTCAATTTTAGTCATACATTTAGGCCAAAATGTATTCGGCCACATGTCTTTGGTAAAAAAAATGTCAAGCGTATATTTATTGGTTTGCGCAAAAGTTATAGCGTCTACAAACTAGGGTACATTTTCTGGAATTTACACAGCTTTTAGTTTATGACTGCCTATCTCATTTCTTGAGGTGCTAAAATGGCAGTGCAGTACAAAGCCCCCCAAATGACCCCATTTTGGAAAGTAGACACCCCAAGGAAATTGCTGAGAGGCATGTTGAGCCCATTGAATATTATTTTTTTTTGTCCCAAGTGATTGAATAATGACAAAAAAAAAAAAAAATTACCAAAAGTTGTCACTAAATTATATATATTGCTCACACAGGCCATGGGTATATGTGGAATTGCACCCCAAAATACATTCAGCTGCTTCTCCTGAGTACGGAGATACCACATGTGTGGGACTTTTTGGGAGCCTAGCTGCGTACGGGGACCTGAAAACCAATCACCGCCTTCAGGATTTCTAAGGGCGTAAATTTTTGATTTCACTCCTCACTACCTATCAGTTTTGAAGGCTATAAAAGGCCAAGATGGCACAAAACCCTCCCAAATGACCCCATTTTGGAAAGTAGACACCCCAAGCTATTTGCTGAGAGGCATGTTGAGTCCATGGATTATTTTATATTTTGACACAAGTTGTGAGAAAGTGACAATTTTTTTTTTTTTTTTGCACAAAGTTGTCACTAAATGATATATTGCTCACACAGGCCATGGGCATATGTGGAATTGCACCCCAAAATACATTTAGCTGCTTCTCCTGAGTATGGGGATACCACATGTGTGGGACTTTTTGGGAGCCTAGCCGTGTACAGGGCCCCGAAAACCAATCGCCGCCTTCAGGATTTCTAAGGGTGTACATTTTTGATTTCACTCTTCACTGCCTATCACAGTTTTGGAGGCCATGGAATGCCCAGGTGGCACACCCCCCCCCCCAAATGACCCCATTTTAGAAAGACACCCCAAGCTATTTGCTGAGAGGCATGGTGAGTATTTTGCAGCTCTCATATGTTTTTGAAAATGAAGAAAGACAAGAAAAAACTTTTTTTTTTTTTCTTTTTTCAATTTTCAAAACTTTGTGACAAAAAGTGAGGTCTGCAAAATACTCACTATACCTCTCAGCAAATAGCTTGGGGTGTTTACTTTCCAAAATGGGGTCATTTGGGGGGTTTTGTACCACCTGGGCATTCCATGGCCTCCGAAACTGTGATAGGCAGTGAAGAGTGAAATCAAAAATTTACGCCCTTAGAAAGCCTGAAGGCAGTGCTTGGTTTTCGGGGTCCCGTACGCGGCTAGGCTCCCAAAAAAGTCTCACATGTGGTATCCCCGTACTCAGGAGAAGCAACAGAATGTACTTTGGGGTGTTATTTCACATATTCCCATGGCATGTTTGAGCAATATATCATTTAGTGACAACTTTGTGCAAAAAAAAAAAAAAAAATTGTCTCTTTCCCGCAACTTGTGTCGCAATATAAAATATTCCATGGACTCGACATGCCTCTCAGCAAATAGCTTGGGGTGTCTACTTTCCAAAATGGGGTCATTTGGGGAGGTTTTGAACTGTCCTGGCATTTTATGCACAACATTTAGAAGCTTATGTCACACATCACCCACTCTTCTAACCACTTGAAGACAAAGCCCTTTCTGACACTTTTTGTTTACATCAAAAAATTATCAGAAAATTACTTTTAACCCCCAAACATTATATATATTTTTTAAAGCAAATGTCCTACAGATTAAAATAGTAGGTGTTTCATTTTTTTTTCACACAGTATTTGCGCATCGATTTTTCAAACGCATGTTTTGGGGAAAAAAAACACTTTTTAAAATTTTAATGCACTAAAACACTATATTGCCCAAATGTTTGATGAAATAAAAAAGATGATCTTAGGCCGAGTACATGGATACCAAACATGACATACTTTACAATTGCGCACAAACGTGCAGTGGCAACAAAATAAATACATTTTTAAAAGCCTTTACAGGTTACCACTTTAGATTTACAGAGGAGGTCTGCTGCTAAACTTACTGCCCTCGATCTGACCTTCGCGGTGAAACCTCACATGCATGGTGCAATTGCTGTTTACATTTGACGCCAGACCGACGCTTGCGTTTGCCTTAGCGCGAGAGCAGGAGGCGAGAGGGGTGCTTTTTTTTTTTTTTTTTCTTATTTTTTTTCTTTTATATCTTATTTTTAAACTGTTCCTTTCTTTTTTTTTTTTTTTTTTTTTTTTTTTTTTTTTTTAATCATTTTTTAATCATTTTTATTGTTATCTCAGGGAATGTAAATATCCCCTATGATAGCAATAGGTAGTGACAGGTACTCCTTTTTTTTTTTTTTTTTTTTTTTTTTTTTTTTTGAAAAAATTGGGGTCTATTAGACCCTAGATCTCTCCTCTGCCCTCAAAGCATCTGACGACACCAAGATCGGTGTGATAAAATGCTTTCTCAATTTCCCAATGGCGCTGTTTACATCCGGCAAAATCTAAGTCATGAAATGCTCGTAGCTTCCGGTTTCTTAGGCCATAGAGATGTTTGGAGCCACTTTGGTCTCTGATCAGCTCTATGGTCAGCTGGCTGAATCACCGGCTGCATTCTCAGGTTCCCTGTTGAGACAGGAGAGCCAGAGAAAAACACGGAAGACGGTGGGGGGGGCATTCCCTCCCACTGCTTGTAAAAGCAGTTTAGAGGCTAATTAGCCACTAGGATTGCTTTTACATGAAAGCCGACCGCTGGCTGAAAAGAATGATACCTAAACCTGCAGGCATCATTCTGGTATAACCACTCAGTCGTGAATGGCGTACCTGAAGACAAAAAAATGGTTAACAATAAAACACAGTAAACGGTAAAGTATAAAAAATTGCATACCTGAAAAGCAAACATGATAAAACATACCGTATATACTCGAGTATAAGTCATTCTGAGTATAAGTAGAGGCCCTATATTACCACAAAAAAATGGGAAAAACTTAGTGACCCGAGTATAAGACGAGGGTGAGAAATGCACAGCTACTGTAAGTGGAAAAGAGGGTCAACAATGCCCATTTGCATGCCTCGCTGTGCCCATTTGCAGCCATAGGTTCCCTGAACTTCAAACACGGTAGTTAAGGGTTCCTAGATGCCCCCTAGCTGCAGCCAAAATTTGGGGTCTCTGAACCCAAATGGTCCCGAAATGACATTGCTGCAGATGGACACAGTTGACTGACTTTGGGGCCCCGTATCTCGGGGCCACTTAGTGCTAGGAACCCCAAATTTGGTGTACAAACTCAGTGGAACTAGCACCATAAAATATCCAAAGCTGGGGTTTCTAGCACCAAGTGTCCCCAAGATACAGGGCCCCAAAAATCGGTTCAGAAAATGTCAAGCACTTTTCTGCAGCAGAGAATGACATTTTCCGAACTGGCTTTGGGGCCCCGTATTGCGGGGCCACTTCGTCCTAGGAACCCCAGCTTTGGATATGTTGTTGTGTTCCACTGGGTTTGCACACCAAATTTGGGGTTCCGACTCGACTTATATACGGTAATAACAATAAAACATTGCAGAATAGAATACAGTAAAAAAGAGCAGAACAATAGAGAGAGAATAAAGAGAGAGAGAACAATAAAACGACAACTATTTTTCAAAATTTTATATATATATTTATTTTTTTTTACACTTTTTTTTTTTTTTTTTTTTTTGTAGCTAACTTTTATAACTGTAATCAGTTCCAGGTTCGGGTCTCTCAAAATGCGATGGCATCTTGGGAGACCCTGTGAAAGTGTGCCTAGTCTGTGCAATGCTGTACCCTACGCTAATACTCAACTAGTGCATGGTAGCGTTCAAAACATTCACCAATGCAAAGACCAGGATTGTCAGGACAGGAGGGACAATAATAGCGGGTGTCACGCCTATATCCGCATTTGCTGCAGACACATCTTTTTTGGGGGGGTTCGTTAGGTAGGGGTACTCGGGAGGACATAAAGAAAATGCCTCTCATGCAGCCGACTGCATTTGGTTGGGGATGTGAATGGGGCAATTACGGGCGCTGCAGAAGTGGTGGTTCCCAATTAGGATTGGCGAATGCAGCAGGAAGGGCATTATGGGCATGACGGGCCGGTTTGTCTTCTTGGTGGCAGCGGGACACTTGTGCTTGCCACCTCACCAGCTTGAACTGCACTTATGGGACTCGCCACGTCACCAAGTGTTACTGCAGTGCTGGTTTGACTATGACCGGGGTGTACTAGGCCGCTGGTGCTTGCCAGTTCACCAAAACGCTACCAAAAAAACTGTTAGCGATCGCAGGGATCAGGCCTGACTCTGCGAACGCTGCAGTTATGCGTTTAGTGTTTTGTAAGTGTCAGTGATCGATCGATACTGCACTTGGGTGGGCTGGGCCGGGCGGAGGGGCAAAACGCAGGTGCTAGCAGGTATCTGGGCTGATTCCACTAACACTGCGTTTTTGGGAACCCTAAACTGCTGGGGACGCTAGTATAGATCTGATCAGATATTGATCAGATACTATACCACTAAGGGAGGTGTACGGTGCGTGCGTGGGTGTTAGCGGTACTGGCGCTAACCTGACGCTGCCTGGGGCGACGCATATCACCGCCGGGCGATCAGGGGGCTAAACCTTTATTTGGTAATAAACGGCGGGTGCCCTGACACTATAAAAAATAAAGGAACTAACCAGCGTCACCCGTAACACTTATACAGTGACCAGTGGTGAAAGGGTTAACTAGGGGGCAATCAAGGGGTTAAAACATTTATTAGGTAGTATATGGGGGTCCCTGACGCTATAAAACGCTGACGGTAAACCTAAATATTTACCTCACTAACTAGCGTCTCCAGCGACACTAATACAGCGATCAGAAAAATGATCGCTTGGCGACAGGGGGTGATCAAGGGGTTAAAACTTTATTAGGGGGGGTTAGTGGGGTACCCTAGACCTAAAGGGGGCTAACCCTAACTGCCCTACCACACTAACTGTCACAAACTGACACCATGCAGTAATCAGAAAAAAAAAACCAAAAACTGCTTGGTGTCAGTGTGACTGGGGATCGGGGGGAGATCGGGGGTGTTTTGTGTGCCTGGCATTTTCTACTGTGTGTGTGTGTGTTGTGTGCACTTACATTACAGTCTTCTCTCCCCGGCGCCGGAACGGAGAATGCCGAGCTGAGGAGAGATGACATCATTTCCTTTGCTGCTGTTTACCATACAGCAGCATAGGAATGATTTCATTGGCCGGCGGCGGTCGCTGGGGGGGGCCATGAATGGATGGCCTCCCCCTCACCTCCGATCGCCGCTGGACAAAAGCCGACCGCCTCGGGCACCGGGGGGGGGGGGGGTCCGACAGGACCCCCCTCTTGCGGGAGGCAGATCACGTACGGGTGCGTGATTCTGCCTGCCCGTGCCATTCTGCTGACGTATATCGTCGTGATGCGGTCGGCAAGTGGTTAAATGTGAACCGTTCTTGTCCGCTGCCCATATTATACAGCATAGGCTACTGTGTTATTTATTTGTGGTGTGGCAAAATGTGCCCCAACACCTGTTTTCTAATGCCAGTGTGAACAGAACCTTACTGTGCTGTGACCTAAAATCTAGTATTAAAATCATTGACCAGCCCAAGAGGGGGCAGACATGAGTATTGGTTACTAAATGCACTACTAGTTTGTAGATGCACTACAATGTGTACATGTGTAGAAGACGTTAACGTATTTAATCACAAGTACATTTTTAAAGATTACTTTGCCCATAACTTCTTGTAGTATGTGTGCAACAGTAATTACAAATGCATTATTTTGAGTATAAATACTGGACAGGCAGAATCAAGTATGCCACAAATTTGTTGATTAGTAAATAAGTATGAAGGTATACACTGCTCCTACAGCACTGCAAAGATGCGGCTTGGAGGACTTTTTTTGTTTTTACCATCCTGCCAGCGCACAGCTCCAGTGTGGAAGCCCTCAGGCTTTCACACTGGAGTGAGAGGAGAGGCGCTCTTTTTAGCATTATAGTGCCTGTAAAGCGCCTCAGTGTGAAAGCGACCTTACAAAGAAATGACGGGTCTAGAATTGTTATCGTAGGTGTATTTTAAATGATGGAGACAAAATATCAACCAAAAATCCAGAAAAAACCCATGATACGAATGTTTTATATATTTGAGATGCATATATCAATAAATATAGCGCTCGCAAACACAATAAGTGAAGATTTGTTAACCAAAAAGAAAGTCCAAAATACAAGAAGTAAAAATAAAGTCCAAATGAGGTGACTGAAGGTACTCCAATCCAAAGTGAAGGAAATATAAGGTGCTTCAGAAAAATTCAGGTGTGCAACACCCCCTCATGTATCTCCACTCACCAGATCACAACGACCCCCAGCTTTTCAGTCTGGTGGTTCATTAAAAGCTTGATGGAGAATCCTGGGATGGCGGATAAGGTGATATGCCTTCAGGTCCGGAAATCCTTTAAAGAGTTTCTCATCCAGAACACAGCAGGTACCCAGAAGTAAAAATAAAAGGAAACTGATAGTGAAGTACCATTAAAAAAGGTTTTATTGAAAAAGGGAGTGGGTACTTAAAACAAGTAAGATAAAAAAAGCCTCAAAATGGAGCTGTGAGTGTAAAAACGCCGTTGCAGGCGTGCGTTCCACAGGACCGGAAGTGACGTCAGTGATGCTGGAAATAGCGTCAACCTTTCGCCCTCCCACAGGGCGTCATCAAGGACCTAGTTCCTGGTTAGCTGAACCATCTTAAATAGGGGGCGGAGAAGAAACGCCCTTCCAGGAAACCAATCAAAATTGGCATAGGGGCCATTTTGTTGGTGGGACAAAAGAGTCGCTCCTAGGGATAGAGTACAGTCCATAGAGACAAAAACGCCATTTTGTACTTCCAGAAAATCAATGGACGTCACTTCAGGCTAGATAGTGGAATGATAGACAAAATCCTTTTCTAAAGACTTCAAAAAAGAAAGAGAAAAAAGGAAATGGAAATAGAAATAAAATTAAAAGTGAAAATAAGAATAAAAATGAAAAATAAAATTAAATGAAAAAGGGAGAAAATAAAGTGAAAAAAAAATTAAAATAAGAAAAAAGTGAAAAAAGATAGAAAAGTGAAAGAAAATAAAAAGGGCAATGGTGAAAAGTCAATAGCACAATAAAATGTGTATCACATTAAAATTGGGAAAATATATGCAAACTCTTCCTAAAAATTGTTCTAAAAATTGGACAGGAAGCAATTGAGATCTAGTTCGATATTTAACCCCAGGGGGCTCATCGTTTTGAGACGATGGATCCACTGTGTCTCATTACGAGTTATGGCCTGCTTGAGATTCCCACCTCTCCAGTGTCCCTTAACTCTATCTATACCACAGAAGGTAAGCCCACTAGGGTCCCTTCCATGGAACAGTCTGAAATGGTTGGACAAACTGTGATGTTTGAATCCCTTTTTGATCCTATTAACATGTTCCTTTAATCTTACTCCCAATGCTCTGGTGGTATACCCACGTACTGTAGCCCATATGGGCAGGATAAAAGGTATGTGACGTACCACACGTGATGAACTTGTTAATTTTAAAGGACTCTCCAGAGGATCGGGCTGTGAATTCAGTGATTTTCCTTACCCTATGTTTGGATGTTCTGCACGCAACACATCTCCCACAACTGAAAAAACCAACCTAATCCAAGAAAGTTCATGCCTTTTTCGGAGGATCAACAACATTCGGTGCCAATTTCAACCGTAAGGTGGGGGGTTTGGTATAAATGAACTGAGGTCTGCTGGGTAGAATTTTAGATAGATCATTGTCTTTTAGCAGAAGATGCCAATATTTGGAAATTATGTCCACCTGTCTATATTGGCGGGTATAGCAGTCATAAAAGCGATGCCAAAATCCCTCTCAGTGACCGCCTTTTTCTTGAACAGATCATCTCGATTCATACTTCTTACAGCCGATAAAGTTTTGTTTAACTCCCGTGGGGTATAGCCCTTTTCCACAAATCTGTCAAACAAAACTTTGGCCTGAGTGTCAAAATCCTCCATACTGGCGCATTTGCACCTGACTCTCACAAATTGGGTCTTGGGAATAGCACTGAGCCATCGAGGATGATGACAGCTCCCCAAAGGGATGTAGCCATTTCTGTCAACCTCCTTAAAATAAGTTTTGGTGGACAGTTGATAGTTGTTTTTGAAGACTACTAAATCTAAGACGTTGATACTGTGATAATCAGAAACTGCTGAGAAGGATATTCCATAATTATTCTCACCAATTTTTGACAAAAACTGTAAAAACGACTCATTTGATCCTGCCCAAATGACGATAATGTCATCGATATAACGCTTGTAGAACTTGAGCTGAGGTATATTGGCTCCAAAAATTGCATCTTTTTCCCAGTAACTCATGAACAAGTTAGCCACTGAAGGGGCATACTTGGCCCCCATGGCTACCCCTTTTTTCTGCCTGATGAACTGTTTATCGTGCTAGAAAAAATTGTGGCTCATAGCCAAATCCAGGGCATGAACAAGAAAATCCCTTTGTTTATTTTTCATTTTTGTATAGTTCAAAGCCCATGCCACAGCTTCAACAGCATGTCTTTGCTGGATGTTAGTGTACAAAGAGTTGACATCAATGCTGGCCAATAAATGGCCATCATCCACCTCAACCTGCTGTAATAGTTCCATAAGGTTCTTACTGTCCTTGAGATAGGCTGGACAACTCTGTGCCAGCGGCTGGAGAAATTGGTCCAGATATTCACTAATTCTGACAGAGAGTCTACTCCACTCACAATGGGTCTCCCCGGTGATTTGGCCAGATTCTTGTGAATTTTGGGTAGTTGGTAAATAACTGGCACCCTTGGGGCATCGGGTACTGGGTATCTAAGCCCTTTTTTTTTTTTTTGTGACAATACCTTCAGCCTGGGCACTTTTAACCAGACGTCTCAGCTTAGCTTTGAACTTATTGGTGGGATTACCCCCAATTTTTCATAGGTATCGGCATCATGGACCAATCTGTTAAGTTCTGCTAAATAGTCAGATTTATTTAGGATAACAAGACCTACCCCTTTGTCTGCACCCCTAATGACAATCTGTTTTTTTTCTAGGGATCTAATACCCCTTTCAATATCTGCCTTCCGCCTACTGGGTTTAATAGATAAACCCTCTAGGTCTTGTTGGGCCAGAGATCTAAATGCATCTAAAAAAAAAAAAAAAAAAAAAAAAAAGAGGCTTTACCTCTGACCTCAATGGACGATAGCGATACTGCCCTTGTAACACCTTATACATCACACAGGGCCAACTCCCCACCCTTTTTAACAGGGTAACAGTAATACCAGACCCCAGGTTGATCATAATTTTTATGGAGTCCCCACATACAATTGGTATGAACCCCTACAACAGGAAGAACAGGAAGAAATTCACCAAAGCTCAAAAGATGAACAGGGGCGTGGGCACCCAATTAGAATACAATGTAGCATTTAACAACATAGCACACTTACAGACAGCAGGGGCAGTGTCAGGAGGCCCCATTGATGCCATCTTCTGCAGTGTTCCGCTGTGATTCCTGCTTGCATAGCTCAGTGTACATCGCACCAACTCTTTGCTTACCTTTTGACAAATCTATGATGACGTATTCTCCTATCCAATATCCCTAACGAAGGGCTTGAACCAGAAACGTGTTGGGTACCAGAGTTTCTTTCGGAGTTTGGAGCGTACTACTATTTAAATACATTTTGTATGCTTCATATGAATTCACAATGTGTTCCTTTTTTGTCGTTTTGTTTTGTGTCATGGTTTTAACTAATCATCATGTGTGAGTGATCTAATTTTATATGTATAAATGAACGCTTTTTATTCTATACCAGTGGTGGTGTTGCCTATAAAATCCCACACAGGGGGCTTGTCCTTTTTCTACATACCAGAGATGTGGCAACTATTCACCACTTTCTGACACGGTGAAAACATATTCATTCTAGTATGAATAATTACCATAACATTGATTGTAATTTATAATGTTAAATATAAAAAAGCAGCGCTGTGAATAAACGTATAATTGTGAAAATATACCAGTGTAAATGGGATAAATAAATAAACCCAATTAAAATAGCATAGTTCATAAATCAAAAACATTGGGTGTTGGTAAACAGTCCTAACACATTAATTAGAGTCCAGATGGATACAGTGAAGAGACATAGGCACAGGCCCCAGTCTGAAGGCAGGAATGCAAATAAAAAATGGATCCTTCACCGCACCACTGTGATAACCAAATGAAATGCGTGCTTACCAAACGGCAAGCATAAGAGGGCTTGCGACCTTAACCCGGTCAGGGCCTTTCATAGGATGAAGACAACAGCATGCCACTTCATACACCTTGGAATAAACCCGCTGTCCACCAAGTACCAGGCAATCCCTCTAACATAGGGATGATATACTGCCCTTATGCACGTCTTAGTTGGGCCCCTTTTGGAGCAACTAGCCCCTTTTTAAAATAAAGTTTTAAGGCTCTGTTACAATCTAGATGTACGCTTTTAATTCTCCAGTACATATATATTTTTTTAGATCCCATATTCTTCCACACTGGCAATATATGTGTAGGAGTACTGGTAACCAATCCTTCTTCCGCACTGGTTTGCATAATTTTGGTGATTTCTGTACTGGAAACATATGTATACGATATCACAAAGAATCCCTTATCTAAGATGGCTCCTTTTACCATCCGCCCCTACCTAGTGGAGCGCAAGGTGATTTCCGGTCTTGTCTCACTACGAGGCTTGGCTGCTGTGTTTTGTTATTTAGGTGCGACACGTCAGTGCGTCGCCCGTACCCCAGACGACGTCAGAGTGTAACGAAACGTGCGTCGGGCGTGCTGACGTGCTGCATCTACCGTCTGCAGGACGGGTGTTCGCCTCTAGCCGGCCGGCTTCTTATGTTCATGTGCATCTACCACATTGTAAGTGTGATTTTAATTCCTTTTAATAAATATTAAACCACGATTACGCTATGTTGTTCTCCTCTCTCTCTCCGGGGTATCTCTAATGAGAACAACCCCCAGCTAGGAGTATATCATCCCTATGCTAGAGGGATTGCCTGGTACTTGGTGGACAGCGGGTTTATTCCAAGGTGTATGAAGTGGCATGCTGTTGTCTTAATCCTATGAAAGGCCCTGACCGGGTTAAGGTCGCAAGCCCTCTTATGCTTGCCGTTTGGTAAGCGTGCATTTCATTTGGTTATCACAGTGGTGCGGTGAAGGATCCATTTTTTATTTGCATTCCTGCCTTCAGACTGGGGCCTGTGCCTATGTCTCTTCACTGTATCCATCTAGACTCTAATTAATGTGTTAGGACTGTTTACCAACACCCAATGTTTTTGATTTATGAACTATGCTATTTATTTTAATTGGGTTTATTTATTTATCCCATTTACACTGGTATATTTTCACAATTATACGTTTATTCACAACGCTGCTTTTTTATATTTATTGTTTTATAGTGTGTGTATCTCACTTTGAGTGGCTGCTTTTGCTATATCTTATTTTTCACCTCAATAATATTATTTTTTTTTCTTCATAATTTATTATCAATAGTTTGCATAAGGTACCCTTTTGATTTAATATAGCGCGGTAGTCTCTCTCTTTTTCTAATTTATAATGTGCTTTCTGAAGTATAGAGTTAACACTGTAGTGACTGATTTGTTAAAATGCTCTTTTATATTATTCGCTTCTATACATTGATATGTTCCTCCCCTTCCTATTGGGGGTTATCAAATTAGTGATAGTGATTTACAGTAACTTCCAAGCAGCCCCTCCACAGTAGACTTCTTTGATAATATTAAATCATCATTTCGTAGTAAGGTGGAAGATTACGGCTTGTATGAAAATGAAATTGCTATTTAAATCATTTACATGATGAGGTTTTGGTCCCTCAACTGAATTATTCTGAGCACATAGCAAACCATAAAAGTTGCTCAAAATGTCACAGTTGGGAATATCACTTTAGTAATCGAGGTCTACATTTAACAAGCTCTGTGGAAGCATTCTTGCGAAAAATTCTGTAATTTCCTTCATACAAAATAGAGAATGCGTCTGCTGAGCCCTTCTAATTGTTAATGATTCTTTCAATCAGGAAGGACTTTTTGCTTACTGCTGAAATGCTCTGACATGAACTTTTTTGTTTTTCAGTCCCAACAATACAAGTATTGATAGTATACGTCTCAAGAAATAAAACTAAACAAAATCACATAGTGCAGCGCCATTAAATCAGTGATAGATATATACTTTTTATTTATTTATTTATTTATTTATTTTCTGCCCCGTTTTTCTCCTCTTTCCTATCCCCTCTCCTAAACAACAAAAAGGAGAGAAAATGCCATAAACAAATCTAACCTCACTGCTTATGTAGTAGTTTCCTCCCTTTACCACATAAACAAACCCCTCTAAGTAAATCTGCTGTAAAATTCCTGGATTGACTATGCCACCTACGAGCACACCCTAAGGAACCAAGAGTCTGGCCACCACATGATCCCCAGCTACCCATCACTCAATCCACTACTAGTAGAAAGTTCTGGATTGTGACTTTTTTTAATTTTATTTTTTTCATGCTGCATTTCATGTGCTTTTTTTCGCCTTCTTAAATAAAAATATTTTAAAAACTTCCAATGCAAAAATTCCAAGAACATCTTGCCATTTTTGGACAGAGTGGAGAAGGGCTAGAACCTCTGTCAATCTTTCTCTGGGCTCCCACTCAGTATCCTGATGGGTGAGGGCACAGACAGCAATGCAAACGGTACTAGAGTGGGGAAGGGCTAGAACCTCATTTCTTTCTTTTGTCCTCTCGTCTCGGTGATACCCAATCACATCTTATTTCCTTTCCTGGTGTCATAAAGGCAGAAAGTGTGTATGCAAGGGATAGGCAGGAATAAAACCCATCAGAATTTCTAATTTCTCTGCAGTTTACTCATAACCAGGTTTTAGTTGAATTTCGGACTCCCAAGAAAGCACGTATATATCCATGTGGAACAAGCACTGAAGTTTTCTGAACCTGCTTGTAGCATGAAATGTCAATGGAGAAAAACTTAAAGGAACTGCAGTCTGCTCACATAATTTGTAATAAAAACATCTTTGCAATTCTGAAGCTTCCCTCCAACCACTTTGCATATTTTATATATACTGTGATTCTGTACTTGCCAAATAGGCTGCAGAAATCTCCCTCCACTAAGTCTGGTTGCAGCCATTTTAACTGTGGGCAGCTGAAGCTGCTGCCTGTTCACTTCCTGGATTTACACAGAGGTACACCTCCAGCTCTGCAGCTTTCATTGACCCTCTTATGACTTATCCCCCCTCCCTTCCTGGCAAACTCTCACGAGATTGAGAGAGAGAGAGCTGTGCATGATGTCATAAGCCTAGGCTAATGACCAGACAAGAAACAGGAAGTGGGCTGTGTAAGGTATTTACTGTCAGAAGAAAAAAAAGTTTTGCTATCCAAAGTTAAAACCACAAGAGCTGAAGATTTAATAGATGGAAAGTTGAAAAAAATGACTGAAGGTCCACTTTTAAGGAAGCTGAATTCCTCAAAAAATGCTTACCGTTTAAAACTCCACCTCTACAGAACCAAAGGGAGAAGTGGTGGTAGTCCTTTATTTTACCCAACAGACTGTTCCGGATGACTTCTCCTAAAGTGGTGGGGATTTCACATTTTATGTACACTGGCTAATTATTCAGCACTGTGTTTTGTGTAATCTATGTATTTTAGTGATTTGCACAGTTTATTATTTGCACACGATTTTGAAGCCCAGGATGGCAGGGACAGGGGATCGAAGGCTGCACTGGGGCAAGGCTGCACTGACAAGGCTGCACTGATGGGCATTTAAATGTAAGTTTTTTTTTTTTTTTTTCCCTTCAACTTCCCTCCTAAATTGGGGTGCGTGTTATACGCCGGTGCGTGTTATACGCCGATAAATACGGTATTTAGCAAAGAATGGGCAATAAATCATTCTCTAGATGTGCAAAGCTGGTAGAGACATCCCCAAAAAGACCTGCAGCTATAATTGCAGTGAAAGGTGATTCTACAAAGTATTCACTCGGGAGGGCTGAATACAAATGCACGCCACACTTTTCATATATTTATTTGTAAAGCATTTTGAAAACCATTTTATCCTTTTCCTTCCACTTCACAATTATGTGCCACTTTGTGTTGGTCTATCACGGGGATATGCAATTAGCGGACCTCCAGCTGTTGCAGAATTACAATTCCCATGAGGCATAGCAAGACTCTGACAGCCACAAGCATGACACCAAGAGGCAGAGGCATGATGGGACTTGTAGTTTAGCAACAGCTGGAGGTCCGCTAATTGCATATCCCTGGTCTATCACATAAAATACATTTACGTTTTTGGTTGTAAATTAATACTTTTTTTAAGGTACTGTATACGCAGGTTGACTTATAAAATCCCAGCTGCATTACCTCCACATATTTTATAATTTGTGTATAGTCCATTTGTAAATGCATTTGTGGTTGAAAGCACTATCTGATGCAAAGAAACCATGGTTATAATATAGCCTGAATAGGTTAATTCTGTGGATAGTGTGAATGCAGGGTAAATACCAGCAACTAAACAAAACCTGTCCACCCTATGCCCTGCCTGGATAGCTGGCGTAAGCATTTGCACCCAAGCTACCTTTTTACGTGGACTTTTTACAAAAGACAATAATGAATTTGCCTCCTCATCCATCATATATGTCAGTTGTACAATGCCAGCTTGCCACACGTTCTCAATTTACGTTAACCTCTTGGTACTGATTAACAGAAAGCCGTACATGTGTGAAAATGAAATAAAACCTCAAGGCAGGAGTACACGCAGAATTCCAATACTATTTAGTAGGGCTGCAACTATTTTCCTAATTGATTAGTTGGCCGATTTTATTGTTTCGATTAATAGGTTAATAACCTTTAAAAAAAAAAATATGAGGCGTATAATTTAGTTTAATATGTAAAGTTTAAAAAAAAGGCTATTTATTCTTAAATATCTTCTATGCAGTGGTAAATATAACTAACCAACTATATGGTTAGGGAGCAAAATCTCTAATCCACTCTGAGAATGACAGAAGAGATATACTGTATATACTATTAGAGGAGATGTACTGTATATACTATTAGAGGAGATGTACTGTATATACTATTAGAGGTTTAAGCTGGTAAATATCATCAGACTCAGATCAAATTTTTTTTATTTAAAGAAAAAAAAAAAAAGACTGTTTTGCAGATTTTCAAACAGAACTGTAATATATTATATGCTGGCCATACAAAACCAATGTCTTCCTTTTAAAAAAAAAAAAAAAAAGGAATTTTAGGAACGCTTGTTTGATTTTCTAATTGTCAGTGGGGTCAAATCGACGTTTGTTTTCAACCACAGTGACGGAAAAATGTAGAAATAATTAGAAAACTTCTTGGTCAAATGAATTTTTAGACGGTGCATGTGGTTTTCGTTCAGAAATTCCATTCATTTTAAAACAGAATGTTAAAAGCAAGTGACATTTTCAAACCACGTTCTTTCATTCAGCGAATGTACAAAGATTTTTCAAATTAGTATTCTCGTCTGAAAATTGATCCGTGTGGCCAGCATAAAGCTCGTACACACCTATACAGTTTTCTTTTGATCTGTTTCTGTGGTGCTTTTTGCTGTGGGTTGCTGTGGCCAATTTGTTGGACAGATAAAAAAAAAAAATTGCTGCAAAAACACACTACATGCTTTTCTGCAGCTGCTCCATTAAAGTATATTGAACCAAAAAAAACAGTTTTTTGCGTTTGAAAAAGGTCCTTGACACTTTCCAGATACGCGGTAGATGAAAAAAAAGCATAGATGTGAACTTGTCCCATAGGAAACCATGTAAAATGAAGTGTAGTGTGTTTCTGCAAAAAACACATAGGTGTTAACCAGGCCCAAGACGTTTAGTAAAATAATGGGGTTAAAAAAAAAAAATTAACCCTTTATAGTGCAAAAAAGAGCAAATCGCTTCTGTAAGGGGTTTTTACTGTGGAACAGTGAAAGTAAGTTACAGTAGCGATTATTTGCTTTTTTTGTACTATAAAGGGCTAATTTTAGGTTTTTTTTTTTTTTTTTTTTTTTAACCCCATTATGTTACTGGCCGATCGATTATGAAAAATCGTAATCGATTAATTTCATAATCAATCAGTTGTCAAATCGATTTGTTGTTTCAGCCTTACGATTTAGTCTGTTATTATAGAATAGTACATTTTTTGTGATGCAAACCACCATCATCCTATTGCCTATCACTACTGCTCTTGCAACAACTTATTTTTAGATCACCAAGAGTAGAAATTTAAAATGTGCAGAATCTATAAGTATTCAAGCAATTTTTTATGGGTCTTTTTAATATTGTTAAAGTGTTTTAAAATTAGGATATAATGGGGGGATGCACTACATAACAGACCCAGGCCATGTGATTGGGTCAGTGCTAGTATGTTATACATTTCTTCCCCTTAGTATGACTTGTTTAAAATATTTCATGTTTTCTTTTTTCACAGTCACTACAGTGGCAAAAATAATTTGTTCCCCTGCAGATTTTGTAAATTTGCCCACTTACAAAGAAATGAAGGGGTCTATACTTATCATAGGTGTATCTTAAATAATAGAGAAGGAATATCAACCAAAAATCCAGAAAAAACGCATGATACAAATGTTAAAAATTGAGTTGCAGTTCAGTGAGTATAAAATAAGTATTTGATCCCCTACCAACCAATAAGAATGCTGGCTCCTACAGACTGGCTACGTTATGTGCTTATGTGGTACACAGATTAGTCCTGTCAATTTTAAGAAAGTGCTCTTAACGACAACTCGTGTATAAAAGATACCTGTCCACAGAATCCCTTTCTTCCATTCAAACCATTTTATAGACAAAACCAAAGAGACGTCAAAGGACGTCATGGACAAGATTTTAGACCTGCACAAGGCTGAAATGGGCTACAAGACCATCAGCAAGAAGCTTAGTGGGAACTAGACCACTGTTGGAGAAATTATTCGCAAATGGAGAAAATACAAATTTACTATCAATCGCCTTCGATCTGGAGCTCCTTGCAAGATTTTGCCTCATGGGGTAAGGATGATTATGAGAAAAGTGAGGCATCAGCCCAGAACTACACGGGAGGAACTTGTGAATGATCTCAAGGCAGTTGGGCCCACAGTCACCAAACAAACCATTGGTAACACAATACGCCACCATTCCTGCAGCACCCGCAAGGTCCCATTCCTCAAGAAGGCACATATACAGCCCCGTCTGAAGTATGCCAATGAACATCTTAATGATTCAGAGAAGCCTTGGGAGAGTGCTGTGGTCAGATGAGACAAAATTGAGCTCTTTGGCATTAACTTGACTACGTGTTTGGAGGAAGAAAAATGCTGCCTATGACCCTAAGAACACCATCCCTACAGTCAAGCACAGAGATGGATATACAGTTGTGCTCATAAGTTTACATACCCTGGCAGAATTTGATTTCATGGCCATTTTTCAGAGAATATGAATGATAGCACAACATTTCTTTCGCTCATGGTTAGTGTTTGGCTGAAGCCATTTATTATCAATCAACTGTGCTTACTCTTTTTAAAGAGGAAGTAAACCCTGATGAGTCTGCAAAAGACTTGAGACTGGGGCGAAGATTCACCTTCCATCAGGACAACGACCCTAAACATACAGCCAGAGCTACAATGGAATGGTTTAGATTTATGCTGTTACTCCTCAATCCTGCCCTCTATTGTGATCCATTCCATAAAATTCTGTATACTGTACTCATAGGCGTGTGCAAGGGGTGTGCCAGGTGTGCCTGGGCACACCCTAATCCTGGGGTTGGCAACCTGTTAGTGGTGGGCAGCTGATAGGTCACCCGCAATCCTTCTTTGCCGACCCTCAGAACCTGGACAGGAGAGGTGGCGGGGGTGGAATTTTGTGGAACTGATCTGTATTTTCGTCCTGCAGCAGCTGAAAGTATGCTTCTTCTTCTCCTCTCCCTTGTGATAACATTCAGCTGCCACAGGAGGAAAATATAGGGGAACGGTACTAATATATGCCACCCCTCCTTTCCCTGTTCCTCTTCCTTCTGTTGCCCGGATACCCCATGTGCTCCCTTGCTTCCCCTTCCCCCCATTGTTTCAGGATGTAGAGCGGGGAAGAGGCCGGTAAATATGTCAAACGTATATGGGTTGGAGCTTTTGGGTGCACACCCTAAGGCAATAGGCTGCGCACACCTATGACTGTACTTCATTTCTGAAATTTTCTCTACCTTTTTGATTAGTCACCTGGCATTTAGCAACTCTTTGTAGGCGTTCACGGACTAAGTATTGGTGCTTTTATTCAGAAAAAGGAGTTTTTAGAAGTAGAACATTCAGTAGCTGATGTAGCGAGTCTTATTGAAGGGTCTAAAATCAGAACATAGAATAATGTGCAAATCACAAAGTTCAGGACACGATCGAATATAGATCAAAATATAAAAATCTGAAGGTCTGTGTAAAAAAAAAAAAATAAGCCTCTTAAAATCTGTTTTACTTGAACTCATGCTGAAATGAGCCAAAACTTCAGTGTGAATGCTAGAAAATAGCATCAAGTTAAAATCCAGCGCAATTAAATGTAGTGCAGTGCAGTGTAGGCAGACTTTCCTTATAATTTAAAGTGGGAAACTTGCCCACATCCTTATTCTCTGTGGATGACTGAAGGAAATGTTTCATTTTTTTGCACACTCTTGGTGTCCTCTTACTTCCAGGAAAAGAGCTATAAACTAGTGTCCCTGTGGTACAAGACCCTGGTCGGTTTACATCTCATTTACGCTTCGATTCCCACCACTTGTTGGGGGTGCATGGAAGATAAGGGCTCCTATCTACATATATGGTGGGATTGTTACGTGATATTACCCTTTTGGCAGAAATTATTCTGCTACAACTCCATGTGCATCTCTGAGATTTAGGCCTCTCCATAGGTTGCACTCTTGTTGAATCCTGAGTTCATTTCAAAAATTAAAAAAGGCATTCTGAGACTTTGTCTGTTGGCCCGGGTTGCCATTTCCCACAACTAGAAAAGTACTCCCATCACCCCCCCCCCCCCTTTTTCCCCCTTCTTGGATTTGGCCTAGATTCTCAATAACATTATGGCAAAGGATATGCTAGTACTGAAGACAGCGCTGACACTGAAAGTCTGTGCTACATGGACCTACTAGCGGGCCTATAGCAACTCCAATAGCTTTCCACATATTATTTTGAACCTTATTCATCTTCAAGCGTTTTCAGAGTCTGACATGCTCAGAACTCACAAAATCACCATTCCATGTTCTCCCATCTCTCTTTTCCCCTTCACTACAGTGGAGAAAATAATTATTTGATCCCCTGCAGATTTTGTAAGTTTGCCTACTTACAAAGAAATGAGTCTATCATTTTTATCATAGGTGTATTTTAAATGATAGAGATGGAATAGCGACCAAAAATCCAGAAAAAAACACATTACATGTGTTTTAAACTGAGTTGCAGTTCAGTGCATAAAATTTGATCCCTAAGCAAAACATGACTTCGTACTTTGTGGAGAAACCCTTGTTGGCAAGCACAGAGGCAAGATGTTTCTTGTAGTTGGTGACTAGGTTTACACACCTCTCAGGAGGGATTGGTCCACTATTCTTTACAGATCTTCTCTAAATCTTTAAGGTTTCTTAGCTGTCACTTGGCAACTTGAACTTTTAGCTCCCTCCCAAAATGTTTCTATAGGATTAAGGTCTGGAGACTGGCTAGGCCACTCCATGACCTTTAATGTGCTTCTTGAGCCACTCCTTTGCTGCTCTGTGGGTATGTTTTGGGTCCTTGTCATGTTGAAATACCCATCTTCAGTGTTCTGGCTGAGGGAAGAATGTTCTCATCCAAGATTTTACAATACATGGCCCCGTCCATTGGCCCCTCAATGCGGCAAAGTCGGCCTATACCTTTTAGCAGAGAAACCGCCCCATAGCATCATGTTTCTACCTCAATACTTGACTGTAGGTATGGTGTTCTTGGGGTCATAGTCAACATTTTTCTTCCTCCAAACACAGCGAGTCTCCCTCCTCAAGAAGGCACATGTACAGTCATGCCAATAAACATCTAAATGATTCCGAGAAGGATTGGGACAAAGTGCTGTGTATAGATAAGACCAAAATTGAGCTCTTTTTGGTATTTACTCGACTCTCGTGTTTTGAGGAAAACAAAAGCTGGCTATGACCCTAAGCACACCATTCCTACAGTCAAGCACGGAGGTGGAAACCTGATGCTGTGGGGCTGTCGCCCTGCTAAAGGTACAGGCCGACTTTGCTGCATTGTGGGGCCAATGGACAGGACCATATATTGTAAAATCTTGAATGAGAACCTTGTTCCCTCAGCCAGAACACTAAAGATGGATTGTGGATGGGTCTTCCTGCATGATAATGACCCAAAACATACCGCCAAGGCAACAAAGGAGTGGCTTAAGAAGAAGCACATTAAGGTCATGGAGTGACCTAGCCAGTCTCCAGACCTTAATCCTATTGAGAATTTACACACACAACATATTCGCGCTTGCAAGTCATATTTGTCTGCCCACCTGTTTTTTAATGAGATGACTTACTAAAGCAAAGTGAAGAAGAATATAGAGGCTGGTCTGCCAAGTCCAGTATCTATTGAAGTTAAGTGTTCCTTGACTTTAACTGAATTTACTGCTAATGTAGGCACCAACAGAATTGTCAGTCTGGCTCTCGGGACTTTTCTAGTGTAGCAGTGTTCTCTTCTAGTAAAGGTGGATAGCAAAAAAAAAAAAATCTGTGATGTTCTTCATTACTAATTGTTTTTCATGAAGTTTGTTGATCTAACTCAGAAAACATTTTGATTTAATATGACAAAGTAAATGTTCAATTTGGGTTTCATTTCAAGGTGAAGAGTAGTGCAAAATGGTGCAAATGTACTGTATATAACAATACATTCTTTAGTAAATGTAGCCCTTAGCCTTTCTCTTTTATAGAAAAAAAAATCTTTCTTGGCTTTCGTCTTATATAATGCATGAAATATTTTCATTTTTGCTTGCAGTACCGGAGGCTAATCATATCCCTCTTCTTAATAGTGTCTTATGAGAGGAGCTTTTTTCCCATACTCTCTGGCAACTTACAAATAAATCAGAAGGTAGAATTATCCTCTGGGAGAGCAGTGAGAAGAAGGGAAGTTAAATCATTATGTTAGTGGGTTTGTGTAAATTTCATAATAAGTAGTGCGCTACCATCCTCAATATGCTGACTGTAGTTGTATTGGCTGAATTGGCTCTGTGACTGTATTTTTATTAATAATTTATGAATAATAGTTTTTTCATAGCATCCATTGCAGAGTACATGATTTATTAGGATGTGAAAAAAATCGTAAACTGTCTTTTGGTGCCACTTCATGCATACCTTTTATCTATATGGTTTGTTAGTCTACCAGATATTAATTACAGTAAATTTCATTAGGGAAAATGTTTTATAACATAAACAATATTTAGATAAATGCTTATGAAATCAATAACATTGATGAAATCTCAGTGTTTTCACCTTGTATCTTGCTCTCTAGTAAAGTGTCTTATTTTCTATTTCTTGGCTTCAGATTTTTACAAACCTGGGAAAATTAATGCTTTGCACTAAAAAAAATATCATTTGGAGTTTGGTTGCTATGGAAGATATCTACACTTGTTTGCAGTTTTTTTTTATTGGTGCCATCAGTAAAAAAAAATCCTTTTAGAGGATGCCATTGCTGACCATGTTTTTAATGTTGCAAGTTCCAGGGCTATCCTCTTGCTCTGAGTTTTTTCTCTTAAGCTGACTATAGATGGGTGTTTTTTTTTTCTGTTCAGCCAGTGGACTGAAATAAAAATAACAAACCGATTCCTTCATCCATTTTTTTGCAGTGTAAATTGAATGTTTGGTGTAAATAGGTCTGTCTTTGTTAAACAGGTCAAACCTCATTTTCTGGAGCGGTTCACTTAGGCCTCTTTCACACTAATGCCCCGTACACACGGTCGGATTTTCCGATGGAAAATGTCCGATCGGAGCGTGTTGTCGGAAATTCCGACCGCGTGTGGGCTCCATCGGACATTTTCCATCGGATTTTCCGACACACAAAGTTGGAGAGCAGGAGATAACATTTTCCGACAACAAAATCCGTTGTCGGAAATTCCGATCGTGTGTACACAAATCCGACGGACAAAGTGCCACGCATGCTCAGAATAAATAAAGAGATGAAAGCTATTGGCCACTGCCCCGTTTTATAGTCCCGACGTACGTGTTTTACGTCACCGCGTTTAGAACGATCGGATTTTCCGACAACTTTGTGCGACCGTGTGTATGCAAGACAAGTTTGAGCCAACATCCGTTGGAAAAAATCCTAGGATTTTGTTGTCGGAATGTCCGAACAAAGTCCGACCGTGTGTACGTCCTATAAGGGTGTCCGCCTCAAAAGTCAGTTTCTCGGGAAGACGGCAGATCTGTTTGGACGGTCAATCACTATGGACCAGCTTGTGTAAACATACTTGTGTCCGTTTAACCTATCTACCTTCTATCCAATCTGGTCCGCTAAAAAAAACAGAAGGGGCTTCGTCCCCTACCTTCTATGTGAATCGGATTTGAGGGCCGTGGGGTGTAAACGGATAGTGTGTTTTTTACTTCCAACCACCCATAAAGCAGAGCGGGCTCTGCAATAGACACTGACCTATCATTTACCTGCTCTACTCTGAACAGCAGGGCATCAGCAGACCGACCCCATGCTGATCAAAACAGAGTTCACCCCTTGTGAAAGGGGGCCTTAGAAAATGCCTAAAGGTTCGCAACGTTTTTAGGTCGATTAACATCTGGCGATTCCGGATCACTTAATTTTTAATGGCACCTAAACAGCAGTCTTCATATAATGTGGTTTGTGGCAAAACTACACCGCGTTTAGGTTACAATAAAAATGAATGGCACCCAAACACACATGGTGCATTTTGTCACTATTGCACTGCCGTTTGGAATTGTGGGCAGAATAGTGGCGATTGTGGCCAAATGTGAACAGGGCTTAACATGTACTCCCTACCCTATGTGTAAGTAACGCAGATTTATGTTTAAAGAATTGAAGTGGGTGTCTGTATTTTTTGGAGCCTCTTCTTTTTTTTTTTTTTTTTTTTTTTCTCCGTAGAAAGAATTTTTCTTTCCCCTGAAGTGTCTGCTGGCTTTCCACCTCTACTCTGCCTGATTATTGTGAACAACAGCTTGAAGCTGCCTTGCGCAGAATAATAACACTCAGTGACTGGGAACCATAACATTTGGTTGGCAAATCTTTTGATGGCAGACTATAGATTTTATAGTAAATGTTCAAACATTGTTCTATAAAATGTGCTAACACTTGTTATATTGGGTAAAAAAATCTTTTGTTTGTGCTGTTAGAATTTTTGTTTCCAAGGTGTAATGGGAACACTAGAGAGAGACCATCTTTACAATATTACAGTAGTTTTGTTTGTGTTTTATCTGCTGTATAGAAGTCTTCTAAAAACATTTTCTGCTGCCATAACCAATGTACATGCTGCATTATAAAGTAATATTGATTTTGACTGCACTCCTCCAGCCCCTGAGAGGACTATTTAGAAAACAAATAGATTGCAAAATGTGAGATCTTTCAGTAATGGCTGACCCAGTGCTGAGTTTTTATATCTTGTCATCAAACTCGATCATATAACATTTTAAAGTGCTTTTTTGTTAAATCTTCAAGTCCTGATGAATTTTCAGATTAATGGATTTAAATGTAATGTTTTCTAGGATATAAATTAGTTAAATTTTAATAATTGCATATTTGTGTTGTGTAGTATTTTTAGTAAATATTTAAAAGTATATATAAACACTAAAATGTATCATTATTTATTTTTATTTTTTTACTGAAATTTCCAAAGTTCTTTTTAAAATTTTTCAAACTGCAGCTTTTATTTTTTGATCCAACCATGAAAGTAACCAAGTCAAGTCAAGCACTACCCGTTGTAAGGTGACAACCCTCTGTTACACTCTAATGCCCCGTACACACGGTCGGACTTTGTTCGGACATTCCGACAACAAAATCCTAGGATTTTTTCCGACGGATGTTCGCTCAACCTTGTCTTGCATACACACGGTCACACAAAGTTGTCGGAAAATTCGATCATTCTGAACGCGGTGACGTAAAACACGTACGTCGGGACTATAAACGGGGCAGTAGCCAATAGCTTTCATCTCTTTATTTATTCTGAGCATGCGTGGCACTTTGTGCGTCGAATTTGTCTACACACGATCGGAAATTCCGACAACGTATTTTGTTGTCGGAAAATTTTATATCCTGCTCTCAAACTTTATGTGTCGGAAAATCTGATGGAAAATGTGTGATGGAGCCCACACACGGTCGGAATTTCCGACAACAAGGTCCTATCACACATTTTCCATCGGAAAATCCGACCGTGTGTACGGGGCATAACTGTGCGTGGTTGTTCTGTCAGATGTTTCAACATAAGCACAATCTGGTGTATTTTACAGGCAGAATAACCACCCAGAGGAATGCTATGGCAGCCAATTGCTGGGCTGCATGCATGTAGACAACCTTCAAGGTGAAAAGTCCTTCACAAGAACTATCTGTAAATGCCCAAAGGACTCTTCACATGGTTCAGGCCTTCAGTTACGTAATCATCTTTCAAAAGTCTTCTCTCCAAGCTTCCCTTCACCTAGAATACTTTGGCCTGGGCTGTGCCCAGAATGAGGCCTAAGTCTTTCTTCCAGAAAACAAAAGTTACAATGGTCCAAGCTGGACCAATGTAAATATGTGTAATATATGCACACATGGAATTCTTCCTGAAACAGAGCTTTTGGTTGAGCTGTGCTTCAGAAATCTGCAACATGTCTGCATTTTCCCATTCTGCACCGCAGCTCACTGGTTTCTGTTTGCTCTTCTGCGCACTGCAGCTCAGCCATAGAGGCAGTGTTGAACTGCCCATGAACGTTCAAGCTGGTGCGGGTGGGCTTTGCAGTGCATGTTTTCACTCCTCACCTCTTGAAGTATAATGAAGTATTTTATGAAGAGAGTGATCACCAGAGACCTTCAAATGCCACATTGCCAAGGCGACATACTAAAATGCCACATTTTGCCCATTTTTCGGTGAAATGCCATATTTCGCAGATTTTCGGGAAAATGCCACATTTTGTGCCATATTTTGCCTTATTTGGGTCAAGAAAAAATAAACTTATTCTAATATTCTTCAAGTGGGACAGTAATATTTGTCAGCAATGTCTTCATATAGAAATATGAAGATTTAATACCACCTTACACAGTGTATTCCATGTGCTTGTCTGTGAGAGAGACACACAGACTGTGTCATTGGCAGACTTCCCTATTTGTTTATTGGGAGGGAATGTGGATTGTGCCTCTCTCATTGTTAAATGTTAATGATTTCACATTGTTCTGTCTGCCTTAGGATAAACTTTTTATGGGATGTATATGTGTAGGTGGATTGGCTGCTAAGGGGGAGGGGGGGGGGGGGAATTGTCCCACAGTGTATATCTTTGTGTACACTATGTAAAAATCCATTTGCAGGGGGGAGGACCGTAGGGAAATGCGTATATACAGTATATCGGCTCCCTTTCTCACGTCCTTCATGCCAAGCTGAGGTGTATTACTGAAGTCATCGCTCGTGTTTTACATTTTCGTGTTTTCCTAATTCAATATGCCTAAAGTTGCTATTTCAAATGTAACCCTTTTCAAGAAATGGATTAATGGTAACAGCAATTTCGCCGTGGAAGGTGGGAAGATATTCTGCAAGTTGTGCACGAAATCTGTACGTTTTTATTCTGTTTTCTTTGAGAACTCTTGAAATACACGCAATGAAATACGCGCCTGGAACATCAGCCGACGTAGAGAGGACTTTTTCAAAATTAAAGTACATCCTCAGCAACCGTCGCCTCAATTTTTTTATGGAGAGCATAGTCGCTCACGTAAAATTATACTATGATTAAAACTAAAATTGTTGTAAATACCTGTAAATAGTAATAAAGTAGTTAATATGATTCAAGTTGCATGATTTAATATCCCTTTTACGATGGGAAGGGGGGTGGAAAGTTGAAAAATGCCACATTTGGCCAAAATAAATGCCACATTTGGCCAAAATAAGTGCCATATTGCCACATTTTTTAGTGCCACATTTTGTAAAAATAAATGCTACATTTTGAAGGTCTCTGGTGATTACTAAAGTAGGAGACTGTGTTTGTACTCTTCAAAAATTGCTTGTGCTTAAAATTGCACTTGTAAAGCCACAATAAAATGTGGAGGGTTTAACAATACTTTAAGTTATTTTATGGTTGTGGTGTTCTGTACCTGCTTTTTATGTTTGTGTCTATGCCTCCTTCTTTTTTTTTTTTTTTTTTTTTTTTTTTTTTTTCGCATACCTTGAGATATGAACTTATATTTATGATATGATTACTAATTCTGTGGAGGCTTGCACACAAATTTTACCAGAACAACCAATGTCCAAACTCCCCCCAATTTTTTTTTTTTTTTTTTTTTTTTTAAGTGTAATGAATTGCCATCACAAATGTAGTAGTGGGTTATTACTAACTTGTTAGGCAAATACTGTATGTAGACTGAGCTAAGGCATTTTTATTCCTGCGACATACTGGTGTCATGTTGCTGAACACTATTTTGCAAGCTCAGTAGATTTGCATTTCTTTGTCAAAGGAAAGTATTGAAATCCAAATTAGCCAGTGTAAAATTACTCTGGGAATAGAGCACTTGTAAGATGATGGTCCTTTTTTCTACATGAGAGAACCGAGAACTGCCAGTAGTACTGCCATCCAAAATTTCACACTGAAACTCCTTATTGCAAAATTCACCTAGATCTAATTGACATAAATGATACATCTTGTTTAGGCTTGCCTTATAAAGAACGGCTGAATAGTTTGTAAATGCTAAATATAATAAAAGGAGGACTAGAGGAAAAAAAAAACATACAAGTATTACTCCATTAACCTTTCCTAGCTGACAACTGGTGCAACTGAAGACGTGAGAACAAACACGCATAAGGTAGAAAAAGCATATTAAACATTTAAAGTGGACGGGCATGTGAGCGGACGCACTGCACGGAGCTCCCGCCACTGATCCTTTTGATATCCTGAACCCGCCACCGATCCGAACTCAGAACTGACCCATCAGTACCCCGCAACCCCGCAGGACACATCACGACATTGCCGAAAAGTGCCGGAGGTCCAGAATGACCAGAAAAGGGGAGAAAGAAGCAGCGGCGGCCATGGATGGCCAAGATGGCGCCGGCTCTCCTTTACCACAGCGTGCGGCTCGCAGCACAGACAGGACACAGGAACCGAGCGGTAAGACAGCAAAGTCTGGCAAACAGTGGGGGAAAGAGCAGCCCAGGGACATGGTATACTATGCCCAAAAGATGCAGGGACAGAGCGGTGCCTCCCCCCTGAATCAGCAGTCATTGGCAATGGACACTGAGGGACATGAAGGCGCCATGGCGCTGGATGACACGCTGCCATTAGAGGGCTCCCTGATCCTTAATACAGACGGCTCTGACCCCATGCAGGATGAGGGACAGCAGCCCACGTTAAGTGATATTCTGCGGGCGGTACAGAGCTGCACAGCGTCTGTAAATGGACTGAAAGTACAATTTGGGAGCCTCACTGAGACTGTTTCATTACTGCGCCATGACATTCAAAAGATCAGGGAGAGAACCACAGCGGTGGAGGGAAGGATCAGCGAGGTGGAGGATATATTACCCCCCCTCACTAGAGATACTAGAAGTGCATTACAGCAAGTGGCTCAGGCCAATGCCAAAAATGACGACATCGAGAACCGTCTCAGGAGGAATAATGTACGCATAGTGGGGCTCCCAGAGAAGGAGGGGAGGGACCCCACAGCATTTACAGAAATGTGGTTACAAGACATATTCGGCAAAGATGTTTTTACCGCGCTTTTTGCAGTGGAGCGAGCACACCGTACACCATTGAGACCCCTCCCCCCAGGCAATCCACCTAGATCAATGCTGGCCAGACTCCTGAACTATAAGGACAGAGAAATAATACTTCGATTGGCCAGGGAGAAAGGAGCAGTGCACTATAACGGAACCAAAATTTCCTTTTACCCTGACTTCTCGGCAGAGGTACAGCGCAAAAGGGCCAAGTTTGCAGAAGTAAAGAAAAGATTGCAGAAGATTCAAGTCACATATGCCATGTTATATCCGGCTAAGTTACGCATTACGGCAAGAGGTCAGTCCACATTCTTTGAATCTGCAGCCGAAGCATCCGCCTGGTTGGATCGCAACGAGCAGGATCTAAGGAGGAGGAGAGAGGCTGATATGGGAGAGTGAACGACACTATGCGAAGCTGGGAAGTTGGTCAGTCATTACTAGACGTTTTATAGTCTACAACATATTTTGCGGGACAATGTCATTAATCTACAAAGTTAACGCGCGACAAGAGCTTTGTTTACAAGAAATATACCAAGAAAAGTTAAAAGCCAAGGTGGGACAGTTGTACCCACAGGAAACCCTTTCTTTTTGAACACTCAAGTTTTGGCCCAGTTGCAGGGGCTAGTTAAAATGTGCCCGGTTAGCACCAGTTTGAAGCACAACTCAAGGTGCACAGTCGGAACGGGGGAACCCCCCCCCTGACCACTGTGGGAAAATTGCTCACATCCACAGAACAAGATCTAAACCATGGAGCACACTGCTACAGCGGGGAAGGACACTTTTGCATATGAAGACACCACGCACTTTCTTCCACAGCTGCCTCGGATCATCATTGCAAAACAACGCTGAATGCTGTACCGGGACAGTTTGGGTCATCGAGACATGCACTGATGCTTTACGGCCAGAAGATGAGGCGAAGAAACAGGCTCACCCAGGACTTGTCACTGTACAATACCGATCATGGCAAACACCCCAGTTGTGACATGGAACGTCCGAGGTGTCCTTGATCCCTTGAAACGTACCATGATAAGCACATGTCTGAGAAAATTTCACCCAGCAATAGTGGGCCTCCAGGAGACTCACCTAACGAAGGAAACAGTCAGTTTTCTGCGGTATTCCTGGGTGGGCAAGGCCTACCATTCCACTCACACTGCATTCTCTCGCGGGGTGAGTGTTTTGGTACATAAATCCTTGGCCTACCAGGAATTAGATGCTGTTATTGATTCCACGGGAAAATTTGTGTTTCTACATTGCAGGTTGTATACCTTGACGTTTATATTGGTGTTTGTGTACGTACCTCCTCCGTTCTCCAGGGAAATCCTGCAGCTCCTCTTGACTTACCTGGTTGACAAACCTGACGTCCCAATAATGATCATGGGTGACCTTTAATGGTTACTTGGATCCCAGACTAGACAGGCACCCCCCGGCACAGCCACCCTCGGGAAACAGGGGCACTATTCTGAGTAGACTACTGATAGAGGTGGGTTGGATAGACTTATGGAGAGCTAAATACCCTAATACAAAACAATTTTCCTGCTTCTCCAAAACCCATGGGTCACTTTCCCGTATTGACCTGTGTGTGGGGTCCCCCCAACTCTTAAGTGTTATACACAAGGTAGAATATTTACCCCGAGGGGTCTCTGACCACTCTCCTCTAGTCGCCTATCTTGTTACTAGACCGGCGACCACGCTGCCTAGAGCGCCGTGGAAGCTGAACGCTTTTTGGATAAAGCTTTTCACCTCTCACGACAGAGTAGCGAAACAGATAGAACAATACTTTCTAGACAACCGGAGACAAACTATTAGTAAGATGGGATGCCTTTAAAGCATGCCTGAGAGGCACATTTATAGCTGAAATTGCTGACGTAAAACACAATTCCGCAGCCGTACTGATACAGGTGGAAGACCGGGTAAAGCAATTGGAGCTTGCTTTTATTTTAGACTCATCAGAGTCCGCGAGGGAGGCATGGATATCGGCTCAGGAGTCCCTGGATCGGTTGAGGTCCTCCGCCGCGGAACGTAAACGGTTCTTTACTAAACAAGCTTTTTACGAAGAGGGTGAAAAAACTGGTAGATTGTTGGCTAGGATAGCCAGATCTCAACAGTCGTCCCCTGCTATAGGAGCGATACGTAGCTCCTCGGGACGCCTGGTGAATGATCCGGAGAAAATTATAGAGGAGCTAGCATCTTTCTACGCAGAGTTTTATATAAGCCGTGTGACAGCTATACAGACGAGGAACTGCAGACATACATGGGCACTATAACGCTTCCAGCTCTGACCCACCAGGCAAGGGGGGAGCTGGAGGCACCAATTTCGCTAGACGAACTGAGGGAGGCGGCTGCCTCTTTTCCTACATGCAAGGCCCCCGGGGACGACGGAGGTATACACCCAATATGGCGAAACAATCCTACCTAAACTGCTCGAAGTGTTAAATGCATCCTTTAAATTGGGAAGGCTACCAACCAGTATGACTAGAGCTAACATTATATTATTGTTGAAAATGGGTAAGGACCCCTTAGATCCGGGCTCCTATAGGCCTATATCGCTCCTTCAGAGCGACATTAAACTACTAGCAAAAGTACTGGCCATGCGGGTTAATAAGATTGTTAGAACAATAGTTCACTTAGATCAAGCAGGATTTATGCCTCGAACATCTACGGCGACCAACCTTAGACGCCTATACCTAAACATGCAGACCCCCTCGGAGTCTGTGGGCCGTAGAGCCTTGCTGTCTCTTGATGCCAATAAGGCATTTGACAGCATGTGCTGGAGATATCTGTGGGCGGTTCTGGCCAAGTTTGGGTTTGGGCCCAGGTTCATCAGGTGGGTTAGGCTGCTGTATGATACACCCCGGGCGGCTATACGAGTGGCGGATCGAATGTCTCATGCCCTTGGGCTGTGCAGGGGGACCAGACAGGGGTGCCCTCTGTCCCCCCTGCTCTTCGCACTGGCTATAGAGCCCCTGGCGGCGCAGGTGAGAGATTGCCCACAGATTAGAGGGTTCCGATATGGTGAATTGCATGAAAAAAATCATGCTCTACGCCGATGATATGCTTTTGTTTTTAGAAGACGCAGAGGGATCCCTGGAACAGGCAATGTCACTTATAACTGAATTCGGCCGTTTCTCAGGTCTCACTATCAACTGGACTAAATCTGCCTTAATGTTTATAGACGGTTCCCCGATGACCAATATGAGACCCCTGACTCAGATACCGGTGGTTTCTACCTTTAAATACTTGGGTATACACATCTCACCTACACTTACAGACTTTTGTAGCCTAAATGTCTACCCCCTGATGTCACGGTTTAGAGATAAGATAAATGTTTGGAATAAACTCAGGATGTCCCTGGCAGGAAAAGTGAATCTCATAAAAATGATTCTGATGCCACAATTTCTATACATGCTACATAACACGCCTGTAGTTATCACGCTGAAGATATTCAGAGTGGTAAACTCCTTATTCCGGCTGTTGCTGTGGCATACCAAATCCCCCAGAATCAAGTTGTAACAACTGCAGCGCTCAAAGGAGGGGGGAGGCCTAGCCCTACCCAACCCATGGATATACTATCTAGCGGCGCAGCTGCAGCATCTGATAGGTGCCATGGCTCCTCTGCCACTGGGCTCGTCGGCTAAGCTTATGCTGGTGGACACAGGGGCGGAGTCAATACCTGAGGGATTGGAGGCCCATCTTTTCCAAAAACCCAATAAACAAATGCCCACATATACACTGTTGCAGAAGGTATGGAACAAAGCTAAACAACTACAAAACGTTTTGGGCTTTACTAAGTATAGCCCGATATGGGAAAATAAAACATATGTTGAGCTGGCTAAGATCCAACAGGGGCACAGATGGCGCTGCAGGGGTATCACACATATGCACCAGATTTTCAGTAACGGAACATTATTATCGTTTAAGGATTTACAAGATAAATATTCATTGCCTGCCAGTATGCTGTTTTACTATCTACAACTGAAGCATGCAATTAAAGCACAAGGGGATGCAACTGATTGGTCCCAATCCCCTACACCGGTTTTTCATATAATGCAGGAGGCGTTGGAGACTAAGGGCATGATTTCACAATGCTATAACATGTTATTAGCGTCATTGTTAGAGGGGTATCCCACAAAGGCGGCTGCTCAGAGGGAGGCGGACTTAGGCCCCCTATCGGGGGAGGTATGGGAAGAAGCTCTGCAAGCAGTTAACTCCTGCTCACTAAACGTGGCACAGAAGGTATCCCAACTTTATATCTTGTTGAGAGTACATTATACCCCTGTAAAGTTGTACAGAATGGGCAAGGCACCTGACTCATTGTGTGGCAGATGTAGGGCGGCGTCTGGGGGCTTGATTCACCTCCTCTGGCGTTGCCCCAAACTCCATAGGTATTGGACAGAGGTCCTGGCTACGCTAAATCAGGTGTTCCAGGTCAATGTCCCACTAGATCCATTATGTTGCTTACTGGGAGTTCTGGAGGGGGTGATTACGGAGGAGGTGACGAGAGTCGCTTTTGCACGGGCGCTGTTCCAGGCTAGAAAGGTAATACTGATGGGATGGAAGTCTGCTACGCCACCTAATAGCAAAACATGGATACTAAATATGGGAAAAACGCTTATAATGGAAAAATATATTTACCAGCACAGGGGCAGTCCTGGAAAGTTTGACAGATTGTGGGACCCATGGTTGGATGTGCCCGGTATAAGCCCCATGGAATTGGTACAGATGAGGTTGCTAAGAGGTGTTTAAAGATATGACAGGTAGAAGCTGATGGTGTGTATTGGAGAATGGAGGAGGAGGGTATGGGGACAATGGAGAATATGTTATCGATTTAATTAGATGGGACATAGAGTCCGAATGCTGACAGTTCCAAAATGCAAACTATGACACCTTATTGATGGATGTGTTACTATGTGGGAAAAAGAAATGCGGATTACGGTGCAAATATCAATGTAATGTATGTTTTTTCATATGAGCAATAAAACCTTTTATGATTTAAAAAAAACAAAACATTTAAAGTGGTATTGCTTATACAGTTTCCACAGGTTTAAAGGATCGTTCACATGATTGCGTTTTTATGTGCATTAAAATTATAACGTAAAGCGGAAAAAAAAAAAATACTCTGAGCATTAAGCCTGACATTCTCCGTATAGTATGTATTCCTCAACATATTCTGTGATGTGAGATGCTTTTTCAGGAGGCAGAGAAGAACGAGCAGATATTCTATCTAAAGTTAGCAAAAAAAAAATATACAACAATATCATAAACTGTTATATGTCTAACTCGCCAATGGATGGTGCAAGACCTCAGTGCGCAGACCCCAAAGGCGATGCCAAGACCCATCCCCAGGGGCTGATTTGGGAACGAGCTGGCCCAAAAAAGTAGGTTTGCACTAATACCGTTTTTTTTTTTTTTTTTGCCGGTGAGTACAAGTACCGATACTTTCGTTCAAGTACTCACCAATACCTTTTGCGTATGCGATTTGAGCCCATACAAAATGAAAAGGCTTAAATCGCACTGTAAATAAACATATGCGATTTGAACAGGAACGCGGTGACATCCCTGTCCGAATCGCATGCAGTTTCCCTAACTGCTCCTGTGTCAACCTAGGCTGAAGTCACTATGACAAACCTGGGTTCACACAGGGAGCTGTGGGGGAAAGGAATCGCACCCCATTCCTGTTCAAATCGCGTGCGACTCTTTGCAGTGCGATTTGAGCCTATGCAAATGAATTTTTTTCAGGAATCAAAACATTAGTACGAGTACTCGTGCAAATGCTTAGTATCAGTGCAACCCTAAAAAAAGGCAGAGCATAAAGGATGAGAATTCTAGATGAGACCAATAATAATTCAATTTAAAGTGTTACAAAAGGTAGCCAAGAATGAAAATTACTAACCTGGAAAATATGATCACTGTACATTAAATGTAAGAAAAACACCTATGTGGCTCACGGCCAAAGTTAAAAAAGCTATAAACGATAAGAAAAGAGCTTTTAAAAAATATAAAAATGAAGGAACAGCATTATCGTTTAAATGTTACAAAGAATATAACAGAATATCTAAAAAGGAAATCATGGACGCAAAAATTCTAAACGAACGTCAGATTTTAAAAGATAGGACAAACCCCAACAAATTCTTCAAATATATTAATAGTAAAAAGCTCAGGTCTGAGCATGTAGGCCCTTTACAAAATAATCCAGAGTGGGTGACTGGGGACAGAGAGAAGGCAAATTTGTTAAATACTTTCTTCAGCTCTGCATACAAAAGAAGCATGGGGGAGCTCATGTCCATAATAATCGGGATGGTAGTGACACAGCGCCAAATGATCCACAATGGCTCAGAAGTGATATGGTCCAGATATATTTAGACAGCATGAAGGTGGATAAAGCACCTGGACCAGATGGCATCCACCCACGGATTGTTTGGGAAGATACTGGAGAGTTTAATAAACACATAGAGTTCTTGCTGGGGAAAAAAAATATTTTTTTAACCTCTTCGCACCCGAGCTATAGCCGAAAGATGGCTGCAGCACAGACGCTAATTGCCGGGAGGCTGTCCCTGGACGTCCTCTTGTCTACTTCCGCGATGCGCGCTCCCGGGGGCGCGCATCGGGGAAGTTCTGAGCTGGCCGTGTCCCTTGGACACAGCCAGTCACAGATCGCCGAAAACGGCCAATCATAGCGGCCGTTTTCAGCGCAATCGGCGGTGCCAATGAGAGATGATCTCATATGTAAACATATGAGATCATCTCTCATCGCCGGCTCTCCCTCCTCACACAGACAGCATGTGAGGAGGGAGAGCGAACCGCTGCGGCGGTAAGTAAAAACAAAAAAACAAAAAAAGTGTGTCGTCCCTGCCATCTATCCCCACTGCCATCTGTCCCTGCCATCTATCCCCACTGCCATCTGTCCCTGCCATCTATCCCCACTGCCATCTGTCCCTGCCATCTATCCCCACTGCCATCTATCCCCACTGCCATCTGTCCCTGCCATCTATCCCCACTGCCATCTGTCCCTGCCATCTATCCCCACTGCCATCTGTCCCTACTGTCATGTCGCTGCCATCTGTCATCAGTGCCACATATTAGTGTCATCGGTGCCACGTATTAGTGCCATCTGTCATTAGTGCCAAGAAAAATGAGGGGAATAACTGAGCTACGGTGAAATACATTAACAATTATAGCCGCGATTCATCTATGTAACACAAACACAGTGAAATGAAATAAGAAAAAAGGGGGGTTGAATCGCGCTAAAACAGATTGGTGATCATACACATCATCACCAAACCAAATATTTAGAACTAAGTGAAGAGTTCCCCTTTAGTGTATACATAATATACAAAACACATGTCAAATGAATAATCAATCCAAAAATAAAATGTTCAAAGTGATAATAAGTCCATGTATAAAAAATAAATAATAAATCACCCAAGTGATATAAAAGTATCTTAAAGTTCCAAAAAACATAAATTCATCTGTCATCAGTGCCACATCAGTATCAGTCCCACGTATCAGTGTCATCTGTCATCAGTGCCACGTCAGTGTCACATGTCATTGTCCTGGTGCTCTAGGGCCTTCAAAAATGTAATAGGTAGTCAAGGTATATGTGTAATTTATGCTCCTAGAACACCTGATGGTGCTCCCTGCATGTTGGGCCTCTCTGTGGCCAGGCTATGAAAAAGTCCCATACATGTGGTATCGTAATACTCAGGAGGAGTAGCAGAATGTATTTTGGGGTGTTATTTGTGGTATATACATGCCATGTGAGAGAAATAACCTATTACAATGACAATTTTGTGGGGGGGGGGGGGGGAATCTTCATTTTGCAAAGAATTGTCGGAAAAAATGACAACATCAAAAACCTCACCATGCATCTTACTAAAAACCTTGGAATGTCTACTTTCAAAAAAGGGGTCATTTTGGGGGTATCTGTATTTTCCTGACTTGTTCGGGTCCCAAGAAATTAGACCAGTACAGGCCACTAGTACATCAGGTCTGATCATTTTTTATGATTTGCACCAAAGCTTGTAGACTCTCTAACGTTCACAAAGACCAAATAATATCCACTAATTTGGGTTATTTTTACCAAAGATATGTAGCAGTATAAATTGTGGCCAAAATTTATGAAAAAAAAAATAATTAGCAAAATTTTATCACAGAAACTAAGAAAAATGCGTTTTTCTTAGTCCCACATGTGTGGGACTTTTTCACAGCCTGGCCACATAGAGAGGCCCAACATGCAGGGAGCACCATCAGGTGTCCAAGGAGCATAAATTACACATCTAACTTGTTGACTACCTATTACATTTTTGAAGGCCCTGGATCACCAGGACATCGACACGTGACACTGACGTGGCACTGATGACAGATTGCACTGATGATACTGATGTGGCACTGATGACAGATGGCACTTATACGTGGCAGTGGGGACAGATGGCACTGACGTCACTTTTTTTCGTTTTTTTTTTTTTTTTTTAACCCACCGCTGCACGCTCTCTGTGTGAGGAGGGAGAGCCGGCGATGAGAGATGATCTCATGTTTACTTATGAGATCATCTCTCATTGGCACCGCCGATCGCGCTGAATACGGCCGCTATGATTGGCTGTTTTCAGCGATCTGTGACTGGCTGTGTCCAAGGGACACGGCCAGCACAGATATTCCCCAATGCGCGCCCGCGGGAGCGCGCATCGCGGAAGTAAACAGGAGGACGTCCGGGGACGGCCTCCCGGCAATTAGCGTCCGCGCTGCAGCCGTCTTTCGGCTATAGCGCGGGTGCGAAGAGGTTAACCTGACTAAATATGTAACTTGCTTTTCGTATTTGTAAACACAGAATCAATCACATGACTGCCAGGGCTCCACCCACAGATTCACATAGACGTAAAGAAGAAATGAAAAAGGATCACCTGACTGACTTTCATTTTTTGACACGGGCTGTCCGACCAGGTCCGCCTGTCAGGTTTTTCAGGCGGACCTGATCGGACCCTCTATTCACCCTATGTAGTGGTGGATGTCAGGGGTGTCCAGACGGCTGGTGGTCCTATTTTCCATCTGTCTGGTGGATCGGATGAAAATGGACAGGTGATCCATTTTCATCCGATCTCCCCATAGAGGAGAGCAGGACTCTGACAGGTCCATCTCTGCACCGTAAGCGGAGACAGACCTGTCATCCGCCTGCACAGCGGGGATCAGCTGAGCAAGGCGCCTATGTGACAGGGGCCTTAAAGCTGGTGGGGGACAGATGCAGCATTGTATCGATGCTGCATCCACCTAGGTTAGTATGATTTAAAAAAACAAACCTAAAGTTCTTTTAATCTATCAATATATAGACCTAGATTTTAATGATAAAATACACTACACACATTTAATCCTTTGCACATGGGTTTAACTGCTTCTGTTGCCCTTTACAATGAAAACAAATTGCCTCGGAAACCCAGTATCAGTATTTCCAGCATGGGTGCATAAAGACAAATCCAATGATCGATTCAAGAAACCTGAGTGTACAGGGTTTTTTTTTTTTTTTTTAAGCTGTGAGAAATTTTAGTGCATATCCTGTAGATTCTTTTTTATTTTACCAAACATTTACAGAATCGTTAGGCCTTGTAGCACATGCCAGAATTTGCACACTGCCAGGCCTGACATGTGACATATTTTAGAGACAATGAATGCATCCACAGCAACTTTCTTTTCCCCCGTGAATCAAATCTGTTTGGCATTTTGTATGTGTTCTACACTGATCCTCACTGAATTTGTGTGTACATCAGATTGTGTTTTCATCTTGCCAGATGACCTTTTCCAATAGCAAGATTAATTTCAGAAAATGTAATACGGTTTTATACTAATAAATGTGAAGTAAAATGCATTGTTTAAAGAGCAAGTCAGACTTTAGCAGAAATTAGTATATGTATCAGCCTATGCAAAGTGAAGCAAAATTATACATTTTAAAGCAGTTGAAGAGTTCAAACTGAACAAGCTATCAGCTTTATCTGCCTGCTGCAGGATGCCATCTCAGCATTAAAGAGCATCTATATGCATTGCTGCATTGATTTTTGGCATGTGTAGAAGCTTAAGCTCAAGAATGTGACTTGAAGCTGGCCATACATGTCTAGAACTGCAGGTGGGTGGTGGCTTCATACATGTTCAAAGGACCTAATCATTCTATTGCAGTTACAAAAAGTCCCTTTCAGAGTCTATTACAGGTGCCGATCATGACTGCAATTTACCGTAAAATGGTCCTAAATATCCAATTTGTGGCTAGAATTTACACCTTTTTGGAGGTATCTTTAGGGCTCACGCACACAGGCGTAAATAAAACCATGTTTCATCATTGGATTGTGTTTGTGTGGTTTTTTTTTTTCTTCTCTGAATGCAGTTCTCGTTTTCTATGGGCCAACGTTGCAAAAAGATCAGTAAAATTGCACTGCATTCAGATCTGTAAAATTGAATCCCAACATTTGCATCTGAGGGAAGTGGTTTGTGTGTAAATGCTCATGTGCATATGTGCGTAATTCAAAACGTTGCAAAAATTAAAATAATTTTACTCCTATAGAAGCATGTGCATCTTTATGCACCTGTACGTGTGTAAATGCAGGCACTTTACAGACCATGTATTTTTTTTTATATGCAAGATCTTTCAGTTATCGACATCCTGTGTTTTTTAATGCTTTAGTAATTTTATGACTGCCATGTGCATGAAGCCTTGAAATGTTTGTAACCCTAAAAAGAAAAAAATATATATCCTGTTTCTTTAAAGCATGTTATACAGCACAGTGCTTGTGCTGTGTAATTTGGCCCTTTGTAACACCTGAAATACCTGTCTGATACTACCTGGTTCTGCCCTCCCCCTGTAAACTGACTACAGGTTATCATGGCTGAGTTCTGACCCCGTGGTCAGTTTACATGCCTCCGTCATCCGCAGGTCTGCTTTCTCTCCTCTCCTTGCCTGCCTATTAGCTCCTGTGTCTGTGAGTCATCTCCGACCCCCTCCCCCCTCTCTTGGCCCCATTGGTAATAAAAAGTAAATATTAATCTGTCACTGCCAGCCCTGCTTTTATGCAGCCATAACACAGTGTAAATATTAATAGAAAACAAGGCCTCTACTTTTTTTCAGAGAACTTCAGGCCGGTCACGTGACTCCCGACCTCCTCTCCCATCTAAGGACTGCAGCGGGAGTGGTTGAGCAGCCAGCACAGTGATCACATGACCCCCCCCCTGATGTCAGAGGGAGTGCTCAGCCCCATCCACTGTTCCTACATCAGAGTAAGAGAGCAGCCGGGAGTCACGCAACCAGCTTGAAGATCTCTGGTAAACGGTATTTAGAGCCTTTGTTTTCCATAAATATTTACACTGTGTGTTATGGCTGCATAAAAGCGGGGCTGGCAGTGACAGTTTTTAGAAGGGTTACAAACACAAAAATATTTGTCTAGGTATTTGTGGACCCAGTCATGTCAGTTGCATTTGTTATTTATGCAAGAACTGGGAAAGTAAGAGTAAAATTATCACAGAAAAATATTTTTCAGTTCCTGAAACAGAAACAATTGACAACTAATCGATTATGAAAATAGCAATTCATATAGACACGAAGTTGTCATTATTTAGTTTGCCCAAAGAAAAGATAGAGAAGGTGAAAACTTTAATATATTTTTTGATCAGGAAACGGAAAGTCTTACTGAAGGAACTTCAGTCGTTAGGGGTTTTAGCTTTTGCATGTCGCATTATGCCAGTTGGAAGAATTTTTTCTAGGAGGCTTTATTTAGCGACATCAGGTTTAAAGTCCACTTTTTCTCATCTACGGCTGAATGATGACTTTGAAGCAGTTTTGTTAATTTGGTTGTGGCTTTTGGTTACATATAATGGGAGGTCTTTCTTTCAGGAGGAATTCATAGATGCAGCTGATTTCGAATTGTTCACGGATGTGGCAGGTTCCAGAGGTTTTGCGGCTGTTTGGCGTAGCCATTGGTGTTGCAGCAAGTGGCCGCCCTCTTGGATTATTAGTAAAGCTGTTAAGAACATTGTTCTGCTGGAACTTTTTCCAGTCATTGTGGCGCTGGAAATCTGGGGTGAATTTTTCATTAATAAGCGTATTGTCATTCAATCCGATTAATAAAGGGGTAGTTTTCGCAGTTAACTGCCTTTCTTCTAAATCCCCTCCGGTTATTAAACTCCTGCGGTATTTTGTGTCTTCATGTTTGCGTTTAAATATTTGGGTTAAGGCGAGTTTTATGTACCTACCTGGGTCTCATAATGTTATCGCAGATGCTCTGTCTCGGTTCGTTTTCGCACCTTAATTCCCGGGGCAGATCCAGCTGGCTTTCCTTGTCTGGACCATCTGTGGACTTTGATTTGAGCCCCATTAGTATCGCTGTTCAGAATTCTGTCACACCGAAAACATGGGCTGATTATTCAGCTGCATGGAGGAGATGGAGATTTCTCAACGATATGTTGGGTTTCTGTTATGAGATACCTTCTGTGAGAACTATTTTAGCATTTTTATGTAGTTTGGTCTAGGAAGCTATATCTCACAGCCAGATATCTGCAATTTTGTTTAAAAAAACTCGATTCACGATTCGAATCAAGGTGTTTTTTTTTTTTTGTTTGTTTTTTTGATGGACACCGTGCCGGTCCTGAGCAGCTGTGGGCAGGAGTTTTTAGACGAGGTCGCGCCTTCACCTAAAATGTCCTGCCTGCAGCTCCTCAGGACTGGCGCGGTGTCAGCGCCGGTCCTGGTGAAAAAAAAAATCTAAAAAAATCGGTTTGCTGAAATTTTGAATCGATTTTGACCTCTCAACTCGATTCAAGATTCAAATCAATTTTTTCCCCAGCCCTACTCCAAAGACAACTATCGTTTTCTCTGATATCATTCCCAGACTATTATGGTTGTCACACCCCAAGTTTAAGAATTTTGAGAAAATAAGGAAGTGGGTGAATCACTCTGTTGAGAAGTTAATGCCTATTCTAGGGGGGGGTTATCCTTTCGGCATTTTGATTTGGAGGGTGGGTTTCAGGTTCTGTATCGGGAGGATTTGGTCAATCTCTCCGATTGTAGGCCTGGACATTTTCAACTGAGGGTTGCAGAGCATAATTGAAACGGCCGCGGGTTTGGGGTAGGTTGGTGCTTTGGCCGTTAAATGGGTAAAGCCCCGACTTTGTGGGGACTTGTTATAAAGTTGATGTAATGTAATTTGCGTCATTAAGGCTAAGCAATTTTGAGAATGATAATTTGATTTAGAATTGTGATATGGTTATGAAAAGTTATAAATTTATTTGCAAACCAATAAAAGTGCAGCGGCCAATTTATGCCAATATTTGAGTGTGGTATTTATTATTTGTTTATTGTGTTTGGAGATTGGGGGGGAGATGTGCAGAGGCAATCCCATGTGCTGTGACACTGCCACAAGTGCAGATATGCTCTGCTGCTTCTAACCAGGTGTGGATTTGTTTTGTCATAATAAACTGATAATTTGTCTAAAAACTGGGGTGGAGTAATGGTTATTGGGGTACACCTGGAGTACCTGTCCAGTCACCTGATGGTACCAGCCAATAACCCATGGTCTAAATCCAGCCTGTGTCCTGTACGCCAAAGATATGGAATTTACAGGTAAGTCAAAATTCCTCTAAGTAAAGGTCCACTTCATTGTGATTACTCATCCATTGCTTTTATAGCCACCAGAGAAAAAGATTGGTATCAATAATATCTATGTGTGTAATATTGTTAGATGCATTTTATTTACATCGCACTCCAGCCTGACAAGGAAGTGAGTAAACACTAACAAAATGTATGTATCAATGAGTCCTTAGACTATTGCAGTATCCTGCTGTAATCCCAAACTGATTTTGTGCTATAAATAACTCACAAGTAATGACTGCAGCTGTGTTACGGAAGTAGCAGTCTCGTCAATAAAATGTTCCCGTCTGTTTATAGATTACATTGGTTATGTTAATGTCTTTGGCACCACGCTATTCAATGAGTGCCTATAACAATTTCAAAAGATTCCTTTGACAATTTATAAACAAATTTATTATTTTTCTTATAATTAGAAAAATATCCTGTTAAGATGCAGCATAGTCTGGTCTTTTGTGATACATATGTTAAAGTGATTTCATCTTGTTAGCTTTCTGTATGAACTGACGGAGTTTCCATCAAATTCATTCACCTTTAGTTTCTTAGGATTAGCTAATGAATGAGTTTATTAATTATACAAGTGCTTATGTCGTTTAACTGCCTACTATTGAATAAGCAACCATAAGAGGCTTATTAAGAGAGAAACTGAAGTTTTTCACCGCTAAGTTGATGTATCTAAAGATACAGTTTTTAGTGTTAGAGCATTAGATGCTCTGGTTTGTGCAGTGAAGGAATAAGGGCTAGCCTACTCTGTCAGTCTATTAAGCCAGTAAATTGATTTGTATGGCAATCCAAATTCAGTTTTCTCTTAATACATTCCTTAGGCCAGGAAGTCAGGGAGTTGTTGGAAAACCTTAGAAATGCACACTGGATCTTCATTTTACCTCCTGTGTATAAGAGTGCATTTAACAGCCTATCAGTTGCCAATGGTTAACATTCAGAACACACAAGATTTAATTATTATTATTTATTTTTTTTTTTTTAATTTGGCACTATATATGAGTTAAAGCCAACTTAACTGAATTTAAATCTCAAAGTCTTTATTAAAAGCAGGTACCATGTGCTTTCTACCATTGCATTTATTATTCAGAAAACTCTCCTAAAACTGTTTATGACAAACAATATCCTTAGTTTCCAAAAATAATCTATGTACATCCACTACTTAACCACTTCAGCTCCGGAAGGTTTTACCCCCTTCCTGACCAGGCCATTTTTTGCAATACTGCACTGCGTTGCTTTAACCGCTTCAGCCCCGGAAGATTCTATCCCCTTCCTGACCAGAGTACTTTTTGCGATTCGGCACTGGTGGCATTTGATCACCTCTGCGTTTTTTTTTTTTTTGCGATATAAACAAAAAGAGCGCCAATTTTGAAAAAAACACTTTTTTTACTTTTTGCTATAATATCCCCCAAAAATATATAAAAAAACATTATTTTCCTCAGTTTAGGCCGATATTGCGATTTTTTTTTTTTTTTTTTTTTTTTTTTTTTTTTTTTTTTTTACCAAAAATATTTAGCATAAGCGTATACTGATTGGTTTGCGCAAAAGTTATAGCGTCTACAAAATAGGGGATAGTTTTATGGCATTTTTATTATTAATTTTTTTTTATTAGTAATGGTGGCGATCTACCATTTTTATTGGACTGCGGAATTATGGCGGACACATCGGACACTTTTGATACTATTTTGGGACCATTGTCATGTACACAGCGATCAGTGCTATAAAAATGCACTGATTACTGTGTAAATGACACTGGCAGTGAAGGGGTTAATCACTAGGGGGCGATGAAGGGGTTACGTGTGTCCTAGGGAGTGATTCTAACTGTGGGGGGGGTGGGCTACTAGTCGCATGACAGCGATCACTGCTCCCGATGACAGAGAGCAGTGATCTATGTCATGACACAAACCAGAACGGGGAAATGCCTTGTTCCCCGTTCTGAGGCTCCTTGACACGATCGCCGGGAGACCGGTGGACCTAGAGTCCACTGGTCCCGCTGTACGCGGCAGGCGCGCACCTGCTATCCCTGCCTCTTCAAGGGGTCATACAGGTACGCCCATTTGCCCACAACTGCCATTGTACCGATGTATGCATGCAGCGGTCGGTAAGTGGTTAACTGACAATAACTGACAATCGTACGACACTGTACCCAAATAAAATTGTTGTTTTTTTTTCCACACAAATGGCTTTCTTTTGGTGCTATTTTATCCTCTGCGTTTTTATTTTTTGTGCTATAAACAAAAATAAGACCGACACTGTTGGGGAAAAAAAAAACACTATTTACTTTCTGCTATAAAACACATCTAATAAAAAGTGTAAAAAATCTAATTTCTTCATCAATTTAGGCCAATATGTATTCTGCTACATGGTTTTTGGTTAAAAAAAAAAAAAATCCCAATAAGCGTATGTTGATTCCACAAAAGTTATACCTTCTACAAACTATGGGATAGATTTATGGAGGTTTGTTTTGTTTTTTTTTTTGTTTTTTTACTGGTAATGGCGGTGATCAGTGATTTTTAGCAGGATTGCGGCGGACAAATCTGACATGGAGTTAAACTTTTCGAGGACCAGTGACACCAATACAGTGATCAGTGCTAAAAAAATGCACCGTCACTGTACTAATGACACTGGCAGGGAAGGGGTTAACATTCCGGGGCGATCAAAGGGTTAACTGTGATCCCTGGGAGTGCTTTCTTACTGTGTGGGGGATGGTTTAACTGGAGAGACAGATCTGTGTTCCGGCTTGGCAGAAACACAAGATATCTGTCTTACTAGCAGAACTGTGGTCTGCCTCGTTTACATAGGCAGGCCACCGTTCTGCCTCTCTCCAAAAGATCACTGGGTTTCTGGCAGACATCGGGTCTGCTGGACCCGCTGATTGGCTACTGCTGTGTCCAATCACAGCGGGAACGGGCTCCGGCGGTGCGTGCCCCCCCCCCCCCCCCAAGAAAGGAATCGCATACAGGTACATGATTTTGCGCTTAAGGGCTGCCCTGCCTCAGTATATATAATTTTACATTAAATCATTAGTGTTCCTACTCTATTTTTCTACCTGCTTGTAACATCCTCTGTGAGCTCCTGAGCCTTTACATTTTTTCCCCCCTCATGTTTGGAAAGAGCAGCGCATCCTAGCTGCGGTCATGTGTACTGCTCTAGTGGCACTACACATCCCACAGTCCATCTTGAGCACATTTCTACATACAGTGGGACCATGGAGAACAAACATAGCCACCGTTTAATGGATTGTGAGATCAACACAGCAAAGAAAATAAATGTGGAGAATTGGAGGAGGCCGAAATCAATAGAAGGTACTTTTTGGAGTTAATACATACTTAAACCACTTGCCGACCAACTCACGCAGATATACTGTGGCAGGTTGGCTCTCCCGCGCGAATCGCTGTACCTGTATGGTGGCTCGCGCAGTTGCAGGTACGCTCTCGCTCCCGCTGTACGCTATGGGAGTGTGCCCGTGGGTCGGGAGGGCTCTATGTTCGCCGACCTGTGATCGCCTAGTAGAGAGGCAGAACGGGGATCTGCCAGTGTGAACAAGGCGGATCCCCGTTCTGACAGGGGACATGTCAGCTCTTCTGTTCCCAGTGATCTGTCATGTACCAGTGAGCCCATCCCCCCTACAGTTAGAACACACCCAGGGAACACACTTAACCCCTTCCCTGCCAGTGTCATTTTTACTTTGATCAGTGCATTTTTATAGCACTGATCAATGTAATAATGTCACTGGCCACCAAAAAGTGTCATTTGGGGTCAGATTTGTCCGCTGCAATGTCGCAGATCGCCACCCTTACTAGTAAAAACAATAAAAAGTCCCTAAATCTAATACATAGTTTGTAGACGCGATAACGTTTGCGCAAACCAATCAATATACCCCCATTGTGAATTTTTATTTATTTTTTTTCAAAATCGATGCTCTTTGTTTATAGCGCAAAAATAAAAAACACAGAGATGATCGAATACCACCAAAAGAAATCTCTATTTGTGCGAAAAAAATGACGTAAATTTTGTTTGGGCAAAGCATTGCACGACCGCGCAATTGTCAAAGTGACGCAGTGCCGTATCGCAAAAAATGGCCTGATTATGAAGGGGGCAAATCCTTCCGGGGCTGAAGTGGTTAATATAATTGTTTTGAGGGTTTTTTTTTTTAAACAAAACTTTTTGTCACTTTTTAACTGTACTTTTAGTGATCTGACTTCTGGACTACATGCCACCTCAACATACTTCTATAGATACTCTGTGTTGAGAGTTGGTTTTATGGGAAAGTGCTGTCTAGTGTTCTCTATAGTAATATAGTAAATTCTTGCACAATGAAAGTCCCAAAATATTCCATCTTATGCTTGGGGGGCCTAAAACTTGCTATACACTAGTAGATCGAACAAAAATTCTTAGTACAGTCTATTTCCATGATTTGACAAATCTCATTCGAAAGTACTCAAAAAATTTTGTTAACATTTGATTTTGGAATGAATGTAATTTCCTGAACGAAAATCACATGGGCTAGCACAAAGGGATTATTCAATACAAATAAAGACCAACAAACGCTTCATTCTTTCATAATTTTGCCAAAACAAATAAATGCTTATTGATAGGCCACGGTGTTGTTCAAGGGGTAACCTGATAATGTATTAACGATAATTAAAATAAAATATAAAGCCATCCGGGCTATAATAAATTAACATAAGAATTACACGGTGTCCATCCAGACAATGCTGGAGGACTGTTCCCCACTAAACATCTATGACTGATTCAATAAAATGGGGAGGGGAAGGTGGGAGTCCCGGTCCTGTCCTGAAAGGGGGTCTGCGGATAACAGCCGGACTTCTCCCTTATATCTTGTCCGGATTTGCGGGCTTTGGCAACTCGCCAATTTTGTCCAATCCTCAGCCTGTTGCTGCGCAGGTAACTGCCGCAGTAACCAATGACAACCTGTCAAGGTATTTAATGAGAAAAAAACAGCATCCCCTTTGAGCTCTCCCATGTTGGTCCCACATACTGCATGTACCTTTCATGCGCTGTTAAGAATTTGTTAGAGAAGCATTTTTCATTTTGCTTCTTTGCCCTTATAGTTCAAACCTACCGCTCAAGCTCTCTTCTCTTTCTCTCCTCCCCGATCTCTTTGGGACTTCTTACTTCCCACTCTTTCCTATTTCTCTCACTTTTTTTTTTTTTTTTTTTTTTTTTTCTTTTTTCTCTTCTCCCCTCCTATTTTCCTTATCTACAATATTAATATGTATCAACCTCAGATCCTGGATTCCATTTTTTTTGGCTTTCTTTTTCACATTTTTATATGACTCAAGTGTACACCTTTTTATTATCATATTATCCCAATATGTATTGTTGTACTCAACCTACTTTTGATACGTTATATACTGTACAAAATGTGAAACTGGATATGAGGATTGACCTCAAATGTTCTCATGTTTCTATTTTATTTACCTCTAAAAAACCACACAGAACAGAGAAGAGCTGGGAACAGTGACTACCGTAGCAAAGCTTCACCTTGTTTGCAGCCTGTTTCCTGGATGTCTATCCATACAGCACTGGAAATACCTGACTGTCATTTGAAAAAATCAGTCATTCATGTTTAGTTCACGGGGCTGGATAATGTCCACGCATTTGCTTCCCAGAATCATTACACTTTCCTTAATGAAAATTGATTGGGATAGAAATAGAATTTTTTTTTTTTTTTATCTTGGAGTCCATCTATAATAATTCTGAGCCAGATGTGGCCATCAAAGCTTTTTTTGAATTATAGAGGGTAGTGAAGCATTGTTTACTGATTAAAGACCTTGTATAAATCAACATCGCGGATTGTGTTGACTATTTGCCACCTGACTCCAAGTCTTTAAAACAGTTGAGCGAAGATTTCCACTATTTTGCTGAAAAATATTTCGATTACACAAGCTTTTGAGGGGTTACATGTGGAACCTCAATTAAATTAATTATGGAGGCTCAGTATAAAGCATCATTTTAGTAACTTTGTGAAACTTTGTGATTGTTGGCAAATGATAAAAAAAAAATTTCAGATTGTGCATTCTAAATTTTCCATTGAACATCTTTTAAAGCAAAACCTAAATTTCAAATGTAAAGTTTTGTTTTTTATCCAGTAACAGTCTAAATGTAAGCCATTTTATTGCAGAAATTGCAAGGCTCTATTTAAGGGTTGCTATCAAATCAGCACCAGTAAATGAACTTAACCCAGGGAACTACCAAAATGATAAAAATTTGTAGCATATGGTAAGTATTGGATAATAAATTTGGCTGCTTGTGTTCTATATGAAGGGAAGTCTCAGTAACAGCTGAAACATGTTGGCTTACTTACTAAAAAACAAAAAACAAAAAAAAGGCTCTGGATTTGAACTCAAGGCCCATTTACACTTCTTAGCTCACTAATGGCACAAAAAAGCACCAAAATAGGTGCAAGTGCTTTTTTATTTATTTATTATTTTTTTTTTTTAGAAAGCCAGCATGCCACAACACATGGTAGTGCGTTAACCACATGTTTTGGTTTTTGGCAATGCATGTGCTTCGAGAAAGGGGTAATGGGGTGACATTTAGAATGAATGCCACCGCAGTGCACCAACACTCTTAATGTGCGTTGCACTTGTTAACCTTAACCAGACCATGAGAGTGTTGACTTTGCTCTCTTCCTTTTGACAATCAGCAGTTTGCCCCAAATGTCATATTGGTTTCTCTGTGGTCTGAGAGCAGCTTATCGGACTACTTTTACATTTTTAAATGCTAATTTTTTTCATGAGTACCAGATATTTTTGGTAAAAAAAAAATCAAAATTGGTGTATATTGATTGGTTTGCGCGAAAGTGTTTACAAACTATGGGATATATATATATATATATATATATATATATATATATATATATATATATATATATATATATATATATATATATATATATATATATATATATATATATATATTGCAACTTATAGCGGGACTGCGATATTGTGGATGACAATTTGCACACTGCCGCTTTTTGGGAACCAGTGACCTTTTTACAGTGATCAGTGTTAAAAAAATATGCACAGTCACTGTACTAATAAGGGACGGCATAGATCCTTGTCCCTACTTTGCAGGTACACAGAATGAATGCCTTCCCTATTGACAGAACGTCGATCTGCCTTGTTTACATAGGCAGATCATCACTTTGCCTGTGTACTAAACAATTGGAGGGTGTTGGCGGACATAGAGTCCGCAGTATCTGCCGCTGGGCTCCCGCTATGTTTGTAATCACAGTGGGAGTGAAGCGGCGACAACATGCATGCACGCACCCTACCCAGAAGAGCCGAATCACGTGTATATAGATGTGATCCAGCACAAAGCTGCCGCTCTAACAGTAAAACTGCTATAGGGCAGTCAGCAAGCAGTTAATGTTACCATTTGCTAGTTAAATTGGACGTCCAGCCATTTACAGATGAGTAAGGAAAGGTGGTAGAGTTACCAATTGTGCAGTGCAAAGAGTTTACAAACTGACTTATCTGAAATGCCTTTTCAAGGTTGAGCAAGACAACTTTACTACACTGATCGAAAATACATATGTGAGTTTGCTTCATATTGCAGCTATTGTTAGTTTGATTTTACAGCGGTAAACCAAAATGGGAGGCATCAAATGTTGTTTTAAATAGTTTATTAGATATTACATTTGCTTGAGGAAGCTCCTCTAGGCACTGTGATGTACCTGTACATTGCAGTGCACATGCACACTGGCATGTCCCCTGTGTACAACAACCTGTCTGGCTTCTGTTGAATGGGCATGCTGGATTGGCATCCGATCAGCACTGGCAGACATTGGCTGCCAGCGCTGACCAGTTTGTTCTGGCGGTGGGAGGGAGAGGAAGTCCTCCTGTCAGAACACAATAGCTCAGCAGGGAGATCACTGTACAAACCTAAAACCTATAGTACTAACAAAAAAGGGAGGACTTTGCTGTGTCCTCCCTCCAATAGCAACCTAATGTGGACAGGAGCCAGAAGAGGACGACCGCTGAGAACACACCTCGGTCTCTGAATGGTCCCACTGGGGAGTGAGGGTAGACTGACATATCACATGATCAGAGAGGGGAAGACAGAGAATCTTCGGGGGGCCACGCTGAGACAACTGAGTAAATTGTAAGCATACGTTGGGACGGTGGAGCAGTTTGCCATCTTTACCCTGAGCAGGATCACCACGAATTTTAGACAAAGGAAGCAATGCAAAGAGAACAGGATACGTTTTAACATAAGTACATGTTACAACAGACACATCAGGTGTATGAAATGTTGGGGGCAAGCTCTGTAGTGTGTGTGTGTGTGTGTTTTTTTTTTTTAATAGTTATAATGCTAGAACAACAGTTAGGTATTTTGCACTTGTGCGTTTTTAAGAGAGAAAGCATAAGGAATTGTGCATGTATTCCAGAAACTAAATTTCAGAGTGCTAAATGTTGTTGTGTTTTTTTTTTTTTTTAAACCGGTAACTATCAGAAGCTTAAGTATATTTGACACAAGCTTCATTGTACTATTGCATTAAACACCCGTTGCAGTAGGCACAAATTGTTGAAGCATACAATAGAATCTGCACTTTGACTGCATCTTGTCAGCCTGCTGTGTGAGAAAGTGAAGATGCTTGCGTTGTATTTTTTACATTCACAATCGTATATACAAAATGTTGGCCTTGTTGGACACTTCAGGAGCCAGCCAGAAAGCTAATTTGGAGCTGCTTGAACACCATAGCAACCGTAATAAATTATGTATGGGGACAGTCTTATTTTCAGGAACTAGATTAGCTGGAACTGATTTCTAGACTTCATCTCAGTTTAGCTCATTGCAATTCACTGATTTAAGCACAAATTGCATGTAATAGAAAAACAAAAATCTATTTGTCTTTTGTCAGGTGATTATCTCACCGCAATGCACATGTAGGGATTTAGCAGCAGCAGTGCTCACAGTGGTGTCTCCTGGAGCTAACAGGACAACTTTAAAATTAAACAAATGTTTACCAAGAAGCAGGGTAATTTATGAGATTAAAAAAAAAAAAATCACAATTTGATTACAAGCACTGTAAAGTAACATTAGCCTGGTTGTCCCTAATAGGCAACTGCATGAATGTCCCTCTTTGCTTCATGTATAGCATCATCCCCCAGCTCCACTTGTTCTCCTGCCACTGAGTTGGAACACTAGTGATAGTAATGTTAAAGGTTCACAGCTCATCTGGTTGCCAAAGTGTTCCTAAGGCCCCTCTCACACTTGTACGACTAGTCCTACGACTTGGGACTGCAAAGTCACATGACAAGTTGTTCTCCATGATCTCCAATGATAACCATTCATATTAGTACGACTTCAAAGTAGTCCCTACACTACTTTGGTCTGACTTTGATCCTACTTCAGCCCATTGAATATCACTGAAGTAGGTTCTAAGTCGGATCACAGTCTTAACTGATCCAACATTGGCATGTGACTTGTGCTCTGATGATCTTGAAGGGGAACTCCACACCATATAAAAAAAAAAGGCACGGGTTCCCCCTCCAAGAGCATACCAGGGCCCTTCGGTCTGATATGGATTTTAAGGGGAACCCCCACGCTGAAAAAACTGTGGGGGTCCTCCCCAAAATCCATACCAGACCCTTGTCCCAGCACACAGCCCGGCAGGTCAGGAAAGTGGGTGCGAGCTCCCCCTCCTCCTGAACCGTACCAGGCATGGGTGGGGGGCTTTGGGGGAGGGGGGCACTGTGTCCCCCACCTCAAAGCACCTTGCCCCCAATGTTGATGAGGACAAGGGCCTCTTCCCGACAACCCTGGCTGTTGGTTGTCAGGGTCTGTGGGCAGGGGCTTATCGAAATCTGGAAGCCCCCTTTAATAAGGGGGCCCCAGATTCCAGCCCCCCCCACCCATGTGAATGAGTATCGGGTACATGGTACCCCTTCCCATTCACCTTAAAAAAAAGTGTTGAAAATAAAACACAATACACATGTTTTTTAAGTAATTTATTAAGGCAGCTCCGGCGTCTCTTCCGATCTCTTCTCCCCTCTTCGGCTCTTCTGCCTCCTCCGCTGACATCCTCTGCTGGTTCTTCTCCCCTCTCTGGGTCTTCTCCGCTGATGTCTTCTAGCCCTCTCCGGTTCTTCTGCCTCTGCTGTGTCTTCTCTGCTATTGTCTCACTCACTTGCTCGGTCTTCTCTGCTGTCTTCTCCCTCCTGTTCTTCTTCTGATGTTGACACGACGCTCTCTCCCGCTCTAATGCTGGGTGCGCGGTGTGTCACTAATTATGCCATGGGGCGGAGTCACCGGGTGATGTCATCTGAAGGCCCCACCCCGTATGATGTCACCACCTGGGACATGATGGGGTGGTGATGTCATAAGGGGCGGGACCTCCACATGACATCACCTGTTCACCCCGCCCAATGCCAATATAAGTAGTGGCACACCGCACACCCAGCATTAGAGCGGGAGAGAGCGTCGAGTCAACATTGGAAGAAGAGGAGGGAGAAGACAGCGGAGAATACCTGGCAAAAGAGTGAGATAATAGCAGAGAAGACCCAGCAGAGGCAGAAGACAGCGGACAGAGGGAGAACAACCAGAGAGGGCTAGAAGACATCAGCGGAGAAGAACCGGAGGAGGCAGAAGAGACGCCGGAGCTGCCTTAATAAATTACTTTAAAAACATGTGTATTGTGTTTTTATTTTTGACACTTTTTTTTTTTTTTTTTAGGTGAATGGGTAGGGGTACAATGTACCTGATACTCATTCACATAGGGTGGGGGGGCTGGAGTCTGGGGGCCCCTTGTTAAGAGGCTTCCAGATTCTAATAAGCTCCCCGCCCGCAGACCCAGACAACCACCAGGCAAGGGTTGTCGGGAAGAGGCCCTTATTCCCATAAACATGGGGCAAGGTGCTTTGGGGTGGGGGGCGCAAGGCCTCTCCTGCCCCAAAGCACCCACCCCCCTCCACGTTGAGGGCATGCGGTCTGGTACGGTTCGGGAGGGATGCTCGTTTGTCCCCACCCCTTTTCCTGAACTGCCGGGCTGGTTGCTCGGATAAGGGTCTGGTATGGATTTTGGGGGGACTCTGCCGTTTTTTCGGCATGGCCTTGGAGGGGGAACCCATGCTGGTTTTTTTTTTTTTTTTTACATTTGGCGTATAGTTCCCCCCTAAAGATTCATACCAAACACAAAGTGCCTGCATTGTCGGGGATCAAAGTCGGATCCCTGTTAATTGAAGTCGGACTTCAAGTCACAGGGCAAAGTCGGATCCACAGTCGTACGACTGTCGTGCCGTACCAGTGTGAAAGGGGCCTAAGGCTACAGTCATGCTTGTGAAAGATAGCCTGACAGTGTTTAGATGCGAGAACCCGAGCAGTGGGGTCCTAGTGCTGTTGGGCCAATTCGCAATTGTTAATGTGGCCTAACATATCTGTTCCAGAGGATTTCTCGGGAACATGATTGGGAGCTCTCTGCAATCCTCCACATTGTTCAGGTACATAGTCTGGTTAAAAAAAGACAAGTCCATCTACTGTAGTTCAACTGATGGGTAGTTTATAAACAACATAACCCCCATCCCAATGTTGCTTACATTACTTGGTGAAATATAGTAATCATCAGTTGTGGTGTCACCACAGTAGTACATTTTACATGTGATTGTAGTGAAATCTGCTCACAATTGCTATTATCAGAGGGATTCCAAAAAAGTGTGGATTTTTGCTTTCCTGAAAGACTGTTTTAAACCAGACCAGAGTGAGTAGCAGCAGCGCACTTGTATCTACCCAATTTCAGTGCTTTTGCTATTTTGCACAATGAGCGTATTTGATGAAATGCTCCTGACGTTGCTGTTGATGAGGCTGGAAAGACGTTGGAAATTGCGTGAGAGGACCAGAGATTGGCGCTACTGGACCCATCCATTGATTGCGCAGCGCATGTCGGTAGGATATTTTACCAACCTGTATGTACAGCTGCCTACCTACCCCGATAATTTTTTTAATTTTACACGCACGTCCATTGCCTCATTTGACATTCTACTAGAAAAAGTTCGGCCCAGTCTGACACGCTTGGACACAAACATGAAGAGTGTGCCACCAGAGGAACGTCTGTTGGTGACTATCAAATTTCATGAAACTATGTTCACGTTAGTGGTCAGGCTCAATGGTGGGGTCATCTTTTTCATATCTAACAACATATGGGTCAAATTACAATTTTATACTTTGTAAAACAACATTGCTAGTGGTGTATTGGATTGGATCAAGGGCTATGGTCTATGAATCATTGCAAGTACCGTATTTATCGGCGTATAACACGCACCCCAATTTAGGAGGGAATTTTAAGGAAAAAAAAAAACTTTTAGGAGGGAAGTTGAAGGGAAAAAAAACTTACATTTAAATGCCCATCATTGCAGCCTTGCCCCAGTGCAGCCTTGCCCCAGTGCAGCCTTGCAGCTCGCTGAGCTTCAAAATCGCCGACCGCGATTTGAAAATGGCGCCGCCGGCACCGAAATACACAGAACTGGTCCTCGGCCCTTCTCGGCGGCTCTCGTTCACTTTTGGCTCCACCCGGGATGGGCGTGACTGTGAGCGGAGCTATCCAAACCTAGCCGAGTACACTCGGCTAGGTTCGGGCAGCGCTCGAGTAAAGCCGAAAGTGGCCGAGAAGAGCCGAGAAACGGCACTGTGTATTTCGGCGCCGGCGGCGCCATTTTCAAATTGCGGTCGGCGATTTTTCACATCTGACAGCTCAGGATCGCAGGGGATCGGCGTATAACATGCACCCGTGATTTTCCCCTGATTTTAAGGGGAAAAAAGTGCGTGTTATACGCCGATAAATACGGTAATTACCAGTTTTTAAACTTTTTTTTTTTTTTTTTATCTTCTCATTGTTTTCCATAATTTTTTAGTGTTTTAATGTCCAAAAAATTGGGTACCTTTTTTTTAAAAAAAGCTTATAAACGAAAATGCGACTAAACGCCGATACCGCGTTTAGCCGTATTTGGCATCTGAAATGTGGAAATCTTCGGCATCGGAACTCAAACTTTTTGCCTTCAAAGAAAGGCTGTTAAACGCAACTGCCTAAAGACAGCTGTAAACGAGACTGTGTACATGGTCACATAAGATAACATTGAATGAGTTCAGGGGCAGTTGAAAAAAGCGTCCAACTGCCTCTGAACGTGCGTTTAGCAGCAGCAGTGTACATGGGGCCTAATTGATGGATAGTTTGGGGAGATGAGCATCATAACCACTTTTCTGTTCTTGTGTTTATTATGTTTGGAAGGTCTCTCCTCGCTTTCTGTTTTGGTATCGTGCAACAGGTTGGACAGCAAGTTGCCCAACAGGGACACATATGGCAATCATATTTTTGGCGAATGCTTGGGGCTACCTTTTAAAACCATGATGAAAATTTCCCCATTTTTTTTTTTTTTTTTTCCCCCCTGATAAAGCATAATCAAATGGGTTTTTCGGCAAGCAATCAAGCATCCGTTAAGGAGCTTTCTAATACTGTGCAAACTTTTAAGAAATTTTTTTCCAGTCTTCAGTTGCCACAGACTCAGGTTATTTCTCCACCAGCACAACAGAGTGTTCCTCAATCCTTTATGGATGCTCCCTCGGGAAGTGGAGAGAATCCAGGAGGTGCCAGACTCGAGGTTGAGGAAGAGCCTGATGGCGCTTCTTCAGATCCCCAGGGGGAATCTGAGGGAGAGGAGGTGGAAGGGGAATCCACAAGATCCTCTCGAAACAAACTTTCCCTGGAAGAGGTGGAGGAGCTCCTAGGAGCCATTCATACCACCCTATGAATCCAGGAGGAAAGGAAGAAGCTATCACTCCATGACCAGATGTATAGGGGACTAGGGGAACATAAAAATCAGGTGTTCCCGGTACATGAGGTCTTGGTCGACGCCATTAAAAAAGAGTGGCAAGACCCCGAAAGGAAACCTTTCCTTTCAAGAGCGCTTAAACTTAGGTTTCCCTTTGCAGAGGAGGAGGCGCTGGTATGGAACAAATCCCCTAAACTAGACGCAGCCTTTTCTCAGGTCTCCAGACACACTGACTTGGCCTTTGAGGACATGGGGGCACTTCCAGACCCCATGGACAAGAGGATAGATTCCCTCTTGAAAAAATCCTGGGACTCTTCCCTAGGTAACCTCAAACCTGCCATGGCGTCCACAGTGGTGGCACGAAACATGGAGTACTGGTTGACGCAAATTAAAGCGCACATAGAGGCAGGAACCCCTAAGGAAACAATCCTGTCATCTTTTCCCATGCTCCTTAAGGGAGTAGCTTATCTGGCAGATGCTTCGGCTGAATCGGTGCGTATGTCCGCAAGATCAGCCGCATTGTCCAATTCTGCAAGAAGAGCCTTATGGCTTAAAACGTGGCAGGGGGATACCGCATCCAAAGTTAAACTTTGCGGGATTCCTCTCACGGGGGACTTGCTGTTTGGACCAGGTCTGGAAGCCGTTTTAGATCGGACGGCCGACAGAAAAAAGGCATTCCCTTTTTAAAAGGAAACTTGCAGAGACTAAAAGAAAGTCTCGGCCCTGGAAGAAATTGGACCCCCCAAAATCTGATCAACAGAAAAAGGGTTGGACAAAAAGGGAAAGGGCGGGGGGGGGCTATTTTTCGCCCTCCTGAACAGCCCAAAAAGACAAAGTGACAGAATCACGGTGGGAGGAAGGTTGGGGGCCTTCCTGCCACAGTGGGAGATGATCAGCTCCAACCATTTTATTTTGGAAGTCATAAGAAGAGGGTACAGGTTGGAGTTTGCAGAACCTCCACCATGCAGACTCCTGGTCACCACGCTACCGAAATGCGCAGAGAGGTCAGCGGCTCTCCTTTCCTCCCTCCAGGAGTTGGAGGAACAGGTGGTGGTAGTTCGAGTTCCAGAAGGAGAGACGGGCAGAGGCTTTTATTCCCACATTTTTGTGGTGCGCAAACCCTCGGGAAAGTTCAGGCTCATCCTGAACCTGAAGCCTCTGAACGTCTCGCTCACCTACAGGAGGTTCCGAATGGACTCGATCTATTCGGTGAAAACGCTCCTTCCTCCGAACTGCTTCATGGCATCGGTAGACTTGAGGGATGCCTACCTGCACATTCCCATTGTAGAACGGTGTCAGAAGTTCCTCAGGCTGGCGGTAAATACCAGAGAAGGGACGTTTCACTGGCAGTTCAGGGCCCTTCCCTTCGGGCTATCCTCTTCCCCCCGCATCTTCACCAAGGTCATGGTAGAAGTCTTAGCTTTCCTACGGATCAAGGGCATCTCAGTGATCGCATATCTAGACGATCTGCTACTGTTTGCCTCTTCCCCGGAACAGCTGTCGCGGGACCTGCAGTTTACAAGGAACATTCTAGAGGGTCTAGGTTGGCTCTTAAACCTGGAGAAATCCAACTTGACTCCATCGCAAAAGGTAATCTTTCTAGGTTACCTGTTGGATTCAACAAAACAGAAGGTCTTCCTTCCGTTGGAGAAAATCCAGAAGGTAGACAGGGACTGTAGGTAAATTAACATTGGGTCAGAGGAGAAGCCGTTGCAGGACAGAGATGACAGTTGCTGTTTCGAGTTAATTTAAATCCAGCCTTTTTACTAGTGATTTAAATTGTGATTTAAATCAAATCCACCCTGCACTACCGCGACTTTAAAGTCACAATTTAGCCGCGATGTCAGGGAATGCCTGGGTAACTCGCATCAGTCAGACCAAAGTAGTACAGGGACTACTTTAAAGTCAGTGCCACTTGAAGTCGCACAGATATGAATGGTACTCATTGGAAATCATGGGGTACGACTTGTCATGCGACTGCAGTCCCAAGTTGCACACGTGTGAAAGGGGCCTAAATCACCAATATTATGATGATCTCCGCTTATGTATTTAAAAAGTCAGTCTAAAAAGACTTATTGTAGTTTAGGTAAACCTTTTACTTTGTCTTTCACAAATAGATTTTTTTTTTCAGAAAGCCTTAGTATTGCAGGTGAGTCTGTATTTGATTAAATTAATGACTGCATCATTTAATTGTTGAAAGGGAATACTGCATTTATCTCTGATAGAAATCACTTATTGCCCTTTGCTCTTAGCAATGTGGCTGATCATAGCTTGCTAATTACATTCCACAGAAAACAATGGATCTGTGTACTGGGATAGTGTTTTCTCCATAAAATACTATCCTAGTCAACTGTTATCGCAAGCCCTAGTAGATGATTCTTGCAAAAGTGCTAAGAAAGTACAGCAAGTTGCTGCCAGCTTTTTAAAAAAATCAGAACCAAACTTTATCTAAATCAAGAAACTGTTTAACCACTTGACAACTGGGCACTTAAACTCCCTTCTTAACCAGACCAATTTTGAGCTTTCTTTGCTCTCACATGACAATTACTCAGTCATGAAACACTGTACCCATATGAAATGTTTGTCCTTTTTTTCATACAAATAGAGCTTTCTTTTGGTGGTATTTAATGACCACTGGGTTTTTTATTTTTTGCGCTATAAATCAAAAAAGACTGAAAATTCTTTAAAAAAAGAATCTTTGTTTCTGTTAAAATTTATTGCAGAATATTGGCCGAGTATTGGCCCAGTATTGCACAGTATGGGCACAGAGCAGTGCTGTGGGCACTACAGATCCAGCCCACAGCGCTGCTAAAAATGATCTCTCCCCCTCCCCCCCTCGCACTGTACAGATCAATACAGAGAGGGGAGGAACCAGCGTCAAGACATGATGCCGGTTTGTTTACAAGTGATCGCTTCGTCATTTGACGGAGAGATCACGTGGTAAACAGCCGCTACAAGCGGCCATTTACCGCGATCCGTGATGCGCCCGGTCCTCCGGACCCGGCGGTCACGGATGTTTGTGGGAGCGCGCCCCAGGGGGCACGCGAGAGCAACATTCTGGGAGGACGTCCCACGGACGCCCACCCAGAATAAGCCATCTTTTGGCTATGGCCCGGGCGGCAAGTGGTTAAACTGCTATCTAATGATGCACCAGGTTTGTAAAACTGTTATTTTAGTTGAGGTGACCGCAATGAGCATTTTTTACACGCTGTGTTTAGAGAGCTTGTGCTAAATTATTTTCTAAATTATGCCCATGTGTGCACACAGAAACTTGAATTAGCTATACCTGTATCAGTGCTGCAAAAGGATCTAAGGCCTCATGTACACTGCTAAACGGACGTTTAGGAGCAGTTGGACTTTTTTTTTTCAGCTGCCCCTGAACTCTCTGAAACTGCCAAGGAGACTGGAGCTCCGCTTTAATACGCAACTAGAAATTAAAGTAAATCACTCCAAAGTATGGAGAACCTTAGACAGTTGTCGTCAGCACGTTCAGTAACCTTGAGACTTTTAAATGTCTATTTGGCTGGTAACCTAGTGTTGGTTAAACCTGCAAGTTGATAGAATAGAGCAGTGTTTCTCAACTCCAGTCCTCAAGGCGCCCCAACAGGTTATGTTTTCAGAATTTTCCTCAGATGAATTACTAAGGCAGTGAAACTGATCAAACTACCTAGGCAAAATAGTGGAAAGACTGAAAATGTGAACTGTTGGGGTGCCTTGAGGACTGGATTTGAGAAATGATGGAATAGAGGGTGCTTTGTTCCCCTATAGGTTATATTTACTACATATACTTCTTTTTTTCTCTAAAAAAATAAAAATAAAATAGTGTATTTATCATGACTTGTGAAGCACTGATTTCAGAACTTTACTTCTGACTCTGCATAGTAGTGTATATGTATGATGTAATCGAAGCAAGTAAAGTTTTTACCTAGTTACCATAAAAACACTCAAATGCTTGATATGTTTGGAGAAGTGGGACTAACTGTTGGCGTACGGACCTCATTTCTCCCTCTCCTATAAGCTCTACACAACAGTTCTTGTGGCAGTTGCAGCTGAAATCTTTCTTGATTTACCTGACCTTGGCTTGGTATCAAGAGATCCCCAAATTTTCAACTTCTTAAGTGATTGAACAATACTGACTGGCATATTCAAGGCTTTGGATATCTTTTTATATCCTTTTCCATCTTTGTAAGGTTTCATTAATTTGTTACGCAGGTCTTTTTGTGTGTAAACACCCAAATCCCTGTTCTGTCAGTGGAAAGGAGAAATGTCGTTTGTTCCTACTAAGTAGGAACAACGATATGTCTCCTCCCCTGGTCAGTCCTATCACTGTACAGGTAGAACACACTGGGGGAACACATATTTAACCCCTTGATCGCCCCCTAGTGTTAAACCCTTCCCTGCCAGTGACATTTATACAGTAGTTGGTGCATTTTTATTGCACTGATCACTGTATAAATGTCAGTGGTCTCAAAAATGTGTCAAAAGTGTCCGATCTGTCCGTCGCAATGTCGCAGTACATAGATGACCGTTATTGCTTGTAAAAAAAATAATAAAAATACCATAAATCTTTGCCATAGTTTGTAGATGCTATAACTTTTGCGCAAACCAATCAATATACGCTTATTGTGATTTACCAAAAATATGTCGAAGAATGCATATCGGCCTAAACTGATGAAGAAATTTTTTTTCTTTTTTAAATTTGGGATATTTATTATAGCAAAAAAGTTAGATATAGGTTTTTTGTTTTTTTTCTTTTTTCAAAATTTCGCTTATTTTTGTTTATAGCGCAAAAAATAAATACTGCAGAGGTGATCAAATGCCGCTAAATACCACCAAAAGTAAGCTCTGTCTGTGGAAAAAAAGGATGCAAATTTTGTTTGTGTACAGTGTCGCATGACGGCACAATTGCCAGTTAATCACTTCAGCCCCGGAAAGGCTGACCAGAGCACTTTTTACAATTTGGCACTGCGTCGCTTTAACTGCTAATTGCGCGGTCATGCAATGCTGTACCCAAACGAAATTTGCGTCCATTTCTTCCCACAAATAGAGCTTTCTTTTGATGGTATTTGATCACCTCTGCGGTTTTTATTTTTTGCGCTATAAACGTAAAAAACCGAAAATTTTGAAAAAAAATATTTTCTACTTTTTGTTATAAAAAAAAATCCAATAAACTCAATTTTAGTCATACATTTAGGCCAAAATGTATTCGGCCACATGTCTTTGGTAAAAAAAATGTCAATAAGCGTATATTTATTGGTTTGCGCAAAAGTTTTATAGCGTCTACAAACTAGGGTACATTTTCTGAAATTTACACAGCTTTTAGTTTGACTGCCTATGTCATTTCTTGAGGTGCTTAAATGGCAAGGCAGTACAAACCCCCCAAATGACCCCATTTTGGAAAGTAGACACCCCAAGGAAATTGCTGAGAGGCATGTTAAACCCATTAAATATTGATTTTTTTTGTCCCAAGTGATAGAATAATGACAAAAAAAAAAAAATTACAAAAGGTTGTCACTAAATGATATATTGCTCACACAGGCCATGGGTATATGTGGAATTGCACCCCAAAATATATTCAGCCGCTTCTCCTGAGCACGGGTATACCACTTGTGTGGGACTTTTTGGGAGCCTAGCCGTGTACGGGGCCCCGAAAACCAATCGCTGCCTTCAGGATTTCTAAGGGCGTAAATTTTTGCTTTCACTCTTCACTACCTATCACAGTTTTGAAGGCCATAAAATGCCCAGATGGCACCCCCCCCCCCAAATGACCCCATTTTGGAAAGTAGACACCCCAAGCTATTTGCTGAGAGGCATGTTGAGTTCATGGAATATTTTATATTTTGACACAAGTTGCGGGAAAGTGACAAATTATTTTTTTTTTTATTTATTTTTTTTTTGCACAAAGTTGTCACTAAATGATATATTGCTCACACAGGCCATGGGCATATGTGGAATTGCACCCCAAAATACATTTAGCTGCTTCTCCTGAGTATGGGGATACCACATATGTGGGACTTTTTGGGAGCCTAGCCGCGTACGGGGCCCCGAAAACCAATCACCGCCTTCAGGATTTCTAAGGGCGTAAATTTTTGATTTCACTCTTCACTGCCTATCACAGTTTCGGAGGCCATGGAATGCCCAGGTGGCACAACCCCCCCCCCCCCCCCAAGACCCCATTTTGGAAAGTAGACCCCCCAAGCTATTTTCTAAGAGGCATGGTGAGTATTTTGCAGCTCTCATTTGTTTTTGAAAATGAAGAAAGACAAGAAAAAAACTTTTTTTTTTTTTTTTTTTTCCTTTTTTCAATTTTCAAAACTTTGACAAAAAGTGAGGTCTGCAAAATACTCACTTTACCTCTCAGCAAATAGCTTGGGGTGTCTACTTTCCAAAATAGGGTCATTTGGGGGGGGGGGGGGGGGTTGTGCCACCTGGGCATTCCATGGCCTCTGAAACTGTGATAGGCAGTGAAGAGTGAAATCAAAAATTTACGCCCTTAGAAAGCCTGAAGGCGCTGCTTGGTTTTCGGGGTCCCATATGCGGCTACGCTCCCAAAAAGTCTCACACATGTGGTATCCCCGTACTCAGGAGAAGCAACACAATGTATTTTGGGGTGTAATTTCACATATTCCCATGGCATGTTTGAGCAATATATCATTTAGTGACAACTTTGTGCAAAAAAAAAAAAAGTATTTTTCCCGCAACTTGTGTAACAATATAAAATATTCCATAGACTCGACATGCCTCTCAGCAAATAGCTTGGGGTGTCTACTTTCCAAAATGGGGTCATTTGGGGGGGTTTTGAACTGTCCTGGCATTTTATGCACAACATTTAGAAGCTTATGTCACACATCACTCACTCTTCTAACCACTTGAAGACAAAGCCCTTTCTGACACTTTTTTGTTTACATGAAAAAATTATTTTTTTTGCAAGAAAATTACTTTGAACCCCCAAACATTATATATTTTTTTTAAAGCAAATGCCCTACAGATTAAAATGGTGGGTGTTTCATTTTTTTCACACAGTATTTGCGCAGCGATTTTTCGAACCCCTTTTTTTTGGGAAAAAACACACTTTTTTTTAAATTTTGCACTAAAACACACTATATTGCCCAAATGTTTGATGGAATAAAAAAGATGATCTTAGGCCGAGTACATGGATACCAAACATGACATGCTTTAAAATTGCGCACAAACGCGCAGTGGCGACAAACTAAATACATTTTTAAAAGCCTTTACACATTACCACTTTAGATTTACAGAGGTCTACTGCTAAAATTACTGCCCTCGATCTGACTTTCGCGGTGATACCTCACATGCATGGTGCAATTGCTGTTTACATTTGACGCCAGACCGACGCTTGCGTTCGCCTTAGCGCGAGAGCAGGCGGGGACGGGTGCTTTTTTTTTTTTTCCTTTATTATTATTTTGCTTTTTTTTTTTTTATTGTTATCTCAGGGAATGTAAATATCCCCTATGATAGCAATAGGTAGTGACAGGTACTCTTTTTTTATTAGACTCTAGATCTCTCCTCTGCCCTCAAAGCATCTGACCACAACAAGATTGGTGTGATAAAATGTTTACATCCGGCGAAATCTAAGTCATGAAGTGCTCGTAGCTTCCGGTTTCTTACGCCATAGAGATGTTTGGAGCCACTCTGGTCTCTGATCAGCTCTATGGTCAGCTGGCTGAATCACCGGCTGCATCCTCAGGTTCCCTGTTGAGACAGGAGAGCCAGAGAAAAACACGGAAGACGGTGGGGGGGGGGGGGGCATTCCTTCCCACTGCTTGTAAAAGCAGTCTAGAGGCTAATTAGCCTCTAGGATTGCTTTTACATGAAAGCCGACCGCTGGCTGAAAAGAATGATACCAAGATGATGCCTAAACCTGCAGGCATCATTCTGGTATAACCACTCAAAGTCGTGAATGGCGTACCTGAAGACAAAAAAATGGTTAACAATAAAACACAGTAAACTGTAAAGTATAAAAAATTGCATACCTGAAGAGCCCTTTCACACTGGGGCGGTTTGCAGGCGCTATTGCGCTAATAGCACCTGCAAACCGACCCGAAACAGCCACTGCTTTAATTCCAGTGTGAAAGCCCCAAGGGCTTTCGCACTGGAGCGATGCGCTGGCAGGACGGTAAAGTCCTGCCAGCAGCATCTTCGGAGCGGTGAAGGAGCGGAGTGTATACCGCTCCTTCCCATTGAAATCAATGGGACGGCGCGGCTATACCGCCGGCAAAGCGCCTCTGCAGAGGCGCTTTGCGGTGGTTTTAACTCTTTCTCGGCTGCTAGCAGGGGGGTAAAACCGCCCCGCTAGCGGCCGCATACCGACGGTAAAGCGCCGCTTACAATAGCAGCGCTTTACCGCCGACAACGCCCCCGCCCCAGTGTAAAGAAGGACCCAAAAAGCAAACACGATAAAACATAATAACAATAAAACATTGCAGAATAGAATACAGTAAAAAAGAGGAGAACTAGAGAGAGAACAATAAAACGACAACTATTTTTTTTTTTATTTCATATATTTTTTTAATTTTTTTTTTACACTTTTTTTTTGTAACTGTAACTTTTATAACTGTAACCGGTTTCAGGTTCGGGTCTCTCAAAATGCGATGGCATCTTGGGAGACCCTGTGAAAGTGTGCCTAGTCTGTGCAATGCTGTACCCTACGCTAATACTCAACTAGTATATGGTAGCGTTCAAAACATTGCAATGCAAAGACCAGGATTGTCAGGACAGGAGGGAAAATAATAGCGGGTGTCACGCCTATATCTGCGCTTGCTGCAGACGCGACATCTTTTTTGGGGGGTTCGTTGGGTAGGGGTACTCGGGAGGACATAAAGAAAATGCCTCTCATGCAGCCGACTGCATTTGGTTGGGGATGTGAATGGGGGAAGTACGGGCGCTGCAGAAGCGGTGGGTTCCCAATTATTAGGATTGGCGAATGCAGCAGGAAGGGCATTATGGGCACGACGGGCCTGTGTTTGTCTTCTTGGTGGCAGTGGGACACTACTTGTGCTTGCCACCTCACCAGCTTGAACTGCACTTATGGGACTCGCCACGTCACCAAGTGTTACTGCAGTGCTGGTTTGACTACGACCGGGGTGTACTAGGCCGCTGGTGCTTGCCAGTTCACCAAAACGCTACCAGAAAAACTGTTAGCGATCGCAGGGATCAGGCCTGACTCTGCGAACGCTGCAGTTATTTGTGTTTAGTGTTTTGTAAGTGACAGTGATCGATCGATACTGCACTTGGGTGGGCTGGGCAGGGCCAAAACGCAGCTGCTAGCAGGTATCTGGGCTGATCCCGCTAACACTGTGTTTTTGGGAACCCTAAACTGCTGGGGACGCCAGTATAGATCTGATTGGATCAGATATTGATCCGTTCAGATACTATACCACTAAGGGAGGTGTACGGTGCGTGCGTGGGTGTTAGCGGTACTGGCGCTAACCCAGGGCTTGACAAATTTGCTTGGAATCTAGGAGCCAGCTAAAAAAGTTAGGAGCCAGGTTTTTTTTTTTTTTTTTTTTAAACGACCGACAGCTTTATTTTCAATATAAAAATTAACCAATCTTAAATTTACACAGAGACGACTAGAACGAATGTGACTGCTTTTATTTCCTGCCATGCAGGGACATAAGACCACCATATTCCCGCTAAGGATCCAATCAGGTCCGCCTGAAAAACTGACAGGGGAACCTGATCAGACAGCCCGTGTGAAAGGGGACAAGCAGGGAGATGACAAATAATAAATTCATTTTAATTAACCACTTCCTTCCCGCAGGACGACTATATACGTCCTGTCTTTGAAGAGAAATACCGTTGTTATGGTAGCACCTAGCTACCATAACCCTGGTATCTTCTTTAAGAGCCGGCGGTTCTCTTTCAGATAAAAGTGGTCTCTGCAGCAGATTCGCAGCGAGATCACTTTTACCGGCGGCAGGAGAGGGCCCCCCCTACCGCCGCTCTCCGGTGCCCTTCACCGCTTACCGTGGCCGTCGGTAACGGCGGAGGCGATCCGGATCTGTCCGTGGCCTGACATGGAGACGAGTGAGAGGAAGATGGACCCCCCGCCCATCTCCAAGTCATTGCAGGGCGGAAGTGACGTCAAATCATCACTTCCACCCATAGCTCTTAAAAGGGACATTTTATTAGTATTTTTTTTCAAATGACAATTTTATTTTTTTTTAATGCATTTTAGTGTAAATATGAGAACTGAGGTCTTTTTGACCCCCCCGGATCTCATATTTAAGAGGACCTGTCATGCTTTTTTTCTATTACAAGGGATTTTTACATTCCTTGTAATAGGAATAAAAGTGACTTTTTTTTTTTTTTTTAAAAGAACAGTTAAAAAATAAAAGTTAAAATAAATAAGAAAAAAAATTTAAATGTGCCCCATCCCTTGTAATAGAAATAAAAGTGAAACCATTTTTATTTTTTTTAAAAAACAGTGTGCCCCGTCCCGCCGAGCTCGCTTGCAGAAGCGAACGCATATGTGAGTAGCGCCCGCATATGAAAGCGGTGTTAAAACCACACGTGAGGTATCGCCACGATCGTTAAAGCGAGAGCAATAATCCTAGTCCTAGATCTCCTCTGTAACTTAAAACATGCAACCTGTAGAATTTTTTAAACGTCGCCTATGGAGATTTTAAAGGGTAAAAGTTTGTCGCCATTCCACGAGCGGACGAAATTTTGAAGCGTGACATGTTGGGAATCAATTTACTCGGCATAACATTATCTTTCACAATATAAAAAATTGGGCTAACTTTACTGTTTTCTTATTTTTTAATAAAAAAAAAAGTATTTTTTCCCAAAAAAGTGCGCTTGTAAGTCCGCTGTGCAAATACGGTGTGACAGGAAGTATTGCAATGACCGCCATTTTATTCTCTAGGGTGTTAGAATAAAAAATATATATAATGTTTGGGGGTTCTAAGTAAAGGGAAGGAGATGAGCGGGCAGTGAAAACAGGTAGGGAAAGCTCCATTAGAATTGATGGATGTCTTGTCATACCAACGGCCACCACCAGAGGGCGCCTGATTGCAGAAGGAACCATAGGACTGCAGTAGGCCGCAAAGCCGGGGCCTCAATTACCGGCGCGGCCCATCGCGATTGCGCCGGGAGGGGGGGGGGTGTCGAACAGACACAGGATACCCCAGCTGTGCTGCGCCAGGTCGCTAATTCTAGTCGCAAATGCGACCTGGCGCCCGGGGTTTGTCGAACCCTGCGCTAACCTGACGCTGCCTGGGTCGACGCAGACCTTATCTGACCCTAAAACCTAACTTATATCACCGCCGAGCGATCAGGGGGCTAAACCTTTATTAGGTAATAAACGGCGGGTGCCCTGACACTATAAAAAATAAACTAACTGACCAGTGTCACCCGTAACAGTTATATGGTGATCACTGGTGAAAGAGTTAACTAGGGGGAAATCAATGGGTTAAAACATTTATTAGGTAGTATATGGGTGTCCTTTTCGCTATAAAACACTGACGGCGAACCTAAATATTTACCTCCCTAACTAGCGTCACCAGTGACACTAATACAGCGATCAGAAAAATGATCGCTTAGTGACACTGGCGACGGGGGTGATCAAGGGGTTAAAACTTTATTAGGGGGGGTTAGGGGGGTATCCTAGACCTAAAGGGGGCTATTACTAACTGCCCTACCACTTCTAACTGTCACAAATTGACACCAATGCAGTAATCAGAAAAAAAAAAAAAACTGCTTGGTGTCAGTGTGACAGGTGTGTGTGTGTGTGTGTGTGTGTGTGTGGGGGGGGGGGGGTGATCGGGGGTGTAATGTGTGCCTGGCATGTTCTACTGTATGTGTGTGTGTTTCACACTCACTCAGATGTCTTCTCTCCTCGGCGCCGATCGGACCCCCCGCCCGCGGGAGGCAGATCACGTACCAGGTACGTGATTTTGCCTGCCCGTGCCATTCTGCCGCAGTATATCTGCGTTAGGCGGTCGGCAAGTGGTTAAAGCAACGCAGTGCCAAATTGTAAAAAGTGCTCTGGTCAGGAAGGGGGCTGAAGTGGTTAAGAAAAATAATTATGTATTACAGCTTACCAGTGGTGTCTGCATTGGTTTTCTTTTTCAATCTTTTTTTCTTTATCTTTGCCTAGTAATCCTGCAAGTAAGACACTATGGGGTTGATTTACTAAAGGCAAATAGACGGTGTCCCTTGCAATTGCAGGTACTCCAGAGCTTGGTAAATGCGGTGAAGCTTCACTTTGCAAAGAATACCGAATCCTATGCAAGGAAAATAAAAAAAATCATTTTTGCTTGTACGTGTCTGGATGATGGAGGTCAGCGGAGCTCCCCCCTGATTTACTAAGCTCTTACAAAGTGCACAGTCTGTTCACCCGATACCTGCATCCCGGAAGTCAGCGGGCTGAGCGCGGGTCCTGGCACGGTGAAAGTCCTTGCAGGCTGCAGCGGAGGAAGGTAAGATTATGGGCAGGGGTGTGGGCCGCAGCCCTCAATCAGTATGGCTGACCCGGGCCATCAGAATCATTAACGGAAGTGACGGCCCGAGTCTCCGACAGTGTACACGGCAACTCCCATCTTGGTACACCCTGCACTCGGCCTCAGTAGCATGCAGTAGCCTGCAGTCACAAGGCGGCAGCGGACATCTTGTTACACCCAGTCCATATACTATAAGGGCTGGGTGTAACAAGATGTCCGCTGCTGCATTCTGACTAGGCTTATTGAGGCTGAGTGCAGGGTGTATCAAGATGGGCGTTGCAGTGTACAGCTCACTCCTTTTTTTTTTTATCGATTTGGTTTTATTTTTTATTTTAGTGCTGCATTATTTTCAGTGCCACTGCCTACCAAATAGTTCCTATTATTGCCAATTAGTGCCCATAAGTGCCACCTATCAGTGCCACCTATCAGTGCCCATACGTGCCACCCATCAATGCCAGCCATCAGTGCCACATATCAGTGTCCATCAGTCAGTGCCACCTATCAGTGCCCATAAGTGCCAGCCATCAGTGCCACCTATCAGTCCTACATATCAGTGCCAGCCATTAGTGCTGCAAATCAGTGCCCATCAGTCAGTGCCACCTATCAGTGCTCATCAGCACTGCTGCATATTAGGGCCTCCTCATCAGTGCCAATGCCAGTTACAGTTCTTCATAAATATAAAGAAGATATTGTTAGTCTGTATTGTGCTTTGAAAACATGCCAGTCCTATGCTGGAGCGAACGGTCACAAGCTCAATAGTTGTGGTGACTGTGCTCTCTACAACAATAAACGTCCTCTGCACACTTAAGTGACTTTCACCCACTATTGGCAGGGTCTGTTTCCTCTTTTTGGCCCCAGTGGGTACCCTGGTGCCCTCCCCCTCTCTGGGCCTGTGTTGTGTGTGGGGGAGCTGGGTCAGCTTTTCAAGCCAGGCACCCCTCTTCCTGAGGCACGCCACCTGTGTTGGATCTCCGGCAAATCGGTTCGGAAAATGTCATTCTCTGCTGCAGAAGTGCTTGACATTTTCTGAACCGACTTTGGGGCCCCATATAACAGGGCCACTTGGTGCTAGGAAGCCCAAATTTGGTGTGTAAACCCAGTGGAACTGGTACCATAACATATTCAAAGCTGAAGTTCCTAGTACTAAGTGGCCCCGAGATACGGGGCCCGAAAATCGGTTCGGAAAATGTCATTCTCTGCTGCAGAAAAGTGCTTGACATTTTCTGAACTGATTTTTGGGGCCCTGTATCTCGGGGCCACTTGGTGCTAGAAACCCCAGCTTTGGAAATCTTATGGTGCTAGTTCCACTGGGTTTGCACACCAAATTTGGGGTTCTTAGCACTAAGTGGCCCCCGAGATATGGGGCCCCAAATTCGGTCAACTGTGTCCATCTGCAGCAATGTCATTTCAGGACACTTTGGGTTCAGAGACCCCAAATTTTGGCTGCAGCTAGGGGGCATCTAGGAACCCTTAACTACCGAGTTTGAAGTTCAGGGGACCTATGGCTGCAAATGGGCACAGTGAGGCATGCAAATGGGCACAGTGAGGCATGCAAATGGGCACAGTGATGCTGCAAATGGGCATTGTTGAACCTATTTTCCACTTACAGTAGCTGTGCATTTCTCACCATCGTCTTATACTCGGGTCAATAAGTTTTTCCCATTTTTTTGTGGTAAATTAGGGCCTCGACTTATACTCGGAACGACTTATACTCGAGTATATACGGTAAATGCTAAAGCAGTAGAAAAGCTATTTTGTACAGTTGTTCCTGCTATCATAAGCCTAACAAATAGGTAGATTCAATGATAATAAATACAGAGCGCTAACTGGAGGCCCAGAAATTTTGGTGGTGCCTAGACTTTTATTTAAGATTTATAATTTGGCAGCCCGTGCATTGTGGGTGTACGGACACCTCCCCCCTATCTCTGCTGCTGCCCCCTATCTATGCGCCTGGCCCCTTTCAGGACGTTGGACGCATGGACTCCTATGGCAGGGTGGACGGGTGTTTTTTTTTTTTTTTTTAACCTGATTAGAGCCAGAGGCTCTAATAGGCCTCAAAAGAGGGTGGGCTTGGGGAGCAGAGAGTACGCCCCAATCCCACCCAATTGTGTGACGATGGCTAATGAATTTTTGCTATTTTCACATTAACGTGTTCCCCTATTGGTCAAAGCACCAGGCGATCCTATTGGATGCCTGGTGCTTAGGAAGAGGAGGCACGAGCAGAGGAGACACGCGCTGGACTCTAGGAATCACACCTCTGCCGTCGCTGCTCTAGAGGAGGAGAAGGGGGGTTGTGGGTGGGTGTGGGGTGTGTGCTGTCAGCGCTGCGCAGGGGGGGTGCTGTCAGTGCCCCACGGGGTGTTGTGCTGTCCGTGGCGCGAACCATGAGCCCAGGGGGGAGTTTTTGTTGCTGTCAGTGGCATGAGCAGGGGGGAGTAGGATGAGGGCTGTCAGTGCCGGTCTGTGAGGCTGAGCCTGAGCTGTATTCCCTGATCTGTGATGCTATATACCCTGATCTGTGATGCTATATACCCTGATCTGTGATGCTATATACCCTGATCTGTGATGCTATATTCCCTGATCTGTGATGCTATATTCCCTGATCTGTGATGCTATATTCGCTGATCTGTGATGCTCTATTCCCTGATCTGTGATGCTCTATTCCCTGATCTGTGATGCTATATTCCCTGATCTGTGATGCTATATTCCCTGATCTGTGATGCTATATTCCCTGATCTGTGATGCTATATTCCCTGATCTGTGATGCTCTAATCCCCGATCTGTGATGCTATATACCTAGATCTGTGATGCTATATACCTAGATCTGTGATGCTATATACCTAGATCTGTGATGCTATATACCTAGATCTGTGATGCTATATACCTAGATCTGTGATGCTATATACCTAGATCTGTGATGCTATATTCCTAGATCTGTGATGCTATATACCTAGATCTGTGATGCTATATACCTAGATCTGTGATGCTATATACCTAGATCTGTGATGCTATATACCTAGATCTGTGATGCTATATACCTAGATCTGTGATGCTATATACCTAGATCTGTGATGCTTTATACCTAGATCTGTGATGCTATATACCTAGATCTGTGATGCTATATACCTAGATCTGTGATGCTTTATACCTAGATCTGTGATGCTATATACCTAGATCTGTGATGCTATATACCTAGATCTGTGATGCTATATACCTGGATCTGTGATGCTATATACCTGGATCTGTGATGCTATATACCTGGATCTGTGATGCTATATACCTGGATCTGTGATGCTATATACCTGGATCTGTGATGCTATATACCTGGATCTGTGATGCTATATACCCGGATCTGTGATGCTCTATTCCCGGATCTGTGATGCTCTATTCCCGGATCTGTGATGCTCTATTCCCGGATCTGTGATGCTCTATTCCCGGATCTGTGATGCTCTATTCCCGGATCTGTGATGCTCTATTCCCGGATCTGTGATGCTCTATTCCCGGATCTGTGATGCTCTATTCCCGGATCTGTGATGCTCTATTCCCGGATCTGTGATGCTCTATTCCCGGATCTGTGATGCTCTATTCCCGGATCTGTGATGCTCTATTCCCGGATCTGTGATGCTCTATTCCCGGATCTGTGATGCTCTATTCCCGGATCTGTGATGCTCTATTCCCGGATCTGTGATGCTCTATTCCCGGATCTGTGATGCTCTATTCCCGGATCTGTGATGCTCTATTCCCGGATCTGTGATGCTCTATTCCCGGATCTGTGATGCTCTATACCTGGTTCTGTGATGCTCTATACCTGGTTCTGTGATGCTATATACCTGGATCTGTGATGCTATATACCTGGATCTGTGATGCTATATACCTGGATCTGTGATGCTATATACCTGGATCTGTGATGCTATATACCTGGATCTGTGATGCTATATACCTGGATCTGTGATGCTATATACCCGGATCTGTGATGCTCTATTCCCGGATCTGTGATGCTCTATTCCCGGATCTGTGATGCTCTATTCCCGGATCTGTGATGCTCTATTCCCGGATCTGTGATGCTCTATTCCCGGATCTGTGATGCTCTATTCCCGGATCTGTGATGCTCTATTCCCGGATCTGTGATGCTCTATTCCCCGATCTGTGATGCTCTATTCCCCGATCTGTGATGCTCTATTCCCCGATCTGTGATGCTCTATTCCCCGATCTGTGAGGCTGAGCTATATACTCTGTCCTGTGATGCTGAATGTATACGCCTGACACTATCGGTGGAAGCAAGTAGAATACAGGGGGTGGACTGGGTGGATTCTATAAGGCGGGGTGCTTGTGAGAAGTGGGAGGGGTCAAAAAGGAAGGGCGAGGTTTGGCGCCCCCCCCATCCTAAAACTTCACCAGCCGCCACGGTTGGCAATATGTGTATAGGGTAATTTGCCACTGTTGTGGAACTCCCCATTTGCAAAAAAAATGGAAGCATGTCTAGTAGGGTTGGAGATCCCTTTTGCCACTAATGAACAGTAGGAGGGCACAGAATAATTTAATGACTCCGAACCTGCTGGACACTTGCACTTAGGCTAGAGTTTGCAATAGTTTTCAAAATCCGATCTATTGAATATTATTTCAGTTGTAACCAAAGACTTCCTCCATCCCCTACATCACTACAGGACTGAGCAGTGACATAGGAGTTGGAGGAAGGTACCACAGCATGTGGTGTGGCACACAGGCATCTGACATTCCTGAAAGTGAGACACTGACTAAGGTTGCAGCCCTGAGATGGAGGGGCGGTAGCAGGCAAAGGCTACTGGAGATATGAGTCCAAGTGCTCCTTGTTTGCTCTTCTTTATCATGTTTTTTAGCAGACAGGATCACATTACTGATGAAGTACTGTATGAATGTTGATTTGATTTAAAAAAATCAGAACAGCTTTAAAACCTAAACCCAAATAGAATGGAATTAATATTTGATCAAGATAGAAAATGGTTAAATTCAAGTCAAACTGTGCATTAAGGTGTTGCATATGTGCTGGCAGACATTTCTTGACCACGTGGGGCCACTTAACCAAGTCAAATAATCACACTTGTGTGGTGTACAGTGACTTTGCCTTTTCTGAAACCAGCTAATGTCATGGGCAGGAAATGATGTAATGATGGCTGGTCGCCCTGATACAGATTTCATTACTTAAGCCAGTGGTTCTCAACCTTTCTAGTGCCGTGACCCCTTGATAAAATTTCCCAAGTTGTGGGGACCCCAACAGTAAAATTATTTTCCTTACGTGGGTTGTCAGCATCCAAGTCCCTTCCACAGTATTAAAACCCCTTATGGTACATTTTAGGATGTACCACTCTTTGTTCTCCTTTATTTCCCTTTTATCTCTCTCTATCCTAATTTCTTGTTTTTTCCCCTCATCCTTCTCTCTAGCCAACTTTGTTCTTTCTCTTATGCTTTCTCTCCCTTATTCTTTGCCCCCCCCCTTTTCTTCTCCCTTCCATGTATTCTCTATTTTTATTCATTCCCTTACTCCTTAGTGGGGGGAATGGGATCAGTGGCAGTGCTGGGGGGAGTTCTGATCAGCCAACTTAGGTGCTCTTGATCAAGGTCATCTGCTGATCTGAGAACTGTAGTGGGAACTTTTAATGGCAACTATAATCACAGGTAGTGTTACTCACTGTGTCTCCGACTGGTGTCTCGTAGCAGTGACAAATATGCCGAAATCAGGAGACAGGGTCTCCTCCAGCCCCTCCCACTTCACATTCCTCACCAGTCAGCTGACCTCTAGCCATACCGTGAACTGAATGGGCGGTTGCGAAGAGGCTGAGTGGGCGGCCGCTGGCTCCAGGAACAGCCCAGCTTGACGGTCGCAAAAAGGCTGGGAGAGTGGTGCGGGCTTCAGGAACAGCCCAAGATTTGGTGACCCCCTGGCAAATAATCATTTGACCCCCGAGGGGGTCCCGACCCCCAGGTTGAGAACCACTGACTTAAGCCAACAGCAAAAGTGGGACATTTTGCTAAGGACCAGTCTTCATAAAGGTGCAGGTGGTGCCAACATGTTTGGACTTAAAGCCAAACTTAAATGTTTTTATGTTTGAAACTATACCCTATCCAGGCGCAGGGTGATCATAGTTCCCATGTTAGTAAGGATTACAGCGATACATTTTTAATCCTGTTATTTCTGTATGTTTGTATTAGAACTATACACCCCCATCCAACACACGTCTCCCACTAGAAGGGCACTACATTTGTTGTTTTTTCTTGGCTTTACATTGTCTTAAGTAGTGAAATGAAACGTATTTGAAAATGAAGCAAGCTAATATTTCTTGGTAAAGTTGGTAGCAACAACAGATTTTAAAGCTCAAATCTGGGATGGAGAGAAAAACAAACCCTTTAAGTTTACCCACCCTCACTGGAAGTGTACTCGGTCTATGGAGGGTCGAGCGAAGGGCAGTATTACCCGATTCCTTGCTTTTGGTGCTGTCCTCTTCTCCCTGATCTGATGCTTTGGGCTGTGAGTATTCCCTCTGTGTCATCACATGTAAAGCAGAGCTAGTAACAGTGCGTGTAGGCAGAGAAGGTAAGCGTGTGACTGCGGCTTAAACACCTTGGAGTTGAGACTTTGTGGAAGTGGTCTAACAGGTGGAGGGGAGCCTACAGGAGTGAAAAGTAAGTATCTTTTTATTTGTGCACTTGGAGTAGACTTTAAGCCAGAGGGGTAAAGGGGAAATAAAGTACCATAAGTGATTTTGCCTTTTTCATGATAGATATCCATTTTTGCAGTGTTTATTTTTACCTATTTCCAAGGCTAGGTTCACACTGTAGAGGGTTTTTGCTGGCATAGAAGCCTATGGTGCTGTGGCACCATGTAGTTTTGCGTGACTGCAAACATGCTGTTTTTTTTGATGCATGTCTGAACAGCAGTGCTTTTTGCCTGCTGGTAGAAGAACGCTTGCAATTTAAACACATTCCTGGACCTTCCACAGTGTTAACCTAGGCTTAAGCTGCTCTCACAATGTCTACTCCTTTTCACCATATTAAAATATATGTACAAATGATACAGATGTTGCAAATATATGGAATAGTTTGGGGGATGATATGCATGGCTGTTACAGCGAAAGCTTAAAGTGGTTCTAAATCTCAAGTTTTTTTACCTTCATGCATTCTGTGCATGAAGGTAAAAACCTTCTGTGTGCAGGTCCCCCCCCCCCCCAATACGTACCTGAGCCCCATCTCATTGTACACCAGAGCCTTGGCTCTCCGAGGACTCTTCCTCCTCATTGGCCGAATACAGCAGTGGGAGCCATTGGCTCTCGTTGCTGTCAATCACAGCCAGTGAGCCAAGAGAGTGACTGGGCAGAACCATGGCTGTGTGTGTGTGAACGGACACTCACAGCCACGGCTTGGGAGTGAGCCTTCTTGTGTGCCCTCACTGCCTTTAATATCCGTTTAGGAAGAAAAGTCCTCAAGCCAACTTTTTTTTTTTTTTTATGCTCTATTCAGTTCATTTTGGGAAAGCTTTGTTTTAAATGGTCAAGTCATGTTGCACTTAAGCAGGAACTAATTTTTAAAACTGGAATGTCTGTAACTGCTCAGATTCCACCTGAAAATGAAATGCCTGGATGATTGTTGTGGGCAACCCAGACCGTTGCCTTTACTCCAGTTTCTAATAAGCAAATTATGTTCTAGGTGCTAGTCATGCAAAATGAATTCTTGTGTCCCCAATACATCCCGTTCTGTTATATGCAGACGTTTTTTATGATTTTAGCTCGTCAGTGTCTGTATCTGTTTGTTTTTTTAAAAGATAGCTGCTCATTTTCGTTTTTTATTTTTTATTTTTTTTTTGGCCTCATGCAGTGCATCAAAAATAAAAATCAACTGAATCAGCAGACAAAGATTTACTAAACAAGAGTTTTACTGAAAATAAGATGTAAGACGTGTACTGAGTTGAATAATTTCTTGGGAATGCACCAGAACTGTGAATTCCAGCTTTTTCACTTGCTGTATTAATGTATAGTTTTGAAACTGCTAGAATGCATTTCCACCCAGTTGGTAATGACCCTGCTTTAAAATTGAATTTTTGCCAGTAATAGTAGAAAAAAAAATCCTCTCTCTGTCTTGGGACTGCTAGATTTATTTATCTCTTTGCCTGTTAATCTCTATTTAATTTGGCAAGCTGAATGTCAATTTTGAGTTTGATATAACAAGAACTGTAATGTTTACCTTGACTATTCTTTATGTGATATATTCAGTTATGAAAATGTAACTCTAGCAAAACTATTTTAGATGTGTGAGGACGAGCTAGAACCTCTGTTTCCCACTAGAACAATCCATTCGCTTACTGGCTTTGATAACTAGTGGTGTTCAGGTCTCCCTGTTGGAGAAAAAGACCACAAGAAAAAGAGACCTGATTGAAGTGCTAACCTTTTTCTTCTCTAGTGATTTTTTTTTTTTTTTTTTGCTGCTTGTGTATCTGTTGGAGAGATTACTTTCACTTCACGGTCATTTTAATAGGAAGTTAGAGGAATTTTCATGAATTTTCTTTTCACAATGGGAATATGCAAAAAAAAAAAAATGCTAACCCCTCCATCCCCGACTTCCTCAGACTGGTTCTTGACCAGATCACTTTTTTGTGATTCGGCACTGCGTCGTTTTAACTGACAATTGCGCGGTCGTGAGACGTTGCACCCAAACAAAATTGACGTCCCTTTTTTCCCCACAATTGGAGCTTTCTTTTGGTGGTATTTGATCACCTCTGATGATTGGTTTTTATTTTTTGCGCTATAAACAGAAAAATAGCGACAATTTTTGAAAAAAAACGCATTATTTTACTTTTTGCTATAATAAATATCCCCAAAAATATATATAAAAAAACTATTTTTTTCTCAGTTTAGGCCGATATGTATTCTTCTACATATTTTTGGTAAAAAAAATCTCAATAAGCGTATATTGATTTGCGCAAAAGTTATAGCGTCTACAAAATAGGGGATAGTTTTATGGCATTTTTATTTGTAATTTTTTTTTTATTAGTAATGGTGGTGATCTGCAATTTTTATCGGGACTGCCACATTATGGCAGACACATCTGACACTTTCAACACTATTTTGGGACCATTGTCATTTATACAGCGATCAGTGCTATAAAAATGCACTGATTACTGTGTAAATGTCACTGGCAGTGAAGGGGTTAACCACTAGGGGGCAATGAAGGGTTTAAGTGTGTCCTAGGGAGTGATTCTAACTGTGAGGGGGATGGGCTTCAAGTCGCATGACAGCGATCACCGCTCCCGAAGACAGGGAGCAGTGATCTCGGTCATGACAGAATCCAGAACGGGGAAATGCCTGGTTTACATAGGCACTTCCCCATTCTGAGGCTCCGTGACACGATTGCTGGGAGACCGGTAGACATCGAGTTCGCTGGTCCTGCGGGCACGGTCACGCAGTACGCGGCGGGCGCGCACCTGCTATCCCCGGCTCTTAAACGGGACGTATAGGTACGGCCGTTTGCCCACCGCTGCCATTGTGCCAATGTATATCGGTGTGCAGTGGTCAGCAAGTGGTTAAAGTGTACCTAAACCCAAAAGCAAAAATCTCTATTACATAGAGGAGCAAGGAAATTTGTAGTTTAGAGAAGATTAATTGCAAGGAAGATAACATTGTAGTTTTATTTAGTTTCACTGTAAGTTAAAGGACTCTCTTGGAATTCTGGCAGGATCAACAGGTTATTTTTGTACTTGCTGATAATGTGTTTAGCCTGAAAAAAAGAAAACTGATACAACCACCACATCTAAGGAATGCTAAGCTGAAATATATTAACATGTTTGTTCTTGAGTTTAGTTATCCTTTTTAAGGTTTAAATTTAGGTAGTTCTGAAACCCCATTTAATTACCGCTAGGATAAGTACTTTAATTTGTGGTTGTATCAGCCTTCTGCATTACAGTGGTATTAAACCCAAAATCATAATTGTTTATGATTTGATTTGCTTCTCAGATTTGGTGGCAGCCTTCGTTTTCTTTTTAACTACTTCAATACCAGAAAAAACAGGAGGGAGGGGCAATGAATTTCCCCGGGGACTTTTAAGGTGCTGTCAAAAACTATAATCAAAAAGTTCAAAAAATCTGTACACTCATGTTAAGTAAAATTATTATTTATTAAATCAAGATTAAAAATATCTGTGCCTCACATAAAGAATGAGACACAATTATAAAACACTTGGACATAGACAATTTTACCCAAAATACATTCACATTGAGCAATGCACCATAAAGCAACTACTTAGAGAAGCCATGACAATCTGCCGCTCGACATGTTTAGCTCTAAAACGAGCTTCTTCAGGAGTTTGTAGGCAATGATTGTGGTGGGCTCAGGCTGTAGTGCATCAATGTGGAATAGGTACTTCCACAAAATTAAATCAAACCGGTACGCTCTCATACAAAAAGGGACAGCGCTGCCATGCTGTGACCACAGAGGAATACAAAGTTTCAAAACGGCCCTTTAGTAGAACCAATCATGGATCCATGCCTTATAACCAGAAGGTCTCTCAGCAGATGCATATAGAGTAAGTAGGGATAACACCATGATCTGATAAACTAATCAGTGGTGATCACACGATGTGGTAATATGGAGGGAACCATCAGCATAACCACTGCTTTTTGAAAATCGATAATCCGGCGAATAAGGCTTGAGGGAGCTTCACGCTGCCTCTGTGGAGCGACACCGGTGGCAAAAAAGCAGTGGTTATGCTGATGGTTCCCTCCATATTACCACATCGTGTGATCACCACTGATTAGTTTATCAGATCATGGTGTTATCCCTACTTACTCTATATGCATCTGCTGAGAGACCTTCTGGTTATAAGGCATGGATCCATGATTGGTTCTACTAAAGGGCCGTTTTGAAACTTTGTATTCCTCTGTGGTCACAGCATGGCAGCGCTGTCCCTTTTTGTATGAGAGCGTACCGGTTTGATTTAATTTTGTGGAAGTACCTATTCCACATTGATGCACTACAGCCTGAGCCCACCACAATCATTGCCTACAAACTCCTGAAGAAGCTCGTTTTAGAGCGAAACATGTCGAGCGGCAGATTGTCATGGCTTCTCTAAGTAGTTGCTTTATGGTGCATTGCTCAATGTGAATGTATTTTGGGTAAAATTGTCTATGTCCAAGTGTTTTATAATTGTGTCTCATTCTTTATGTGAGGCACAGATATTTTTAATCTTGATTTAATAAATAATAATTTTACTTAACATGAGTGTACAGATTTTTTTAACTTTTTGATTATAGTTTTTGACAGCACCTTAAAAGTCCCCGGGGAAATTCATTGCCCCTCCCTCCTGTTTTTTCTAGTTTTTAATTATGGGATGTGGTGCTTTCAGTTGACTATCTTTGTCCTTCCTAAATTCTAATACTTCAATACCAGGCACTTTTGCCCCTTCCCGCCCAGGACAATTTTCAGCTTTCAGCTCTGTCACACTTTGACAATTGCGCAGTCATGCTACACTGTACCCAAACAGTTTTTATCATTTTGTTCTCACAAATAGAGCTTTCTTTTGGTGGTATTTGATATTGAATTTGATTCTTTTTTGCTAAACAAACTAAAAAAACAAAATTTTTGGAAAAAAAAAAAGTTTTTCTTCGTTTCGGTTATAAAATTTTGTTTTCTCCTTCACTGACGGGCACTGATGAGGATGTGCTTATATGTAGATTTGATGGGCACTGATAGGCGGCACTGATATGCAGCACTGATGGGCACCAATAGGCGGCACTGTCAGTGCCCATCAGGCGGCACTGACCAGGCGGCTGTGATGGGCACTGACCAGGCGGCTGTGATGGGCACTGACCAGGCGGCTGTGATGGGCACTGACCAGGCGGCTGTGATGAGCAGATAGGCGGTACTAGGTGGCACTGATGTTGAGGTACTGACAGGTTTTACTGCTGGGCACTGACTGGCACTGTGGTGGGCACTGATTGTCACTTTGGGCACTGTGAGCTGTGTTTTTATGGGGCACTGACTGACAGCTTATGGGCACATTTTAAAAGGTGTTGTGGCACATCTGAGGGGGCTGTGCTGATTATCCCTGTCAGCGCGAACCGAGAAATGCCGTTTACCGGCACTTTCTGGTTCACCGAATGATCAGCTATGATTGGTCACAGCTGATCACGTGGTAAGAAGCCTCTGACAGAGGATTCTTATCACGATCGGAGATGTGGGGTGTCAGACTGACACGCCGCACTCGCGATTGCCGCGCTGCGCGCCCCCACGTTAACCTGCTGGATGTCATATGACGCCCAATCAGGATGACCGAACTGCTTCCTGGCCCTCATACTGCATACGGCGGGCGGGAAGTGGTTAAGCTTTTTTTTTCCTGTTTTCACCTGGTGATCTGGCTAGTAACACATCTCCTGTATTAGTGTCCCAGCACTAATTGGACAGCAGCATTGTTAGTCTGAGGGCAGTGTAAAGCTGGCCATACACCATACAATTTTCCTGTTCAATTTTCTTTAGATTTACCTTCAACTATGTAGTACAAGGGCCTGCCTGATTGCATCCAAATTGAAAGTGTTTAGGTTTCACCTCATATTATATGGTTTTGGTAAATCTAAAGGAAAGTTGAACAGGAAAATTGAATAGTGTATGGCCAGCCTTAGATGTACTAACAGATTTGAACACTAACAAATTAAAGCCAAACTCTAGCTCACACTGCAGTTACAGCAGCAGGTTTTTTTTTCCGTTTGGGATAAGGGTTTTACATGAATAAATGAAAGCTTATTATTGTAAGCAGCCCTGTCAGTGGTAAATTGTTTGTTTCAACATGGATACATTTGCAGGATAGCTTGTTCTGTTGAAAAACAGGCTTACTGACTGGATCACAAGTTAAAAGTAAAGGAAAGAAAGCCTTAAAAAGAAAATTAATGCAGTCATCACATCAAAAATTGGTAAGCAGCAATATGTTTGCTTTTGAGTTTAATAATGCTTTACGCCCCTTTCACACTGAGGGCGTTTTGCAGGCACTATAGCGTTAAAAATAGCGCCTGCAATCCACCCTCAAACAGCTGCATCATTGTCTCCAGTGTGAAAGCCTGAAATGCGGCGCTAATCCGACGGTAAAACGCCACTAAAAATAGCGGCTCGTGTGAAAGGGCTCTTAACCTTACAACAGCAGTTAGAGGAAAGCCTAGTACATACTAGTGTTTTTTTTTTTTTTTCCGTTCAACCCAGCAGGGCTTAACGGAAAAAAACCTGACCGCTTAGGAGGAGCCACTGTACTAACTATGTGACATTAGTACAGCGATTTCTCCTGATGTTATATTGTGTTCTGACAGAGGGACCCCCCCCCCCCCCCCCTCTGCCAGAACACTCCGGTCAGCACTAAATTTAGTGCTACAAAAATACACTGATTACTGTGTAATTGTCACTGGCAGGGAAGGGGTTAACACTAGGGGGAGATCAAGGGGTTAACTGTGTTCCTTAGTGTGTGTTCTAACTGTAGGGGGAGGGGACTGATTAGAGGAGATGACAGATCATTGTTCCTAGCTAGTAGGAACTCACAATCTGCCTCTCCTCACAGAACAGGGATTTATGAGTTTACACACACACACACACACACACACACACACGTCCCTGTTCTGGCTCTCGTGCTTGCGATCGCACGTGGCCATACGCATCGCGCCCCCCCCCCCCGTAGTACAGCGGGCGCGCGCCTGCTATCCCGCTTAAAGGAGCCGACTTACAGCTACGACGGTTCGCAGGATCGTGCCGTCCTGCCTCAGTATGATGACAGTGTCTGGTCGGCAAGTGGTTAAGGTAGTGCAGGAGCACTACATTGGTCTGATTTTCATGCAACTTTAGGGCCATAGACTTTAATGTAAACCCTCAAAAGTTATATGAAATTTGTACCTGTGTGATATACATGCAACTTGTGTGCGATTTTGTATAGCAAAAACAAGCTCATTGGTCAAAGCCAGAGTCGCAACAAAGTCACACATCAAAAGTTGCATCAAGTTGCACTATAAAGACCCAATGGAAATCCCGTGATTTCGCATAAGTGTGATTGGACTCTAAAGCTTTATTCACACAACTGTAAACATTTTACTGTTATTATGCCTATGTTTTCTAGGAGAAAAGTTACTGCTTAATGATCAGTAAAAACTAGTATAGATTCATTTAAATGCATAAAGATGTATGTGTACATAATTTTCCTTTTTATTGTGTATGATCATTTTTATTTTCCCCTTTTGTTTAGACTTTATGCGCTTATGCAGATATGCATTTGTATGTGCATACATGAGTTTATAAGCAATAAGTGTGTAAAGCGCATGTTCTCAGATGCAGATTTTTTTAATGTTGTGTTGGGGATCTGAATGAGTACATGTTTATGCACCTGTGTGAATGGCTCCATTGAAAACAGTTCAGATCCGTAATTTACGTTTGTGCGTTTTTTTTACGGCCATGTGAATGAGCCTTAAAGGTGAACTTGGCCTTTAAATAAAGCATGTTCTGGCAATAGATAGTCTCACACCCAAAAAGCAGCCTTGCGTTCTGATACACCACCTGAATGCCGCCCAATAAACAGCTGTACTTGGGGAGCAAGAGCTATGTTGATTGTAGCAGCCTTAAATGGGTTGCATTGGACTGCAGGAGAGCTTGTGAGTGAGAGGTATGGTCTGATGTTCCTGTGTGCTTACAGCCAATTCCAGCCATACACTGTAAATTTAGGCCAGTTCTTGATAAAGCGGGTAAAGTAAGTATTGAACAAGTCACCATTTTTCTAGGTAAATAGATTTCTAAAGGTGCTATCAACATGACATTTTCACCACATGTCAGTAACCCTTGCAATCCATACATACATACAAATAAACCAAAACAAATATGTTCAGAAAATAAGTTGTGTAATAAAATGCAATGACACTGTGAAAAAGAATTGAACACGCTAACTGAATTTTTTAATACCTCATACAAAATCCTTTGGTAATGAGTTTCGAGACGCCTCCTATATGGAGAAACTAGTCGCATGCATTGCTCAGATGTGATTTTGACCCATTCTTCCACATAAACAGTCTTCAAATCATGAAGGTTCCGTAGGCCTCTTCTATGAACTCTGATCTTTAGTTAACATATTTTACCCGCTGTATATACCAGCCAAAATCTGCTTAGTGTGTGACCCTGTCAGTCCTCTCCCACCTGACATCCTTCAATTAAAAGATTGACGGAGCCTGGCAGAAATCAGATTCAGCCACTGCTCAGGTATTCAGACAGCCTCCGTTCAGCTGGGAGGTTCATTCGTCTACACTGTCTGGCCAACCTTGGGGTCTTTTGAACTGTTGCTGCAGAACTTGGCTGATAAAAATAAATTGGAGTTTTATTTATTGCTGTTTATGTAGTAATAAATTAAGAGTGTTCAATTGAACTTTGAAGTGGATGTAAACACTCACATATACCCAGTGAAGTGAACAGCCTCAGATGATACACAGAGATGTAACAAATCTCCCTACATGAGTTTTCTTGCATGTATATCTGCTGTCTACAGCTTGCTATATTCTTTAGAAAGTGCACATTGTGTTAGAAATGTTCTCTTCCTGTTCAGCACTGGGGGGGGGGGAGTCAGAGCATACACCGTGTGACAGCTGATTGGAGGAACGGCACCCCCCCTCCACATAGAGAAAGGGAAGAAGGAATGTTCTGTGACTAGAGCAGCTTTCTGCTAATCTATTTATAGCACCCACCCCAACACAAATTTCAGGCTGGTTTTATCTCAGTTGTTGAACTTGTCAGAAGTTATCATGCTGATAACAGAAGAACGGAGCAGCAGAAAGACAGGGGACTTAGGGCTTTGGAGAGAGATAAGAAAACACTGCAGATATATGTGCCTAGGTCAAATTTCATGAATCAGGTTTACATCCACTTTAGGTAAGTTGGCTGCCATGTTTGGTATTCTTAAAGGTGTAATTTTTGCCAAATTGCATGTTTTTTTTCCTTTGCAGCTGTGTTAATTAAATTTGAAATGGTAAACTGAGTCTGAAATACATTAGCACAATGGTACAACAGATATTCATTTAAAGTGGAACTAAATACACCAATTTTAACAGTTTTCTAGAATAAAGCTCAAATTAGAAACATTTAAAAAATGTTATTAAATCGTTAGTCAAACATTTTCTACAGTGCTTTCACTTACATTTGGCCTACTACAGCATACAGTGTATGCTACATTCAAGGCATGCCTCTAGTAATAACCGTCCAGGTGCCAGTGTGCTTATGCCAGCTCTCAGCCAAGCTTCCGAGCTCTCAAAGGGCTGGTGTCATAGCCCAGGGCTTGACACACCCCTAGGCGCTAGGTTGCCATTGCAGCCAGAGGTTTCGACCTGGCGCCTGGGCTGCTGCCTGAGTGCTTCCCACACCCCCCGTGCCCCTCCTGCTATGTATCCCAGTCTCCACTTGCCCATCTGCGGGCCTGGGACCGGCATAGCCGCTGGGTAGAGAAGGGGGGGAGGAGAGCGGATACATGTCCACTCTCCTTTCTTTCTAGGTGTTGACCCAGAAGTGACGTGTGACATCATTTCTGGGTCCCTGTTGACGGCTTTCAAGGCCAGTAAAGAATGTATTGCAGTGCGATGTGCATTGAATTACATTCAGTGGAGCACAGGGGAGACATGCAGGTTTTTAGACCCTGCATGTCTCATTAAAGCAGAGTTCCACCCACTTTTGAGAGGTGGTCCTAAACGATAGACCACCTCTCTACCCCTCGTTTTTGGATATTAAAATTTTTTTTTTTTTTAATTCTATAGTACCTTTTAATGAAGTACAGCCTGTACTTCTGGTCCATTCGGTCCACGGCGCAGGACAGCATATCCTTTTGTGCAGCCAGCCCACGCCCCCCCTCCCGCTGTCTTCTGGGACCTGTGTGTTTTTTAGAAGACAGCTGGCCACTCAAAGCGGCGCGCGACTCGCGCATGCGCAGTAGGAGACGGGCAGTGAAGCCGCAAGGATCGGTCTCGGTGGGCCGACATCGTGGGCCTCCTGGACAGGTAAGTGTCCTAATTAAATGTCAGCAACTACAGCACCAATTTTAAAAAAAAGAACCAGACACCAAAAAAAAATCCTCACATAAGGCACTTTTCAGCAGCTCTAACGAAGAGGTTTTAAGATTGACACGGTAGTGGGTTAGGAGGGTTTAGTTCTGCTTTAAGGGACAAATTTCTTCACAATTATTTTCAGAAAAGCATATGCCAATCAGTTGTTTCAGCCCTAGACTGATGTGTAAACTGATGTTAACTGAATAAGGGTTTGTCAGTTATGGATTTGAACTTCCTACAGGTGAAGGCCAGTTGTTTTTGTTGCCCAGACCCTTGTCTAGCTTTGTTACCTACAGCTGAGAACTGAAACAGTTTGGGTATAGGTGTGTGGAGCCAGAGTGCACTGTAAGTATACAGTATAGTTTTTGCACCAACAAAAGTACACAAACAAGACCGCAATCATGCCGGCCTGGATGTGTTGGAGGCAGGTGGCAGAGTAAAACCTTTCACAGGCATGTTGAACTGAGAGTTAGCAGTATGATCTGTAGATGGCTTTGTGCTGCCCAAGGCCATGTTGGCTATGCAGAAATCCGGGTCTGGGATCTGTTGACCATCAAAGGAAGAAGAGAGTGAAGAGGACCAGTGATGTGATGTTATTGGACCAGACTGAAAATAAGGTAACTACAGACTTTTTTTTTTTCCCTCTTTTTTGGTGGGACATGCTCCTAGAGGGGTGGTGGAAAGCCAAGCCTGGTTTAAGTACCATAATTGCTCCTGAACTGACTTATGCTTTTAAAGCAGATTTATTTGTGTCTTCCGAGTACCTGTTGTTGATGAGAATCGCAGAAAAAAATGATAGAAAATGCCTAAAAACCGACCATACCCAATTCAGGTAAATTATTTAGTGCAGCTCTGTGACATGACTATGATTGACATGAGTGAGCTTAAAAAAAAATAAAATCCCTCAGTTTGTGTAGTCCCTAAGCGGAAACGTTCATTGTGCCTGTGTGTGACAATAGATGCAGAATCGTAAAGGTGCATAAAAGATTGAACATCATTTACATGTCAGCCTGTCTAACCACAGCAAAATGTGTGCACCATGAGGAATAGATAAGCACATTTCCTGTTTGCATGAGAAATGGAACAGTTGGGATGTGATAATATAAACCACTCGGTAATATAAACCTTTTAATGTTTTTTGTATTATGTTGACCATTTGACTGTGATTCCTGTGGACACATTGATCCAGTCTTGTGTTTTTAGACTCTGTCACAAAAAAAATTTCCCTAGGGAAAGTATGCCGTGTTCTAGGAGGATTGAGACATAGACATGCTCTTTTAATCCCTTTGAAGCTTTTGCAAACCCAAACAGGTTCTGTCTGTACAGAGAAAGACAATAGAAGACTGCAGTTTTGTGCTGCTCTGTGTGTAGTGCAAACTCTCATGTGAGCAGTGCACCTTTATATCTTGCTGAATGTCATTTATTGAAGCTGTTTGGCTGGCTTACCAGTTAGGTTTTCAGGTGTGTTTTTTCTAGGGCTGAAACTAACGATTATTTTCATAATCGATTAGTTGGCCGATTTATTGTTTCGATTAATCTGATAAAAACCTCCACTAAAGTTTTTGGTGTATAATTTAGCTAATGTGTAAGGTTTAAAAAAAAAAACTGTGTTAACCCAAAAAAACAGAAACACAGATCCTGGTGCCTTAAAGCAGATTAAACAGCACAGTGCTTGTGCTGTGTAATCTGTCCCCCTCTAAACTGTAAAAAAAACCTACCTGAACCTGCCACTTCTTGTACCCTCCTCTCTGTACTGACCACGGTGGTGGCAGCTCTCCTTTCTCCCCCTCACCCCCACCTTCCAGCCTGTCAGCTCCTTGCTGTGTGTCTTCGTCTCCGCCCCCTGCCGCTATTTGTAAAATAAAAAATTTGAAATGATCACTTCCAGCACTGTATTCTAGGCAGGCATAGCACACTGTGGTGTTCTTTTATAAAAATGAGCATTGTAAATACCCATTTAGTGCGATCTTCAGGCCAGTCACGTGACTCTCGGCCGGTGTCCAGGGCTACTACCTGGGGGGCTGAGGGGCCATGTGATCTCCCCGACTGGCGTCAGAGGGAGATCACTGCCCCTCCTGCAGAAGCCATCCATCGGAGCTGTACAGCGGCTGCGAGTCATGTGACCGAACTGAATACAATGCTTTTTTTTTTTTTTAAGAAAAGACTGGTACAGTGTGCTATACCGGGTCTAATAGAGGGGGTGGCATAGACTTGCATGCTAGGGTTAACAACCACTTTAAATATCTATATACAGTGGTAAATATACAGTAAATAACCAGCTATATGGTTAGGGAACAAAATATTGAATCCACTCTCAGAATAACCGAAGAGATATACAGTGTAGTATATACTATTAGGACATGTTCACACTTGCCTAAATTTCTAACGCTTCAAAAGTGCTCCTATAGCGTTTGTATGGCGTTAGTATGGGCGTCAGACAGCCAATAATGAGCTTCAGTATGGACATTAGACAGGCGTTTTACAAGCATTAATGAGGAGTTAAAAATGCTCCCCAAATCCCCTATGGGCAGTTTTGAAGCGTTTGACGAGCGTTAAAACGGCTCCACAAATGCCTATTCTTTTACAGTAAGTGAATGAATCTTAATGTCCCGCAAACGCTCCGCAACTGTCTGCCAGAGCATTTGCGAGGCGCTACCATAGACTTGAATGGGAGGGATTGAAAGGCTACAAACACCTCCTGACTCGACGTGAGGCTTCAATTTTGTAGTGATGCGACGCTAGTGTGAACAGCACTATGTGCTGTCTATTGTATCTTGTACATAGTTGTTTGAGGGGCCTTTAACACCTCTCAAACGCCTGCTTTTATTGCCAGTGTGAACTCAGCCTTAGAGGGCGAATCTGGTGCAAATCCTCAGACTCTGAGATCAACATTTTTATTTAAAGAAACTGGGCTGTAATGTAATAATATGCATGACAGACTCCCTTGTCATAGACAGGTAGCTTGATACAACCTGTGCCTGCTGTCACTTATGCTGGCCATACACAAACAAACAAGTTTTTCCTTTTGAAGATTTTCATAAAACGTTTGTTCGATTCTCTAATTATGTGTGGGGTCAAATCAACTTTCGTTTGTGACCACAGTGACAATTCGAAGATGCAGAATAGAAAACTCCTCTCACATTCACATGTTCTCAGGCACTTACTGACATGTATGGACAGTTTACTGAGCTGAATGTATTGCACTGTGTATACTGACATGTATGGACAGTGTACTAAGCTATAAGTGTGGCTGAACTGTATTTTCTGATATTGAAAAAAAAAGAATGCATTCTGTATGCAGCACAACTAATCTTCTGATCAACTAATCAATTCTGAAAATAGTTAACTGTTCTCATCGATTATGCCGATTTAGTTGTTTCAGCCCTAGTGTCTTCCCTTCATCATAGCCAAATTCTGGTTTCACGCAAGTTGTCAGGTCTCACAGGCCTCTTATCATGGGTTATATCTTTCCAAATAATAAATACAGGAGTATGCTATTAGTTACTATGGATGTTAAAACTATCTGAACTAAAGCTGGCCATATACAGACAAATTTTGCCGGGACAAAAAAAAATAAAAAATGAAGAAGCCAGGTGAAAATGATTGGCCCAACAATGACTGTATCCTATCAGAAGCAGTCATTGTTCAGTATTGAAGCAGCCATGGGTGTTGTGGGTGCCTGAATATAATAATCAGCAAGTTTAATAATACAGGAAGCATAAGTTAGAGAGGTAACATGCCATAAGTGCACTCACTAGACCTATCAAATCCCCTTTAAAACTGGTCTTTGCTGGAGAACTCAGATTCACCACTTGCCGGCCAGCTCACGTACATATACTGATGCAGGTCGGCTCTCCTTTGCGAACCGACATACCTGTATGTCGGTCCATGCATGTGAGATTGTGGGCGTGCCGTCCGTGATCACTGTATACAGAGGCCGAACAGGGATATGCCATTGTAAACAAGGCAGATCCCCGTTCTGACGGGGGACATCTCAGAGATCTTCTGTTCCCAGTGATCGGTAACCGCTATCTCTGTCATGTCCCAGGCATCCTATCCCCCCTACAGTTAGAACATGCTGGGGGGGAACACTTTTAACCCCTTGATCGCCCCCTAGTGTTAACTCCTTCTCTGCCAGTGTCATTTATACATTGATCAGTGCATTTTTATAGCACTGATCAATGTAGTAATGTCACGGGTCCCCAAAAAGTGTCATTTGGGGTCAGATTTGTCGCTGAAAATGTTGCAGTCCTGCTAAAAATCGCAGATCGCTGCCATTACCAGTAAAAGCAATAAAAAAAATAAAAGTCCATAAATCTATCCCATAGTTTGTAGACGCGATAACTTTTGCGCAAACCAATTAATACACACTTATTGCGTTTTTTTTTCTTTTTTTACCAAAAATATGTAGAGTACATATTGGTCTAAACTGATACTAAAAAAATATTGTTTCAAAAATTTACCTACAGTGTAAATGAGTACAACTATAACAGTATGTATCAAAATAGACCCTTAATATATGAGTACAAATATGCAGCACACCCCTTCCCAGCGACTAAGAAAAAAATGTTAAAACATGAACGAATATGCAGTATAACTCACAGACCCATTATGTGTATTGGCCCATGTTTAAAGATTTTTTATTAGTATTGTCTTTATATTTTCTTTTTAATTAGTCTTCACTCTTGGACAACGTGACACATTTTAAAACCTAATAGATATGCTTATGTTTTTTTTTCTAATGAAACCATTAATTTGTGTTAAGTGAGCGTTGATTAGTAATTAACATGAACCATACCATATACTTTTTGATAAATGTATGTGAAATGTTTTTTATTCCTGCAGTAAATTATGTATTTTTCTGTTTATGTATGTTAGCTTCATTTGGTATTTGCCTTTGACAGAAGCAAGTTATCACATAATGGATTTTTATATTAAAAAAAAATAATTGATCTTTTTAAACCACAAACAATGTATTTGTTATTGTTTTAACACACACTTTTTAAATTTCTTTTTTTATGGTGTGTATTCATTTTGATTCATGATTATACTTCAATCTGTACATCAGGTTGTTGGAGTATAGCAGTAAATATAATTGTTAGAATAGTGGAGATGCAAGGATGTTGATATACCTAAATAACCTACACACAGAGGAATACTTTTATTTTTATAAATGTAGGAAATAGATCTGTCTAGATTTTACTGCCTGTAATACCTTTTACTTCACTATCCATGTGACAGCATGACTAAAATTGAGGGATGTTGCTGTTACTGAGACACATGGGGGAAACAACTGGTGCATCAGTGCATAGTAACCAGCTTCTAGTTTGTTGTCAAAGCTTAATTGAACAAGCTGACATTAGTAGCAGTTTGGTTATTATTCAAAGCTGCATCAGATTCTGTGTGCACCAGTTTTAGTAAATCTCCCCCATAGTAATTACACAGGCCAACACACTTTTTGGTGTCACCAATGTTTCCAAAAATGGCACAATTTTTTCTCTTTCAGCTCTAGTTTTTGAGATACAGCAAACAATGCCTTCACTCTGGTCATCTGTCAAAAATCAGGATCTTTTATTATACACGTAGTAGTCATAACCTTTACAGTGCTCGATCTATAAAGTGGAAGCCATATGAGTGCCAATATACACATACCACCTATACAATCATTACTATAATACAGGTAATAACTTATACTTTGAAATCCAAGGTTGCAGATGTAAAATGAAAGTTGGAAGTACATAAACACTCTCAAACATATCTGCTAACATGTATGCAAAAACACAAACTAGGTTATAGAAGAACAAGTTGATCAGCAAGATCTTTTCAAAAACTGACTAAAAAAATGATATAAATTTGATAATATCTAGGAAACTAAAGTTGATGCAGTTTAGCCAATGCAATTTTTGAAATTGACCCCCAAATAACCCCAAGAACAGGTCTAAAAAGCCAGGCACCAAGAAAATAGATGCTTTTGTTGAGCTCTGTAGAAAATTGGAAGAATGAGGACAATACAAAGTTCTCAACCTTCCAGTATTCTACACCCTATTCCAGGCATTCTTTGTGATACCCTGATTGACAAGGAGCTGCTTGTAGAAAGCAAAATTCTGATCACTATTTTTCATCGCTCTTGGGTTTATTGCTGAATCAGTACATACCAATAATAATACTCTGATAGACATCTGAAACTTTATCCATTTTACTGATGATGCATGTTTTTTTTGCAGTCTCTGTCCCCATTGGAAGGATTTTCTATTTATATTCCTATAGGAAGTATACAAGTACATCTCTGCAATGTTGACACAAACTGCTTTGACAGGGTCTCCCTCCCCCACTCTGTCCCTTACAAAGTGTTGTGTCCTGATGCATTTCACTCTGTCATACTTCTATGACTAAGCCCTGGTGAGCGGGGCAAAATGCATCAGAGGGGTGTGGCTTAGGAGGAGTTCAAGGCTGGGGCTGTTCACATTTCTCTCATTCTGTTGAAGTGGTGTGCAGTGTCTCTGATCCCCTCACGCTTCATTATTTTTGGGATCAAGCATAAGACAGCCTGCACCCCTTACATTGTGTAAAACACCGATTTATTATTTTTTTTTTAATTTTCTTTACCAGCGGAGCACCTTGAGCCACACTCTAAGTGTTTTACAAGGTATAGTGAAAGTCTTTTGTCTGGTTTGTTTTAAAACAGATTTGTCAGCCATTTCAAAGTTGTAGTTTTTTCACTGACTTTTATTAGCTAAAAACCCTTCTCTGGCCACCTTTCTAAAACTGGTTCAACTTGTTACTAAAGCTTTAACTTCCCTGCTTCAGTGCTAATTCCTACCAACATGGCATCACTCTGTCCAAAGAAAAGCCGTTTTAAAAACTACTAAGGCACACACCCTAGACAAGGAGGATGGAAGGTGGGTGGAGATTGGCTCTGAGGTGAAACCACAGCCCATGTAGGTCTGGATAACGAAGGGACCTGCCTGGTCAAAAACATGACATGTTCATTTAAACTAATGATTGAATTGAAGTCACTCTTCATTTTAACAGAATGCAGATCTTAATTGATAACTAAAGTTCGGGCAAAGAGAACATTAGAGCAAGATTAGTTTGCCATTAAACAATTAGGCAAAGATCAGGTCTTCTGGAACAACATAATAAAGACTGATCAATCAAAGATAGTTGTTTTGGTCACAGTAACAGTAGACATGTTAAGCGCAAACCAAAGACAGCATTTCAGAATTCCCGAATGTGGTGGTAGTATTGTTATATTTGAGGGCTGCTTTGGGTCCTGGGCAGTTTGCAGTTATGAATTTGGCATCCTGAGGCTATCTATACGAAAACTGAAGTTGAGTCAGGAATGGATCTTTCAAATGATAATGATCCAAAGCACACTGGCAAATGCGCAAGGGATTTGCTTGAAAAGAAGGCGGCTTATTGACTGGCTTAGTCAAAGCCCTTATATGAGCCCCATTAAATGAAAAAGGCGTTTAATGCATGGAAACTTATCATCTCACAACTGCTGGGAATTGTGTGTGTTGGAGTGGTCACACATGCCACAATGTCCATGCCAGAGACTGGTAGGAACTTATGCCAAAGGCCTTCAAGAAATAGTTTGTTGAAGGGGGTAATACCAGCTTCTGGGACCAAAATAGATTAGTGACATTAAAAAAAAAAAAAAAGTAACTGGTCCTTCGAGTCGACCTTATTTTTTGTATATATGTGTTTTTTTTTTTTTTTTTACTTTATCCGAGTATAGATCTATGTTTGTCCCAAGCATGTTTTGAATCCACTTACTGTTGACTTACTACCTCTGCTGGAAGTGTAGCAAGAGTATACTTACTTTTTCCACAGCACACTATTGATATTCTTTGTAAATAAATGACTGAAAAGGCAAAGTTTTTTTTTTTTTTTTTTTTTTTTTTTTCCTTTTTTTCTTCTTTTTATTCAAGCATATCACATTTTAATTGCTGGTACAGTTTGTATTTACATGGAATGTTCAGATATGTTGAAATAGTCAACAATTTCCATGTGGTAACTTTTTTCACATGACTTGCTTGGAAACATTAAAGTACTTACGGGTTCCAAGAATTTTTTTCACAGCCACCAAACAGATTCAAACCTGGCTTGAAAGTCTAAATGTCATGGGTGATGATCTCGTATATGCGGACAAACATTGGATCCTTTAAACCTTTGCGGACCACCATTTAAAAAACACCACAAACGTTGGAATAAGCCTGTCGCAGTACATTTTGTACAGACCCAGCATCAGAATTGCGCTGGATGTTAATTGATTGTATTCCAGGACCTGCTAGGCTAGAGGCAGTGACAGGGACAAAACTCTCCTCCTTTTCAAGGAGACTGAATATCACATTATCATGTGTTTTTGTTTTCTTCTTTTGTATCTGAGCAAAAACTGCTTTAATCAGAATCCTGATTATGTTTTTTTTTTTTTTTTTTGTATTTATTTTTACAATTTTCTTTAACCTGAATTTTTATTTTATTTAATTTTTTACTTCAAAAGTAGAAATACATTTTGAAGTGGAATGGAGCTACCCTACAGACAATCTATCACCACAAAAAAGACAACATAACACTTGTGCCCATCTAAATCCATGCAGGGGTTGGTGAGCTGTGGTGTCAGATAGCTAGCCCATCCATGCACCTAGTTATCCAACCACAGATCAACAGACGGATTTGTGAGTGACCACTCAGGAGGAGAGGAAGAGTGTGGTAGGCAGTGCACACAGAGATCTTCTCCTAAGCTGCCAGAGAGAACGTCACTATGCTCTCTCCTCATTTCTCCTGTTAAGTTTACACAGAGTCTGGACCTGTAGCCTACTATTTAGGGCAGGGGGAGAGTGTAAACTGGCAGCTTGTATTGTAAATAATTACAGCGAGAAAAGAATGCTTTCATTCAGAAAAACATTCTGACGATGGTACAAGCCAGGTCCTACACGAGGCATTGCCATCTATGAAAATTTAACTCAATGTAGCTCATCTGTATGTTAAAGTGGAGTTCCACCCCAAAAAAAAAACATTTGGAGAATTTTTTTTTTTTTTTTACTCACCTCTAAATGCCTGTTGCTAGGGGGTCCCTCATAGTCTGCCTCCTTCGGCGCCTGGGCTCCTGACGTCACTTCCCTCGGCGCAGGAAGGGAGATTGCCTCTCTCCCCTCCCTCTTGTCAATCATCTGGGACATGTGACAGGTTCCAGATGATTGCGCGGCCAGTCACAGCATGCGGCTCGCGCATGTGCAGTGGGTGCCCGGCTGTGAAGCCATAGCCGGGTGCCCACAGTTAAAATGCCGGCGCCGAGTGGAGGGGGAGACGAGCGGGGCTTCGATCCCCCGCATCGCTGGACCCTGGGATAGGTAAGTGTCCGATTTATTAAAAGTTAGCAGCTGCAGTATTTGTAGCTGCTGACTTTTAAATTTTTTTTTTTTTTTTTTAAGCGTTACACCGCTTTAACATAGGTCCATAACCCCAGTCTGTCAAGATGTGTATTCCTCCAAACTATTTACGATAGAGCTGTGTTAAGTCTCTAGCTTTCCAGCCTCAATATAACCTAGATCAGCAGTAGTCAACCAGTGGTCTGTGGACCACTGATGGTCTACAAGAAAATTTTGGTGGTCCCCATGGGGTTCTGCCGCAAATCAACATTGTGACGGATGTACACCGCCCAATGCTGGTTTCAGTGGTCTCAGTGCGCGCTGACAGTCAGAACTGTCAGTGCGCATTGCTACCTGATGGCTCCTCTGTAGTTCCAGCTCCTGGCAACTTGGAGGGATGCGCCAGGAGTAGAGCAGGGAGCGGGTGGTGAAGGAGGGGCGTTCCAGTGGCAGCGCTGATCAGACTATAAGAGGGAGCATGGAGCTTGAGCACATGGCTGGGTAAGGAGGTGAGATCCAATGATGAGTCTGTGTAGGACAGCAGTGTGATGCGGGGCCTTTTTGTGTATAAGGCTGGGTTCACACTGGTCCGACAAATGCTCCGACATTGGGAGCTCATGTCGCATGACGTGTGAAATCCAATGTTTCCCTATGGGAGCCGTCCTAACTGGTCCGACACAAGTCGTTCCGACTTTAGAAATGCTCCCTGTACTACTTTGGTCCGACTTTGATCCTACTTCAGCCTATTGACTATCATTGAAGTCGGATCAAAGTCGGATCGCCGTCTCGCATGATCCGACTTCGGCACGCGACTTGTGCTCAGATGATCTTGAGGGGGAACTCCGCGCCAAATTTTAAATAAAAAACCGGCATGGGTTCCCCCTCCAAGAGCATACCAGGCCCTTGGGTCTGGTATGGACCTTAAGGGGAACCCCCTACGCTGAAAAAACGGCGTGGGGGTCCCCCTCAATCCATACCAGACCCTTATCCGAGCACGCAGCCCGGCCGGACAGGAATGGGGGTGGAAACGAGCGAGCGCCCCCTCCTGAACCGTACCAGGCCGCATGCCCTCAACATGGGGGGTTTGGTGCCTTGGGGGAGAGGGGGGTGCGCCCCCCACCCCAAAGCACCTTGTCCCCATGTTGAGGACAAGGGCCTCTTCCCGACAACCCTGGCCGTTGGTTGTCGGGGTCTGCGGGCGGGGGGCTTATCGGAATCCGGGAGCCCCCTTTAATAAGATCCCGGCCCCCCTCCCTATGTGAATGGGTAGGGGTACGATGTACCCCATACTCATTCACATAGGGAGGGGGGCCGGGATCTTATTAAAGGGGGCTCCCGGATACCCCTACCCACCCGTCACAGTCCCTGGGCATGCTGGGACTGTGACGTTTTAGGGGGCGTGGTCATCACCCGATGACCACGCCCCCTTATGCCGTCACAGTCCCAGCATGCCCAGGGACTGTGATGGCATAAGGGGGCGGGGTCACCGCCTATATAAGCCATAGCAGAGCGCACAGAGAGCATTCCAGCCGGAGAGAGCGTCGTGTCAACATCGGAAGAAGAGATGAAGAGAAGAAGCGGCGAGACAGCGGTGACAAGACAGCGGCAGCAGCCCGGGGCCCCCTGCTGGCAAAAGAGCTGGAAGAAGATATCGGCGTGGCCCGGGAGAAGAGGCGGAACACCGGGAGAAGTCGGAAGAAGACACCCCCCCCCCCCCCAGTCGGAAAAAGATCCCGGAGCTGCCTAATAAATTTAATCTTAACCTGTGTACTGTTTTTTTTTTTTTTTTTAATTGACACTTTTCCCTAGGTGAATGGGTAGGGGTACCATGTACCCCATACTTATTCACATAGGGTGGGGGACTGGGATCTGGGGGCCCCCTTATTAAAGGGGGCTCCCGGATTCCGATAAGCCCTCCGCCCGCAGACCCCGACAACCAACGGCCAGGGTTGTCGGGAAGAGGCCCTTGTCCTCATCAACATGGGGACAAGGTGCTTTGGGGTGGGGGGGAGCGCGCCCCCTCTCCCCCAAGGCACCACCCCCCCATGTTGAGGGCATGCGGCCTGGTACGGTTCAGGAGGGGGGGGGGCGCTCGCTCGTCCCCACCCCCATTCCTGTCCGGCCGGGCTGCGTGCTCGGATAAGGGTCTGGTATGGATTGGGGGGGGGACCCCCACGCCGGTTTTTCGGCGTAGGGGGTTCCCCTTAAGGTCCATACCAGACCCAAGGGCCTGGTATGCTCTTGGAGGGGGAACCCATGCCGTTTTTTTATTTAAAATTTGGCGCGGAGTTCCCCCTAAAGATTCATACCAAACACAGTGCCGGGCATTGGCGGGGATCCAAGTCGGATCCCCGTTCATTGAAAGTCGGACACATGCCGGCTTCATGTCGCAGGGCAAAGTCGGATCCAAAGTAGGACAGCTGTCGTGTCGCACCAGTATGAACCCAGCCTAAGGCATGTAAAATTCAAATTGGTGATCCACGGATTCAAAATTGTGCGTTTTTAGTGGTCCGTGAGGTCTGAAGGGTTGGCGACCACTGACCTAGACCCTGCCCTGATTTTGTTAGAATGCGATCTCTCTCCGATACCCACCCTGCCTGAGGGAAACAATGGTGCCTTTATGAAAGCCTCCTGCAGGGCTTCATCACACAACTAGGAATGTATTGTGAAGTCAGCTCAGGGAGACCAGTCTCCTTGTTCTATGAGCTTCACATTTGTCAGAGGTATACTAATTAAACATTGGGCATGCCTCAAAAAAGGCAAGATGCAAAAACAAATGCAACTTCTGAATATAATGGCTACATTAGAAATAAATAAAGGCTACATATGACTCTGCTAGTCTAGCTATGTTTTAGAGATTACTCGGTGTGAATATTATACAAAGCTTACTACTAGTTTTGCCTAGAGCCAATGTGCGAAGAAGTATACTGTGCTGTCCTTGCTATTTCCTTATAAATAAAGAATCCTTAAAAAAAAAAAAAAAAAAAAAAAAAAACACAATACATGTTGCTGTATAGTTTACCTGCCGAATCCTATTTGTAGGTGGCTAATTTATTTGCATCTCTTACATTTAAATAATCCTTTGTTGTAGCTCTTAACACTTATGAAGATGCTGCTGAAAAAAAAAGGCTGTACCATTAATAATTAACTTTGGACTTCTCTCAAGGTTGAGGACTAGAGGCAAGATTCTCTCATCTGTCTGACTCACACTGTACACAATACAGTAAAAGATAGGTAGGGGATTGCCATGTGGGAAGGGAAGTCTAGAGATTGACATAGGTTTGATGGAGAAAGCAGAAGCCCGCTGGGCTGGGCCTCTTACATTGATTTAGGAAGAGAGCTTGGCCCAGCGCCAGAACTGGTTAGGTAGAATTTTTTTTTTTTTTTTTTTACATTCCAGTCATGTGGAAAGAGAGGAATTTGACACGGAGATCTTCATTTGGAATGTAAGCTCTGGGTAGTGGTTATCAAGGTGCTAAGCATTTATACAAGCCTGTCACGCAACTGAACAGCAGCATTTAGGAGACTCACTAATGTAATAAAATCATTTTTTTTGCCAGTTTCAAGAGACTGTTCTTTGAGCTGAAATAAACAAATCTCTAGTCAAGACATGAAGACATTTGCTACTAGACTGTGTGTGTGTGTGTGTGTATATGTGTATATATATATATATATGTATATATATGTATATATATGTATGTATATGTGTATATATATATATATATATATATGTGTGTATATATATATGTGTGTGTGTGTGTGTGTGTGTGTGTATATATATAATATTACACACACTTATACGTGGAGAAAAAACTTGTGTGTGGGGAATGTCTTTACATTCAGTGAATAGATTATGACTCTGTTATACTGGCAATGTACAGGCATGTGAAAAAGTAAGTACAACCTGTGGAAACTGCTGACTTTTTTTCAGCATTTTAACAAGGCAAATGTTATATCTTCATTCAAAGTGTCTACCGATAAAGCCTGATACACACAATGAGATTATTAAACGAATGATCACCCTGTTTTTTTTTTTTTTTTTTTTTTTTTGCATGCTAGTCTTCATATGGAAAATGAAGAGGTTACTAAAGTCACAAAAATTCTCGTACGACAGAATAACAATTCGGAAGTGATGTATTGTATTTGTATAATATTTTCAGACAAACTGTACTGATTAAACAAAAATCCATATACTCTGGTATCATATGAGAAAATTTCTCATGCTTGTCTCATTCGATAATTTTGCAAGGCTTGTCCTGACCAGCTCTCGCAAGCCGCGTACCAACGATCAGATTGTCATACGATCGGTTAGAAAGCAATATTTTTGTTGGACAATTTTCTAATTGTGTGTATTAGTCTTAAATGTGATGTAAAGATTACATACTTGAACAAATCACGAATTGACATGCAGATTTGTCACATGGATGCAAGTACGCTCCTAGATTTCCCCCCATTTCAAACCCATGAGAATTAGAACTGGATGTTCAGGACCAGTTGCCAGTGATTATCGCCTCCTTAGGTTTCACTTGCATACTCCCTATCATATTTAAACTGTGAAATATCCGTCTGGAAAGGGATTTGAAATGGTCACCGAATTGTTTGAATTCAAACATTTGACTGGAAGGACAATAGTCTACAAGTGGTGTAGGTTTCAAATGACCCCTAATTTGTTTTGGACTGATCACTGATCGACCCAGCAAACTTAACCCAAAAGCTCACTGTTAAAAGAGGTCTCCAAGAAGTCCCCCCGTCCCCCCCCCCAAATTTCAATGTAGGATTTACAGGTAACTCTTACAACAGTTGGGGGACTATATATATATATATATATATATATATATATATATATATATATATATATATATATATATATATATATATATATATATATATATATATATATAAAATTTGTCATGCAAATGGCTTAGCATTCGCACATTCATTGCGAATAGTCCTTGTAATATGTCTATTATGTATAGTTCATATGATCATCAGCTCCATCTAATGGCCACAATGTGGTTGTTTTTTTTCTCAATGTATTTCAAGAAAATACCAATTATGGCTCTTAGATGCAGCTGAAAATCCTAGGAAATAAACATATTAGACACATTATGGGGATTATTTGTGACAGTTGTGCCTATGCTGAGGCATTCGCAAAACACATTTTTTTTTAAATACTTTTGCACAACACTTTTTTTTTTTTTAAATACACTGATGTCAAAGCGCATACATCTACAATCAGAAATTGCACTAATTTAACTGCATGGGAAGTATGCAAGGAAAAGATTTGCTGTCCAAAAAGAACACTAGATCAAGACTATAGTTTTCTGAACATACAGACTAAGACAAGCTTTTCTGGAATAGAGTGCTGTGGACTAATGACTCAGACAATTGTTTGACCATACAGTAGTTACTGTGCAAACCAAATGCAGCAGAAGATCCTTATATCAACGGTGGAGCAAGAAGGTGAACCTATTATAAGTTTCAGTTGCTTTGTATCTGCAGGGCATGGGCAGCTTGCAGTCATTGTGCCAGCTATATGTTCTGCATCATATTATAGTGGGCTTGATGAGAATGTGAGAACATCTGTCCAAAATTGTGCATCTGAAGGGATTTTGCTTGGGGGGGGGGGGGGAGTTCCGCTTAACACATATAAGAAGTTGCATCTGCTTATGGTGCAACCAGGTTCAGGGGCCAAGGGTGTAATGTTTTTCAATAGTAAACCATTGCACCCTTTAGTATTTTTAACAAATGATTTTAAAGGCACATTTTCCTTGTGTTTTTACTAAAGTATATTACCTGTATCTATATTGTAGGCATTATTTGAATGCAGATCTAATGCTTACCCAGTATTTGGAGTATACCTAAATGTTTCACATAAATATTCAAAATATTATAAATCTAAATAAAGGCAGAGAAGCCGGGTTTATTTACTAAAGGCAAATAGACTTAGAACGAAGCCCTTCCATCGGCGAGCTGTCACCGCTGACACGGCTTCCATCTTCACCTGTCTTCCTTCCGGGTTCGAAGACTCCGGCTATGTGAATGGCCGGAGCCGCGATGATGTCACTCCCGCACATACGCACGGGAGCCACCATTTACAGCACAGGACTCTGAAGAAACAGCCCAGGATGGCCGTTTCTTCAGAGCCCATGCGCTGGTAATGTCACCGGCTGCATGTACATTAAATATCTCCTAAACCACGGCTAGTCAAGCAGGTGGCACTTTCAAATAACATGACTTTGCATTTTTCTCTTATGAATTTCTTGGCTTTTTTTTTCTTATCTTCATTTCCCAATTTTTATAGCATTTTTCTTGCTGTTTTTAAAAATGTGTAACTTTGGGTAAGAAAGAAGTTTTTACCTAGAAACTTGCTTCTGCTATCTTGTATCTTTCCTTGTAACAAGTACTACAAATGTAGCAGTCAGGTTAGTGTTATTTCATTTTTTTTTTTTTTCCTAAGAGGGAATGTTTTACGGAGGCAATGCATTTGAGATAACTGCACTCTATATTTTACTATTGCCGAAAGATAATTAGTAGTTGTAGACCTATACTACTAAAAGTGTGACGGAGAAGCCATTAAATAATTTGTATACTATTTTGTACTCTCATCTACTTTCAGTTGGGCCCATCTGTATTGTACAGGGCCATACCACTCACCTGTAAAAGCAGAGACACTTTTTTCCACAAGCCAGCTCTTATGGTGATTGTGATAGCCACCCTCTTCATCTGGATGAAGTCAAAACATAGTAGCATTTTAGGTGGGTTTACTGTATACGGAAAAGTGTCCCAGAACAAACCTTGCCCTTCTATGTGACAAAAATGCCTCAAATTCTGCGCAGTGGCTTTACGCATTTAATGCAGCTGGTGTGCTAAGTCCCATACAGTGTGGAATGTGGAAAAGACTGCTGGAGTAATCTCTTTTCAGGCACGCTTGGAAACCTCGAATGGAGAGAGTGGGATGAATTACTTCTGACTCGTTTGCTCTGTGTAAATTTCAGCTTAAGCTGCTGAGCTTTGTAAAAAGGAAAAAAAAAGAAATGCATAAAATGCAGCTTGCAGTCTTTTTTCCTAGCATGCTGGGGTAGGAGAAATGAATCTTGAACAGAATAAGGAGGGTTCATTTGTATATGCATTCTGCTTGCATTGTAAAATGCACTAAAACTTGGATGGTATAAATGAGTTCTAAATGTTAGCCAGACTTATTTTGTTCTGACAGCTGAACAATCTTTGTGTGTTGTGCAGACATGTACCTCTGCATCAGACAGATGTGCACAATTTGTAATTAGGAAGTCGGTGCAACAGAGTGCTGAGTTTTCTGCTGGTTAAAAAAAATAACCATAAGCAAACAAAAAAAATTACTAACAGTATATTACTTTCTTCAAGACTGCTGAGCCAGGAGATGTCAGGAAATATTGGCTGCATGCCATACACATCCTCCCAATGTATGTTGGCACTTTTCTGACATGACTGAGGACATTTTTTATATTATCTGTGTTTTGTATGTCTCTCTTTTTTTTTTGGGTAACGGTTGTCATCTTTGCTTTGTCTTAGAGATCTAAACTGTCCTGCATTGTCTATAATGCTGCTAGGTGTGTTTCAGCATGGCCAAGATTTGAGTAATAGTCTTAGCATTTTTCCCATCTGAAGTGAGGCCTTTGGTCTAGAGAGGCTACTGATGAACATTGTCACAGGAGGCAGCCTTGTAAGATAAAGACCCCTTTCACATTCAGGCATTTTTCAGGCGGCAAAGGGCTAAAAATAGCGCCTGTAAAAGGGGTGAAAAGCATCTCCCCTGACACCCCAATGTGAAACCCGAGTTCTTTCACACTGGGGTGCTGCGCTGGCAGGATGTTAAAAAAAAAAAAAAAAAAAAAAAAAGTCCTGCTGACAGCATCTTTGCCCATTGAAATTATTGGGCACCGCTGCTGAAGGGCCTGCAAAATGCTTCGGCAGCGGCACTACATGGGTGCATTTTACCCTTTCTTCGGCCACCAGCTTATGGTTATTTTTTTAAAGGGCCCTGCTAGTGGCCGAATAGCGCCGCTAAAACAGCGGTAAAGCGCTGCTAAAACTAGTGTCACTTTACCGCTAACGCTGCCTGCGGCTCACTGTGAAGGGGCTCTTACAGAAGGGCTGACTATGTTAAAAGCCAGATAGTTTTAGATGTCTACATTTTCTTTTTCTTAACTGATGCTGTGTGGAGCTTGTGCACTTTAAAGGTGTGTACAGACAATAAGAAAATTAGGCGATCAATTGTCCAGTTTCCCTCAATGTTTCACAGCAAGTTAAAGCCATGGGATAGAAATAATATATGAAAATTCTCGTATGGCAAAAGCATGTTTTTTTTTTTTTTATTTAATTTTTCTTTCTGATCATGCACAGTCTTTTGTATCTGATTTTTCTTGTACAAAAAAATACACATTGAATGAAAATAGTTCGTTCTGTTTACGTAAAAAAAATCTGGAGTTTGTCCCTTCGGAAATTTTCATTTGGAAAGTCTGAATCGGATGTTGAAAGTTGTATACACTCTATATGAAAATCGAAGAACCGTGCCTCGTACAGAGTTTTTCTTCCGATTTTTTTCTTACTGCGTACCCGACTTTTCACTGGACTGACTAGCTTTTAAATTCTACAGTTAAACATGATAGTTATGGGGGAGAGCTTGCAGGGCTTCTAATCATGACTTTAATTGTCGTAGGCCCCTTTCACATAGGGCTGTCCGTTTTTACTACTCCGCTTACTCAGCGGGGATCGCTCCATTGATCCCCGCTGAGCCGGCGGATGACAAGTCCGTGCTGCAGGGACGGACCTGTCAGAGGGTCCGCTCTACCCTATGGGGTATCGGATGATTACGGACCGCCTGTCCGTTTTCATCCGATCCGCCAGACGGATGGAAAATAGGACATCCATCCATCTGGATTTGGCGGAGCGTATCGGATGTCAGCAGACATGTCATCCGACGCTCCATAGAGCTGTATGGAGCGACCGTTTTGATCCGCCTGAAAAAAATGACAGGCGGATCTGAACGGTCCGCATGTGTGAGAGGGGCCTAACTGTTCTCAAAGTATGGTGATCCACATATTTCCAGATTCCTGCAACCTCTTGTTGGTGAGGTACCTGTAGTAGTTGTCTGAATTGCACGATGACTTTGCTGGGAAATGTATGAGAAATGTTACCACAGCAGTATTTTTCTTAGTTGACCAGCTGCAGTTGCATTGGTTCTTCTGTCTCTTGCAGAGGAACTAGTAAAAATACATCCTGCTGAGAAAAACATTACTGATGTGGCGGTAAAGATGTGACTATGATCTTGCTTTCCTGTATATTAGTGTTTTTTTTGTTTTTTTGTTTTTTTTTATGCAGTGGAATTCGGAAGAGTTGTGTAAAAGAAAAATGTACTACCCTTCACACACACAAGTGTAGAACATGTTCACAATGTTCTTTTTATTTTATTAGTGTTTCTGTGTTGCAAAACAAACACTTTTGTATTCTTTCTCTGTTGCCAGAGCAGCCAGTGGACTCCTAAAATGTGTTTGTTGCCAAGCACTGCAATTAAGTGATTTGCTTGGCTAACAAAAGTATTGTTTCACGTGTTTTCTCATGTTTATTATGGCTTGTGTAGGTGGGCATTGTTTTTGCATGCAGGTTTGTAAATCTTCATTTACTTTAATGGTGTGTTGTGGATGGCCTTTCTGAAGTCACACTTGACCTGAATTAGTTTGTGTTTCTATGGTTGCAGCAGGTCTCATTAAGGTCCGTTCATGCTGCAGCCAAAGCAAGTAAGATGCAGCCTCATCCTGTGTTTTGTGTTCAAACATGAATACCTTGAGTAGCACACTTGGAAGACCATCTACACAAGCCCTTTTGTATATTGAATACGTTTATTTGCTTTAAGTATAACTTAAGGCAAAATCTATTTTTTTTTTTAAGTTTTGGATAGAGAGGCGAGGGATTGGAACATCTGTTAGTTTTTATGGCTGTCTGTGCCCCTGTTAGGAGATTCACCCTCTCCATTTGTGCTGTTTACTATTTTCATTGAAAGTGAAAGTAAAAGAAAATCCAAAATTTTGGGTTGTCCCCAGAAAAATAGAAAGCAAATCGTCCAAAAGGGACACACTAGTTCTGGTGATCTGAGGGTCCCCAAGAAACGCCCTTAAATTGCAGGGATTTCTTTTCACTTCCTGTTTGGCTATAGTGAAACACGGATAGTGACAGTTTTAAGACCTAGGCTTGAACCTGGGACCTCTGCTGTGTCTGGCAGTGACTCTACTTGCTGAACCACCTGGAATGCTGGACAGTTCCTTAGACAATTCCTTGAATGATCTTGTCTTAAATCTTGTTTGCCTTGAACCTTGAACTCTTTGCTCCTCCCATGAACTTCCTGATTTAAGCGGTGTCTCTGCATATCCTGGTCGCCAGAATATTGTGCCTTCATCAGCCAATATCTTGCTTCTGCCTCTCCTGCTGCCGACTGTATCTTCGCTACCATTCGTTACTGACATTTGGCTTGTTCCTCGACTACAATTCTGCTGAATCCCAACCTGCAAGTATTTGTTACTGACTTTTGGCTTGTTTCTCGACTACGCTTCTGCTTGATCCCTACCTGCTATATCTTCTACTGGACCCTGGCTTGCTTACCTCCTTGTGGGGCTATCCTGGGGAACGCAACCTGGTACTAACACGCAGAAAAGCCCATCTCCACCATCAGGAGCTCTGGTGAATAACGATTAGTGCTTAGACCCCGCACCTCAGGTAAACCCGTATCATCAGCAGGGGGGCCTGTGTGAATATCTGCTTCGCTGCTATAGCTACTTGCCTCTGAGCCTGACTCCAGACCGTGACACGCAGATCGTTAAAAAATTTGACCGGGGTCATAACCCTCTTACTCTATTCTATATGAAAAAACAAAAAAAGTTTTGCCTATAGTTCTACTTTAAATACTTTAAACATACAATACAGACTTTTCTAAAATATCAGCAATAACCATTTTAGGAAAGTTTATTGTTCTTTTCTTCATACAGTCTTCACACAGGCTTAGTGTTTCCTTCCAAATATTCAAACTCCTATGGGGTTTAGGTGAACATCAGTTTGGCTTAAACTCATTTAGGATATGGTGCTGTTTTCCCAAAGACAATTTATTATATTAACTGCATCATGATAGAATAATGTAGGAACTGTAGGTAAATGTATCTCGTTATTCATGTATGGTACACTTCGTTATAATTGCTGTGAACAGAGTGTCTGTTTTTTCTCGGTTTTCAAAATGTATTAATATAAATATATTTAGAAACAATGGGGGCTATTTACGAAAGACAAATCCACTTTGCACTACAAGTGCAAAGTGCACTTGAAATTGCACTGAAAGTGCACTTGGAAGTGCAGTCACTGTAAATCTGATGAGTAGATCTGAAATGAGGGGAGCTCTGCTAATTTTATCATCCAATAGTGTAAAGTGCATTTGCTTTTAGTAAATAATCCCCATGATTTCCCCAGTTAAAGGTATACCTGAAGAAACCATTCCATTTATCAATATGTTTATATTTTAGATGAAAATTGGGATGATGACCAGTTACATGGATTTGAACCTTGCAATGAAAATTTTGTGACGGGATGTAATATTATCAATGGAAAATGTGAATGTGACACTATCCGGACCTGTAACAGCCCCTTTGAATTCCCAAACCGGGACTCCTGCCTGACAGCACTGAGAAGAATTGAAGGTAAGACTCTCTTCATTTACTGATTCATTTTGAAGAGGAAGTTTTGGTCAGTGAAACCATGTTTGTGACCAGGAATTTTGTTTTGTGCTTGTGGTAATGATGTTTAACAATTTGTTAATTTAGCCTTTTGTTTATCAAGGTTTTTGGGCTACTAGTTTGTAAAATGTAAGCAGTCATGGACACTGGGAGTGCTACACATACAAGAAAAAAATCATTGAAGTTCTCACTGCTCGTCTAGTAAACCCTGTCATGCTGACGCACCCCCACCACAAACACGCACACACACACCACACACTTGCTGGCAATCTCCTGTCATAGTGATATCCAGGAGTTGTGTTAGTATGGACCTTCTGATAAAATTTGATCATTTTTAAAACGTTATTTTACCCTAACCAGCCCTATTCAACTGCCCCTCCTTTCCTTCTTCCCATAACTAATATTTTCCTGATGATTTCATTTTTCTTTGTTTTTGTAACCATTATGCCTCATGCACACTGGATGTTAGAACGTTATAAAAACTCCAGTAGCTTTGAAGTGAGTTTTTCAGCGTTTTTGTAATAGCGTTTTTTAACCACTTAAGGAACAGCCTCGTTTTGGATTTTAGGTGTTTACATGTTTAAAACAGGTTTTTTTACCTAGAAAATTACTTAGAACCCCCAAACCTTATATATTGTTTTTTTTTCTAACACCCTAGAGCAGGGATATGCAATTAGCGGACCTCCAGCTGTTGCAAAACTACAAGTCCCACCATGCCTCTGCCTCTGGGTGTCATGCTTGTGGCTGTCAGTCTTTCTATGCCTCATGGAACTTGTAGTTCTGCAACAGCTGGAGATTCGCTAATTGCATATCACTGCCCTAGAGAATAAAATGGCGGTCATTGCAATACTTTTTTTGCACCGTATTTGCGCAGCGGTCTTATAAGCGCACTTTTTTGAATAAAAAAATTAGACAACAGTAAAGTTAGCCCAATTTTTTTTTTATTTTGTGAAATATAATGTTACGCCAAGTAAATTGATACCCAACATGTCATGCTTCAAGATTGCGCCCACTTGTGGAATGGCGTCAAACTTTTACCCTTAAAAATCTCCATAGGCGACATTTAAAAAAATTCTACAGGTTGCATGTTTTGCGTTACAGAGGAGGTCTAGGGCTAGAATTCTTGTGCTCGCTCTACCGATCGCGGTGACACCTCACATGTGTGGTTTGACCACCGTTTTCATATGCGGGCACTACTCACGTATGCGTTCACTTCTGCGCGTGAGCTCGTCGGGACAGGGCGCTTTAAAAAATTTTTTTTTTTTTCTTATTAGTTTTACTTTATTTTATTTCTTTTTTCACTGTTTTTTTTTAAAAAAAATTTGGATTACTTTTATTCCTATTACAAGGAATGTAAACATCCCTTGTAATAGAAAAAAGCATAACAGGTCCTCTTAAATATGAGATTTGGGGTCAAAAAGTCCTCAGATCTCATATTTAGCCTTTAATGAAAAAAAAAAAAAAAAAAAGTCGTTTAAAAAAATTCCAAAAAAATAAATGTGCCTTTAAGACAAATGGGCGGAGCTGACGTTATGACGTCGCTTCCGCCCTCCTATGGTATGGAGATGGGTGGGGGCCATCTTGGCCTCACTCGTCTCCATACCTAGGAAGTGAGAAGACCCGATCGCCTCCGCCGCTACCGACGGCTCCGGTAAGCGGCGGAGGGCGCGGGAGGGGGGTGGCACCTTTCCTGCCACCGATAACGGTGATCTCGCGGTGGACCCGCCGCAGAGACCACCATTATCGTGTACAGAACCGCCGGCCCTAAAGATGGATACCCCGGTTGTGGCAGCAGCTGCTGCCGTTACCGAGATATACATCTTCAAAGTAATGACGTATATATACAGTGGCTGGTCGGTAAGTGGTTAACTTTTTTTTTTTTTTCCTTTCATCATTGGGGTCAAAACTTTAAACGCCGGTGAGCTGTGTTTTTGAGCGTTTATCAGCGTTTTTGGATGTTTGAGCCCTTTCACACTGGGGCGGTTTGCAGGCGCTATTGCGCTAATAATAGCGCCTGCAAACCGACCCGAAAGTGCCGCTACTTTCATTCCAGTGTGAAAGCCCCGAGGGCTTTCACACTGGAGCGATGCGCTGGCAGGACGATAAAAAAAGTCCTGCCAGCAGCATCTTCGGAGCGGTGTGTATACCGCTCCTTTACCGCTCCTGCCCATTGATATCAATGGGACGGCGCGGCTATACCGCCGGCAAAGTGCCTCTGCAGAGGCGCTTTGCGGTGGTAAAACCCCCCCTAGCGGCCGCATACCGACGGTAAAACGCCGCTAATAATAGCAGCGTTTTACCGCCGATGCCGCCCCCCGCCCCAGTGCGAAAGGGCTCTTAGAGCGTTTTCACAGCTGGAAAAACTCCTCCTAGAACCCACTAGTTTTGGGGGGGGTTTTAACAGCCTATGTGTGCATGGACACATAGGATAACATGCTGGAGCGTTTGACTGTAGAAAAAAAACGTCTGAAGCCAAAAACGGCAGCTGTAAAAATGTCCAGTGTGCATGAGGCCTAATAATTGAAACTTTTTGGTTTTTATTTTTTCTTTGTTTTTGTTTCTATTCATGTCATTCTTTTTAGTTATGCAATAAAAGAGCACACCATTTTAAAAAGTCTTTCTTTTACAGTTTTAAATAGAGATGCACTGACATTTTTGCAGCCAAAAATTGTATTATCGGCATTTTGCTGATGGAAGAAAAAGGTGTCGATAATGGCGCCTGAAAACACGCAATTTTGCTGAGATTTTACCACGATTTTACTGTGCTTATGGTGTGTATGAAAATATGTCATGTGACTCAAAAATTGCATCAAAAACGTAACACGGGGGCGTTATTGATGCGTTCTTGCTGCTTATTTAATGCATTTCAATGGGGAAGTGTGTTTTTGGTGTGGTTTTCTTTTTTAACTAACCAAAAATTCAGCAAACACCACAACAGAAGCGCAACAGACCAGTGTGAAGACATGCATAGAATTACTTGAGCTTTTCTTGCGCTAAAGGTGCCAATAATGACCACAAATTCATATTCATTTAAATGTATGATCTTAATTAAAAAGTCGACTATAATACAATTTTATATAAAAAAATAAAAATAAACTTTAAAACTGTCGTTTTCGGTTTTCAGCCAAGTGCATGCTGTATTTTTGGTTTTGGCACCAAAATTTCCATTCGATGCACCTCCCTAGTTTTGAAGCATTTAATATATTGTCTATTTTCTATTGTGAATAAAATATAGGTTGATGAGATTTGCAAATCCTTGCATTCTGTTTTTATGTAAACTTTACAAAGCATCCCAATTTTTTTGTGTTGTTGCTCAGGCCAACTTAGTAGATTGTTTAAAAAAAAAAAAAAGAGCTGGATGCATTCCTAAATGCAAAAAATATAACTGGACATTAAAAATTAGGTCCCTTTCATACTGAGGCGTTTTTCAGGCGTTTTAGCGCTAGAAATAGCGCCTGTAAAGCGCCTCGCTTTTATTTCACACTGGGGTGGTGCGCTTGCGGGACGTTAGGAAAAGTCCTGTATACAGCGCTCCCAAGCACCCTGCCCATTGAAATTATTGTCTAGCATCTGAAAAGCTCTTCGGAAGCACCGCAACATGGGCGCTTTTACCCCTTTTTCTGCCGCTAGTGGGGGTTAAAAGCGCACCGCTAGCAGACAAAGGGTAGCTTAAACAGCACTAAAGCGCCGCTAAAACTAGCTTTAGTGCTACCGTGGCCCAAATGTGAAAGGGGTCTTGTAGGCAACAACATTAGATTGTTGATCCAGGGAATATCCAATTGCCTCCTGGAGGATCAGGAAGATTTTTTTTTTACGCTGCTGGAGCAAACAGGACAATGCTTGATATGGGTCTTTATTTTCTCTGGATTAACTGCGGGCATTGTAAATATGGAAGTTTCCCGTTTATTTGTTCTATGATTGATGTGTTTTATTTCAACCTGCCTAACTATGTAATAATGTACAAAGTTACAGTTATTTATAAATGAAAATACGGTAATAACATCTCTTAAAAGTTGGGACAGGGCAACAAAAAAAGCTGGTAAAATAAGTGGTACAATCAAGAAAGCGCTCGAAGAACATATTGCTAGTATTTTTGTAGCTACTGACTTAAAGCGGGGCGCCGCCGAAAGAAAAATTTTTAAAAGTCAGCAGCTACAAATACTGCAGCTGCTGACTTTTAAAACATGGACACTTACCTGTCCAGGGCGCCCGCGATGTCGGCACCCGAGGCCGAAGCGTCTCTCCGTCCTCGGGTGCTGCCGCCTCCATCTTCGGTAAGGGAATCAGGAAATGAAGCCGTGCGGCTTCACTTCCCGGTTCCCTACTGCGCATGCGCGAGTCGCGCCGTGCAATACGAATGCTCCCTGCTGCCTCTGGGACCCGTGTGTGTTTCCCAGCAGGCAGCGGGCGGGAGCAGGAAGTGGCGTAAATAACCGCAGATTCTGCGGCTATTTATGCCGGAAGTGGGTACAGATACCTGTAATATACAGGTATCTGTACCCCCCTCCCCCCTGAAATGTGCCAACTGTGTCACCGGAGGGGGGGAGGAATCTGATTAGTGGAAGTTCCACTTTTGGGTGGAACTCCACTTTAAGTTGTGTTTTTTTTTTTTTTTTTTAATTGACTGAATGTCCTCTTTTAGGGTCTGGTTAAATAGTGATGTGGTCTCTGACTAATTAGAGAATCTGATTATAATGTGCGTGGCCATAATTAGGATGCTTATTTAGCCTTCTCTATAGCATTGTTTTCCCAACTGGAGATGCTGTATGGAGTCTTATTTATGGATACCAACCTGTTGTTTAAAAACATTACTGGTAACTTGAAATTTATGCATCTCACTCTAAAAGCCCAATGCCATTCAAATGTTTTTTTGTTTTGTTTTTTATAATTTTTTTAGGTTGACTATAAAACCTTATTGTTAGGTTTCTGTAAGTTAGGCTCTCACATATCACGGTAATTATGGAGTGGGTACCAGGACTACAGAATACAGTATGCAGGCTTAGACTCTGTTTAGCCATGCTCCTTTAAGCCATGCACAATATTTAGAGCACGTTGGTGTGCTATACATGCTGCATGTTTTCTCCCTCCCTCTTTCTCAAGTCCCAAAGGTAGATATGATGTGCCTTAAACCCTTTATTTCCTGTCCAGTGTCCCTGGGGATTCGGCTCCAAGAAGAGGGTGGCTCATACATTTCATGTGGCTGCTTTGACTTTGTGATGGTCTTTGAAAAAAATTGAAAGTGTTAGCTGTATTAAAACTTCGTCAATGTATTTATTTTTGTTTGCAAGGGAGAAAAAAAAAACAAACAAAAAAACTTTTTATCTACATTTATTGTCTTTGGGCATTCTAGTGCTGAAAATAAAACTACATACTGTATATACTCAAGTATAGGCCGACCCAAATATAAGCCGAGGCACCTATTTTTTCCACAAAAAACTGGCAAAACATATTGACTCGAGTATAAGCCTAGGGTGGGAAAATGCAGCAGCTACTTGGTAAGCAATGCCCATCTGCAGCCTCACTGTGCCCATTTGTAGTCTCACTGTGCCCATTTCAGATTTGTAGTCTCACTGTGCCCATTTCAGATTTGTAGTCTCACTGTGCCCATTTCAGATTTGTAGTCTCACTGTGCCCATTTGTAGTCTCACTGTGCCTATCTGCAGCCATACCTTTCATTATTAAAACAGTTTCTCCCGCTGTGTTATGCATTCTGTTCGGCCGTCCATTGTTACAAATCCCCGCCTCCTCCTCCTCTGTGATAGACAGATTGCTGATAGTTTCCCAACATTGTATCAGTGTTCCTCTATCACGGACAGACGAGGAGGAGGCGGGACTTTGTTACAATGGACGGTCGAATGGAATGCATAACACAGCGAGAGACGCATGCTGTTTTTAGTAATGAAAGGTATGGCTTACTCGAGTATAAGCCGATGGAGGGGGGGGTTCAGCCTAAAAAATGGGCTGAAAATCTCAGCTAATACTCGAGTATATACGTTAATTTGTCAGTAACTCCTAGAGCAAATAGATTTGTTTACAAACAGGCTTCTGGAAAGTACTGAGTTTAGAAAGAAATTATTGTTTAGATTTGTGATGGATAGAAGCTGCAGAGAACGCAGTAGTTTGATAACAGAGTGAGAGTGGCTTCATGTGTCTATCACTGCTCATTTTCACGCTACTTACACCTCCCTGTGTTTTATGACTCACTCTCCTTCTGTATTTCAAGTGGTTATTTCTGTGTATCATTACGTACCGTCATAAAATCTTTAAGAATAGCTTTCTTTAGTTAACTATATTGTTTGTGTCTCTCATGTTGTTTTTAACTTTACTTTGCATTTGCTTTCTGACGTTGGTGGTATTACGCATTAATCATGTATTACAACCAAGCTTTTGGTACTGCTGCTTATGGGGGGCATAAACATTTGTATCTTTTACAAAAGAAGTAACATCTTGTTTAAGGTGCCCATACATGAATTATTTACATGAAAAATGTCCCCACTGTCCGAGTACAATAACGTGGCAGTAGAGATCTCTGCATCACACAATGTTTGTATTTTATTTGGGAATCTGTCAGATTTTTAATTTTTTTTTCCATTCAACCCACTTGTTGAACAAAAAGAAACTAAACATGTATACCGTTAGATTCACAATGTAGACTTCAGACATTCCAATGGATGAATGTCCAAGTGGTACATTCTTTTTTATTAAAGAGGAGCTAAACTCCTGGAAGCTGTGCCCAAAAGATGGCAGACGGGGCAAAGGACTAGTTAACAATATTGCCTGTGGCCTACCTGCAGCTGATTGTTTCCTCATTCTGTACTAACTCTCTGTCTGGAGGCAGCCATCTGGGTTGGGCTAGTCCTTACCATTCATTGTTCTGCACTGTGTCTCATTGTGGAGGCAGATCTCTTGACAGAGGCAGAGTTTTTCTTCTTTGTGTCAGAGCATCCAATCAAGGAGAACAGTGAGCACTACAGTAGTGACACTGACAAATTTCCTAGGACTAACAGTCAGAGGCAGCAGTGTCTTAGATCTCACACTGCAGTTATACAGCTATGAGGCTGTATATAGACACATGAGTGTGTAGGTAGCACAATTTCCTACCAGGAAGTGCACTGCTATTATTCATGAGGAATTTCAGACAAAATCTGTGTTTCAAGCTGCTGCTGAGGCACAAGTACCAATTCTAAATGTTCTCTATTACATGGCAAATATTCACTTTTTGAGTTCAGTCCTACTTGCATGTGTGTTAATATTTCTATTGAATTTCTAGTGCTTTCCATGGATTTTTTTGTCCTCATCCCAGGGTCTCAAAACTGGTAGTGAAGAACTGAAGCTAGCACAGATGTTATCATACTGAGTATATCTGACCCTTGGACTCGGGTTGCAAATCTGATGGAAAATACCTAATAACTTGGCTCTTTCTCATTTAGATAGGGATGAACTTATGTTCTCGGGAAAGTTGCCCCTGAGGTCAGAACCTGGTGTGGGCTTGTTATATTTCTTACCTTGGTGTCCTTTTACCAAGGCAGATAAAAGAATTATAAAGGATGAACTTAGCAAGTTGATAGCCAAAATAATTGCAGAATTCGTGTGGATGCAAGGTGATTAGGATGCTATATATGTTTTACTATCTTGCGTACTATGCAGACTATTCCACTTCTTTTCTCACATAATGGCGCTCAAAGGTCGAGCTCCGCTTTTTTATTGCTAAGCATTCTCTGAATGGCCCCTGTGTCTAGTGTTCTTCTGCGTTCAGAATATAAATATGAAATATACCTTGAATGCGTAAGTGTTTGTAATGTGCTGCATGCAGCAACCTGTTGGGTATAATTGGTTTGTTATTTCATTATCTAAGATGATGGAAAGTGTGAAATCTTACTTTTATATTGGTTACTGCTTTTTAAATAAAGCAATAGATAATGCTGAGCTGTGCACAGTTAACTGACTGTGTATCCCAAGCCCATATACACTGTACTAGTTCTGAATTAGTAAAGCTTGAAATGTCAGAACTAGAATGCTGTATATGAGTTAGGGGAAATCTTCTTCCATCAGCTGGAGTCATTTTCACACTTAGTCAAGTGGCCTTTTCTTTGCTGCAAACATCCACTCATGTGTAGGTAACCCTTATTTTTTATGACCTGCAATTCGCCGGGAGCTTGGTTTACACCTAGGTTGTAGAGCCTTTATAAACAGGCATTCTGAAGCCTATAAGGAATTCCTGCATATTTTTTGAGAAAATAGCTTTGGAATGTGATGCGGTATTAAAAGTTCAGTCTGAAAAACATAAATTAAACAAATTATACCTTAAGGATATAAAGTGCGTCATATGGAAGAAAAAAAACAAACACTCACAGCAGGCTGAAAATTTAACACAATTCGCCTAACCTCTGTAGTAAACAAATGGACAATCAACTAGATTGCCTTTATTTTTTAAAGTGTGTTGCTGGATATATGACATCTCTTATCAGTGTTAGCTTATTAATTAGATGGTAAATGTAATGATGGTAAACAGAAGAGATCAAACATCAACAAAAAGGGCAAGATATGAATAGATGCTTACTAGTTTTTAATTCATGAATGCACAGTTTGTCAGAAAAAAAAATGTACCACAAATTTATTTTGGACTGCCTATCTGCTGAGAGCAAAATGTTACTTTTTTTTAGAAAATTCCACAGCTTTTACTAATAACAAAATTACACACATACATACAGACTACTGTTTTATTGGAGATTTGTTGTTTTTATTGGACTTTTCTCATATTGACTTGTCTCCAAATACCCTTTTTTTTATCAGATTGATTTTTCAACCATAGGGTCCAGTTAGTTCTCAGCTATAGAGAACACAATTTTCAGGAAGAGATTTCATATCTCCTGGCCTCAACATGAGAAGATTAGAAAACCTATGCTAGGGGGAATAAGTTGATCAATGGGCATGTTTGTTGTCACAAAGGCTCCAAGGGGGATATTTGTTTGAAAATGTTGCATGTGATCAGTATTCTTAAGCAAGTCATTCTAACAGCATAGCTCTTGTTTCATACTAGAATAACAGTCATTTGAAAGTAAGAATAAGGTGAATTAACATTATCCAGGCTGTATGTATTGTGAGTTTCTTATCGTACGTCACGGGACACAGAGCCATAGTAGTTACTATGTGGGTTATAGGCCACCTTCAGGTGATGGACACTGGCACACCCTAAGATAAGAAGTCCACTCCCTATATAACCCCTCCCACTACTGGGAGTACCTCAGTTTTTTCACCAGTGTCTAAGGTGTTGGTCACGAGTGAACATGTGCTGAGCTCCACTGGAGCAATCCTTGCTGGGGCTAGCTATGCAGCCGGGATCCATTCAAAGTGTCTTTTAGGCCGAATTGAATGGTACCCGGGCCTCGTGTCCAAAGAAACAAGGTTTTGCCGGTAAATGCTTCTCTTTTTAGAGAGCTGGACCCCGGGATCCAGTACTTTTGGTATTAAGGCCATAAAGTTTTACTGCTATTGGTGCTATTACAGGTCCAGGATTTTGGGTTCCCCGAGGGTCCCTGGCTCCTGAAGGTTTGTTAACGGAACCCACCGTGAAGGGTGAAGATTGGGTCTGTTGGTTTTACCACATAAAACCCTGCGGCGGGAAAGGTAAGTGGAATTTTCTAAGGAATTTTTGAATTTTCTTATGGATGTCTTTAACCACTTGCCTACTGGGCACTTAAACCCCCCTCCTGCCCAGACCGATTTTCAGCTTTCAGCGCTGTCGCACTTTGAATGACAATTACTCAGTCATGCAACACTGTACCCAAATGAATTTTTTGTCCTTTTTTCATACAAATAGAGCTTTCTTTTGGTGGTATTTGAGTTTACAAGTTATGGTGATCACATCTGATGCACTGACGGCCTATCTCATTTCTTGTGACCCGAACAAGTCAGGAAAGTACAAATACCCCCCAAATGACCCCTTTTTTGAAAGTAGACATTCCAAGGTATTTAGTAAGATGCATGGTGAGCTTTTTGATGTTGTCATTTTTTCCCACAATTCTTTGCAAAATGAAGACCCCCCCCCTACACAAAATTGTCATTGTAATAGGTTATTTCTCTCACATGGCATGTGTATACCACAAATAACACCCCAAAATACATTCTGCTACTCCTGAGTATTATGATACCACATGTGTGTGACTTTTTCACAGCCTGGCCACATAGAGAGGCCCAACATGCAGGGAGCACCATCAGGTGTTCTAGGAGCATAAATTACACATATAACTACCTATTACACTTTTGAAGGCCCTGGAGCACCAGGACAATGACACGTGACACTGACGTGGCACTGATTACAGATGGCACTGATGAGAGATGGCACTGATACGTGGCACTGATGACAGATGGCACTGATGTGGCACTGACACTGATGTGGCACTGATGACAGATGGCACTAATACGTGGCACTGATGACAGATGGCACTAATATGTGGCACTGATGACAGATGGCACTAATATGTGGCGATGACAGGTGGCACTGATGACAGGTGGCACTGATAGATGGCACCAATACGTGGCACAGATGGCACTGATGATAGATGGCACTGATACGTGGCACTGATGACAGATGGCACGTGACACTGACAGGTGGCACTGATGACAGATGGCACGTGGCACTGATGACAGGTGGCACTGATGACAGGTGGCACTGATAGATGGCACTGATGATAGATGGCACTGATGACAAGTGGCACTGATGACAGGTGGCACTGACAGGTGGCACTGACAGGTGGCACTGACAGGTGGCACTGATGACAGGTGGAACTGACAGGTGGCACTGAGTGGCACTGATGACAGGTGGCACTGAGTGGCACTGAGTGGCACTGATGACAGGTGGCACTGAGTGGCACTGATGACAGGTGGCACTGAGTGGCACTGATGACAGGTGGCACTGAGTGGCACTGATGACAGGTGGCACTGAGTGGCACTGATGACAGGTGGCACTGAGTGGCACTGATGACAGGTGGCACTGATGACAGGTGGCACTGAGTGGCACTGATGACAGGTGGCACTGAGTGGCACTGATGACAGGTGGCACTGAGTGGCACTGATGACAGGTGGCACTGAGTGGCACTGATGGCAGGTGGCACTGAGTGGCACTGATGGCAGGTGGCACTGAGTGGCACTGATGACAGGGACAGATGGCAGTTTGACACTTTATTTTCGTTTTTTTTTTTGTTTTTTTTACTTGCCGCCACAGCGGTTCGTTCTCCCTCCTCACACGCTGTCTGTGTGAGGAGGGAGAGCCGCAGAACACCGGCGATGAGAGATGATCTAATATGTAAACATATGAGATCGTCTCTCATTGGCACAGCCGATCGCGCTGAAAACGGCCGCTATGATTGGCCGTTTTCAGCGATCTGTGACTGGCTGTGTCCGAGGGACACGGCCAGCACAGAACTTCCCCGATGCGCGCCCGCGGGAGCGCGCAACGCGGAAGTAAACACCAGGACCTCCAGGGACGGCCGCCCGGCAGATAGCGTCCGCGCTGCAGCCGTCTTTCGGCTATAGCGAGGGCGCGAAGTGGTTAAATTAGTAAATGTTGTCATGCCTATGTGTCACCACTGGGGGCTGTATGGAGCACATACCTGCTCATGCTCCCTCAAAAGATCACGATGTGTCCGGAGCAGCAGGCTTCCTTTCTCTCCAGCCAGCAGCAGACCTCCAGTAAGTCTGGTGGGGTTTTTACTCCTCACCAGACACCCCCCACCTGTGCTGTATTCTCCCCCTCTTCACGAGGAAGAGCATCAAGAGAAAAACGGAAAAAAAAACGATTGGCACGCCGCCCTACTCGGTAGCTTCCAGCCTCTCTCCTCGCCATTTTTTCGCCCTCTTAGAGTGATACCATAGGATCAGAGGCTCGCGTTCGCGCGGAAAAGCTCTTTTTTAAAAAGAGAGTAGGGGGGAGCGAAGGCAACGGGGGGCGGGGCTTAGCGCGGTGTTGGCGTCTTCCAACGGCCAATGTGGGAATGTGTGTTTTAAAAGCACAATTATTGCTGCTGCAAGCTGACGGAGGGACACGAGCAAGAGGGGCATGAAAGAAGTTTGGTGACACAGGCATCCCTTTTAACACACTTACTATTGCATCAGGCTGAGCATTAATAGCAGCGGCAGGGCTGGACTATTGTTCAAGCAGTGGATGCGTTCCTTCTGGTAGTACCTCTGCTTTGTGCATCGGGCTATGGTCGGAAGGGGGGGGGGTAAAAACGCCTCAAAAAAGGGCTCTAGAAAGACTTCTACAGCCACTAGGAAGCCTAGAACCATCTCAAAAAAGATGGCATCCTCCCCTAAAAGTGATATGACTTTTCAAAGTGAGCCATCAGGGACGTCGGGTGTTACAGCTGCTCTTAACACTGCAGCCCCTTTATATATTACCGAAGAGGTTTTTTCCTCAACCATTTTAGGCTTGGAACAAAAAATTGATGCCTTAATCGCATCCCAGAGTGGGACTAAGCGTAACAGGTCCCCGTCCATTACCCAGGACCCTTAAACTGAGGAACAGGGGGCTGAGAGATGACGCTTTTCTCTCAGGGGACCAGGAAGAGGCTGATGACTCCTCTTCTGAAGAGTCTAATACGGAAAGATCAGGTTCACAAGAAAGGCTGTTGGTACAATCTCTCACTGAATTGGTCCGTTCCACATTTTTGCTGCCAGTAGCGGAGTCAGTCGATGAGCCCACTTCTTGTTTGGGTTCGCTAAAGCCTCCCCAACCTATTCATGCTTTTCCTATCCATTCATTACTGAAAAAGCTTATGTACTCTGAGTGGGAGCACCCAGATAAACAGTTTTTTCCTCCAAAAAAGTTTTCAACACTTTATCATATGGAGGAAGAGTTTAATGGGAGATTCCAGCAATTGACGCTGCTATATCCTCTGTGAACAAAAACTTGACTTGTCCGGTAGACGATGCTCAAATGCTGAAGGATCCAACAGATAAGAAGTTGGAATTCCTTTTTAAAAACTATTTCTCTGGTAGGTTCAGTGGTTCTGCCTGCGCTGGCAGCGATCGGGGTATGTCAGTCCTTAAAAGACCAGTTTAAAGAGGTGCTCAAGATTATTCCTGATCAGCAGGCCCAAGATTTGGCCGGGATATCAGAGGCGTTATGTTTTACTGTAGACGTTATGAAAGATTAAGCCTCACGGCTTATGCTCAGGCTGGTACATGTGCGAAGAGTTCTATGGTTGAAAAATTGGTCAGCCGAAGCGCCATGCAAAAAGCTCTTGGCTAGTTTTCCACTTCATGGTGAACGGTTGCTTGGAGACGATCTGTATAAATACATCCAAAGAATTTCCAGCAGAAAAAGTTCCCTTTTACCAGTTAAGAAGAAGTTTAAGAGTTTTTTTCTTTTAAACGAGCTTCTTCTCCAGTGCCAACAGCATCTGCCTCCAGGCAGTCACGACTGCTTCCAAAGTCAAATTCAAGAGGTAAACCTCAGGGTCAACCCCAGGGTCAAAAGAGGCCCTGGGGGAGGAAACCCACTAAACAAAATACTAAAACCTCCTTATGAAGGGGCGCCCCTGCTCGCTCGAGTGGGGGGAAGACTTCTGCAGTTCTCATGGGTCTAGCAGGAACAGTGTCGAATGGAAAGGAAAATGATTAATGCGCTACCTTACAAAGACAAAAGCTGCTACAAATCATGTGACTAAAATGTGTACCAATATTCAATAAATTGTAGCGCTAAAAAACACGTGTCATATGAACAGAATGTCTCTGTAAACATAAACTAGTGTCCCAATGGTGACGTATAGTCAAAAGAAAAAACCTGGTAATCCGCAGTGGATAAATGTGAACAGTGTAACAGTCCCTTCTGCTTCCCAAATCTCAATTCAGATGTCATCAACTCATGAAAAGGATGGGGTACGCTTACCGGAACTGTTGGATTCTACTGCCATGAGCATAGAATCAATCGAGCTGTGTGCCACCCTGGGCAGGTGAGTGAAGTGGTTAAAGGCAGATGGAGCTTCTATAAGGCCTGGATGTCACCTCTGGATACACGGGAAATGGGCCAAAACTTGGTTCCAAGGTTGAGGATGTTTTCTCAATTCCCAAAAGTATATGGAAAAGAAGAGGGATGCCAGATCCGTGGGACCCCTATCATGGGGGTCTTATGGGCTCATAGAGTATCCAGGAACAGCTGATAAGATCCTCTTACTCAGTCATCCATCCACCCGGGATCCTCCACTGGCATCAAGGTAGCGGTGTAAAGAAATCCCATACACTGGAGCAGCTGATCAGATGGAACAGCTGATCGGATCACACAGACTCACTCCTTCACAGGCGCTGTTTAGTTCTATGCAGCCGGACTGTCTTCAATAGTGACTTACGTTTGGAATCATTGATATAGGACAGTATCTACCACTTCACTCACCTGCTCAGGAACAGTGTCGAGACAAATGGGTGGCTTCTGCAATATCTCTAGGTTACAGACTAGAGTTCAGAGAGTTCCCGTCTCCTCGTTTTCTTTAGCCAGATTAAGGGCTCAGGGTATAACAATTCTAGCTTTTTTAGACGATCTACTCTTCATAGATCAGTCGGTAGCCTGCTTAAACCAGAGTTTGGTCACCACAGTCAGCTACCTGGATTACCTAGGTTTGATTCTCAACCTAGAGAAATCCTCCTTAAAACCATCAAGGAGATTGCAGTACTTGGGCCTGATCATAGATGCAGCTCAGGAGAGGGTGTTCTTGCCCCAGGCAAAGATCAGTTCGATAAGGAACTGATTCAGGTGGTCAAAGCAAAGAAGAATCCTTCTATTTGACTTTGCATGAGTTTGTTGGGAAAGATCGTAGCTTCATTCGAGGCCGTTCCTTATGCGCAGTTTCATTCAAGACTGCTTCAAAACAGTATCCTGTCAACTTGGAACAAGAAGGTCCAAGCTCTAGACTTCCCAATACGTTTATCCCCCAAAGTGCGTCAAAGCCTCAGTCGGGGGTTGATATCCAAAAATCTTCAGAAAGGAAAGTCCTTCCTACCAGTTACCTGGAAGGTGGTGACAACAGATGCCAGCCTTCTGGGCTGGGGAGCAGTCCCGGAAGAAGCATCTGTCCAAGGAAAATGCTCCAAACAGAAATGACCTTGCCCATCAATATTCTAGAGATTCGGGCAGCACGGCTGGCCCTGAAGGCCTGGACGCTCAGATTACGGAATTGTCCTGTCAGGATCCAATCGGACAATGCCACAAAAGTGGCCCATATCAATCACCAAGGGGGCGCGAGAAGTTGTGCGGCTCAGAGAGGTGAATCATATCCTATCCTGGGCAGAAGACAACATTCCTTGCCTATCGGCAGTCTTCATTCCGGGAATAGAGAATTGGCAGGCGGACTACTTGGAACAGTTGTTCCTGGGAGAATGATCTCATCACCCCGACATCTTTCTGTCAATATGTCAAAGATGGGGAATTCTGGACGTGGATCTGTTTGCGTCCAGGTTCAAAAAAAAGATAGACAACTTTGTGTCGAGGACAAAGGATCCGCTGGCGTGCGGAACAGATGCCTTGGTTTTTCCGTGGGACCAGTTTTCACTGATCTATGCGTTCCTTTCTGTTTGCTGCTTCCGCGCCTTCTTCACGTGGATCAAGCAGGAAGGGAAGGAGGTGATTCTTGTGGCCCCAGCATGGCCCAGGAGATCTTGGTATGCAGGGATCTTAAAGATGGCGGTAGGGGACCCATGAACCCTACCATTGCGGCTAGACCTTCTCTCGCAAGGTCCGGTATTCCATCCTACCTTACAAACGCTGAATTTAACGGTTTGACTATTGAGACCCACATTCTGAAAGACCATGGGCTGTCAGGTTCAGTAGCTTCTACTTTAGTTAATGCTAGGAAGCCGGCCTCCAGAGTCATATTATAGAGTCTGGAAGGCATATGTCTCCTAGTGTGAATCCAGGGGTTGGCACCCCAGGAAATATGTCATAGGTAGGATCCTTGAATTTCTACAGATGGGATTAGAAATGAAGCTGGCCTTGAGTACTATCAAAGGCCAGGTGTCGGCCTTATCAGTGTTTTTTCAAGGACCACTTGCTTTACACTCTCTGGTTCGTAGCTTTATTCAGGGGGTAACACGGATTAATCCTCTGGTTAGGTCACCCCTGAACCCTTGGGACTTGAATTTTAGTCCTGTCGGCATTACAGAAACAGCCTTTTGAGCCGATACGAGATATTCCCTTGGCCTTTTGACAAGGAAATTTAGTTTTTTTGGTTGCCATATCTTCTGCAAGAAGAGTATCAAAGTTGGCTGCTCTTTCTTGTAAAGAGCCATATTTGATTATTCAGAAGGATAAGGTTGTATTGCGTCGTCCTCCTAATTTCCTACCAAAGGTAGTGTCAGGTTTTCATTTAAACCAGGATATTGTTCTGCCTTCTTTTTTTCCAGAACCTCGTTCTGCGAAAGGAAGTCACTACATTCTCTTGATGTGGTGAGAGCAGTCAAGGTCTATTTGAAGGTGACCGCTCAGATTCGTAAAACAGATGTTTTGTTTGTGTAGCCAGAAGGTCCTACGAGAGGACAGGCAGCATCAAAATCTACTAATTCTAAATGGATTTGTCAAGTGATTGTTCAAGCTTATGGTTTAAAGAGGAAAATTCCACCTTTTCATATTAAAACGCACTCCACCAGGGCTGTTAGTACTTCCTGGGCAGTGCATCACCAAGCTTCCATGGCTCAAATCTGCAAGGTGCAACTTGGTCTTCAGTCCATACATTTACCAGGTTCTATCAAATAGATGTAAAAAGTCATGAGGATATCGCCTTTGGGCGCAGTGTACTGCAGGCAGCAGTGTAAGTCCTCTAGTCTCTTAGTGCCCTACTTTTGTTGTGTCTCCCTCCCTTCAGTTGGCATTTCTTTGGGACATCCCACATAGTAACTACTATGGCTCTGTGTCCCGCGATGTATGATAAGAAAATAGGATTTTTAAAACAGCTTACCTGTAAAATCTTTTTCTTTGAAGTACATCACGGGCCACAGAGGTCCCTCCCTTCTTTTTGGTATACACGTGTATTGCTTTGCTACAAAACTGAGGTTCTCCCAGTAGTGGGAGGAGTTATATAGGGAGTGGACTTCTTGTCTTAGGGTATGCCAGTGTCCATCACCTGAAGGTGGCCTATAACCCACATAGTAACTACTATGGCTCTGTGTCCCGTGATGTATTTCAAAGAAAAGGATTTTACAGGTAAGCTGTTTTAAAAATCCTATTTTTGATAGTATACCTGTGTCCTACTTTAACTTTTAATTCCAACTAGGAGCATCGTATATTGTTAAAATAATAACACTAGAGATCACTCTGCTGGTGAACTGACATTGAGAGTTGAATTTGACCATATATATTAGATGCAGAGACATTAAAGCATATCCTCTGACTGATCTTTCCATTAAAAATAAAACCCATAGTATTGACTTTCATTGTCTTAGTTTGCCATAGTGTGGTCAGGAGCACTATAAAATACAGCTAGGAAATTCCTTCTCAGTTGATAGACCAAGCTTAATGGCCTGAATGGTCTGCATATGGTATTGATGAGTTTAATCCCAATGATCACCTGATGGGTGACAGTCATGTAGCCTTTGGATATCTTATAACTTATAAAACCCAATTCCATTCAAACTTTCTTTAGTTTTTAAAAGCATCAGAGCTTTTGATAAGTTTTATTGCTAAAAGGGACAAAAAAGGTTCTATGTGCCGTACATCACTGCAAGACCCTGTGGATATGTGAAATGACAGCCTCTCCCCGGGGCCAAGCCACGCCCCCAATGCTGCGGGCGGAGTGAAACACGGGGGCATGGCTTGGCTGGAGCCCACGCTGAGGCTGTCATTTAACATATCTACAGGGATTGCAGTGATATGCGGTGGTATTGGTAAACTGTATAGGCTAAAATCGGATTTTTACATCTCTTGCATTCTTCAGTTCTACATTATAGTCTGTACTCTCTGATTACTCCAACTAAGTACAGATTAGAGCTGCACGTTTCTGGCTAAAATGAGAATCACAATTTTTTTTTTTCTTTGTTTGCTTAGAATAAAGATCACAATTCTCTCTCAATTCTCACGGCGTAACATCATCTTTCACATTATATATTTTATAAATGTGTGTGTATGTATGTTTGGGGGTTCTAAGTAATTTTCTAGCAAAAATGACAGATTTCAACTTGTAAACTGGACGTGCACTGGATCAAAGAGATGCTGTGTTAAGATCGGGAGGGGGGGGGGGTTGAATTGAGATTGTGATTTTTTTTTTTTTAAACGATTAATCGCGCAGCTCTAGTACAGATGGTATCAGGACGAATGTTCAGTTTTTTTGGATTTCTCTTCAAACCTGCGTGTTTTGAGATTTTTCTTTCTCTTTGAACTTCTGACAGAGTTGTTACTCAGACTTCATCAGCATATTGATAGGATGGACTGAAAAATTTGTATACTTTGCATTGCCATTTTAACATCCCCTCAAAAATCAGGAGCCTTTCTTGCTTTTTTACCAAACCTCTGTTTTACAACCACATTTTTCTGCATTAGAATTTCCAATATCTTGTACTTGAAATGTAGCCCTTTGCGATAAAGATTTTAGTGTAGTCTTATTGGTATATTTTTGATTAGCGTCTCATTATTTTAGAAAATGTAAATTTTAAATAATTCATAAGATAAATCCATAGTTGGCCTTGAACAGAAATAGTAAAGATGGTTCCTAGTAACAGAGCTTTAGCAAACAATGTCAGTGTGTTGTATTAAAACAGTAAAGAACAGGAATCCCATTTTTTTTTTTTTTTTTTTTTTGCCAAATTTAACAATTTTACAAGAATGTTGTAAACTGCGGTTAGACCTAAGAATAGATGAAGGGTTTGTGTAGATATTTATCTCTGCTCTTCTAATCTGCTCTTCTATAAAAGTTCTAGTGCAGTCGACTTGCTGCCCCCTTCTGCTTCTTTTCTGTTTGCTATTAGCATCATATAGACCACTTGACATATCTCCAATATCTCCATATCTCTATTTTATATGACAATATGGATTGATGAATTTCGCATATTGCAAGCCCTGTATCATCACTATGTTTGTTCACTTGTAAACATAAGAAATTATTTATTATTCATTTTATACTTGCATGTGTGCCATGAGTATGTGTATTGTTGCATGGAATAAATAAATTGTTATCGGTACATAGTGTCCTTTTTGCTTTCCTGCTGCATGCTTCATTTAAAGTCCCAACCTTTCTCTTTTTGCTACATTCTATATAATGTTCTGAACATTTACACAAAACACATTTACAGTTACAACCAAGTAAATCGGTAAATTGCCAGTTTAATATCAAGTTGGAGATTAACATGTGGATCTGTAAACAAGTTATCCGTGTGTCTTAAGTTTATTAGTTGCTTAAAATGGAACTTTAGTCAGAAAATTAAGCCCTGCTAGATCACTTCAGGATGGCCCCTTTTGCAGGTATAGCTATGTAAAACTTTAAAAATAAGTACCTATACTGTTAAAAATCCAGTAATACTGTCTCATCTTCTCTGCACGTACTTGGTTGCTTTCCATTTTTGGCATTGTGCCAAAAATCAAAGCCACTAGAGGCTGATCTACTGACAGCCTAAAGACTTACTGCTGTTCAGGGGCTCTGGGCAAAATGGCAGCCTCCATCAAGAAGAAACTGGCGCAATCCTGGAGGCAATTTACAGCACACACTAATTTTTGTAGCATTATTGTGAAAAGTATGTTCCTTGCTAAAGATTTTTGTTTATCAATTTATAGGCAAAGTTCTGCTTTGAGAAAGGGAAATGGGACAGAGAATCCAAAGGGGTAGGGTAATGGGGTTAAATGTGTGCATATCCCATATGGTCTCCCAAAGAGGTTCATTGAAAGTCATGGTGTGTCTGGAAAAACTGTCACCATGTAAGTGGTGAGGTGAAGGGAGACTTGAACAGACTGTATCTAGCTAGGACAGAGCCCAGCTGATGCAGGGAGAAGGGGGGGAAATCAGCAGATGGAAGTACAAAATAGGAAAGTAAAGTAAAACGGAATGATTTAATAAGCTGCTGCCAGAATTATAAGTAGAATGACTTCTGAGGGAGAATCACTAATTGCTTTATATTCGTGAGTGATTCTGTCCAAAGGAACCTCCTTATCAAATTTCAAATCGGTACCCCTAAGGGCTCTACTGAGAATGTAGTAGCCATTTATCTTTTCAAACCAATGTTTTAATGGCTGTGGGGAGGGTTGCTTCCAAAGTGTCAGAATACCGACACAGATCCATTTGATTGTGTATTTACCAGTTTATTGATAATTATATTTTTGTATATGAAGCACATTGAGATTTTCAAAGAGGATGTCATATACTTTTTAATCTTTGTGTCATCTCCCTGAACCCCATTTCTACTAAAAGTGAGCTTAAAACGGTATTAAACTCAAAACCCTATTTTTTTTTTTTTTTTACGTAATAAAGTTACCGTATATACTCGAGTTTTTCAGCACATTTTTTGTGCTGAAAGTGCCCCCCTCGACTTAAACTCGAGTCAAGCACTTTTCTGCAGCAAAAAATTTCATTTTCCGAACTGACTTTGGGGCCCCGTATCTCAGGGCCACTTGGTGCTAGGAACCCCAAATTTGGTATGCAAACCCAGTAGAACTGGTACCACAACATATCCAAAACTGGAGTTCCTAGCACCAAGTGGCCCCAAGATACGGGGCCCCAAATTAGGTTTGGAAAATGTCATTCTCTGTTGCAGAAAAATGCTTGACATTTTCTGAACCGATTTTGGGGCCTTGTATCTTGGGGCCACTTGGTGCTAGAAACCCCAGCTTTGGAAATTTTTTTGGGGCTAGTTCCACTGGGTTTGCACACCAAATTTGGGGTTCCTAGCATTAAGTGGCCCCGAGATACGGGGCCCCAAAGTCGGTTAACTGTGTCCATCTGCAGCAATGTCATTTCGGGACCCTTTGGGTTCAGAGACCCTAAATTTTGGCTGCAGCTAGGGGGCATCTAGGAACCCTTAACTACCGAGTTTGAAGTTCGGGGGACCTATGACTGCAAATGGGCACAGTAAGGCATGCAAATGGGCACAGTGAGGCTGCAAATGGGCATTGTTGACCCTCTTTTCCACTTACAGTAGCTGTGCATTTCTCACCCTCGTCTTATACTCGGGTCAATAAGTTTTTACCATTTTTTTTTTTGTGGTAAATTAGGGCCTCGACTTATACTCGGATCGACTTATACTCGAGTATATATGGTATATTGAAAATAAATGTGGCAAGTACAAGTCATTGAACCATTCCAGAGGCATTAACACAAACATATCATGGTATTGGTAACAATTCCAACATTGTCACAGTGGTACTTGTAATACAGATCATTCCTATCTAAGGTGTCTGATTACACATACAGCACATTGACTCCATATATAAACATATAAATTATGATGCTGCTACCTGTACAAGATTCTTTCCAGCATTAAGTCAACTGGGGATAGCCCCGGGGTATCAAGCCAGGGTGATCACACTGCTTGAAACGTATGTGGGCTACCCCTATGCTGATAGATGTATTTTTCCAAACGGATTGATCTTTCATTGTTGCCACCCATGCACTCCAAGAGGGAGGTTCATCAGATTTCCAATGTCTGAGGATTAGTTTTCTAACCTTGAAAAAGGCTCTTGATATGGCCTTTTGGTGACCTCTTCCACCTGGAAATTGTCGAATATACTCAAAAGGCAGGGTTTGGGATCCTGTCTAATATTAACCTGAAACACTGTTAAGAGTGTCCAGGACTTTCCTCCAGTTAAGATGGAGCTTGGGGCATCTCTATAGTAGGTGGATCAGATCACCGTGGTCTCTAGAACATATAGGGTCCTTTCTCATCCCCCTTTTTAAAAAGCCTTACTGGCGTTAGATGGGCTTTAAGTAAGATGCACAACTGCGATGGCCTTTGTGCTACGTTAAGGGAACTTGTTTATACCGCCTGTAAGGCTTCCTCCCATAGGTCCTCTTCAAAAGCTCCCACATCCTGCTCCCAACGAGCCTCAGCCCCCCAAGGGGACGTCCTGGAGAAAAATTATCAGCAACTTATAATAACTCCTAGAAATGAAACCCTTGTAAACCTCCACCTCCGCCATATAGTTAAACATAGGCGTTGGCGATTGTACCCAGGTTGCGGAACTAGATTGTGTCTTGAATGCATGTTGAAGTTGCATATAGTAAAAATGCATAGTTTGAGAGTTGGAATTTAGTTTGCAGAGTGTGGAAGGAGCAGAGCCCACCTTTTTCAAAAATGTGAGACAATAATGTAATACCTTATTTTTGCCACTTGGCTCCATATTGCAGTGTTTTCAACTCACCATAGTAGTCATTGCCCCATAGAGTAAGCCCTGTCCTGCAATTGCCGTACCTTGTTCCAAATCTTCTGCATTAGAACATATGTGGGAAAAAGTTTTAGACTTGCTAAACGCTAAAGCCTTCAGTCCCAAAGGTAGAAACTTAACATTAATAAATCACCGGGACCAGATGGCTTGCACCCGAGGGTACTTAAGGAACTCAGTCAAGTGATTGCTAGACCGTTGTTCCTAATTTTTACAGACAGTCTACTGACTGGAATGGTACCAGCTGATTGGAGAAAAGCCAATGTAGCACCAATATTTAAAAAGGGCCCATAATACATCCCTGGGAATTACAGACCAGTTAGCCTAACATCAATAGTATGTAAACTCTTGGAGGGGATGATAAGGGACTATATACAAGATTTTAGTAATGAGAATGGTATTATTAGCAGTAATCGGCATGGATTCATGAAGAATAGTTCTTGCCAAACCAATCTACTAACCTTCTATGAGGAGGTGAGTTGCCAGCTAGATAAAGGAAGGCCTGTAGACGTGGTGTATCTGGATTTTGCAAAAGCATTTGACACAGTTCCCGATAAACATTTACTGTACAAAATAAGGTCCGTTGGCATGGACCATAGGGTAAGTACATGGATTGAAAACTGGCTACAAGGGCGAGTTCAAAGGGTGGTGATAAATGGGGAGTACTCAGAATGGTCAGGGGTGGGTAGTGGGGTCCCACAGGGTTCTGTGCTGGGACCAATCCTGTTAAATTTGTTCATAAACAACCTGGAGGATGGGGTAAACAGTTCAATCTCTGTATTTGCAGACGATACTAAGCTAAGCAGCGCAATAACTTCTCTGCAGGATGTGGAAACCTTGCAAAAAGATCTGAACAAATTAATGGGGTGGGCAACTACATGGCAAATGAGTTTCAATGTAGAAAAATGTAAAATGATGCATTTGGGTTGCAAAAATATGAATGCAATCTATACACTGGGGGGAGAACCTCTGGGGGAATCTAGGATGGAAAAGGACCTGGGGGTCCTAGTAGGCTCAGCAATGGCATGCAATGCCAAGCTGCTGCTAACAAGGCAAACAGAATATTGGCATGCATTAAAAAGGGGATCACCTCCAGAGATAAAATAATTCTCCCACTCTACAAGACTCTGGTCCGGCCGCATCTAGAATATGCTGTCCAGTTCTGGGCACCAGTCCTTAGGAAGGATGTACTGGAATTGGAGCGAGTACAAAGAAAGGCAACAAAGCTAATAAAAGGTCTGGAGGATATTGGTTATGAGGAAAGGTTGCAAGCACTGAACTTATTCTCTCTGGAGAAGAGATGCTTGAGTGGGGATATGATTTCAATATACAATAGGAATAAAACTTTTTCACAGAAGAGAGTTTAACAAGACTCGTGGCCACTCATTAAAATTAGAAGAAAAGAGGTTTAACCTTAAACTACGTAGAGGGTTCTTTACTGTAAGAGCGGCAAGAATGTGGAATTCCCTTCCACAGGCTGTGGTCTCAGCGGGGGGGCATCGATAGTTTCAAGAAACTATTAGATAAGCACCTGAATGACCACAACATACAGGGATATACAATGTAATACTGACAATGTAATACTGACATATAATTACATACATAGGTTGGACTTGATGGACTTGTGTCTTTTTTCAACCTCACCTACTATGTAACTATGTAACATTATTTCTCCCTGTCACATAGTGTAATATATGATTAGTACCCTCTAGTTTTTTTTATTGTTTTGGGCAGGGCTCTAGCAATGTGCTGAAACTGTGCTGCCAAGTAGTATAACCACGGATTAGGTAAAGCCAGTCCGCCACTCTCTTTTGGCCTTTAACCACTTACCGACCGGCTCCTGTACATATACGTCGGCACTTTGAAGATGGATATCTCGGTAACGGCAGCAGCTGCTGCCACAACCGAGATATCCATCTTTACAGGAGCCCGTTCTGTGTACGATAATGGTGGTCTCTGCGGCGGGTTCGCCGCGAGATCACAGTCGGCGGCGGCGGGAGAGGTGCCACCCCCCTCCCGCCGCTCTCCCGCGCCCTCTGCCGCTTACCGGAGCCATCGGTAGCGGCGGAGGAGATCGGGACCTGTCACTGCTGAGGTAAGGAGACGAGTGAGGCTAAGATGGCCACCACCCCGTCTCCTTACCATAGGAGGGCGGAAGCGACGTCATGAGCTCCGCCCATATGTCTTAAAGGCATATTTATTTATTTTTTGTAATTTTTTCAAACGACTTTTTTTTTTTTTTTTGCATTTTAGTCCAAATTTGAGATCTGATGACTTTTTGACCCCAGATCTCATATTTAAGAGGACCTGTCATGCTTTTTTCTATTACAAGGGATGTTTACATTCCTTGTAATAGGAATAAAAGTGATCCAAATTTTTTTTTTTTTTTTTTTTATAAAAACAGTGCAAAAATAAATATATAAACCAAGTGAACTGCGCTGGCAACTAAATGTGAACAAAATATATAAACAAAAACCACAAAACACCGCAAGTGATAGTAGAGTGGCACGTTATAATAAATATGGATGTGTCAGAGAACTGGACCTGCAGCCCGCGCAGCTAAGCCAGAGTGTGCTGGACTGCACTACCAGAGCTCCAAGACCCTCCACACAAATTAAATCAATTGGTGTGTATAAAAAATGACAAATAAAACAGCAGGAGCATGGGAAGATGCACTATCCAAATAGAAAACCTACACTACAATATGTTGATTTGGACAGATGCATCTATCAAACATCAGAAATAGCAGTTTAGCATACCACTAATATAAATAAATATATAAATATATAAATAAAATATGGCATATCAATTATGCAAAAATGAAATACTAAGGAGCGATCCACTCTGCAAGTTCCAGATAGCACAAAGAAATCATGAAACGTCAGCTACAATATGTGAGAAAACGAGGCTAATGATAAAAACTCCTTCATAGGGCAAACAATGAACAGGCTTCCAACTTTTTCATCTTTTCCAACAAACAGGGCCAGTGGTGTAGCGATGTAAAAGATTGCTCGTGAAACCCCAGAAGCACACGTTCCACCGAAGGAGAGAGGAGAGGTATATAGCATAAAACCTTAAAATACCAAAGGTCACCTGCGCATAAATGCGCTACTCACGGGACCGGTAAGGAAAGCAGGCATTCAGATATTTTGGTCGGTTCGCTGCTCTTAGGCGTGCGTTCCACCGCCAGGAAGTGATGTCACTGGTAACAAATCAGACGGACGTGGACAGGATGTTGCGTCGACGCGTTTCGCCCCTCCCCCAGGGCGTTATCAAAGACTTAACATCCTGCTCACGTAGAAAACCCTTTATATTGTGTTCAATGAGTGACAGCCATTTGCGGCCAATGGGTGAGGAGTCACCCATTCCTTCCTCTATCATCATATCCTGTTTGCAAAATAAAACTTTACTCAATGGTCGGAGACAAACAACTCCAGTGTACAGATAGGTGTTTGCAACATCTCCATGAGGAAACTATATTAACACTCACTACCTTCCATAGAACAAAGTATATGCAAAACAAAAAATATATGCTAACATTAGGATATCTAGATAGGCGGAAAAATCTTGTACAATATATATTGAATATCTAAATTCCTAATGATAAAAACAATTGTTTAATACATTATCCAATAGCTAAAAGTCTATAAAAAATGACAAAATAAATATATAAAAATATATATGGATAGAAAAATATGTAAAAAATATAGAATATATATAAAACCCCTTTCAAGTGAATGTAAATAATATAACGTCCCACATTACACTCGATACTTTACTGATTTACTAAACTTAGTATTTATAATTAAGACATGGGAAGAAAAACAACACATAACCAAAAATTAATAACAATAAAACAAAAATAAAATAAAATATATATATATGTATGGGACTAAAATGCACAAACACATATATATAGAAACTGTATTGGGATAAAAAAATGTAAATTACCATTTTGAACACTACCAATTCGATAAAAAACAATTCAAGTCTAGCTCGATATTCAAGCCCAAGGGGTTCAAAGTGCGTAATCTATGTATCCACTGGGTTTCATTTTGTGAGATATTTTGCCTAAGGTTAGAACCTCGCCAGTGATCTTCAACTCTGTCAATTCCACAGAAGGTGAGTAGGCTGGGGTCTTGGTTATGAAAAAGCCTAAAATAATCCCGCTGATTATTGGAATGTGCAGGACATCTAAATTTCGCAAGCGAAAAACCACCCATTTCAGCTCCCTGGTAGATGGTAGATCGTATGCAATTAAAAAATTTATAACCTGCAGCACAACACATGTTACCTACCTTCTATCCTGTCCTTGTAACCTGCAATACGTAGGAAGAACCACTAGACAACTGGGTATAAGACTTAATGAGCATGTAAATAGGATCAAGAAGGGGTATAGGTTCCATGGTCTTTCCAATCATTTTAGGCTTTTTCATAACCAAGACCCCAGCCTACTCACCTTCTGTGGAATTGACAGAGTTGAAGATCACTGGCGAGGTTCTAACCTTAGGCAAAATATCTCACAAAATGAAACCCAGTGGATACATAGATTACGCACTTTGAACCCCTTGGGCTTGAATATCGAGCTAGACTTGAATTGTTTTTTATCGAATTGGTAGTGTTCAAAATGGTAATTTACATTTTTTTATCCCAATACATTTTCTATATATATGTGTTTGTGCATTTTAGTCCCATACATACACTACCGTTCAAAAGTTTGGGGTCACCCAAACAATTTTGTGTTTTCCATGAAAAGTCACACTTATTCACCACCATACGTTGTGAAATGAATAGAAAATAGAGTCAAGACATTGACAAGGTTAGAAATAATGATTTGTATTTGAAATAACATTGTTTTTACATCAAACTTTGCTTTCATCAAAGAATCCTCCTTTTGCAGCAATTACAGCATTGCACACCTTTGGCATTCTAGCTGTTAATTTATTGAGGTAAGCTGGAGAAATTGCACCCCACGCTTCTAGAAGCAGCTCCCACAAGTTGGATTGGTTGGATGGGCACTTCTAGCGTACCATACGGTCAAGCTGCTCCCACAACAGCTCAATGGGGTTCAGATCTGGTGACTGTGCTGGCCACTCCATTACCGATAGAATACCAGCTGCCTGCTTCTGCTGTAAATAGTTCTTGCACAATTTGGAGGTGTGTTTAGGGTCATTGTCCTGTTGTAGGATGAAATTGGCTCCAATCAAGCGCTGTTCACTGGGTATGGCATGGCGTTGCAAAATGGAGTGATAGCCTTCCTTATTCAGAATCCCTTTTACCCTGTACAAAGCTCCCACCTTACCAGCACCAAAGCAACCCCAGACCATCACATTACCTCCACCATGCTTAACAGATGGCGTCAGGCATTCTTCCAGCATCTTTTCATTTGTTCTGCGTCTCACAAACGTTCTTCTTTGTGATCCAAACACCTCAAACTTGGATTCATCCGTCCACAACACTTTTTTCCAGTCTTCCTCTGTCCAATGTCTGTGTTCTTTTGCCCATCTTAATCTTTTTCTTTTATTGGCCAGTCTCAGATATGGCTTTTTCTTTGCCACTCTGCCCTGAAGCCCAAAATCCCGCAGCCGCCTCTTCACTGTAGATGTTGACACTGGTGTTTTGCGGGTACTATTTAATGAAGATGCCAGTTGGGGACCTGTGAGGCGTCTGTTTCTCAAACTAGAGACTCTAATGTGCTTATCTTCTTGCTTAGTTGTGCAACGCGGCCTCCCACTTCTTTTTCTACTCTGGTTAGAGCCTGTTTGTGCTGTCCTCTGAAGGGAGTAGTACACACCGTTGTAGGAAATCTTCAATTTCTTTGCAATTTCTCGCATGGAATAGCCTTCATTTCTAAGAACAAGAATAGACTGTCGAGTTTCAGATGAAAGTTCTCTTTTTCTGGCCATTTTGAGCGTTTAATTGACCCCACAAATGTGATGCTCCAGAAACTCAATCTGCTCACAGGAAGGTCAGTTTTGTAGCTTCTGGAAGGAGCTAGACTGTTTTTAGATGTGTGAACATGATTGCACAAGGGTTTGCTAATCATCAATTAGCCTTCTGAGCCAATGAGCAAACACATTGTATTATTAGAACACTGGAGTGATAGTTGCTGGAAATGGGCCTCTATACACCTATGTAGATATTGCACCAAAAACTAGACATTTGCAGTTAGAATAGTCATTTACCACATTAGCAATGTATAGAGTATATTTGTTTAAAGTTAGGACTAGTTTAAAGTTAGCTTCATTTAAAAGTACAGTGCTTTTCCTTCAAAAATAAGGACATTTCAATGTGACCCCAAACTTTTGAACGGTAGTGTATATATATATATTTATTTTATTTTATTTTTGTTTTATTGTTATTAATTTTTGGTTGTGTTGTTTTTCTTCCCATGTCTTAATTATAAATACTAAGTTTAGTAAATCAGTAAAGTATCGAGTGTAATGTGGGACGTTATATTATTTACATTCACTTGAAAGGGGTTTTATATATATTCTATATTTTTTACATATTTTTCTATCCATATATATTTTTATATATTTATTTTGTCATTTTTTATAGACTTTTAGCTATTGGATAATGTATTAAACAATTGTTTTTATCATTAGGAATTTAGATATTCAATATATATTGTACAAGATTTTTCCGCCTATCTAGATATCCTGATGTTGGCATATATTTTTTGTTTTGCATATACTTTGTTCTATGGAAGGTAGTGAGTGTTAATATAGTTTCCTCATGGAGATGTTGCAAACACCTATCTGTACACTGGAGTTGTTTGTCTCCGACCATTGAGTAAAGTTTTATTTTGCAAACAGGATATGATAATAGAGGAAGGAATGGGTGACTCCTCACCCATTGGCCGCAAATGGCTGTCACTCATTGAACACAATATAAAGGGTTTTCTACGTGAGCAGGATGTTAAGTCTTTGATAACGCCCTGGGGGAGGGGCGAAACGCGTCGACGCAACATCCTGTCCACGTCCGTCTGATTTGTTACCAGTGACATCACTTCCTGGCGGTGGAACGCACGCCTAAGAGCGGCGAACCGACCAAAATATCTGAATGCCTGCTTTCCTTACCGGTCCCGTGAGTAGCGCATTTATGCGCAGGTGACCTTTGGTATTTTAAGGTTTTATGCTATATACCTCTCCTCTCTCCTTCGGTGGAACGTGTGCTTCTGGGGTTTCACGAGCAATCTTTTACATCGCTACACCACTGGCCCTGTTTGTTGGAAAAGATGAAAAAGTTGGAAGCCTGTTCATTGTTTGCCCTATGAAGGAGTTTTTATCATTAGCCTCGTTTTCTCACATATTGTAGCGGACGTTTCATGATTTCTTTGTGCTATCTGGAACTTGCAGAGTGGATCGCTCCTTAGTATTTCATTTTTGCATAATTGATATGCCATATTTTATTTATATATTTATTTATATATTTATTTATATTAGTGGTATGCTAAACTGCTATTTCTGATGTTTGATAGATGCATCTGTCCAAATCAACATATTGTAGTGTAGGTTTTCTATTTGGATAGTGCATCTTCCCATGCTCCTGCTGTTTTATTTGTCATTTTTTATACACACCAATTGATTTAATTTGTGTGGAGGGTCTTGGAGCTCTGGTAGTGCAGTCCAGCGCACTCTGGCTTAGCTGCGCGGGCTGCAGGTCCAGTTCTCTGACACATCCATATTTATTATAACGTGCCACTCTACTATCACTTGCGGTGTTTTGTGGTTTTTGTTTATATATTTTGTTCACATTTAGTTGCCAGCGCAGTTCACTTGGTTTATATATTTCTAAAGTACAGTACTTTCACTCTGCAGCTGCAACAAAGTTTTTCTTTTTGGTTTTCACAAAAATATTCTTTTTGAGATTATTGATTACATATATTTGCGAGCGCTGTATTGTATGATTTTACAAAAATAAATATAATAAAGTAAAATTAATAAGAAAATAAAAAAAAAATCTTTTAAAGCATCCTGTCCCGACTAGCTAGCGCGCAGAAGCGAACGCATACGTGAGTAGCGCCCGCATATGAAAACGGTGGTCAAACCACACGTGACAAATGACGTGGAATGGGAGCTCAGGAATCGCCAATCTCTTGGATTGTGGTCTGTATGGATCTCGGCCGGCAACCGGATGGGTCCTCACAACGAACCGTCCTCACACCGAACCGTCCCAGCATGCATCAGAAGTTTCACAAACGGTCCCCCGAAAGGAGCAGTTGGAGGGACTGGATCTCATGCGGTAAATGTGGAAACAAAAAGAATGTGCCTCCACATGGTGCAGATAAAAAATGGTGTTTTTATTGACAAAAACGACCATACACAAATAAAAGCGTGATCACGGTGGATAAAAACAAATGGGCAACAAAGAGAGTGGTGTATGTACCCGACGCGTTTCGACCTAGGGGTCTTCAACAGGGGCATAGACCACTCACTCCAAGTTGCCAAATATATATAATAAAATTATTTAGAGAAGGACCAATCACAAGGGCTGAAAAAACAGGAGATTGGATTGGGTGAATACAATCACATGACTTGCTTGAATGTCTAGACATAAAGATCATACACAATTTCTATATAAATAAATGAATGACATTAAGGTGAAGCTCAGGAGACTGTATAAAGGTCTACAAGCAGAAAAATATATCACTCTATGATCTCTCTAACAAAAATAAAGCATTTAAAGATTAAATGAAAACAGCACTCCTCTGCTGACAGTCCAGCAGAATGTACCGCCCTGTCAGCCAGAGGAGCCAATCCTCAATAAGAAGACAAAAGGTGTTAAATAAAGCTGACCAATAGGCCCCTATGTATGAGCCGGCCTCTATCCCTGAACGCCCACATGACCAGTCTGTGTAGGAAATGATGTCACGTCCGTGGGCGTGTCTGACGTCTCCCTCTCACATGACTCACTGGGCCAATCAGAGAGCAAACATCCCACTCAACTCTGCTGCACGTACAATCCGTACACCGCAGAGGGATGGGACTTAAATAAATACACCTAGCGTCCCGGCAATGCAATCCAGCAAGCAACGGACGCTGAATGAGACAAAACAGCATCTCTATGGTGTCTGTGTAAAAAAATGTGTTATGCAGCAGACCGGGACCCGATGACCCGGAAGTGTGCATAGAACTCCAGTGAGCCAGAAGTGTATTTGAAGTGGGGACAATTTCTATATAAATAAATGAATGACATTAAGGTGAAGCTCAGGAGACTGTATAAAGGTCTACAAGCAGAAAAATATAACACTCTATGATCTCTCTAACAAAAATAAAGCATTTAAAGATTAAATGAAAACAGCACTCCTCTGCTGACAGTCCGGCAGAATATACCGCCCTGTCAGCCAGAGGAGCAAATCCTCAATAAGAAGACAAAAGGTGTTAAATAAAGCTGACCAATAGGCCGCTATGTATGAGCCGGCCTCTATCCCTGAACGCCCACATGACCAGTCTGTGTAGGAAATGATGTCACGTCCGTGGGCGTGTCTGACGTCTCCCTCTCACATGACTCCCTGGGCCAATCAGAGAGCAAACATCCCACTCAACTCTGCTGTACGTACAATCCGTACACCGCAGAGGGATGGGACTTAAATAAATACACGTAGCGTCCCGGCAATGCAATCCAGCAAGCAACGGACGCTGAATAAGACAAAACACCATCTCTATGGTGTCTGTGTAAAAAAGTGTGTTATGCAGCAGACCGAGACCCGATGACCCGGAAGTGTGCATAGAACTCCAGTGAACCCGAAGTGTATTGGAAGTGGGGACACATATAGTGAAATATAATGTGTTGGGAAATGACTAGCTGAGGTGGAATCGCATAAATGTGTAAAAAAATACTGGAGTGACATGTGTGAATGTCTCTTAAGGTCCATGTGTGTTAGGTGGGACTGAAATAAAAAATTAAAAAATTGAAAAATTATGTGAACACAAAATCTCCAAAACGCACATTGTAAAATGTGTTAAAATGAATCTATATGTGGAGGGAATGTGTAGATTTGTAAAGTGACCCAAATATCTGATAGTTATCCCTATGATCACTTGACTGTAAAGAATCATCAGCATAGACCGAATGGGTCAATTTGGATTGGACCAATTTCAATTGGGTGAATAGATAACCCTCTAAGGTGCACCATATATAAACTGTGTACCAGCTTGTGAATATAGGTGAAAAAAAAGGGAGAGGGGGAGGGGGAAAAAATGTTGGAATAATGAAAATAAAAAAATATATAAAAATGTTAATAAAGAGAGGGAGGGACATGCATAGAGATGTGGAAGGAATTTAGGATTGGTTGATAAAGGAGTTGAGGTCCCACTCCACGTTTAAACCTAACGGGAAATAGGACCTCAACTCCCATATCCAATAAGTCTCGAGGCGTGACACTCCTCGGAGGCGGGACTCACCTCTCCAATGTGGGACAAATTTGTCGATCACCTGGAATAAAGTCCCGGTAGGGTCTTTATTATGGTGTTCCAGATAATGCCGGGGTACTGTATGTTTGTCCTTGCCTTTCTTGATACCTGCCACATGTTCATTGACTCGTATAGAGAAAGTTCTGATGGTACGCCCAACATACTGTTTGTGGCAGGGGCAAGTAATGAGGTAGACAATGTATTGTGATGTACAAGTTGTGAAGTGTTTCATCTGGTAAGTGAGGGAGGTGACTGTGGATTGGAAAGTGGTACTTTTTTGTCTGCCTCGAATGTTGTGGAGGCAGACATTGCATCTACGGCAGGGGTAATAACCCTGACATTCCTGAAAAAATGAAACTCTTTTGGGGGGGTCTATTATATTCGGAGCAATCTGTCCTTGAATGGACCGTGCTCCCCTGAATACAACAGCCGCCCGTTCAGGAAGAACTGACCCCAGTAGATTATCATTTAAAAGTACCTTCCAGTGCTTTTTGAATATAGCTTTTACTTGTTTGGACTGAATGGAGTGAGTGGTAAAGAAAGCCCATTTGTGCCTAGGTTCAGCTGTGGATTTGGGGCGTTCTGTCAAGGTGGATTCTCTATCAGTGGATAGTGCCCTATTGAGTTCCTCGTCTAGATGTCTGGGATCATAACCTTTTTCAATAAATCGATCTCTCAGAACTAGCGATTGTGACTGGAAATCAATAGCATTGGTACAGTTGCGTCGTAGTCTCAAAAATTGGCTACGGGGAACAGACTTGAGCCACTGCTCCTGATGGCAACTGTCAATGGGAATGAATCCGTTCCGGTCGGTGGCCTTGAAATACGTGCGGAACTCCAAATGTTTGTCCACCACAAATATTTCAAGGTCCAAAAAATGTACACTGGTAGAGCTGGCCTCATAGCTCAAAGATATTCCTCTATCATTAGAATTGAGACTAGTCATGAAACTGTCAAGTGATGTACGGTCACCATCCCATAGGAAGAGGATGTCATCTATGTACCTGGCCCAGAGGATCAACTCGGATCTCTGGGCCGCATAGACGACATCCTCCTCCCACTGGGCCATGAAGAGGTTGGCGAGGCTGGGGGCAAACTTGGCCCCCATAGCCACGCCCCTCTTCTGTAGAAAAAATTGATTCTGGAACCAAAAATAATTGTGTTCCGTTGCAAATATGAGTAATTGCATAATAAAATTACGCTGAAGGGAAGGGAGCTTGTTGTCTCTAGATAGGTGTTTCTCCACCGCCTCAAAGCCCAAGTGATGTGGGATGCACGTATAAAGTGCCGCCACATCTGCTGTGACTAAAAGCATCCCTTCTGAAACTGAAACAGGTTCCAGTAATCTAATGGTGTCTCTAGTGTCCTTAAGATAGGACTGCGTGGAACGAACCAACGGTTGTAAATAAAAATCTACGTATTTACCAATACGGGCTGTGACTGAGTCAATCCCGCTGACAATAGGTCTGCCAGGGGGATTGACTGAGTCCTTATGGACTTTAGGAAGATAATAGATAGCTGGAATGCGTGGGACTTGTGGGACTAGAAAACTTTTTTCCTTTTTGTTTAAAATCCCTAGCGCATAACCTTCCTCAATAAGTTTGACCAGAGCCTTTTTGAAAGGTGTAGTGGGGTCCGTGGGAATAGGGCTGTAAGTGTTTGAATCGTTAAGGATTCTATACATCTCTTTAAGGTAATCGACCTTATCAAGAACTACAATCCCGCCCCCCTTATCCGCTGGGCGGATTATCAGGTTCTTTTTCTCACAAAGAGATCTGAGGCCGTTTTTTATGTCTGATTGAATATAGACACGTTTTTTCTGTTTGTTTAATTTGTCCAGATCTCCCAGAACAAGGTTTTTAAAAACCTGTATGGAGGGAGCCAGAGAGCCTGGGGGGTTAAATATAGATGGATTAGATAATCCTGAATGTGTAACTTGTACATCAGACAAGCTAGAATCTACGGGTTCAGAACCTGTATGTGTATTGGCTGGAGCCGGGGGGATTGTAGTGGATGAAATCCCCTTATTGTTAAATCCCATAGGGGGTTTGGTCAGAAAGTGTCTTTGTATGCTCAATTTACGTGTGAACTTGAGGACGTCAATAAAGGTGGAAAATTTGTTAAGGGGTTTGGGCGGAACAAATTTGAGTCCTCTGTCAAGGACAGATTTCTCTGCCTCCGTCAGAGTGGCCGAACTCAAATTAAAGATACCTTTTCCTTTTATGTTCTTTTTCTTTTGGGATTGTGCCCTCCTCCCCCCTCTGGACCCTCTTTTCTTTCTGTATATCCCAGATGTCCCTCCATGGTTCTCTGAAAATCCAAAGAGTAACTAGGGCCAGGTTGATTTTGATTATAGTTGTAAGGAGATCTGTGGTAGTAATCCTCCTCCCTCTCAGAATAGCCATAGGTATCTCCATGTGTTTCATAAGGAGTATTTTCTCTGAGGGGAGTGAAACGGTTAGTCACCCGAACAGGGGTATGGTACCCATATTCCTGATTTGGATGTTGTGGTCCGTGGTGGCCCTGAGGGGGACCATAGTGTGGGGGAGGACCCCTGGTGTTGTTCCTCTGTTGTGGATCAGTGGGGCGTCCCCTGGGTGGACCTCTCCACCCCGGGTCTTTCCCCCTTGGTCCCCGAAATGGAGGGGGACCTCGAGGTGGTCGGTAAGGACCCTGTTCAGGGCCTTGCTTCTTAACCGTGACCTCTTTGGTAGTTGGTTGGAATGTTGGTTGGTATACCAACGTTCTATCGGTATGGGTCATAGTGGCTGTAGAAGTTTCCATATTGGTAGGTTCCCCGTTACCAGAGGAAGAAGAAGGGTTGAGCTTCTTCTGCCAATTGAAAACTGAATGTGTGGTATAGTCTGTATAATCCCTATTGTATTTTTTTTGTTTTTTATTTCGTTGGTCCTTCTCTTCTTTTTCTAAAACATTTCTTAAATTATTGGAAAGTGCAATGTATTCAGCGGAAGTTTTGAAAGGAATCAGTTTGTCCCTCAAATCTTTAATTTCTGTATCTATAAGGGACAACCTGATCCTCTTCTTTTCAACAAGGTAGCCCAGTAACTTAATACCGACCTCGTTGAAATACTTGTACCATGATTCAAGGTCCAATTCGTCCTGTTGAGGATGAATGTCCCATCTAAGGCCACGGGGGACCATCTGTTCCTTGATGTACTGTTCCAGGAACGCTGTGTCCCACTGGAGATGTAGCTCGCTGATCATCAGATTTTTTAATCTGATAAAGATACCACTCATCTCAGAGTTGGGATTAGTGTTGGTAAAGACACCTTCAGTATTGAGGGACCTGGCAGTCCTATATTCAAACACATCCATAAGGAAGGAGAGCGTGAAAACTCAATAGAAAATTGGGGGAAAGCTGCAGGTGTGTGAAAAAGTCAAAAACAATGTCAGAGGTAAATAGAAAACACCCCATTGGGACCCGGTTTCTCGGTTGGGAAGTCGCTGTATGATGCCAGGTGTTTTCTGACAACCATCAGACCATCACCACCCCTTGGAGTACTTATACCTCCTGTGCGGTTGGACATTTACATCCATCTATGGACGTTTGTGTTTCAAGGCACCTGTGGTCAATTAGTTATTTCTTGACTGTTTCACCATTTTAAAGACCTATATTCATTTGTACATGCGCTGCATTTTTCCATATGCCTATTTTGTTGTTTTTGTCAAACTGTATGCAGCAGCTTTCATTCATTTTACTGGTTAGCGCGGTGTTTTCTATTTACCCCAAACCACACGTGAGGTATCGCCGCGACCGGTAGAGCGAGAGCAATAATTCTAGCCCTAGACCTCCTCCGTAGCGCAAAACATGCAACCTGTAGAATTTTTTAAACGTCGCCTATGGAGACTTTTAAGGGTAAAAGTTTGACGCCATTCCACGGGCGCAATTTTGAAGCGTGACATGTTGGGTATAAATTTACTTGGCGTAACATTATATTTCACAATATAAAAAAAAATTGGGCTAACTTTACTGTTTTATTTTTTTTTTTTATTCAAAAAAGTGAATTTTTTCCAAAAAAAAGTGCGCTTATAAGACCGCTGCGCAAATACGGTGCAAAAAAAAGTATTTCAATGACCGCCATTTTATTCTTTAGGGTGTTAGAACCCCCAAACATTATATATTGTTTTTTTTCTAAGTAATTTTCTATGTTTTAAACATGTAAACACCTAAAATCCAAAACGAGGCTAGTCCTTAAGTGGTTAAAGTTGTTCCAGTTTATTTTTTGGGGGGTTTGGTATGCCAAATGAGTGAGCAGAAGATTAAATTAATAACTCATAACATCTTTTAGGGGGATAACCAAGGGTGAATTGTGGAGTACATACATAAGCTGTGGCATGAGAATCATATTGACTCTTCCCACCACAAACCTCTTCAATCTAGTCCATATTTTGACCTTGTCTCTCATACGAGTAAGTAGAGGGTTTAAATGAAAAAAAAAAGTAGTCAAGCGGTTTTGGGGTAATGTGTATAGCTAGGTATTTGAAATTAGCTGAAACCGGGATATTATGAAGCACTGGGCCTATGGAATTGGGGTCAGTGTCTAAAAGCATAATAGAGGATTTGGTCTAGTTTATGAGGAGACCTGAAAAATTCTCAAAGTTGGTTATATCTGTCATAGCCGTCCGCAGAGATATATTGATGTCTCCCAGTAAGAGCATAGTATTGCCTGCGTATAGCATGATCTTATCTTGTTTGTTCCCTTATCCAAATTGAAAGCCACGAATAGAGGTATTGGAACGTCTCAAAGCTGCTAAGGGCTCAATGGCTATTTCGAACAAAAGAGGGGATAATGGGCACCCCTGACGGGTTCCCCTATGAAAAGGGAAATTTAATGGCTGCCTGGGGGGAACTATATAACAATTTTACCCATGACAGGAACTTTGGCCCAAACCCAAATTTCTCCATGATCGTCCAGAGGTATCTCCACTCTATGCTGTCAAAGGCCTTATGGGCGTCAAGTGACAAAGGCCCTGTCCCCTGAGTTATCTGCAATGGATTGGAGATTAAGAAATAATCTTCGCAAATTGATCTCCGTCAATTTTTGGGGAAAGAATCCCGCCTGGTCCGAGTGTATTATAGTCCTAATGACCGTGCTTAAGCGCAGGCATAATACTTTAGCTAAAAGTTTAATATCCGATTGTAAGAGGGAGATGGGCCTATACGAATCTGGATCTAGTGGGTCTTTACCGGGTTTTAGCAGTAGAATAATATTAGCTTGAGTCATGGATATAGGAAGAGATGTTCCCCGTTGGCTGCTTTGAACACTTTGAGTAAATGGGGGGAGAATAACTTCACCATATTGCTTATACACCTCCGTAGGGAGACCGTAGTCCCCCCCCCCCCCCTTCGCCTTAGAATTCGGGAACAGACTGAGCCTCCGACAGGCAGGGTAGTTCTATCCCATTTAAAAAGTTGTGTAGGGAGTCGGTAGTGTACAATTGTTTAGACTGCTACAAAGCAGAATAGAATTCCACCAGTTCAGTCATAATTTGATCTGGGGAGTTAACCACCGTACTATGCTGTGCGCGCAGCACACTAATGGACAGGGATGCTTGATGTGATTGTACAATCCTAGCTAGCAGACGACCAGTCTGCTCTCCCTCCTTGTAGAAGGCCCATTTGTTAAAAAACCTTCTTTTCTACCATAGATGTGGTTATACGATCCAAAGTATCCTGCGCAGAGGTCCAAGCCTCTCCTAGTGGAATCTGATGGGTCAGCAATAAATTCAGCCTCCAGGTGACCTACCAGCTGTGCAGCCTGTTCTTTATGAGAGTTAGTGGCTTTTTTGTTGGTTGCTATTTCTGAAATCTTCCAAGGAGTTCTCAGTAAAATTGTAAGGAGTTGTGCATTTAGGTAAACTAATGGGGACGTGTGATCCGAGAGGCCTCTTGGGGCGTACTTAATATCAGGGATTACATAAGAGGCATCTGGCGTAAACACATCAATCCTTGACAGTGAGCTATGCATTTTGGAAAAGCAGGAAAATTGTTTCTGCATGGGATGTTTAAAACGCCATGGGTCTATCCAGCCTACCTCTTTGGTAAATTTTAAAAGGGCCGTGCGGCAAACACCGCCCCCCTACAGATGTGGCGAATGTTTATATAGATTATGGTCTAAGTAGCAGTTAAAATCTCCAGCCACAAACATGGGAATCCCAGGGTATCTCAGCTGATAAGTCAGTATATTCCTTAAAACTGGTTATAAGGAGGAGGTCTATACTCAAAGGCTAAAATGCATTTCACAAGAAAAATACAGCATACCAAGAGTACATATCGTACTTCAGAGTCATAGTTGCATAGTTACATAGTAGGTGAGGTTGAAAAAAGACACAAGTCCAACATGTGTGTGTGATTATATGTCAGTATTACATTGTGTATCCCTGTATGTTGCGGTCGTTCAGGTGCTTATCTAATAGTTTTTTAAACTATCGATGCTCCCTGCTGAGACCACCACCTGTGGAAGGGAATTCCACATCCTTGCCGCTATTACAGTAAAGAACCCTCTACGTAGTTTAAGGTTAACCTCTTTTCTTCTAATTTTAATAAATGGCCACGTGCCTTGTTAAACTCCCTTCCGCGAAAAAGTCCTATTGTGGGAGTCATTTTTGCGTATCTAAAACCTGGAAATCCAAATCCCTATGAACCATTACACTCGTACCCCCTTGAATAAGAGGCAAGTGGAGTGAAACGCCCATCCAACCCAAGAGTACCCCAAAAATGACAGCGTATATGGTGTAAGATGTGTCTCCTGGAAGGCACATATGGCATGTAGGTGTTTTCTGAGCAGTGTAGAAATGACGGTACGGTTAAGTGGGTTGTGGAGCCTCCTAGCATTCAAGGAAACAATTGGCACTGCTGTCCATCATAGATTAATAGGTATATAGTTAACAAACTGATAGTGTCATAGTAAGTGTGGGATAGAGACTGTTCAAGGCCCCTAATCACTGATATCCATTTAGGGTTAGTGGCTAAATAGCTTAGGGATGCCCCTTGCTCCAAAAGTTGGAGCAGCATGCTCAGGTGCAGTTGAACCAGGCAATGTGGAGTACTGTAGTCTTCTCTAGAACAGCAGTCAAAGTAAAGGCAAACCAAACCACGCGTTTCCCAAAATATGGTAGTGTGGTTAACTACTGCACCAGCAAACCGGATCCACTGGGCAACTAGCTGTCCTGCATTTAGGGTCCATAGTTCACACCCTTTGAGAAGCAAGGTGACCACAGCTACCAGCTTTAACCTGAACTGTAACTCAAACATGGAGGATAACCGGTCACTACACAATAAGACGCCAACAGGTTCCAGTTGTAACACATGTGAGAATGAGGACTCCTCTGAATTTGTTGCACTTTGAGCAGCTCATTCAATCGGAAGGAATATTCTCCCAGCTATAAGATCATGTCTATTAGAAATCTGTATTGAAATGTCAATGGCTGATTCAAATGTGTTACCTGTAGACGTTGGCGCCTTTTTTAACATCATTGAAGCGGGCCCTGCTACGCTGGACCTCCGCTGAGAATTTAGGGTAAAAGGATATACGGACTCCATTGTGTTGGATATTACGGTGTTCTTTATCCTTGTAGTTTAGCAGGTGGGCTAGCATAGTGCGCGGTGGGCGACCCAGGGGAAGAGGTCGTGGTGGTAATCTGTGTGCTCGTTCTACAGAATATAAGGGAGTGAAGGACTCCTTACCGAACACTTCCAGGAGCCATTTTTCCACAAATTCTGTGGGGTCTCGTCCTTCCACCTTCTCTGGGGGCCCCGCAATTCTCACATTATTACACCTTAGGCGATTCTCATTGTCCTGGGCTCCATTGCTTTTGCCAGCCATGCTGTGGATTGTAAATCCCTAATGAGTGGGACTGGTTTGTCATTGATTTTTATGCACCCTGGCCGGCCGTCATTCTGCTATATGGCGGGTGGAAAGTGGTTAAGGACCGACTGAGGCAGAGCCACCCCAGGGGTTTCTAGCCACTCCTGCCAGTTTTTGGTAAAATTGATGGACGCATTCTTGTGCTAATATGCAGTCTTTTTTCTCTAACCAATATAGTGTTAACTTGCTGTGTCCATTGGTGACATGTGGGGTCCTGGCTAAGTAATCTAGTTAAGGCAATGTATGTAGCAGGATAATCTAGTTCTTCCTCCAATCCACCAAGCAGGCAAGTGACTGGGTTCCATTGCAGCTATAACTGATAAATACTATTAATAGTCCTGACCACTTCCTCCCAGTATCGTACTAGTTTAGGACACTTCCATAACATGTGAATCAGAGTGCCTTGGTGTAGTTGGTATATACACCAAGGGACCAGCTACCAAGATTTGTACCTAACTATCCCCATCTATAGGACCAATATCTGACTCCAATTTCTCCCTACAGGGTAGCAAGTACAGGGCCAGTATATGGGTTAGTAAGAAGGCATATATATGGGTAATGCCTTTTTGTCCAAAGTAGATAATACAGAGTTGAGAAAATCAGACTCCGCCTAACATAAGACTGAGCGCCTACCCTGCAATCTCGTGGCATGTCACAATTGTAAATGCATGTAATAGCGGTTCTGTATTGAGGGGAACTCCAGTCACAATTGATCAAAAGACTTCATTTTTGACCCAACAAATAATTGCAAGAGGTATTGAACTCCAGCCACCCTCCATATAGAATGACTGAGAAGTTTTCCTAATTCAGAGTATGATCTATTACACCAAATAGGAGTACATTCCAGAAAACCCACTATGTCCATTCTCTTCTTTAGTAACACTCTCTATACTGGGCAGCTATGCGATCAAACCAATAGTAAGGTATCCACACAGTTGCATTGTGATTGACATACAGCAGGGGAGCCCATAACATTTTAATAGGATTAGCCCTGCCTGTAACTGATAAAAGTAGTTTACACCAACTGGCACATTTAAGCTTGAACTTTTGCAGAATGGACCTAAGATTTAAAGATTATATAATCTCTAGCATCCCCTGTCATTACAATCTCTAGATATTTAAAGGAGCGGACTACTTCTGGACTACTTCCCGACTCTGGAAGAGCAGACTCCAGGGGATCCAACAATAATATATGACTTATGCCAGTTGATGGTGAACCCAGAGTATTGCCCAAACCGTTCTATAAGTTTCATGATGGATTCCAGGGATCCAGCAGTGTCCACTAGATATTTTAAGGTGTCATCCGCATAGAGGGAAAGTTTATCTCCCTCTCGCCACAACAGAACCCCACAATGTCCGGAGAGGCTCTGACCTTGGCCGCTAATGGCTCTAGTGCCAGGGCAAAAAAATAGAGGTGAAAAAGGACACCCCTGCCTAGTTCCTCTAGATAAGGGAAAAGAGTCAGAGTACAGTTTTTCTGGACACTAGTCTTAGGAGCTGCACACAAGAGCTGTACCCAGGAGATAAAGAATTTGCCCACCTGGAATCTCTGCAGAACAGCCCAAAGGTATTTCCACTCGACCCTGTCAAAAGCCGCGTTGAGGGAGAACACTGCTCTATTACCTGGATTATCCACTGGGAGCTGGATGTTCAGAATTAGGTGATAACACAAACTTGCCACCACTCTCATTTATAGCTGGCTATCGCAGTAAGCAGCTTTGGGAGGCTAAAACAGGTACCAACAAGTGTCTGGGGAATGCCCAGGAAAAAGCCAAAGTCTACTTGCCACCAGCTTGCAGACAACCAAATTGACCTATCTAACAGTAAGCGTTAAAAAAGGGGTTTAGTCCGCACGCATTTGCAAACGCATGCGTGAGCCACAGAGCCACGTCACGGCACCCTGGTATCTGTGGTCCTAACACTAAAGTATGAGTGTCCCCACAGTGGAGGCACATGCATTTAATGGATAAATGAGAGCAGGTGGCTGGAGGGGAGCCCACCCCTCCTTAAAGGTACAGGAGCACACCAAACACCCAGCAATAGCACAATGGCTGCAAAGGTGTTGGTGCACTGCTGGACCAATACAAACACTCACGTGATAACACAAACTTGCCACCACTCTCATTTATAGCTGGCTATCGCAGTAAGCAGCTTTGGGAGGCTAAAACAGGTACCAACAAGTGTCTGGGGAATGCCCAGGAAAAAGCCAAAGTCTACTTACCACCAGCTTGCAGACAACCAAATTGACCTATCTAACAGTAAGCGTTAAAGGGGTTTAGTCCGCACGCATTTGCAAACGCATGCGTGAGCCTCAGAGCGTTGCGTTTGCAAATGCGTGCGGACTAAACCCCTTTTTTAACGCTTACTGTTAGATAGGTCAATTTGGTTGTCTGCAAGCTGGTGGTAAGTAGACTTTGGCTTTTTCCTGGGCATTCCCCAGACACTTGTTGGTACCTGTTTTACCCTCCCAAAGCTGCTTACTGCGATAGCCAGCTATAAATGAGAGTGGTGGCAAGTTTGTGTTATCACGTGAGTGTTTGTATTGGTCCAGCAGTGCACCAACACCTTTGCAGCCATTGTGCTATTGCTGGGTGTTTGGTGTGCTCCTGTACCTTTTAAGGAGGGGTGGGCTCCCCTCCAGCCACCTGCTCTCATTTATCCATTAAATGCATGTGCCTCCACTGTGGGGACACTCATACTTTAGTGTTAGGACCACAGATACAAGGGTGCCGTGACGTGGCTCACGCATGCGTTTGCAAATGCGTGCGGACTAAACCCCTTTTTTAACGCTTACTGTTAGATAGGTCAATTTGGTTGTCTGCAAGCTGGTGGTAAGTAGACTTTGGCTTTTTCATGTTCAGAATTAGCCATCATATGTTCAGTGCTGTGGACCTAGCTGGTATAAAGCCTGACTGGTCTAGGTGCACCAGTCCAGAAATGACATGCGCCAGTCTCGTTGCAAGTAACCTAGCCATCTGCTTAAAGGAGTTGTAAAGGCAAAAGGTTTTTTATTGTTATGCATTAAGATAATTCTTATGTGTGTAGCAGGCCCCTCAGAACCCCCCAATACTTACCCTGAGCCCCTTCTCTAGCCAGCGATGTCCACGATTCCCTCGGCCGTCCGGGACTCTCCTGATTGGCTGGTGCACAGCCGCGGTGCCATTGTCTCCCACGGCTGTCAGTCATTTGGCCAATCAGGGGAGAGAGGAGTCGGGGGCCTTGTGTCTGAATGGACTCAGAGCTCTGACTTGCCTCGGGTGCCCCCATAGTAAGCTGCCGGTCTATGGGGGCGCTCATCAGGAGGGAGGGGCCAGGAGCACAGAAGGAGGACCCGAGAAGAGGAGGAAGCGGGCTACTCTGTGCAAAACCAACTGCACAGAGCAGGTAAGTATTACATGTTTGCTTTTTTAAACAAGACTTTACAATCACTTTAACCGCTTACAGACCAGAATATTTGGCTGCCTAATAACCAGGCCATTTTTTGCGATAAAGCACTTCGTCATTTTAACTGACAATTGCGCAGTCGTGCAACGTTGTACCCAAACCCTAACTCTGATCCATCACAGGTCCCGAAAAGGAAGAGAGGGTAGGTCCTGATTCCCCTATACCAGTGATGGCGAACCTTGGCACCCCAGATGTTTTGGAACTACATTTCCTATGATGCTTATACACTCTGTATTGTAGTTGAGCATCATGGGAAATGTAGTTTCAAAACATCTGGGGTGCCAAGGTTCGCCATCACTGCCCTATACAGATGTTTAGTGAGACCTCATTTAGAATGCTGTGTCCAGTTCTTGAGAGCTCACTTACAGAAAGATATTAAGATAGAACGAGTCCAGAGACAGGTAACAAAATTGGGGAAAGGTGTGGGGGATCAAACATAATAAGAGCGACTTCAGGAATTTAATATGTACGGTCTGGAGGAAAGAAGGGAAAGGGGAGACATGATTGAAACCTTTAATTGCATCAAGGGGGTAAATAGGGTTCAGGAAGGCAGTCTTCTCAATATGAAATCAAAATCAAGAATACCGGGGACATGACCTCAAAATAACTAGAGGAAAGGTCAAAACTAATTTTAAAAAGTATTATTTTACTGAAAGGGTAATTGATGATTGGAATAAACTAGCAACAGAGGTAGTGAGACAGTCAACAGTAAATGGCTTCAAACCAGCTTGGGATAAACATAGATCTATAGTAAGACAACAAGGTTAATGGGGGGGGGGGGGGCCAAAAAATAAAACAAACAAACAAAAAATTAAAAAAATGGGTAGAGTCAATGGACTACTCAGTCTTTTTCTACCATGATTTTTCTATGTAAGATTTCAGTCCTTTTTAAGTTTTTTTTTTTTTCCTCCTGACCTGTTTGGACACAAGTGAATCCATTTACATCCTCGTGCCCATAGAGCTGCATGGAGCTTCTGATCACAGGACCTCCTGAAAAACTGACAGGCGGACCTGATCAGAAAGCCAGTGTGAAAAGGGCCTTAATGCCACCATCACAATAAATCTCTGCTAAAAAAGATTATTTAGAAATGCTTGGATGTTGTAATCCACTTTTTATGAATGTTGAAGACAGCCATGTTAAATCTATTGCAAGGTACTGTATGTGGTCATCTGCTAAACAATTTGTGTATACAATGGTGCCAAATATTTATGGTCCATTATCCAATACTATGTTGAAAAAACATTTTCTGTTGTGGTTTTTAAATGTTGATGCTTTGGTGCCATGACCTGGAAGCAGTAGAGAATATCATTCTATAAATGGAATACAAGTAGTTTGAGATGAGACATCTGGGATAGATTAGTGGAAGGAATTGTTTTTTTTTAAGAGTTCATTCTTAGTAGTTTTTAGATTTATCTACCACTCTTTCTCAATCAATCTTTTTCTGTAGCTTTTCTGGCATCTGCTATACACCACTGCACCCAAGGGAAGTTGTGCTACTGAAACAAAATTCCAAATATTTTTGGTGGGTGTGGAAAGGAGAAATATATAAAACATGAATTAAATGGATAACTTTTCACTAGCCTGACATATTTCCAGAAGTCTCGAGCAGAAAGTCCAGTGACTTATTAACCGGTGTGATATCGGGAACTGTTCCTAATGTTTAAATTTTTTATTTTTTTTTTATTGTCCACACATTTGTGTATAGTAGTCCTAACAATCGTTTCCCTCAGTGTTCATGCACATTCCTATTTTAATAAGTAATTACATGTCAGTAGATAAGCCTTAAACCTGTTTAATTATAAGTGGGCAGACTTTTGTGATGTGCCTTTTTAACCATTGGTTTGATTTCATGCTGTTTTATTTGACCTTTGTAATTGTGTGTGTACATGTGTATGTGTTTTTTGTCTCTTCAAAAAGTTCAGAATTGTTCATTATAAACAAAACAAAATTAACAAAATTAAAAGCTGATGTATAGAGTCCTAAGTTTAGCCAACCTTTTTTTTTTTTTTGTCTCTGTACCAGCTATGTAGCATTAATACCTTTACATTAGGTATCGCCCGGTGGGTGCTGTTTGCTGTGGTTTTTAAAATTTTAGAATTGTAATAATGTGTTTTTTTTTTTTTTTTTTTTTTTTTTAAGTTTGTACCATATATAGGTCAAATATCCAATATTGTGAAGTCACTGTGTGTTTTTTTAATGGCAGGTGGGCTGATATCCATTTAGGCCGGGTTCACACTGGTGCGACACGACAGCCGTCCAACTTTGCCCTGCAACTTGAAGCCGACATATGTCCGACGTTCAATGAACGGGGATCCGACTTGGATCGCCAATACCAGGCACTGTGTTTGGTATGAATCTTGAGGGGCAACTCAGCCCCAAATTTTAAATAAAAAACCGGCATGGGTTCCCCCTCCAAGAGCATACAAGGCCCTTCGGTCTGGTGTGGATTTTAAGGGGCACCCCCTACGCCGAAAAAACATGGGGGTCCCCCAAAATCCATACCAGACCCTTATCCGAGCACGCAGCCCAGCCGGTCAGGAAAAGGGGTGGGGACAAGCGAGCGCCCCCCCCTTCCTGAACCGTACCAGGCCGCATGCCCTCAACATGGGGGGTGGGTGCTTTGGGGCAGGGGGGGCGCCCTGCGGCTCCCCCCACCCCAAAGCACCTTGTTCCCATGTCAATGAGGACAAGGACCCCTTCCCGACAACCCTGGCCGTTGGTTGTCGGTGTGTGCGGGGGGCTTATCAGAATCCGGGAGCCCCCTTTATTAAGGGGGCCCCAAGATCCCGGCCCCCCACCCCATGTGAATAAGTATGGGAAAAAAGTGTCAAAAAAACACACTAGAAAGGTTTTTAAAATAATTTATTAGGTAGCTCCGGGGGTCTTCGCGCTCCCCGTCTTCTTCTCCCGCTCTCCGGTATCTTCTGCCGGGCTCCTCCGCTATCTTCTGCCTGCTCTCTTGCTGTCGGTGACCCGGTCTTCTCCATCGTCTTCTTCAGATGTTGACACAACGCTCTCTCCCGCTGTAATGCTGTATGCAACGACTTATATAGGCATGGGGCGTGGTCACCGGGTGATGTCATCCAGTGACTCCGCCCCTTATGACGTAACCGCCCGGGCATGGTGGGACCGTGACGTCATAAGGGGCGGAGTCACCGGATGACATCACCCGTGACCGCGCCACATGCCTATATAAGTTGTTTTTCACCGTGCACACTGCATTACAGCGGGAGAGAGCATCGTGTCAACATCGGAAGAAGACGACAGAGAAGACCGGGTCACCGCCAGCAAAAGAGCGGGCAAAAGAGCAGAAGATAGCAGAGGAGCCCGGCAGAAGATACCCGAGAGCGCGGAGAAGGAAGAGACCCCCAAAGTCAGAAGAAGACCCCCGGAGCTGCCTAATAAATTACTTTAAAAACCTGTCTAGTGTTTTTTTATTGACACTTTTTTTCCTAGGTGAATGGTTAGGGGTACGATGTACCCCATACTCATTCACATAGGGTGGGGGGCCGGGATCTGGGGTTTATTAAAGGGGGCTCTCGGATTCCGTAAAGCCCCCCGCCCGCAAACTCTGACAACCAACGGCAGTGTTGTAGGGAAGAGGCCCTTGTCCTCAACAACATGGGGACAAGGTGCCTTGGGGTGGGGGGGGCCACAGGGGGCCCCCTTGCCCCAAAGCACCCACCCCCCATGTTGAGGGCATGCGGCCTGGTACAGTTCGGGGGGGGGGGCGCTTGCTTGTCCCTACCCCTTTTCCTGACCGGCCGGGCTGCATGCTCGGAAAAGGGTCTGGTATGGATTGGGGGGGACCCCCACGCCGTTTTTTTCTGCGTAGGGGGTTCCCCTTAAAATCCATACCAGACCCAAGAGCCTGGTATGCTCTTGGATGGGGAACCCATGCCGGTTTTTTATTTAAAATTTGGCGCGGAGTTCCCCCTCAAGATCATCTGAGCACAAGTCGCATGCCAAAGTCAGATCATGCAAGACGGCGATCCGACTTTGATCCGACTTCAATGATAGTCAATGGGCTGAAGTAGGATCAAAGTCGGACCAAGGTAGTACAGGGAGCATTTTCAAAGTCGGACCGCCGTCTTCCATGTGTCGGACCAGTTAGGATGGCTCCCATAGGGAAACATTGATTTTCACACGTCATGCGACATGAGCTCCCAATGTCGGAGTGTTTGTCTCACTAGTGTGAACCCGGCCTTAGGGCTAAAATAAATTAATTAGTGTTTGGACCCTTAAAACCATGCAGGTTGACCAAACGCAATAGTACAGTTATGTGATGAATAAAGCGGAAACATTTCAATATATTTGGCATTCTCTGAAATAGTAAAGTAAAGAAAATCTCCTTCCAAGTATTAAATATATCCCCTTTTTTTATTTTCTTATGTTCATTTGACCTTCTGGAAAGGACAGTCACATAGCAAAGGAAATGCCTCAGATTCCTACATCTGGGTTTGTATCTTTTATATTTTGTTGGCACGGTTACAGCACTGAGCTTTTTTTTTTTCACTCCTTCCTCATGTGTTCTCACTCTGAGTTCTGAAAAGTGGACAGAGGCACAGTGATTGTGCCAAAAACAACATGTTTCTGCTCTCTACTCCTGGGCTGAGCACAAAGGATGTAGCTTGTTGTTTTGGATGGAGGTAAAAGGCATAGTAAAGGGGATGGGGGAAGAGTTGTAGAGGAAGACAAGCTGTATGTACTTCTGCACATATACCTGTAAAGTAAGATCATATATGTATTTAAAATATTACATGGGAATGTTTTTTAACAGATAATAACCATATATTTTTAGCTCAGTCATATTTTCCATATAACCTATGTGTCTTAGGCCAATCGGACCTTGTGTAGAGGGAAGAAGTGTTCCTGCTTGCGATTTTTAAAGCAAGATTTATGCTTAGAAGCCCGTTACATGCTTAGGGCAGCCCATTTACTTCAGTGAGCCACCCTATGTGCATTTGTTAAAAAAAAAATCCCATAAGTGATATTTTTCTCCAAATGAACAAGTTGGCTTAAAGGGACAATGTCATGAAAGATTAATGAAGATGGCCATTACTTAACCCTCCTTTTGAGAAAGCTGTCTGTCATTCTGATGCTTTAAGCTCAGTGCTATCTGAGTCACTAACCCCATTCCAATGTATGTGGAAGTAGAAAAGCTTTCTAGAAGAAATCTAACAGATGACTGAGAAAGTGTCAAAAGACTTGTGGCTTCTGCAATCAGGACATGCAGCTGCCATTTTCTGCATTAATGTAAACTTCTGTTATTAGGACCCCCCCCCCTCCCCAGCCCCCACTTAGTTACCTGAGCCCGATCTACATCCAGCACTCCGCGCTCTCCCTCCTTACAGGACAGATTGGGAGTGGGAGCCATTGGTTCCTGCTGCTTTCAGTCAAATCCTGTGAAAGGGAGTGGGGTGGGGGGGGGGGGTGGCTGAGGCGCTCTGTTGGTGCCAGGCAGTGTGGCTCAAGTGTGCCACAATAGGAAGCGGCGTCCTACGGTGGCACATCAAGAAGAGGAGACAGGAGCACTGAAGGGGGACCCTAGAAGAGAACAGTTGAGGCTGCACTGCACTATGCATAACCGTTGCACAGAGCAGGTAAGTATAAAATGTTTTATTATTTTACAAAAAAGTACCCTTTACAATCACTTTAACCACTTGCCAACCGCTGATATATGTCCTCCCTTTGAGGACAGATATCGTTGTTATGGCAGCAGCTAGCTGCCATAACCCCAGTATCCCCGTGTTCGGCAGGCAGTCGGCTACCAGATAAAAGTAGTCTTTGCGGCGGATTCGCTGCACGATCACTTTTATTGACAGCGGGAGAGGTCCCCCTCCCGCCGCGCTCCGCTTACCGGAGCCCTCGGCAGCGGCGGAGGCGATCCGGTCCTCTCACTGGCTGTGTATGGAGATGAGTGATGGGAAGATGGCCCCCGCCTGTCTCCCTGACACTGCAGGGTGGAAGCGACGTCAAAACGTCACTTCCGCCCATAGCTCTTAAAGGGCCATTTTTTTTTAAATGACAAATTTTTTGCTTTTTAGTGTAAATGAGAACGGAGGTCTTTTTGACCCCAGATCTCATATTTAAGAGGTCCCGCCATGCTTTTTTTCTATTACAAGGGATGTTTATTCCTTGTAATAGGAATAAAAGTGACACAATATTTTTTTTTTTAAACGGTGTAAAAATAAAAGGTAAAATAAATTTAAAAAAATTTAAACGTGCCCTGTCCTGCCGAGCTCGCGTGCAGAAGCGAACGCATACGTGAGGAGTGCCCGCATATGAAAACTGTGTTCGAACCACACGAGAGGTATTGCCGCAATCGGTAGAGCGAGAGCAATAATTCTAGCCCTAGACCTCCTCTGTAACTCAAAACATGCAACCTGTAGAATTTTTTAAACATCGCCTATGGAGATTTTTAAGGGTAAAGGTTTGTCGCCATTCCATGAGCGGGCGCAATTTTGAAGCATGACATGTTGGGTATCAATTTACTCTGCGTAAAATTATCTTTCACAATATGAAAAAAAATTGGGCTAACTTTACTGTTGTCTTATTTTTTTTTATTCATAAAAGTGTATTTTCTCCAAAAAAAATGGCGCTTGTAAGATCGGTGTGACAAAGTATTGCAACGACCGCCATTTTATTCTCTAGGATGTTAGAAAACAAATCTATAATGTTTGGAGGTTCTAAGTAATTTTCTAGCAAAAAAAAAAAAAAAAATGTTTTTAACTTGTAAACAAAGCATCTAAAAAAGAGGCCTGGTCCTTAAGTGGTTAAATACAAAATTCCATACAGTATAGGAAGGAGTTTCAGAAATGAATATTTATGCCCAAAAAAGTCTCACAGACTTGGAATAAAACTGATTATTGGATGCCCCGTTTGCACACTACTAGTATTTTGTCAAGTCATTCTACTTATAGTACATCTGTCAATTTTAAAATGTATCTAACCCCAAGAACAAAAATTTGATATATTACAGCTTATCCGTCCATGGATATGATGGCTATTTTTAGGCCAAGTACTTTTTCTTTAAGTACAGAAAAATAGCTGAAGCTGCTTAATCTGGGTGCACTTATGCATGTTCTCTCCCAAGCCGCCTCTCAGAGCATAGCTCAGTCCTGCCCCCTCCACGCTCCCTCCCCAGTGACTGTGATTAACAGCAATGGAAATTAATGGCTCCTGCTGCTGTGTCTCAGCCAATGAGGAGGGAGACACCGCTCTCATGCACATCGCTGGATCGAGGTCGGGTTCAGGTAAGTATTAGGGGGGCTGGGGGGGAGGGGAGCTGCACACTGAAGGCATAGAATGTAAAAAACCTTCACGTTTTAAAACTTCTTTAAAGATCTGAAGGGATGAGAGATGCCGCACACCACTAGCTCAACAGGTGAAAAGAAATCAGCCTTGAGCTGATCCTGTTCGGGGCTTAATTATGATGATGATGACTTAATTATGAGATGGAGTGGAGCAAGACAATTCTAGTTATACATCATCAGCCACTCGTAAAGCATAGGATTAACTGTGCAAGCAACACATGGAAATTAAGCTTTTTAAATGTGTATACAAAAATTAAATAATCCAATGAATGTTATCTCATAATTGACTGCAAGATTGCATGAGATTTGTTGTTTGGGAGCTGAGACAGGTGATCCAATGATGTATAAATACAATGGTCTTGCTCCACACCTTTATCTCTATGGTTAAGCCCCGATGGGTGGGGCGAAATGCATCAGTAACAGAGCTCAGGGCTGAGGCAGAAGACATTTCTTTAAACCTGTTGAGCTAGTGGTGTGCAGTGTCTCTCATACCTTCATACTTCCCCGCTTTCTGGATTAAGCACAAGACAGCCTGCTCCCTTATATTGCCCCTTATATTTCTGTGAGACATCGGATCTACCAGAGGGCCTAGAGTGGCACTATACGTGGTATTGGGTATAGTGAGCACTTTAAAGATCTGCTAAGCTTCTTCTGAGTAAAATGTGATGTCTCAACATTTTCTGGTTTTACTCCCGATCGAGTTCACCCTATCCCACCTCCTGCATCTATTAACCACGAAGCAACCCATCACAGTGATTGACCAGTAAGGCATTGTGGTAATTTACTGAATGCTTTATTAGTATCTCACTGATATTGCTTCCAAAGAAGGCTGGAGTTGCTCTATGATCATATAAGCCATTATTATTGTTTTCCATATTTCCCATCTTGGAGTGATTTTTCTTTTCACAGATTCAGATATATTATAGCACGCTAGTGCTTAACTTTACGGAATGCTAAAGCTTTAGGGATATGGCTATTGAACGTAATTCCTTTTAACTGACTCACAGGGGTTTTTTTTGGATACTTACATGAACAAGGTGGTTGCCAGGAAAGCACATGTACAGTCAAAACTTTAATGAATTCCCTTGTTTGGTCCATTAAATGATTTCCCAATTTGCAGAAACTTAATTTTATAGTTGATGTGTGCGTACCAGTTCATAAACAACTGAACTTTAAACATTTAAGGTATATGCAATTAATATACATGATAGCACATTTTCATTATGATAAATAGGAGATGTATGTTTTTCTGCAGTGATGGTTACTTTGGTTTACTGGATATAGAACTTTTATTTAGCCACTTCCCGCCCAATGTCATATGACGTTACAGACTTTGAATGGTGATATCTGAATGATGCCTGCAGTTACAGCCGGCGATTCCCTGCACTGTAAGAACAATCATAGCGGCTGTTAAGTTGCTTGATCGTTCTTACAGGCGGCAGGAGGGGACTCCACCCCCCCATGCCCTCTGGGGCTTCTACCAGCTCACCTGGAGAGGGAATCGCCCTGGGCCATAGGTTAACCGTAGAGAATCCGGTGGGCCATATGGCCCCTGGAAGTCTCTATGACCTTTTGGAGGCCCGGGCACGATGTTCTGATGTCACGCCCGGCCTCTGCATTTGAAAAAATGCCACTGCATCGGCTAGGAAGCTGAGATTGTGTTTTATTTATTTATTTTTAATTTTTTTATATTCAGGCTTTCCAGCCTAGAGGCGAGATCTGGGGACTTATAGACCCCAGATCTCATTATAAAGACAACTTGTCATGCCCTATTCCTATTACAATGGATGTTTACATTCCTTCTAAAAGGAATAAAAGTGATCTATTTTTTTTTTATTTTTTTATTTTTTAAGAAAGCATCATAATAGCAAAATAAAAGTAAAATGAACAGTACAAAAAAGAAAAAGTGCCCCCAACCCTGCGTGCTCGCTTGCAGAAGTGAATGCTTACGTAAGCTGCGCCAACTTATGTAAACGGCTTTCAAACCACACATGTGAGGTATTGCCACCAACCTTAGAGCGAGCGCAATCATTCTAGCACTAGACCTCCTATGCAAATCTAAATGGGTAACCTGTAAAAATGTTTAAAGAGTCACTTATGGAGATTTGGTGCCATTCCACGAGCGTGTGAATTTTGAAGCGTGACGTGTTGGGTATCTATTTCATCAGGGTAACATTATCAACAGTAAAGTTAGGCCAAAAATTGGCCTAACTTTACTGTTTTTTGTTTTTTTTTGTTTAAAAAAAAAAAAAAAGCGTTTGCAAAATTGCTGCACAAATACAGTGAGAGATAAAAAGTTGCAACGACCGCAGGGTCTTTGCTAAAAAAAAAACATGTTTGGGCGTTCTGATTAATTTTCTAGAAAAAAAAGATTTTTACATGTAGAAGAGAAGTTTCAGAATTGGCCTGTGTGGCAAGTGGTTATTGTCAGTTATTCACTAAACATCAAACTTTTAAAAAATGTTTTTACTTCACATTAGTGGTTTCTGGTCTGACAACTGCTTCTTTGGTGGTAATTGCTAGAAGTCATGATCTTTTTGGTCATGATTTTGTCCTGCTCTTGCAGTCCCCTTTATTATTAATGGCACCCTGAACAGGGCAGGCAAGATACAGGGCAAAAAAACATCCAAAGCTCAAAACGATACCTGAGCTTCTTTGTCGTGCGTGTTGCATATAGGGCAGTCCATTTAAATTATTGGCTGTGAAAATGCACATATGCGTGACACATTACGTAGTGTGTGAATGGTGGCTGAAGTGAAAGTACAGTTAAAAAAAAAAATAACATTTTAATGGACAACTGTACCTTTTGGTACAATTTTCCCTAAACCCCTACACTGCTCCACATGTCACGGCTTTGAAAAGGTTAAGGGCCAGTTCACACCACATACTAGGAATGCACCGAATGGGTTTTTTTGTGTCGAAACCGATACCGAAAATAAATCTTCCTTGAACCCGAAACCGATACCGAAAGTGACTGTTTTTAAAAATATTTTTATACAGGAGATGATCAGAGACTGCAGAGATGGTACAGGAGATGATCAGAGACTGCAGAGATGGTACAGGAGATGATCAGAGACTGCAGAGATGGTACAGGAGATGGTCAGAGACTGCAGAGATGGTACAGGAGATGGTCAGAGACTGCAGACGTGGTACAGGAGCTGGTCAGAGACTGCAGACGTGGTACAGGAGCTGGTCAGAGACTGCAGACGTGGTACAGGAGCTGGTCAGAGACTGCAGACGTGGTACAGGAGCTGGTCAGAGACTGCAGACGTGGTACAGGAGCTGGTCAGAGACTGCAGACGTGGTACAGGAGCTGGTCAGAGACTGCAGACGTGGTACAGGAGCTGGTCAGAGACTGCAGACGTGGTACAGGAGCTGGTCAGAGACTGCAGACGTGGTACAGGAGCTGGTCAGAGACTGCAGACGTGGTACAGGAGCTGGTCAGAGACTGCAGACGTGGTACAGGAGCTGGTCAGAGACTGCAGACGTGGTACAGGAGCTGGTCAGAGACTGCAGACGTGGTACAGGAGCTGGTCAGAGACTGCAGACGTGGTACAGGAGCTGGTCAGAGACTGCAGACGTGGTACAGGAGCTGGTCAGAGACTGCAGACGTGGTACAGGAGCTGGTCAGAGACTGCAGACGTGGTACAGGAGCTGGTCAGAGACTGCAGACGTGGTACAGGAGCTGGTCAGAGACTGCAGACGTGGTACAGGAGCTGGTCAGAGACTGCAGACGTGGTACAGGAGCTGGTCAGAGACTGCAGACGTGGTACAGGAGCTGGTCAGAGACTGCAGACGTGGTACAGGAGCTGGTCAGAGACTGCAGACGTGGTACAGGAGCTGGTCAGAGACTGCAGACGTGGTACAGGAGCTGGTCAGAGACTGCAGACGTGGTACAGGAGCTGGTCAGAGACTGCAGACGTGGTACAGGAGCTGGTCAGAGACTGCAGACGTGGTACAGGAGCTGGTCAGAGACTGCAGACGTGGTACAGGAGCTGGTCAGAGACTGCAGACGTGGTACAGGAGCTGGTCAGAGACTGCAGACGTGGTACAGGAGCTGGTCAGAGACTGCAGACGTGGTACAGGAGATGGTCAGAGACTGGGGACATGATACAAGAGATCATTGCAGCCTCACCAGTGCCAGTCAGATGCAGCCAGCCAGTGTCCCCAGTAGTGCAGCCAGTGTCCCCATTGCAGCCAGTGAAGGTAGAGAGCCGCCACCGCCTGTTTGATTACAGTGCCGGGAACATCACAGCTTTCATTTCAGCTGCGCGCCGTCACATACAGCCCCTCCCCCTTGTCCGGGTACTTTGATAGATAGATTACCCGTCCAATGGGTAATCCAGGGAGAACTCTTATAAGTAAAACTATGAACAGGCTTTTTTTTTTCTTTTTTTTTTTTTTTTGGAGATCTCGCAAGATTTTGCAAAATCTACACAGAGCTCACACTGTCATAGGTGGGCTGGCAGCAAAATCACGGTAGAGGAAGATGGCCACAGATGACACCTACAAGTCAGATGGCTGTGTGGGTCCGGAGGTGGAGGAATAGAGGCAAATTATTATGTGGCTGTGTAGAAACAAAAATGACAGTAATTTTACATGTGATTGTTTTGTATTTGTAATTACTATATTATTGTCAGTTTCAATTGAGGGGAGGAAAGACAGTTTACTTTAGGTAAAAAAGTTAAACAATACATAAAAAAAAAAAAAAAAAATGTAAAGCACCCTCACCTCTCCATGCACACGCGTACGAATACAGATGCACGTATAGAGCACGCATACAGTATGTATGTAAACGATTACTACACACTATGGGTATCGCCACACACCCCGGAGTGAGATAAATGCTAGGTCCCACATTTATGGTTAACTCTAAACAGATAAGCTAGAGGTATTTAAAGTGAGATAACTTTGTAAATGAGTTCCTTGCTTAGAGAAATCCAAGCTCCCCATGCTTGGGAGTCATGAGCTCTCCAAGGTACTCAAGCCTAGAAATGGCATCCACTGGTCTCCCAACACATAAAACATAATATATATATATTTGTTTTATTTTGATTAAAATCATAGGAAAAGTAGTAAAAATGTATTAATTATAAAGGTGCATAGTTGCACCTTTTGCTTCGCAGTAATATCTAGATATGTGCATGTTGTTGCATCTTGCCTTCATTTTGGATGATATCCTAATGCAAATATATGGGGGGGAAAGTGAAGAAAATGCACCTGTGCTGTGGCACTTCACAAGTAACGGTGTACTCTACAAAGGTGTTTGGGCCCTACCAGTTTTCAGGAGTTTTCAGTTTTATCCTGACTTTAAATGACACATTGGTGCTCTAATTAAGGGTCCATTCACACTGCCCAAGACAGGCGCAACACACTAAACGGTAGCAGATGTCCGTTCTGGCAGTAGTGGGTAAGAGGTGTGATGCGTGTTTTAGCGCATTGCTCAGGTCCCTTTTTTATTTTTTTATTTAATGCACTCTTTATTTGAAGGGCACAAAAGTGAAACTTTATGTCACTGTAGAGCAGCACGGTGTGTTGTGCTGCTGTACAATGACATTTCATCCCTTTCTGTGCCATGCACTGAAATGCTGCATGTCTGCATTTTGTTGCAGCTCACTGCACTGTACCTGGGGGCTGCCTTGCAGTGTTAATGGGACACATAGAAAACAATTGTTTTCTATGAGTCCTAGCTGGGACCTGCATTCTTCCAGTGCAGTGAAATGCTGGTTACCACGCTATGGTGTCCATTTATGAAACTGTGAACAGCGGCAAACACCGGGATCACCGCTGATCTCCGTTCATTAACGGTTTATGAAACAGATGATTGGGGCAGAACATGTTCTCTGATCACTTCAGCACACAGAGAAGCTGACATTGACACAGAAACTGCCAGTTTATGAAGGTGCGATCTCAGCACCTCACTGGCCATCTCTGTTGGAATTCTCCCTCCCAGATTCACCAGCTCAGAGGTGGAGAATTGGGGAGAGAATCCCGGGGGAACTGAGGAAGGAAGAAGATTGATTTCTTTCTACCTCGATCAGACCCCCCAAGACAGTAAACATGTCCCTATCATGTTTATGTGTATATAATATATATATTATAATATACTGTGTGTGTATGTATATATCTATATCTCTAATGTTTTTTTTTTATTAACATGAGGTGGGCGGTCTCCTATGAGAATGTCCGTGTATTGAGCAGCTGTAATTTACCACTGCTTAATAAACGGACACCAGAGTGTTTCAGTAATTTTCTGGTACTGTAATCTCCCTATGTCTCGCGAGATTACAGTAACGGGGCATTCTCCACTGTTCGAAGCGTTTTATAGATCGTTTCACTTCTGAAAGGAGAAGCGATCTACACTACTTCATAAACCGGCACTCACAGGAGAGCGATCTCTGTAAATGCCGGAGAACTCAGCAGTGGATTCCATTGCTTGATAAACGGACACCAAAATATGAACAAGGCCTAATACATTAGATAAACGTGGAATAGTTTAGAGCAGTAAGTACCTCCAATTTTGGACTTAGATGGTCAATACTCTAGTAACGTACATTAATGAAACTACTGTTTTACTTTCAGTACATGAAATTTGTTTCATTGTTATCTGGAGATCGTTTTTAAGCCAAAAAAACCTGGAAGTGTCTACCTGGAGCACGTTGGAACAACATTAGTGTGATATATCAGTCATTTCATTTGAAGGTGTTTAGGGTGTGAAATCTGATATAATATTTAGAGGTGACAAAAGAGCAGACTTAAGATCCATCTTTCCAAAATTTTAAATATCTTGGAAGCATATTAAGAAGTTTTAAGGAAACAGACACTGTTCCCAGCGACATCGAATATGATCACAAAGAATACTTAGCAGAGAATTAGACTTCAATATAAGATGATATGAAATATTCATAGCCATAAAAAGTGTAAGTTATGTAGAGCTCCTACATGCAACAATGAAATGAAGCCTTGTAATGAATTACTTAGTAGCTGTGGGGAAGTATTTAAAAGGGCTGCTTGTTGAAAAAGTAAAATGTTGCACAAACTAGGATGAGAAGATATTGCTTGGTGTAATGTGTTCTAGGTCATAGAAAAAACTGTTGGAAACTGCTTTCAGGACATCAAAGTATGCAGTGAGCGTATTGAATCCTTTGAACATAATTTAAGGAAAAAAGCAAAGCCTGAGCATTATCATCTACCTCATTACTTACCTTTTCTTTGTGATATGAAATTGAAATTACATGTACACTATGCAGGACAAAAGAAGAAAATCTGTACAGGTAGCAAAGCACAACCCACAGATGCATGTAAGTTTTGACAATCACATTTTCATTCAACAAGGCCCTCTTAAACACATGGAAGTTGTGAATTGACGTGTTAATACATTTCAGTGCTCCTGCACTTTTTAGGTATGACAGTTTGAAATCAAAGGCCCCTACTTTTGTTTTATTTTGGATAGGGTTGTAACCCCTCACCTCTTTAGTGATCTTTTGGGAGCTAAATTGTAGCAATGTGAAATTTCCTTTCATGCCGTTCTCTATCAGTACAAAATTATGGGATCAAAATCTACCTGATTTCTGTCTGTGAAACCTGAAGTGATAAAACTGAGGGTTTATTAACTTCTCCACTGCCACTTTTTGTGGGGGGGGCAGGCACCTGGTTTTGACAGGTACCTGCCCCCACTTCCTGCTCAGATCGCCACGACGATCTACGACGATGTCCGGCCCCTCCTCCTTCACTCCGCAGCCGTCTGGAACAGTGTTTCTCAACTCCAGTCCTCAAGGCGCACCAACAGGTCATGTTTTCAGGATTTCCCTCAGATGAAACGGCTGTGGTAATTACTAAGGCAGTGAAAACTGATCAAATCACCTGTGCAAAATAGTGGAAATCCTGAAAACCTGACTTGTTGGTGCGCCTTGAGGACTGGAGTTGAGAAACACTGGTCTGGGACATACACAAGTCCTAGAAGACTACCAGACCCATTTAGAAAGGATGCCGGTTTCCCTTACCTAAGATGCCTGGCGTCTGCACCTGAAGCCGATTCAAGAATCGGCTCAGGTGCCGACATTGCTGGATCCCTGGACAGCTAAGTGTACTTTATACAGTATTAAACTTAAGGACAGATTAAACAAGCCTTAACACCGGAACCCAGTTTTTTTTGTATTCTGTTTATTGGAATTTATATTGAATGTAAGGAAACAAGGTGGTAACAAACCACCATAAACAAGGCCACGCAGAGCCATACACCTCTTAAAAAAACAAGTACCTGGGAATCTAAAAGTACTAAAAGTAACCCCCCCGACACCCCCCCCCACACACACACACCCTCTAAACTTGTCTCCCCTCCAACATTGAAACCCCTAAGGGCTGCTGCAAAGAAGTAATAAATCCGCCTTCCATGGCCAGTGTCATAGCTGGATGGGCCAGTAGGCCATCCTGGTCTATAAGTACATTGAACAATAGATTCGACCATATAAAACATCTCTAAAACAATAGAACTAGAGGACCTAAAAGGCTATTAGAAACCAACATGCTGCTCACACCCAAGTGTCTGCTCAAACCTGTATAAGAGTGTGAGCGTGCCTCAATCTATGGAGAGAAGCGGGAGGAGCCGAGATTCCTCTGTGACGTCAGCTGGCCAGCAGAGTATAATCTCGGCCCCTGCCACTTCTCTCCATAGATTAAAGCCAGCCAGCACAGGGGGAAATCACATGACCGCACAGCTGCGGTGTGACAAAAGGTATTTAGCCTTTTTCATTTTAAACAAATACATACTTTTGTTAATGGCAGGATAGCTGCATGAGATGCATGTAAAGTCACTTAGTGACTTTATAAACACTTTAGGTAAAAAGCTATAACATGGCAATAAAGCAGTATTCTTTGACTGATATCTCTATTGTGCTGTTCCATAAAGCTTCAATAGTACAGGTGATACTCGAAAAATTTGAATATTGTGCAAAAGTTCATGTATTTCACTATTGCAACTTAAAAGGTGAAACTAATATATGAGATAGACTCATAACATGCAAAGCAAGATAGTTCAAGCCGTGATTTGTCATAATTGTGATGATTATGGCTTACAGCTCATGAAAACCCCAAATCCACAATCTTAGAAAATTAGAATATTGTGAAAAGGTGCAAAATTCTAGGCTCAAAGTGTCCCACTCTAATCAGCTAATTAAGCCATAACACCTGCGAAGGATTTCTGAGCCTTTAAATGGTCTCTCAGTCTGGTTCAGTAGGAATCGCAATCATGGGAAAGACTGCTGACCTGACAGCTGTGCAGAAAACCATCATTGACACCCTCCATCAGTAGGGAAAGCCTCAATAGGTAAATGCAAAAGAAGTTGGATGTTCCCAAAGTGCTGTATCAAAGCACATTAATAGAAAGTTATGTGGAAGGGAAAAGTGTGGAAGAAAAAGTTGCACAAGCAGCAGGGTTGATCGCAACATGGAGAGGATTGTCAGGAAAAGACCATTCAAAAGTGTTGGGGACTTTCACAAGGAGTGGACTGAGGCTGGAGTCAGTTCATCAAGAGCCACCACACACAGATGGATCCTGGACATGGGCTTCAAATGTTTTATTCCTCTTGTCAAGCCACTCCTGAACAACAAACAACGTCAGAAGCGTCTTACCTGGGCTAAAGAAAAACAGACCTGGTCTGTCGCTCAGAGGTCCAAAGTCCTCTTTTCTGAGGAGAGCAAATTTTGCATCTCATTTGGAAACCAAAGACACGCGTATGGAGGAAGAATGGAGAGGCACAAACTGCAAGATGCTTGAAGTCCAGTGTGAAGTTTCCACAGTCAGTGTTGACTTGGGGAGCCATGTCATCTACTGGTGTTGGTCCACTGTGCTTCATTAAGTCCAGGGTCAATGCAGCTGTCTACCAGGAGATTTTGGAGCACTTAATGCTTCCCTCCGCAGACTAGCTCTATGGGGATGCTGACTTCATTTTCCAGCAGGACTTGGCGCCTGCCCACACTGCCAAAAGCACCAAAACCTGGTTCAATGACCATGGGATTACTGTGCTTGATTGGCCAGCAAACTCGCCTGACTTGAACCCCATAGAGAATCTATGAAACATTGCCAAGAGAAAGATGAGAAACATGAGACCGAACAATGCAGAAAAGCTTAAGGCCACTATTGAAGCATCCTGGTCTTCCATAACACCTCAGCAGTGCCACAGGCTGATAGCTTCCATGCCACGCCGCATTGAGGCAGTAATTGCAAAAGGGGCCCAAACCAAGTACTGAGTACATATACATGCTTATACTTTTCAGAGGTCCGATATTGTTCTATGTACAATCCTTGTTTTATTGATTGTATGTAATATTCTAATTTTCTGAGATTGTGGATTTGGGTTTTCATAAGCTGTAAGCCATAATCATCACAATTATGACAAATCACGGCTTGAACTATCTTGCTTTGCATGTAATGAGTTTATCTCATATATTAGTTTTACCTTTTAAGTTGCATTAGTTAAAAAAATTAACTTTTGCACAATATTCTAATTTATCGAGTATCACCTGTATTTTGTTAAACTAATTTACACTATAACTGGTTGGGTAAAATTCATGTAAGGAAACATGAATTGTTGCCTATTGGCGTTTACAATTAAGATAGTGTAGTAAATTGTTTTATAATTGTATACACTGAATAATGACACGGATCACTGGGTGGATTGCCAAAGAAAAAATATAATTGGCTGTTTTATTTGACTCTCATTAGCTACAGCTGGGTCTGATATTCCCTGTTCTAACCATAACGCATCTGAACATTATTCCTTTGCTGTTTTAATGCAAAATAAAGCGATCTCCAAGTTATGCAGAGAGCTAAATGAAACATTACAGCAGAACTATGCTCACCTCCACTCCAGAAATTAATTCCCACACTTGTCACTGACATATTCGGTTAGTCGTCTTCCCTGTTGTGATCGTTGGCCATTTTGCATGACCAGGCGTGGGAATGCATTTCTCTCGGTAGATGCTGAAATGGTATGATTGGCAGTTTGTGCGCAGCTCAGTGTACAGTGTGAAAAAGCAGTTAAAGTGATTGTAAGGATTTTTTTTTTTAAATAACAAACATATCATACTTACCTCCACTGTGCAGCTCGTTTTGCACAGAGTGGCCCCAAACCTCGTCTTCTGGGGTCCACCGGCGGCTCCTCCCCACATCAGATAACCCCCTAGAAGTGCTTTCCCGGGGGGGGGGGGGGGTACCTTCTGGGCGCGCTCCCAAGTCCAGCATTCGTCATCCATAGCCGTCAAATGTTTGACTCGGCCCCCCCTGCCCCCTCCCCGACGCCCGCATCAAGTGGATTTGAGTGACAGCAGTGGGAGCCAATGCCTGCGCTATCAATCTATGCAATCGAGCCGAAAACCCCGGGCAAAGAGACAGCGCGTCCCTGCCGGGTCAAGTTCCAGGGCTCAGGTAAGTAAAACGGGGGGGGGGGGGGGGTTGGGGGGCCGGTCACTGCAAGGTGTTTTTACACCTTAATGCATAGGAGAAGAGACATCGTTTATCTTGTGCGCCACTGAGTGCCGTTGCAATGCTATGCAGATTGTATTATGAAAAAAAAAATGAGTGCATAATTTTGCTTTTTGACATATGGGTGCATTTACTACTATTTTGCAAAAGGTGAAATTATCTTTTAAATACGCTATATTGCCAAAAGTATTGGGACACCTGCCTTTACACGCACATGAACTTTAATAGCATCCCAGTCTTAGTCCGTAGGGTTCAGTATTGAGTGGGCCCACCCTTTACAGCTATAAAAGCTGTTCCGGGAAGGCTGTCCACAAGGTTTAGGAGTGCATCTATGGGAATGTTTGACCATTCTTCCAGAAGAGCATTTGTGAGGTCAGGCACTGATGTTGGACGAGAAGGCCTGGCTCACAGTCTCCGTTCTAATTCATCAAAGGTGTTCTATCAGGGTTTAGGTCAGGACTCTGTGCAGGCCAGTCAAGTTCATCCACCCCAAACTCGCTCATTCATGTCTTTATGGACCTTGCTTTGTACAGTGGTGCGCAGTCATGTTGGAACAGGAATTGGCCCTCCCCAAATTGTTCCCACAAAGTTGGGAGCATGAAATTGTCCAAAATGTCTTGGTAGGCTGACGCCTTAAGAGTTCCCTTCACTGGAACTAAGGGGCTAAGCCCAACTCCTGAAAAGCAACCCCACAGACTGGCCAGGACTGCAGAGTCCTGACCTCGACCCGATAGAACACCTTTGGGATGAATTGGAGCGGAGACTGCAAGCCAGGCCTTCTTGTCCAACATCAGTGTCTGACCTCACAAATGCACTACTGGAAGAATGTTCAAACATTCCTAAACCTGGACAGCCTTTCCAGAACAGGTGAAGCTGTTAGAGCTGCAAAAGATGGGCCAACTCAATATTGAACCCTACGGGCTAAGACTGGAATGCCATTAAAGTTCATGTGCGTGTGAAGGCAAGCGTCCAAATACTTTTGGTAATATAGTGTATGTAAAGGTCCTTTTTTTTTTTTTTTTTTTTTTTTTTTTTTTTTTTTTTTTTTGTATATGGCTGAAAAGTTGATTTAAAGTGTTTGTTAACCTAAGAGCCCTTGCCAGCAGCATCTTCGGAGCGGTGAAGGAGCGGTGTGTATACCACTCCTTTACCGCTCCTGCCCGTTGAAATCAATGGGACGGCGCGGCTATACCGCCGGCAAAGCGCCTCTGCAGAGGCGCTTTGCGGTGGTATTTAACCCTTTCTCGGCCGCTAGCGGGGGGTAAAACCGCCCCGCTAGCGCCCGCATACCGACGGTAAAACGCCGCTAATAACAGCGGCGTTTTACCACCGACGCCGCCCCCACCCCAGTGTGCAAGGGCTCTAAAAATAAAAATCCTGTTCCCTTAAATCAGATTAAGCAGCACAGTGCTTGTCCTGTCTAATCTGCTCCTCTCTAAACTGTAAAAACCTGGCTGATCCTGCCACTTCCTGTGTCCCTCTCTGTGCTGACACCACCCACCCACCGCTATTATTAGAAATAAAATCTTAGAAATGGTCACTGCCAACCCCTCCTATTATAGTTGGGCATACCAAACTGCAGTGGCAGTGCGTCCATAAAGGGCGCAGGAGCGCAGCCCCCTATCTCCTGCACCGCTCTAATCACCATAGATAGATTCATGCATTGCATGAATCTATCTATGGTCGCTGCTGACACCCCCTATTCAGGTGCCCGGCCCATTTTCGGACACGGGGCATCTGAATTACACCAGCTGGGGTGTTTTTTTAGAAGCACCTGATTAGAGCCACAGGCTCTAATAGGCGCCCAAAAATGTGAACAGCGGGCGCAATGCTGTGCTTTCGCTGTTTACTGAGCTGTGTATTAGCAAAGCGAAGGAATTCGCTTTGCTAACACTGAATCCGCCTCTCAGCCAATCAAGGTTGCTGGGTCTGTTACCGGTCACCTGATTGGCTGAAACGTCAGGCGCTGTGATTGGACGCCTGAGGACGAAAGAAGACACGGAGGATGTGCAGGAGACCGCCGCTGACCCGCTCTGAGACAGGTAAGTGCCGGGCAGCATCTGATGGGGAACACTGGCAGCATCTGATGGGGCTCAGCGGCAATTGATGGGTCACAGTAGCAGCAATTGATGGGCACACTGGCAGCATCTGATGGGGCACAGTAGTAGCAATTGAGGGGCACTCTGGCAGCATCTGATGGGGCACAGTAGCGGCAATTGATGGGCAGACTGGCAGCATCTGATGGGGCACGGTGGCTGCGTTTGATGGGCACAGTGGCTGCGTTTGATGGGCACAGTGGCTGCGTTTGATGGGCACAGTGGCTGCGTTTGATGGGCACAGTGGCTGCGTTTGATGGGCACAGTGGCTGCGTTTGATGGGCACAATGGCTGCGTTTGATGGGCACAGTGGCTGCGTTTGGGCACAGTAGCTGCAATCGAGGTTTTTTCTTTTTCAGTTTGTTTGCGCCCCCCAAAAATTTTGAGCACCAGCCGCCACTGCCACACTGTAAGTCTTTTATCAATGTAATGTATGTAAATACTATTTTAGAGCTATCTTCAGGCCGGTCATGTGACTCTCGACCGGTCTCCAGGGCTACTGCAGGAGGGGCTGAGTGGCCATGTGAGCTCCCTGACTGACGTCAGAGAGAGATCACTGCCCCTCCTGCAGTAGCCTTGGATCGAAAGTGTAGAGATAGAGATGTAGATAAAAGACTTATACAGTGTGGTATGCCTAACTATAATAGAGGGGATGTCAGTGATTTACAGTTTTGGGTTCACAAACACTTTTTAAGTCTCCTAGAAATTCCGCACCAAAGCATTTTCTTTGCCATTTTGTGTGATGTGAAGTTGGTTTAAAACTTTATAGTAAAACACATGCTGTCATTTTTTTTTTTTCCCCTTTGTCACTGAGAAGAAATCAAATGAGTTGTACTGATGTACACAATGGCCTCAAGCAAAGATGTCTCAAAATGTAAGGGGAGTTTCAATGAACAGTCTTTACTGCACTTGGACCTTCTCTCGATTTAAACAATATTAAAAATACATGTGCTGGGACAGTCTTTACAACCCAAAGATAGAGATGCAGTTTCTTGATGTTGAGTTGATTACTTTCAAGACAAAGTAAAAATGTCCTTTTTACCACTCTTAGCCACTTTATTGGATATGGCCTAGCTAAGTCTTTTGAAATTTCTTCAAAAAAGGCCTTGCTTTATGCACCGCCACAAATCATTAAAGTGAAACTTTAAGCAAAATGCTATATATGTTAAGAATACTTTCAATTTTCCCCTACTAAAATATGTAAATAGGTCCCTTTTAGGGTGGGCATATGCATTTCAAACAAAACTTTATTTTTTTCTAGTGAAAGAAAATATAAAACAGCGCTAACTAAATATATATTAATCTAAACAATTCAATGACATAATGGCTTCTGCCATATGAATCAATATGCAAACATAGAATACACACATCTATAAAGTGCTTTGTGTTTATATATATATATATATATATATATGATTGAATAAAGTGCAACGGTGCTCCAAACTTGCAAAGTGTGAGGTGCCACACTCCCCCTTCGGGGACCCAACTCGCTAGAAATTTTGGACCCTCAGCTTTGCAGTCTGGGGTTGAAATGGGCTGTGATCTATTGATCTGGGGCAAAGGATGGTTGCTTAGAGGCTCCTCCAGAGGGCTTGCTTTATACCAGAGAGAATTCGCCACACTCCATAAATGGGGAGACAGAGAGGAAACTCAGTAAAATACTGCTAAAATAAAGTATAAAGCGCAAACTAGGTGCCACTTACAGGATAACTGGCAAAAACAGGCATCAGCAACAACGTCCGAGTCCGTCGCTGGTTGGCGCGCGTTCCGTGGAGGGGGAAATTGCGTCAATGGTTAGCGTGAACCGGAAGTACGTCAACATGTTTCGCCCTTCCTCCAGGGCGTCATCAAAGGACATCATTTCCGGCCCCACGCAATCAATTTATACCCGAGGGAAGATCACTCCTCCCTCTAGGGTGAAGGGAGAGACCAATTATGATCAGTGTAAAAATACACCAACTTCCTCCTCAATCACATCACTTCCTGTTGCCAGATAAATAAAAAAACTTTAATATAAATAAAAGCCATAATTGGCAAACATACCATTTGGCAAACATATTACAATGAATCTCATGATAATGTAAACATCACAATAGATTTCCAATAGATGATTATAAAATGACAAAAATTATTTATTAATTAAATTGAAAATTAGATTGCATAAAATGAAATAAAAATTTTAAAAAGTTAATGAAAATGAAAAATAATAATAAAATAAGAGAAAAAAGAGAAAAAAAAATAAAGGGGGAGAATCCAGACACTCATTACAGGCTATAGGAAGCATCTAGAGGCTGTTATTTCTGCTAAAGGAGGTTCTACTAAAAATTGATGTGATCTTTTTTGGAGGAAAGCGTAAGGGGTGTAGACAACGGAGGGGCACGGGGCTTAGCGCGGCATTGGCATTCTCCAATGTCCAGTGCGGGAAGGGGTGTTTTAAAAGGCACCATTGTTGCTGTTGAAAGCTGTGGAGGGACACAAGAGCAAAGGTGGCATGTAAGAGGTTTGGTGACACAGGCATTCCTTTTTGACACATTTACTACTGCATCAGGCTGAGCATTATTAGCAGCAGCAGAGCTGGACTATTGTTCAAGCAGTGAATGCATTCCTTCTGGTAGTACATCTGCTTTGTGCATCGGGCTATGGTCGGAAGGGGCACCTCAAAAGGGCTCTAGAAAGACTATAGTCACACAGAAGCCTAAAACCATCTCAAAAGGATGGCATCCTCCTCTGAGAGTAATTTGGTTGGTCATAGTCAGCCATCAGGGGGAACAGGTGTTGCAGCTGCTCTTAACACTGCAGCCCCTGTGTATATTACTAAGGAGGTTTTTTCTTCAACCATTTTAAGTTTAGAGCAAAAAATTGATGCTTTAATCGCATCCTAGAGTCGAACTAAGCGTAGCAGGTCCCTGTCCATTGCTCAGGACCCTCATGCTGAGGTACAAGGGGCGAGAGATGACAAATTTCTCTCAAGGGACCAGGAAGAGGCTGATGTCTCCTCTTCCGAAGAACCTAATACGGAAGGATCAGGTTCGCAAGAATGTTGGGCACAGTGGCTGCGTTTGATGGGCACAGTGGCTGCGTTTGATGGGTACAATGGCTGCGTTTGATGGGCACAGTTGGTACAGTCTCTCACTGAATTGGTCTGCTCCACATTTTTACTGCCAATAATACAGTCAGTCGATGAGCCCACTTCTGGTTAGGGTTCACTAAAGCCTCCCCATTCTGTTCATGCTTTTTCTATCCATTCATGTATTCTGAGTGGGAGCACCCAGATAAACCGTTTTTTCCTCCAAGAAAGTTTTCAATACTTTATCCTATGGAGGAAGAGTTCTGTAAGAAATGGGGAATTCCAGCAATTGTCGCTGCTATATCCTCTGTAAACAAAAACCTGACTTGTCCAGTAGACAATGCTCATATGCTAAAGGATCCAACAGATAAGAAGTTGGAATTCCTTTTTAAAAACTATATTTCGCTCGAAGGTTCAGTCGTTTAGCCTGTGCTGGCAGCAATCGGTGTATCTCAGTCCTTAAAGGACCAGCTTATAGAGGTGCTCAAGGTTATTCCTGATCAGCAGGCCCAGGATTTGGCCGGGATATCGGAAGTGTTGTGTTTTACAGTAGACGCTATGAAAGATTCTATTCTCCAGGCTTCACGGCTCATGCTAGGGCTGGTACTTGTGCGTAGAATCCTATGGTTGAAAAATTGGTCAGCCGAAAAGCCATGCAAAAAGCTCTTGGCCAGTTTCCCATTTCATGGTGAACGGTTATTTGGAGAGGATCTGGATAAGTATATCCAAAGAATTTCTAATGGGAAAAGTTCCCTTTTACTGGTTAAGAAGAAGTTTAAGCATTTTTCTTTTAAACGTGCTTTTTCTCCAGTGCCAGTGGCATCAGCCTCCAGGAAGTCACGATGGCCTCCACCTGCAGGTTCAAGAGGTAAACCTCAGGGTCAGTCCCAGGGCCAAAAGAGGACCTGGGAGAGGAAACCCACAAAACAAAATACTAAAGCCTCCTTATGAAGGGGCGTCCCTGCTCGCTTGAGTGGGCGGAAGGCTTCTACAGTTTTCAAGGGTCTGGCAGGAACAATGTCAAGACAGATGGGTGGCTTCCTCAATTTCTCTAGGTTACGAACTAGAGTTCCGAGAGTTCCCGTCTCCTCGTTTTCTCAGATCAAACGTTCCCAGAGATCCAGTGAAAAAGAAGTCTCTTTCTAGCTTTGGGTCATCTCTTGTCTCAAAGAGTGATATCAGTGGTCCCCTTGGAAGAGCAAGGATTAGGGTTTTATTCAAACCTTTTCACGGTTCCAAAACCAAACTGGGATATCAGACCCATTTTAGATCTCAAAGATCTTAACGGGTTTTTGAATATCCATTCCTTTCGCATGAAGTCAATCCGATCAGTAGTCTCCATCCTACAAGGGGGAGAATTTCTGGCGTCAATCGAAATCAAGGATGCTTATCTCTATGTGCCAATTTTCCCCGCTCACCAGACATTTCTACGCTTCGAGGTAGAAAATCTTCATTTTCAGTTTGTAGCTCTGCCTTTCGGTCTAGCTACTGCACCTCGAGTGTTTACAAATGTCCTGGCCCCACCTTTAGCCAGGTTAAGGGCTCAAGGTATAACGATACTAGCCTACTTAGACGATCTACTCTTGATAGATCAGTCGATAACCCACTTAAACCAAAGTTTGGTCACCGCAGTCAGCTACCTGGAATACCTAGGTTGGATTCCCAACCTAGAGAAATCCTCCATAAAACCATCAAGGAGATTGCAGTACTTGGGGGCCGATCATAGATACAGTTCAGAAGAAGGTGTTTTTGCCCCAGGAAAGGATCGGTTCCATAAAGGAACTGATTCAGTTGGTCAAAACAAAGAAGAATCCTTCTATTCGACGTTGCATGAAGTTATTGGGAAAGATGGCTTCTTTCAAGGCCTTTCCTTATGCGCAGTTTCATTCAAGACTGCTGTAATACAGTATACTATCAACTTGGAACAAGAAGGTCCAAGCTCTGGACTTCCCAATGCGTTTATCCCCCGAAATGTGTTAGAGCCTCAATTGGTGGTTGATATCCAGGAATCTTCAAAAAGGAAAATCCTTTCTGCCAGTCACCTGGAAGGTGGTAACAGATGCCAGCCTTCTGGGCTGGGGAGCAGTCCTGGAAGAAGCGTCTGTCCAAGGGAAATTGGCCAAATCAGAGAGGACCTTGCCTATCTCTATTCTAGAGATTAGGGCAGTACGCCTGGCCCTAGAGGCCTGGACGCTCAGACTACGGTATTGGCCTGTCAGGATCCAATCCGACAATGCCATAGCAGTGGCCTATATCAATCACCAAGGGGGCACGAAAAGTCGTGTGGCCCAGAGAGAGGTGAATCATATTCTATCTTGGACAGAAAACAACATTCCTTGCCTATCAGCAATTTTCATTCCAGGAATAGAGAATTGGCAGGCGGACTACTTGAGTGGCCAACAATTGTTCCTGGGAGAATGGTCCCTTCACCCCGACATCTTTCTGTCAATATGTCAAAGATGGGGAGTTCTGGACGTGGATCTGTTTGCATCCAGGTTCAACAACAAGATCGACAGCTTTGTGTCAAGGACAAGGGATCCGTTGGCATACGGAACAGTTTTCACTGATCTATGCGTTCCCTCCTGTTCTGCTGCTTCCGCGCCTTCTTCGCAGGATCAAGCAGGAAGGGAAAGAGGCGTTTCTTGTGGCTTAGGAGATCTTGGTTTGCCGAGATCATAAAGATGGCGGTAGGGGATCCTTAGACCCTACCACTGTGGCCAGATCTTCTCTCGCAAGGTCCAGTATTCCATCCTACCATCCTACCTTACAAACGCTAAATTTAATGGTTTGGCTATTGAGACCCACTTTCTGAAAGACCGTGGGCTGTCAGCTTCAATATTTTCTACTTTGGTTAATGCTAGGAAGCCGGCCTCCAGAGTCATATACTGTAGAGTCTGGAAGGCATATGTCTCCTGGTGTGAATCCAGGGGTTGGCATCCCAGGAAATATGTCATCGGTAGGATCCTTGAATTCCTACAGATGGGATAAGAAATGAAGCTGGCCTTGAGTACTATCAAAGGCCAGGTGTCGGCCTTATCCGTGTTTTTTTTCTTCGACCACATGCTTCACACTCTGATTCGTAACGTTATTCAGGGGGTAACATGGATTAATCCTCCAGTTAGGTCACCCCTGAACCCTTGGGACTTAAATTTAGTCCTGTCGGCATTACAAAAACAGCCTTTTGAGCCAATATGAAATATTCCCTTAGTCCTCTTGACGAGGAAAATAATTTTCTTGGTTGCCATATCTTCTGCAAGAAGAGTATCAGAATTGGCTTGTAAAGAGCCATATTTGATTATTCATAAGGATAAGGTTGTATTGCGGCCTCATCCTAAATTCCTACCGAAGGTAGTGTCAGGTCTTCATTTAAGACAGGATATTGTTCTGCCTTAATTTAGAAAATAAAACAGTCCTAAAAGAGGACAGGGAGCATCAAAATCTACTATTTCTAAATGGATTCGTCAAGTGATTGTTCAAGCTTATGGTTTAAAGAAGAAAATTCCTCTTTTTCATATTAAAGCGCACTCCACCAGGGCTGTTAGTGTTTCTTGGGCAGTGCATCAGCAAGCCTCCATGGCTCAGATCTGCAAGGCTGCAACTTGGTCTTCAGTCCATACATTTACCAGGTTCTATCAAGTAGATGTAAAAGGTCATGAAGATATCGCCTTGGGCGCAGTGTACTGCAGGCTGCAGTATAAATCCTCTAGTCTCTTGGTGCCCTACTTTTGTTGTGTCTCCCTCCCTTCAGTTGGCATTGCTCTGGGACATAAGAAAATAGGATTTTTATAACCGCTTACCTGTAAAATTGTTTTCTTTGAAGTACATCACGGGACACAGAGGTCCCTCCCTTCTTTGGTATACACGTGTATTTCTTTCCTACAAAACTGAGGTACTCCCAGTAGTGGGAGGGGTTATATAGGGAGTGCATTTTTTGTCTTAGGGCGTGCCAGTGTCCATCACCTGAAGGTGGCCTATAACCCACATAGTAACTACTATGGCTTTGTGTCCCGTGATGTACTTCAAAGAAAAGGATTTTACTGGTAAGCTGTTATAAAAATGTTCAGGTAGGCCTTGGCATTTAAATGATGCTCAATTGGTGCTAAGGCCCAAAAGTGTGCCAAGAAAATATCCCCCACAGCATTACACCACCACAGCCCCAGCCTGATCCGTTGATACAAGGCAGGATGGATCCATGCTTTCTTGATGTTTATGCCAAATTCTGACCCTACCATCTGAATGTTGCAGCTGAAGACCAGACCAGGCAATGTTTTTCCAATCTTCTATTGTCCAATTTTGGTGAGCCTGTGAGAATTGTAGACTTAGTTTCCAGTTTTTAGCTGACAGGAGTGGCACCTGGTGTATTCTTCTTCTGCTGCTGTAGCCCATCTGCTTCAGAGATGTTGTGCTTTCAGAGATGGTATCCTGCATACCTTGGGTGCAACAAGGGGTTATTTGAGTTACTGTTGCCTTTCCATCATCTCGAACCAGTCTGCTCTCCTCTGACCTCTAACATCGAGGCATTTTCGCCCACACAACTGACGCTCACTGGATATTTTCGCTTTTTTAGACCATTCTCTGTAAACCCTAGAGATGGTTGTGCGTGAAAATCCCAGTAGATCAGCAGTTTTTGAAATACTCAGGCCAGCCCGTCTGGCACCAACAACCATACCATGTTCAAAGTCATTTAAATCTCCTTTTTTCCCGTTTCTGATCCTCGGTTTGAACTTCAGCAAGTCGTCTTCATCACATCTAGATGCCTAAATGCATTGAGTTGCTGCCATGTGATTGGCTTATTAGCAATTTGTGTTACCAAGCAATTGAACAGGTGTACCTAATAAAGTGGCCGGTGAGTGGAATATATACACCATACCTGTGGGATCCCTCTTGAAGCTGGAAATCACTTTTGTAGACAATGGTACTCCAGTGATCTCCACAGGCTTCCAAGTCCTGTGCCAAGCTGCTTTCCTGCTACACTCTGAAAACAGGAGGGTGGGCCACTCAGCTTGGTCCTCATTCAGAGAATGTTTTACATTTTCATAATGAATGCAAAGCTTTCTCTGGAATGTGGTGGAGAGTGTTTACCACCCTGCCTCTCCACCTTGTTCTGTCAGAGAACACTTTTCATAAATTGGGAGAGCAGCCATTCAGCACAGGACCTGAAAGCTAGTGGAGATCACTGTTGGCACAATGTAGCTGTACAAAATTCAATACTTTGAATCCCACTTTCTCTCCTCGTCTCTGTCTAGGGGACTCAGTAAAACACTTTTACTTATCCCATTCTCGGCTCCTCTGTACTGCTAGACAGACCCCTGTAGCCACTTCTCTCCTATGTTTCAGCAGTCTAAGGTCCTCTGATATCATCAAGACCAATGCAGAGATTATAGCGCTACACTGGCGCGGGGATGCTGATGAACAGTTCACAGTCCTGAGCATGGGGGAGCGCTGTCTACTGAAGTAGAGAATTAGGTAAGTAAAAGTGCTTTTTCTGGATTTTTAGGATTCCTGGAGTTGGACTTTAGGGTTCGGTCATGCTTTAGTTGCATGACCAATTCTTGTGCTCTTTAACCACTTCAGCCCCGTGAAGAATTTACCCCCTTCCTGACCAGAGCGTTTTTTTCGGGACTGCGTCGCTTGAACCGACAATTGCGCGGTCGTGCAACGTTGTACCAAAACAAAATTGACGTCCTTTTTTTTTTCCCCCCACAAATGGAGCTTTCTTTTGGTGGTATTTGATCGCCTCTGCGGTTTTTATTTTTTGCACTATAAACAAAAAAGCAACAATTTTGAAAAAAACACAATATTTTGTACTTTTTGCTATAATAAATATCCCCATTTTTTTTTAAAAAAAAGCTTTTAAAAATGTTTTCTAAGTTTAGGCTGATATGTATTCTACATATTTTTGGTAAAAAAAAATTGCAATAAGCGTATATTGATTGGTTTGCACAAAAGTTATAGCATCTACAAAATAGGGGATCGTTTTATAGCATTTTTATTATTATTATTTTTTTTTACTAGTAATGACGGCGAGCTGCGATTTTTAATGTGACTGCGACATGGCGGACACATCGGACAATTTTGACACTTTTTTTAACCATTGGCATTAATACTGCGATCAGAGCGATTAAAAATGCATTGATTACTGTAAAAATGTCACTGGCAGTGAAGGGGTTAACACTAGGGGGCAGTGAAGGGGTTAACTGTGTTCCCTGGGAGGTGATTCTAACTGAAGGGGGAGGGGACCAACTAGAGGAAGTGACGGATCATGGTTGCTAGCTAATAGGAACACACAATCTGTCACTCCTGTCAGAACAGAACAGGGAAGTGTGTGTTTACACACACCTGTCCCTGTTCTGTGTCTCCTGGTCACTATCGCTCGTGGCCGGCAGTCATCACGACTGTCAGCCAGGCGCGCCTGCTATTCGGACCCCACGAGCCGACGTATAGCTACGTGGTTTCACACAGGGGAGCCAACCTGCTGCAGTACAACTGCGGCAGCTGGTCCGGAAGCAGTTAGACGGCACAGAAGCCGACACTGCATTAAGATTTAGTTTCCAAAACAGCCAAGCGAGTTTGACATGAGGTGGTAATTGGCCTCATGCAGCCATTTTAAATATTATATTAAGAAATGAATGCATTGGGGGAAGTTTACTAAAATTTGAGCACGCAGAATCTGGTGCAGCTGAGCATAGAAACCAGACAGATTTTAGGTTAAATTCTTGGTTCACTCTTGTGCGTTGTGGGAACCCTGTGAATCCACTGCGGGTTCCTACATCGCACCCGACTCGCACAGCAGTTCACACTGCCATATGCAAACTGCCGGGAATGTCAATACATTGTTAATGACACCAAAATTTCAGCTCGCATATCGCACTTTGAACTGACTGTTCGGACATGAATCGGATCGCATGGGTGTGAACACCCATGCGATCCGATTCTGGTGTGGACCAAAAAACGGGTCCTGTGTGAGTTTGGTCCAAATACGATATCAGCCATACAATCTGTATAGCTGAAATCCATTGCACGAACATCGCATGTGATGTGCACTGCAGTGCTGTGCAAATCACATGCGATCTCGCAGAGTGCGCTGGCGTGAAACGGCACTTATTGCCAAAGCTTAATTGAACAAGCTGAAGTTAGAAGCTGCTTGGTTACTATGCACAGCTGCACCAGATTCTGTGTGCTCCAATTTTAGTAAATCTCCATTGTCTGTTATAGCTCAGATTGGAGAAGACATGTCCAGCTTACCCTTATTAGTGTTATGCTCCGTAAACACGATTGTTTATTTCGACAACAAATGTTGGATGTGAGCTTGTTGACGGAAAGTCCGACCATGTGTACGCTCTATCGAAACATTTGTTGTCGGACTTTCCGCCAACAAATGTTGGCTAGCAGGTTCTCAAATTTTCCGCCAACAAATGTTTGTTGTCGGACTTTCCGATTGTGTGTACACAAGTCTGTCGGACAAAAGTCCACGCATGCTCGGAAATAAGTACGAGCCTGAGATATAACTAGCGTTCATAATAGAGATATCACGTACGTCACTACGTTCGTAATTGTTGGCCAACATTCGTGTGACCGTGTTTATGCAAGACAAGTTGGAGCCAACATCCTTTGAACAAAAGTCCACGGTTTTGTTGTCGGAAAGTCCGATTGTATGTATGGGTCATAATAGTTCATAAATGGTTAATCTTTGCAAGCTGTTTGCTGTTATTGCCTGAGGCTGGATTCACACATATGCGATGCGGGTACCCGCGCGATTCCTGTGGGGGTTCCCGCATCGCATGTCTCTCACAGGCAGTTTACACTCCCCTATGCGAACTGCTGCGTGTGTCAATACAAAGTTTGATGCCCCCAGATCAGACCGCAGTTTGAACTGGTGCAGGAATCAGATCGCATAGATGTGAACACCCATGCAATCCGATTCCAGTGTGGACCAAAAAAAGGGTCTTGCATCATTTTGGTCTAAATGCGATGCAAAATGGCTTAATTTTTCATCGCACAGACATTGCATGTCATCTGCACAGCAATGCGGGGCAAATCACATGCTATGTCTGACATTGCGGTAGTTTGAACCCAGCCTGAGAGAAGACCAACATGCGACATCTGTACAGTGTTTAGGGACAGCACAATACAAAGCCTTGTGTTTATGCATCCAACCATTATCTCATGTCTGTGTGCTGCTTTAAGCCCCGTACACAGGGCCCGAATGCCGGGCAGCATCGGCCGGTTCAATAGAAACCGTCCGGCATTCGGCCCGTTTATAACTACAGTCGGGCGGCTTCTGTCAAAGGGACATGAGCAAAGAAGGTCTGCCGACAGGCTTCCGATCAGCGTTCTCTCGGCCAATGGCTGAGAGCTCTGACCTGAGTGTTCGGGGGGCTGTCCCCGTCAGAACACATCAGAACACATTAGGACAACAGGGGAGATTGCTGTACTAACATTCGATTGTTAGTACGTCTGCTCCGACCTGAGCTGTCAGTTTTTTTATTTTTCATTCAGCCTGCTGGGTTGAACGAAAAAAACTATCAGTGTGTTGTAGGCTTTATCCATATAACCAGCTAGATTGGATGAATTGCTTATAGCCATTTATTGCATTCAGACTATCATGAAAAAAAGATTGTGACTGTTATAACTTACTGCATACAATTACTGTTTGCTGGATATTGTTAAATACAACCTATTATTCTTTAAACAGGAGGTAAACCGCTTGTTTTTTTTTTTATTTTTCTGAGCTGGAAAGTAAAGGTATAATTTGCTAGTATGCATCGCAAACGAAGCCCTCGTTATTACCGCTGAAGGCTGCATCCATCTTCATCCATCTTCATCCGTCTTCCTTCCGGGTCCGCAGACTCCGGCTGTGTGACTGGCATATACAGTAATATTATCTCCTAAACAGTGCATGTTTAGGAGATTTTTTACAGTACCTATAGGTAAGCCTTATGCTGGCCATACACTTTACGAAAAATCGGCCGAAAAATCGTTCGTATAGACACTTCGTTCGTTTTTCGGCAAGTTAATGGGCACAAATCAATAATCGTTTGTGACGTTTTTGTGGTAAAAAAACGAACGGGAAGTTTGGTAAATTTCTGCCGAACGTACGATAAATTGCAAGGTTAATGTGTTTCCCGTCCGAACTGTCTGCACTAGGTATATGTAAAAAAAACGAACAAAAAATTTATTCATGTCCACTGAACAATTTATCGGTCATTATATGATGGCACGATTGTTTGCGGTCACGGTCGAACGTTCGTTTTTCGAAAATGGGTTCGGCCGATTTTCTGTATAGTGTATGGCCAGCATTATTGTAGGCTTACCTATAGGTACAATGAATCAATAGGAGTTTACAACCACTTAAATATTGCATATTTGTAGTAATTGCTGGTATTTTAGGGCCAATGAAAATGTAGTCCTTTTGCTGACTAGCTCTATAATTGTATTTCCAGCCTTACTGGTAAAGATGGATTTTTTTATATCTGTTTCTGTTACCAGCTTTAGTTCTATGTACATTTATTATAAACACAGCTACTTAATTATAAATGAAGTTACGCTATATCAGGCATAACCTCCTTTCAGTTATGACACATGCAAGTTGAGTAACTCATAAATCCTAATTATACCAAGGTATTACATTTGTATTTTCTGTTAATATAATATTATAAGCTGTTTAGCTTTATTCTAGTCCTCTAGGTACATTTTGCGTGACTATGATAAATAATGGCTCCTTGCTTTTTTCTAAAGATAGGAAGGGAAGAAAAGATTTGAGTACCGTTAGGTCTGTGTAACAAACAAGATTAAGCTGTACACCCAGGAATATGAAAATTCACATTAGTGGCACTTTCAGAATGCAAAACCAAAAATGGCGGATTTTGGAAATTCTAGACCAAGTGACACTACCATGGGAGCAGCACATCTGAGACTCCAAGATGATTTTACAAATTGTGGCTTACTGAAAAGTATGTTCATGTACAGTATAGCATGCACTCAATACTTGGTAGGGGTTCCTTTTGCGTGAATTACTGCATCAGTGCGGCGTGGCATGGAGGTGATCAGCCTGTGGCACTGCTGAGGTGTTATGGAAGCCCAGGTTTCTTTGGTGGTTTTCAGCTTAACTGCATTGTTGGGTCTGGGGTCTCTCCTCTTCCTCTTGACAATACCCAACAGATTCTCTATTGGGTTTAGCCTAGGTGAGTTTGCTGGCCAATCAATCACAGGGATACCATGATCATTAAACCAGGTATTGGTACATTTGGCAGTGTGGGCAGGGGCCAAGTCCTGCTGGAAAATGAAATCAGCATAAATTTTTTTTGGCATGGGGTTCCCCCTCGAGATCCATACCAAACTCAAAGGGCCTGGTAATGTCGGGATCAAAGTCGTATCCTGTTCATTGATGTCAGACCAGTGTGAACCCAGCCTAAACGCTACTAATAGCGTTTTTTTTCCCTTTTACTGCAGAAATGCTAATAAAACACTAATGCTCCTAAACGCTACTACAAAACGTTATTGCCAGTGGTGTTTTTTTTAGCATACTAGTGTTTTATACATCATGGGTACCCAGAGTTAGGCTAATATTCATTACCTACTGGGTTATATGCCATCTCTAGTTGAATGGACACTGGTAGACAGTCTTGGACAGGAAGTGATCCCCTATATAACCCCTCCCATACAGGAAGTACATCAGTTTTTACCAGTGTCTGCAAGGTGGATGGTCACATTTGTTTTATACAGGCTCAACATGCTTAGGTAAATGGTACCCAAGCCTCGCAAAGAAGACCCAAGATCCTGCGAGGTTTTGCCTGTAATACGACCTTTGGGCGCTGGACCCTGCAAAGTGGAATCCTGGACACCACAGCACTAAGGCATTCCTGCAGGGTGCTGTACAGGTCCAAGGGAGTGGACCCTAAACGTGAAAAGGGTACCCAGTCCTTGAAGGTGCCCAAAAGACAGGAACCCGCCGTGATGGGTTTAGATTGGGCTTTTCGTTTCTAAGCTACCCTGCGCCTGGACAGGCAAGTGAATTACCCTTATTTACTTATTTTGGGGTGTCCCAGTGATTGTAACAATCAGTCAAGCTAGTTAAAGGCTGGACAACTGTGTGCGGTGACCATATGGGGGAGTTTTGGGCTAGCTGTGGGTGTTTGCAAAGTGTACCTTTTTTGCTTCTGTCTGGCTGTTTTTTACCTGTATGATGGCGCACAACGGTGCGCCATTTCGCCTTGGCACACGTACATGCGCAAGAGCACTGCTGTGCTCAGCAGCTTGGCGGCCATGGCGCACGCGGCTTCGCCATGGACGTTGTGCGCACTCAGAGCCGCGCATGCGCCATAGCCTAATCTGGGCGCACAGAGATTTGCGTCATATGCGAATACAGCCACACCTGTTTACCGGGACCTCGCAACCTGCATGCGCACGCATGTGCAGAACGTCCCTGTGCACAGCCAGCTTATTTAAGTTGTGTATGCCAAGCATGCGGTGCTTCCAGAAGACAGCTGTGGGACACAGAGCAGGCTCTGAACCAGGCATTTGCAGCGGTACATTTCTCCTTATCCGGGTCACGTAAGCCAAACGCCTAGCGGTTTTCTGTCTGGGTATTTGTGTCTCCCTTCCCACTATGTGCCTTGCGTGACATTGGTGGTTACCCATTGATTGGCAATTGAGTACTTCTACTCCTCTCAGTGTGTTCAGACAATCCCTGTGGCTGTTTTTTCTTGTGTACCCTGTGCACCAATCGATCATGATTTGTTCTAGATTCCAAGGTAATACTTTGGCTCCTTCCCGTTTCTTTCTTACCTGGTTTCCCACACTATGGGTTGGAACGTGGTCTCCCTTTTGGTTTTAGGCTCTACTGTTTCCTTTTACAGTATCTATTTTTCAACTACATTGAGGCTTCACTTATTATATTGTGTCAACCGCACTTTGTTACCCTTTAAACCATTATTGGTTTATTGTCTATATTTCTGTTAGGTACACTAGACTGTTATGCAGCGTACACATGGTCGGACTTTTCGACCAGACTGGTCTGACGGACCAAATCCGGCGGACAATCCGATCGTGTGTGGGCTTCACCGGACCTTCAGCGGACTTTTCCAGTTGCAAATCTGACGGACTTTTGATTTGGAACATGCATCAAATATTTACATCGTAACTCCGCCGGACCCAGAACTCCGCTCGTCTGTATGCTAGTCCGACGGACAAAAACCGACGCTAGGGCATCTATTGGCTACTGGCTATCAACTTCCTTATTTTAGTCCGGTGTACGTCATTGCGTACGAATCCGTCGGACTTTTGTGTGATCGTTTGTAGGCAAGTCCGTTCGTTAGAAAGTCCATCGGAAGTCCGCCAAAAGTCAGTCGAAAGTCTGTCGGACAGGCCGTCAGACTTTTGTTGCTGAAAATTAAGACCGTGTGAACACGGTATTAATTGTCACATCAACATTCCTATTCATTTTATTGATTCACAGAGAATCATTATTATGTCACCTTTATTCATGGGATACCACACTTCCTGGAAGGCCTGTTCCCCTATAACTTGGCATCACATCTTGGGTTATACCACCTCAGCTCCCGGGATTGATGAACAATCTGGCTGGACCTTAGTCTTCATTGCTTCACAGCTAGACTCCTACTTGTTCCATAGCAGGGTGGGTTACTTTGTTTATTGCCCTCTTTCCATATTATCCCCCTCTCCTATACTGATACCCATTGATAATAATTCTTATCTATTAATATATTTAGATCCGTACACTAGAGGTCGACCAATATGGGTTTTTCTCTGGCCGATGCCGATATTTAGAAATCGCGGCGGCCAATATATGATGCCGATTTTTTTGGGCTGATATGTTGGGCCGATTTTTTTTTTCCCTGCATCTCATAAAATCTAACAGACCCTTTTTAACACTGGAGCATTTTTCAGGTGCTTTTGGGCTAAAAATAGCGCCTGTAAAGTGCCTGCAAAATGGCTCCCCTGCAGTCTCCGTGTGAAAGCCCGAGTGCTTTCACACTGAGGCGATGCGCTGGCAGGACGTTAAAAAAAAAAAGTCCTGCAAGCAGCATCTTTGGATGTATACCGCTCCTCCACCACTCCTGCCCACTGAAATGAATGCGCACCACTGCCGAAGCGCCTGCAAAGCGATTTTCACGGGCACATTTCATCGGCCGCTAGCTGGGTTATAAGCGCCCCGCTAGCAGCCGAATAGCGCTGCTAAAATGACGGTAAAGCGCCGCTAAAACTAGCAGCGTTTTACCGTCAACGCCTGCCCGCTCCAGTGTGAAAGCAGCCTTAATTAATAAGTAATACAGAAAATTTCTTACATTTAAACATTTATTAAACAAAACAAACCTCCAATCAGTTCACTTGTATGTATAATTTAGATTAAAAAAAAAATTATATCTTTAAAAATGAAATACACAAAAACAGGTGATCAAAACTTTTGGACGAAAAAAATGAGCTAACTTTACGGTTTTATTTTTATATTAATTCATTAGTGTATTTTTTCCAAACAAATAGTATTTGAAAGACCGCTGCGCAAACACCGTGTGACATAAAATATTGCAACCGCTATTTTATTCCCTAGGGTCTCTGCTAAAAAAAAATATATATCATTTTTGGGGGTTCTAAGTGATTTTCTACCAGAAAATACAGGATTTTTACTTGTAAGCAACAAGTGTCAGAAAAGATTTAGTCTATAAGTAGTTAAACTGAGAACTCCTCCACACAGAGTTCAGTTCATTGATAAGTAGAAACATTGCATCTCTTCTTGGTTCTTTTATCAGATTTGGCAGGCTGCCCAGAGAGGACAAACAAGTCGCTCCACGGAAGACTTCAGGCAACTTGCATTGACTTCTATTACAGAAGTCATTTGCAAGTCGCGCTGAAGTTATAATCTGCCTTTTTTTATCAGCACAATCGGCAGATGCCGATTAAAAAACGCCAAATATCGATCGGCCGATATATATCGGTCGACCTCTACCGTACACTGCATCTGCTCCTGATATATGGACTTATTCCACGAAACGCGTCAAGCTACTTGATGCTACTCGTGTTTACATTCTAAGAACTACTCTCAACATGTTACTGTATCATACTGTACTATTGTATATGTTTTATATTTTATCTATCCATATGGATCAAAAAAGTCTGGCACTACCATGTGTTACTATGTTATTATGCTATGATGCTTGTATGTATTGCTTGTATGGAATAAAGCATGTTATCTTTATATAAAATGGTTCCCTGTTTATGTTGTACCATTTTATAGCAGTTTTATACTACTATGATTTACCTGCCAGACACATTTGTAACCCATTTACACCGCATAATTCATATAAAGTCCCAAATCCTCTTTTAGTTGGAGCACAGGATTGGTGGCATGATTTCCTCCATCCCGCAGGGTGGCAAGAAGCGTGACAGATCCCCCTCCCCTGAGCCCTCCTAGTTTGGAACAGGAATGGGTTGAGGATGGGGAAGAGATAAAAGCTCAGGATTCTGTGGCGGGCCTGGTGGATAAATCTGCTTCTGAGCAATCTGGACAAGAAGATATCCAGTTGGTGTCTGCCTCTCAGTCGCAGAGGCTTTTGATCCAGACTCTTACCGAGATGGTTCATTATGTCTTTAAGTTGCCTCTTGCAGAGGTTACTGAGCCCCCCTGGTCCTCTTCAGGCCGCCCAGGCTTTCCCCTTACACCCACCGTTGGAACAGGCGGTGTATGCTGATTGGGAACATCCTGACAGGATTTGTGTTCCTCCCTCCTAAAAGGTTTTCCCTTTTTTATATCCCATGGATGAAAAGTTCATTAAGAAGTGGAGCATGCCAGCCGTAGATGCAGCAGTCTCTTCCTTGAACAAGAACTTAACTTGTCCAGTGGATAATGCACAGGGCTTGAAAGACCCTGTTGACAAGAAACCGGAGTCATTATTAAAGGCTTCCTTTTCATTGGCCAGTTCAACTATTCAGCCAGCTGTTGCAGCAATTAGTATCTGCCAGTCTGTAAAGGATCAGGTCGGGCGACCTGACAGGTCTAACCAGGAGGATGATCTTGTTGAAAATAATACAGATATTTGTCGAGCGCTGTGTTTTTCTGTTAAAGGATTCAATACAGCAGGTTTCTTGTTTGGCTCTCTTGTCTGTACATATATGCGCAGACTTTTGTGGCTTAAGAACTGGTCATCCGAGCTTCCTTGTAAGAAGTTATTGCCAGGTTTCCCCTTTCATGGGGAACATTTGTTTGGTGATGATTTGGACAAATGTATCCCAAAGATTTCCGGAGGGAAGAATTCTCTACTTCCTGTAAAGAGGTGCACCAGGCGTCCACCATTTAAAATCTCAGGGACTGCTTTCCCAGATGTTCCGCCGCCAACAGGGAGCTAGAGCCAGGGGCACTCCGCAAGGCCAGAAAAAGCCCTGGGTCCAAAACTCTTCTAAACCTGGCACCAAGCCCTCCTTTTGAGGGGACACCCAAACTCGTTTGGGGGGAAGACCGCTGCACTTTGCAGTAATTCGGAGAACAGTGGTTCAGGACAAGTGGGTCACCCCGTAGTTACACGCTGGAGTTACGGGGGTTCCCCCTCAGAGGTTTCTAAGATCCAGCGTTCCCTCGGATCCTCCAAAAAGAAACTTACTGTTTCAGGCACTATATCATGTAGTGCATCAAGGAGTGAATGTAGAGGTTCCTGTATCCGAAAGGTGTGCAGGGTTTTATTCAAACCCGTTTATGGTTCAAAAACCAAGCCGTAAAAACCAAGCCGTAAAAACCAAACTGTATGAGTCTTCTAGGAAGGATGGTGTCCTCCTTTGAGTCAGTGCCCTATGCCCACTTCCATTCCAAGCCTATACAACAAGACATCTTGTTGGCTTGGAACAGGAGAAGACAAGCCCTGGTTTATACAATGTTCTTATCGCCTCCAGCACGCTTAAGCCTAAACTGGGGTTGCAAGGTCAGAAGCTGCAAAAGGGAAGATCCTTCCTCCCGGTAACCTGGAGAGTACTGACTACAGAAGCTAGTCTTGCCGGCTGGGGAGCATCCCTAGAGGGGCTCACAGCTCAGGGGAAAAGGTCAAGGACAGAACAGATTCTGCCCATCAACGTGCCGGAGTTACAGGCAGTATGTCTGGCCCTACGGTCCTGGGCAGGGGAACTTCAGGACTGCCCTATTAGGGTTCAGTCCGAAAATGCCACTGCAGTGGCCTAAATAAACCACCAAGGTGGTACTAGGAGTCGTTCAGCTCTGAAGGAGCTAAACCACACAGTCCATATCCCCGGAGTAGAAAACTGGAAGGCTGATTATCATGGCCGCCAGCAGATCTGCCTGGGGGAATGGTCCCTACACCCAGGGGTGTTTCTGGAAATTTGCCAGCATTGGGGATGGCCAGAGGGCGACCTATTGGCATCCAGGGATCCTCTGGCAATCGGGGCAGATGCTCTGGTAGTGCCATGGAGCCAATACTTCCTGGTTTATACTTTTCCCTCCGATCCCTCTCCTTCCATATTTGTTGTGCAGGATTCGGAGAGAGGGGGTTCCAGTCATTCTGATGGCACCAGCCTGGCCTAGAAGGCCCTGGTTTCCGGAGATGGTGAGATTGGCAATAGACGGATCTTGGACGCTTCCACGCCGCCCCGATCTACTGTCTAAAGGGCCTATATTCCACCCCAATTTACATGACGGCATGGCTAGGGTGTTGAAGGACCGTGGCATCTCGGGACCAGTGGTGTCTACCCTAGTAAATGCTAGAAAAGCTGTCACTAGGAAGATCTATCATAAGGTCTGGAAGACTTGTATTGCTTGGTGTAAAGCCAGAAAATCGCATCCTCGGAAATATGTGATTGGTAGAATTCTCTTTTCTACAGTCAGCTGTGGAAATCAGATTGGCTTTGAGTACAATCAGAGGTCAGATTTCAGTCCTGTCAGTATTCTTCCAAAGCCCTTTAGCCTCCCATTCGCTGGTTCAAACCTTTATGCAGGGGGCAACTAGTTTGCTTCCCCCCATTAGATCACCTATGTGTCCTTGGGACTTGAACTTGGTGCTGTCTGTGTTACAGAAACAACAATTTGAGCCTATCAAGGAAATTCCATTAGACTTGCTGTCACGAAAGCTGGCCATCACCTCGGCTAGAAGGGTGTCAGAGTTGGCGGGCCTTTCGTCCAGGGAACCATACTTGATCCTTCACCACGACAGGGTCGTGTTACGACCTGTTCAATCCTATTTGCCAAAAGTGGTGTCAGCCTTTCATTTAAATCAGGACATTGTTTTGCCTTCTTTTTTTCTCTCAGCCTCATTCGGCTGAAGAGAGACGACTGCATTCCTTGGACGTTGTCCGGGCAGTCAAGGTTTATTTGTCTAGATCTGTGGAGATCTCAGGATCAGACTCCTTTTTTGTTTTACCAAAAGGACCCAAGAAGTGGCAGGCGGCTTCCAAGGCTTCCATTGCCAATTGGGTCCATCAATTGGTCATTCAGGCCTATGGTCTGAAACGTAAAGCTCCTCCCTTTAGGATGAGAGCTCATTCTACCAGGGGTGTAGGAACCTCCTGGGCTTTTCCCCATCAGGTATCTGTGGCTCAGATTTGTAAGGCTGCTACCTGGTCTTCAGTGCATATATTCACAACATTTTATCAAGTGGATGTTCGAGCAGCCGAGGTTTCGGTTTTCAGCTGCAGTGTACTGCAGGCTGCCATATAAGGTCAGATGGCTAGGGTGTCTCCCTCCCCTCAAGGCTATTGCTCTGAGACGTCCCAGTAGGTAATGAATATTAGCCTAACTCTTAAAGTCCTTTTCTTTGAGTACATCATGGGACACAGATCCCTCCCCATCTTTTTTGAGGATTCAGTGCTTGCTACAAAACTGATGTACTTCCTGTATGGGAGGGGTTATATAGGGGATCACTTCCTGTGTAAGACTTTGTCTACCATTGTCTATTCACCTAGAGATGGCGTATAACCTAGTAGGTAATGAATCTTAGCCTAACTCTGTGTCCCACGATGTACTAAAAGAAAAGGATTTTACAGGTAAGTATTACAAAAAAATCCTATTTTCTTGCACAGTATATGACAATACCAAATCGGCTTAGAACTTGTCTTGTGATCGACCTCAGCAGCTGTGTTAAAGGTTACAGCTCATGTCCAAGCAGATTAGAAGAGGTTTACAAATGAAGCATTGTGGATAGGAGTAGTTTCAACTGTAGACTGAATATTTTCGTGAGCAGTGTCTTATGTGTTCAGACCACAATAATCTTATTCAGACCTAGCCATTAATTTTTCATATTTGTTAGTAAATTAGAGGGTTTTTTTTTTCTGGTGTATTCACTTACGATAAATGATATATTAATGATGGTGGAATTTCATGGTGTTGATTTTACTACTGAACTCCAAACTCTTTGTTCTTGCTTCCCCCATTACATGTTATGTGAAATTTCATCAGATTAGCATAAAGGTCTTCTGTAAGGCCCTATTCACACCTAAGCAGAGCGATTTTTCAGGCGTGTTTATTTTTAGAGTTTTGCAAGTGTATTACGAGCGACAAAATGCTCAGTTAACATGGACCATTAAAATGAGTGGGACTTTGTTGAGCGTATTAGGGCTACAAGCTTAAAGCAGAAAATCGCTAAGGTGTGAACAGGGACTAACTGTTTTGCTGCAGGGCCTTACCTTCCATTTTGCAAACTGCCATTTACAGTACAGCCCACCAAAAGAAATGAATGGTGCTGCAATGCGCAGACTGTAGAGGAGGCCAAGTCAGTGATAAGATTGCTGGATTACAGCTGTTGGTATAAAACCAAACTGCTTGCACTCAAGGGGAAGGTGGGCAAGTTCACTCAAGGCATACCTTAGATGAGAACAGTTTTGGTTGCTAATGTGCTTAGCTGACAGAACAGAGGATGTAGATACTTTTGGCATCAAAGGTATGGATTTTAATGGACCCATGGATCTTCTGTTCAAAAACAAATAAAACGCATTGTACCCAATGTAACAATACTTATAAATGGTTTATTTCTAGTTTCTATCCATTTGTCAACAATAATAGCAACTACTGTCAATGGTAGTTAATTTCTGAGTAGTAACATTGAAAATGCATAATACAGATGTCCTTGTCACCTGAGAAACAATTAGCTGCTGTGTATAGCATAAATGAAATGTGCACATTTTTCTTGGAAGATGTACAGTAGGATACATTCTATGTGCTTGCCAAATGATAAGAGAATAATTGTAATTACATTTGTAAGTGTAGTTCTATTAAAGTGCACTTGAAGTCCTCAAGTTGCAAAGAGACAAAATTATTCCCCAAGGCCTTTTGTAAAATGTTCAGTTTAATTCACTGGTATGTATTGATTCCAACTGTTCACTGAATTTTGATTTATAGCCCTGTTAGGTCTAGAAATGCAAGCTATTTCTAGAATCCCAGAATAGATAAGTCGTTTACCCCAATGCTAAAACACTCAATTAACATTGCATGCAATATGAAATGTAAGTTATTAATAAGTGCATGTAATGAAAGATGGTAAACCATTGTGGCATTGCTGCTGTCACTGCTATTTATTACAAAGCAAGCAAGCCATTGCGCTAATGATTCTCTTTCCCTCACATGTGTGATATAGAAATTTTAAATGCAGCACAGCTATAACCTATACTAACTACGACACGAGAGCTAATAATACTGCGTTTTCCATGCCGGGAATACTCAGGTGTAATGGTTTTTTATTGCTGTATCTGTCTGTCTAAGGTTTTTTTCCTCTGTCCTTTTAAGAAACTGAAAGGAATCACTTGGCTAGGACCACAGCCAGCATTAAAACCTGAGACTGGTTCCTACCTTCCCCAAAACTTAAAATAAAAGTGACTGCTGTAATACTACAAAACATATGTGAAAAAAAATGTCTTGCATGTTTTGATTGTGTAATTGCAAAGCGCTCATCCCTAGTGCCTGCATTGCTGGATGGTGGAGGAAAGAAAAAATCATAATAAAATTACCCCGACACTGTATAAAGTTGCAGAGAGCTCTTAAATTTCTGAGACCGAGACTTTGTAAAGGGGAACTTGGCGGCAAGCACAAGGAACTGTTTGTCCTGTTTCCGTCATCATCTTTCCCTCCTTTCGTGAACAGTAAACAGTACTCTGCAAACGAGTGAACAAGTTCTAAGCCGCAGGCTCGCAAAGCATCTGTACTTCAGCAGCCATCTGAAGTGCTTGTGTATCTGCATTCGGCCCTGTAACTATAGTGAATCAATAAACAGTCCCTGTGCACACAGAGGAGAAACAGGGGCTGCTGTGCCAGTGTGGAGCAAACGCTCATTAGCGGGCCTTGTTAATATCAACATAGGAAATATGAGTAGATCCTGTTTTGATGCTGCTGATCAGATGTATTCTGCCTTGCTAACATGCAGAACACAGAGGATACTTTGAAATATTTTTTATTGAAGTAGCTCACAGACGATTTAAAGCTGAACTCTGGTACAAAAATGTTTATTCAAATATACTGTACTCAGTAACCAAAAATATTTATTTATATTGTGTGCACCAAATGCCAATGCAAACCCCCTTAGTAAGTAGTATTACTTTGCAGTGACATTATCAATGTGCTGCACATATCCTGTACAAAGAGGGGCACAGGAGGTCCAACCCCTAAAAGGGCTGCTTGGGGAAAGATATGGGATGGATCTGGGAGATAAGAACAGTCTTCTTGCACAACGACAAAGAGACCTGCAGTGACTGGTCTAATACAGGGAGCTCCTGCACAAACAAAGTTAAAGGCTGGGTTACTGCATAGATCTAGAAGAAATAACCAAGGTACAAAAAGGGTACGAGTAGGCGTGACTCTTGTATTTAGACAATATTTGCTTATTCTGAAGTACAGCTTTATATTTAATTTATATTTCAATATTTAAGGTATCTGAGTACCATAAATATAATTTATTTGTACAGGAAGCAGGAGTTGACTTATGCTGGCCATACACTATACGAAAAATCGGCTGAAATTCAGTCATTTAGACAGTTTGTTCGTTTTTCGGCCAGTTAATGGGCACAAATCCGCAGGGATATTTTTGAGTCAAAAAAACAAAGGAAAAGTTTGGATATTTTCTAACGAATGATAAATTTAAAGGTTAATGTGCTTCCCGTCCAAACTGTTTGCACTGGGTATATGTGAAAAAACAAACAAAAATTGATTAATTTATGTCCACTGAACGACTTATCATCATTACATGATGGCACTATAGTTTGCTCCCATGGCTGAATGTTCGTTTTTCGAAAATGGGTTAGAACCTTTTTTCGTATAGTGTATGGGCCAGCTTTTCTAATATCTGATGGTTCTTAATGTTACTTGTTCAGAGATTTCCTGTTTTTAGGGTGACTTATTTTTCCTCAGTTTCCAATTTTGCGCCATATTTGTCACTCTTGTCCTGTGGGCCTCTGCAGGTCATGGACTACTGTTGGCAACACAGCACTGGAGTACATGCATGTAGACTGGAAACCCCTAGAAGCTGCTGCAGTATATCATTAGCAATGCTGAACAAAGGATGAACAAAAAGGTCAAAACACAATTCTTTTATAAAAAGGCAATTGTTTATGATACAGAGTGCTTTAGCAAACTAAATTCATTCATTTAGGGTGTACATGAGTTAGGTGTAGTTTGTCAGGTATTTGTATATCAATGTAATGTATGTCATTTTCCTTTTTCTTAATACCATTGTTTGTATCTCTTTTTTTGAGTCTTGTGTAATACACATGTACCCTAAACAGCATTCAGTCGGATCTGCCAGAAAAGTTGTGGATGGTAAAAAAAACTTAATTGTTAGCCTGCAATTTCAACAGCTACTGTATGAGTGAAAATGAGTTGTGAGCCGCAGGTTGTTCATTGTTCTTGTAGTGTGGAAAATGTTTTGTTGAATTAATAACCACTGTTTACAGCTAAAGCTGGCCATAGATGGGTAGAATTTAGAATAAAAACTCTTAGGAAAAAGTTCACTTTTCTAATCCAATTAGTGGATCAAATCGACGTACATTTTCAACTGCAGCAGTGTATGTGGTTTTCCTTGGTAAAGTTCATTCACTCCAAAATCAAATGTTAAAAGCAAACAAAACTTTCGAACAGCAAACAAATGTTTTGAGAATCTTTGTACAAATTTTCCGAAGGCTCCATTCACACCTGAGCATATCGATTTACTGGCGTTTTTTGGTTTTTTTTTTTAAGCCTTTTTTTTTTTTTTTGCAGCTTTTTACAAGCTTTTTTAAAGAAGTGTATTACAACCATTTTACAGCTTCATGTGTTTTTGTTTAGCCAAAAGAAAGCACTGGGTGGGGGAGAGAAAATTGGGGGTGGAAAGCTGCTATCTGGGCGTTTTTACGAACGTTTTTCTGCGTTTCCCAGGCGTTTCTATTTAAGTCTAAGGGGCCAAAAACTTTTGTAATCTGCCAAAGAAGCTCATGTATTTTTTTGAACTTCAGCATTTTTCTTCAGGCGACAGAACACTCAGATGTGAACAGGGGCCATTGAAATGAATGGGATTTTGCTTGTTGGGCGTTTTGGAGCCGAGTGTTTTACAAGCTGAAAAATGCTCAAGTGTGAACAGAGACTAAGGCTCCATGCACACTGGCTTAAAAATCGCTGCTACTTCAGGCATTTTGTGTTTTGCCTGTAGAAGCAGCTCAATCTTATCCTATGTATCCATGCACATTGGGACGATTTCAGGCATATTTTAAGCTCAACGTTTAGAGGCAGGAAAAAAACCCTTCTGGCTTGCGTTTCTTATTGGAGTTTACTGGCAGAAAAAAACGCATAACTCTCAAACTCGTCTAAACTTTGTACAAAAAAATGCTCTATATGAGCGTTTTTTTCTGCCAGGAGAACTGTAATTTTTTTTAAAGCTCCGTGTGCATGGGGCCTTAGGCCGCCGTGAAAACGCTGAACGCGCGGCACAATTTTGCCACGCAGCAAATTGGGGCAAAATCGCGGGTCACGTGACGCCCAAAAGGAGTAATGGCATTGTAAATGCATGACGTGTTTTGCCGCGGTTTGGAATCGCGGCAAAACCGTCTGCGATTACAAATGCCTAGGTGTGAATGGAGCCTAATACTTTTCCTAAGCATTTTCATTCAAAATTCTCTCCATCTATGGTCCACTTAAGGAGGACATCAGTGATGTCATGATAGACACATAACATAAAAAATAGAACTTTTATGTAATACATCATTGATGAGTCCCTGTGAAGGATATTTTTGCTGCATTTGCTGTCATGTGTTTCTAGTGTGGCTTATGAATGCTAAACCTACATAAATAAAACTACTTTAACCCTAGTTGAAATAAATAATTTCTGCATCTGTCTTGCTACTCAATTGTCCATAGCAAGTTAAGGCCCCTTTCTCACTGGCCGGATACAGTTTTCTCAAAAGGGGATCTGTCCGTTGATCCCCTGCTGAGTAGAGTGGGCATGTGTCAGATCCATTTCCATTCTTGTTTATGTAGAGCCCTATGGGCCAGTCGGATGTAAACAAACTGGCTGTCCATTTACACGTGACTGCCCTCCGACCGGAAAGGATCCCCTTTCCATTTGTTTTTGCTGGATTGGATTGGAGGTGAGCAAGTGTAAACAGATACAAGTCCGTTTACATCTTCTGCTCCATAGAGTTAAATGGGGGGTCCAATCGATCGGGTCTACCTGAAAAGCGGACTGCTTGTGTGAAAGTGGCCAAGAGTATGCATGACCTTTTTAGGGACATGGAAACTTTGTTTCGCTGATATTATTATTACAAGTCAAATATGCTTATACCCTTCTGTTTCAGTTTCACAAGAACTATTATGTCACCCTCCCAATTTAGAATCTGTAAGAAAAGAACAAAGTGCAGTGCTTGGTGACCTACCTTGCATTGGTCTTAATTAAGGTCACTATGCGTTGCAGCATTTTATACAGCAACATTCCATACTGCACTTCTTTACCAAGTAAGCTAATTGTAGTGATCTGTGTGTGTTGGTGACACCAAATTTTTTATTGCACTTGCAATATCATAATGCCCTCACATTATATAACGACAACAATACACAATATGCAGCAAAGGAAAAACACATATCGGGAGAGGTAAAGGTGCTGCTCACCCCAATAATACAAAACGAGAAGGTTCCCCCAGAAGTGGTTTTTAGGCAGCAAGGTAAATGATTGGGTTGAGTATTATGTAAAGAAAAATATTTTATTCAAAGGATAATGACATAATTAAAATATGAGCTCTAGTAGGAGAATAAAAAACTATTCCAGATACAAAATTGCAAACAAAAAGTTATACGGAAAAACATTACATATCAGAATGTCAGTGGTATAACTGGCTGACGCGTTTCAACCCATATACATTAGGGTCTTCAGAGGTTCAGTTTGATAGGAGAAATATTGTAGACATACATGTCAAATTTTTACACATAATGTATGAAACACAAAGTATATGGAATACAAGCATGTGATATATTTACCCAGCAAGACATGTATCCAGGAAGCAGAAGCCTCCTACATAGAGGTCCCTTAAATTCTCTTTCCAAAAAAGATCCTAGCCCGCTCCACAGTCAGACGGCAACCGAAAGAAAGAGAAATATCTTGGAGTATGGCTTACCTGCAGTCACACGCCTGAATGCCCCCCAGAAGGTAGGCAGGCGAGGTGGGTCGCACCTGTAGCAGATACCCAAACAAGAATTTTAAATGGTATGTCCACAAAATAAATGAACAAGAACCAAATATATATGCACAATATAAATATGCACGTATATAAATGTATATAATTAGGAGGTCAGAGTGGTCTAAGCAAGAGCTATGCAGTATTGAAGTGAACTTCATATAGTGTTTAAATAATGTATAATGAAATATACGTGAACATAAGTGCATGAGTAAAGAGGAGAATGAAATTAATAAAAAAACAAAAACAAGGCACAAAATCGTGCATGTGTGAGTGGCAGTGGTGAAAATAAATTGGAAAAAAAAACAAGAGGCAAATGGGTGAAGATTGATGAAAGAAGATGAATCTGAGAAGTGAATTAAAAGGAAGTGAAACGGTAAGAAAAGTCCAAGGTGCAAAGGTGTGATGCATGTGAGTATGAGTGGTGTGAAAGGGAAAATATATATGAATGTGTGAAGGTGAAAGGGGAAAAAGTGAAGGAACAAGGAAACCGGGGAGCAAAACCAAACAAACACCTCAAAAAAGGGGGGAAACTGAGTGAAAGGTGATAAAAAGTGAGAAATGAAAAAAAAGTTTTTACCTTATTAGTAATGTGTTGAAAACATATATAGGGACAATATAGAGACCACGTAGCTATAGCCCAGACTGAAAATAGCCTCAAAGGCTTGCAGGCTCTATGGACAATGATACACAATATGTATTTAAGTGACTACAGTAATGGATGGCTTGTGATTTTTTTTTTTTTTTTTTTTAGTTCATTATGCCAATATGTACCAGGAAGTATCAGTTGCAGAAGTCTTCAGTATGTTGAAAAATCTACCAATCCATAAGTATGATAAAACATCTGCCAGATATTTCAGTATAAAAGATTGGTCCCAGATGGATGATAATCATGCGGAGAACCTATAAGCGAACTGTTTGTGTGTTTTTGTTTTTTGTTTTGTTTTTTTAATGTGCTAGTTATTTTGTTGGGACCAGGGACACCTATCAACTTTCCAAACGTAATAAAGCAATATAACTGATATTTACAATGGCCCAGAACAGTCATTCAATATTTCTTTACATTTTGGCTTGTATGCATCCTGAACTGTAAAGGAGAGATGAATATTTATTTAGATCCAGGCTGAAAACAAGAAAAGCCTCAATGTTTCATGTAGATGTTCCTTCTGCATTCCACAGTTGGCTTTCTAAATCTAGAAGAATGGAGCAATATGCATGGCTTAGTTTGTCCTATTGGAGAGTTGCCTTATTCCAGCAGTATAAACTCTAGAATGGGCCAGTGATGAAGGTTTTCACAGCACAGTAAAGCTCGGTTCACACTAGCTGTGGTTGCAGGGAACAGCAGGAGGTCCGGTGCAAATCTGGTCCAAATTTTTGCCTGAATTCAGACCTGAAATGGAGCCAAAGATGCACAGGACCCTTTTCCAGTGGGCTCTGCGGCCGCCCTGGAGCTGTGTGAACTGGCTCCTTTGAGAGCCGGTCACAGTCTCCTGTCAGGCGAGTTGAATGCGGGGAAACCTGCATCCAATTTGCATCAATGTGAACCCAGTTATACTGACCAAATTTGCCCTGCATACCTAACGCCTGGTTCACACCTATGCAGTTTGATTTTGATACGTTTCTACAGTGCTTTTTGCGGTGCATTTTTTTTAATGCATTTTGCGTTTTTTATGTTTTTATTTTTTTGTCCAATTTGTTGTTGGGCAGATAAAAAACTGCTAAATGCATCAAAAACGTCTAGCGTCTCAATTGAAGTCTGTTGAACCAAAAACGCACCTTTTTGCATTTAAAAAGGTCTCCGGCCCTTTCCAAAAATGCAGTGGCTGAAAAAAGCACAGATGCGAAAGTGTGCCCTAGGAAACTATATTAAAAGCACATAGGTGTGAACTAGGCCTTAAAAATGTTACCCCAACATTTCATATTCCTGATATGGGCCTGCTGTACCATGTACTTTTGTTGCTTCCTTTGTGTGAGATCTCCGGTGTTCCTGCCAGTCCCCATGCTCTCCCCTATTCAAAACTGACCACACAGGCATGAGAGCACAGCAAGGTGGTTTTCTGGCTGTGCTTTGGAACTCAGCTTGCTCTCCAGTGAATACACAGCCATTCACTGGGAAGATCAGTGTGCTGCTGTTTCGCCTCCCCTCAGCTCTTTGAGCTTCTTATGCAGCTGAGAACAGACTGTATGTTAAAATGGGAAAAAATCATTTATATAGTTTTTTTTTTTTTAAGTATACATGTATTGCCTTTCATTTTTTTTAGTTTAAACTTAATGGGTTGTTTTGCAAAGGTGAGGGCTTGCATATACTTTAATATTGTAAAAAAATAAAGCGTGCTTTAAAAAAAAAAATACAGTAATCCTTTTCTTTTTTAAAATAAGGTTTTGCTTTAATGATGCAGGTAAATGACAACAACATTTTATCTTTGCTTTTCCATGTGCTGCTAAGTCACCTTTTCAGGAAATATGCCGTACTTGAGACAAAAGAGTATTCATTAGGTCTCCAAATTGTTTTTCTCCTTTACTGGAAAATATAATTCTTGCAATTTTGCCTTCGCTTACAGTTACATGAATATATTTAACAATTGTGCACCCTTTCTTATCTGCTTTTAGTGATCTGATATTTTTATCAGTTGTTTCCTGTTGTCAAAGGAAATATGATATCTGTCTTCGTGAAACAAATAAGATAAAATCTCTTGAACAGTTTATATGCTACCGTTTATGCCTATACTGATCATTGACGAATGATGTAATATGGATAACGTAATGAAAGGCCTAAAGGTCGGCTGAAGCTTAGTATCACCTTTTAGGGGGCACTTTAATAGGCATGTTGGGGTATAGATCTAAAAACAGATACTTCTTGAAATGGATTGCAACAATGTTTGTTAGTACAGGCTGATTTAAAAATATATATATTTTAAAGAAAACTGTAAGCTGTTTGCCACACCGGCTTCCTGTTTTCATACCTAATAATAATGCTGCACACTGTTTTAATTAGAGGTGCGCATCTTCACTGGTCATTCGTTTTGATTATCCTGTCAAGGATTCTGTTTGATTACTGCCCATGGGTTTCATCAAAAAATTCAAGCAGTCGGAGAGATATCACATTGTATCTCCTCTTTAACTCCCTAAATGCTGGATAACCGTGCTGCAATTGCACACTTGGCACCTGCCATGCGACTTTGGGGAAGGCTCCTGTGCAATTTTTGTGTGATTTGGCCCCATAGAATATGTAAAACCATATTGAAAAGGCAACCAAAGTCGCATGAGTTGCACAACGTAATCGCACTGCAATTTGTCAAACATCGAATCACAGTAGTGTGAACTGAGCCTTAGAGCTGCATATACCCGCATACCGTTGTATCCTGTGATTCATTTGTACATGTGGCTCCATGCCACTGTGGCTTCTGGGCACCAGAATACAGATGTCTATTATGTTATACGCCCCACTACATTCATGTACATGACCAATGATGGGGATGCTCCTCGGTTAGACAGCCCCATACTGGGGACCTCTGCCTGTAGGGTCTAGTAATCCCTAAAAATCATCAGGTAGGTGGGCAGGGGAGGGGTGGACGCTCCATCATCAGCAAAGCCTGACGCAGGAATAGAGCCCAGTCATCATGGCGACCGGCCACAGACCCAATAAGCAGAATCCCACATTCACATGTGGTGAATAATATAAAAGCATCCCATTTGCTCCATCATTCCCATCACAGGACATCTCCAGGGCCCTTCTCCGCATTAAGACTCCATCTGTGCCCCCCCAATGCACCCGGACATGTTACACTGTGGGGAGAGCCCCCCGTCAGGCCCCACACTCACCAGACACCACCAGCACCTCGTTGGTCCCCACTTTATAACAGTTCCCCATGACTCAGAGCGGCTGGGTTGTTCCCCAGTACAGATATTCAGATGAGTTTTCTCCGCTGCCTCCTCTTTCACCAAAACAACGAGCCATCCTTCTGTCACTGTCCACTCACACGTCTGGCCGAGGCGGCGTCCGCTAACTGGATGGTCCCCCCTCCTCCATTGCCTGCCCCTACTACAGCACATACTTGCCCAAGCAGAGGGGACGGGGCTGCTGGTGAAAGTGTTAAAGGGCAGGTCGTGACAAGGGACACAGAGCTGGTGGCCAAGTCATGCACTTGCCATTCAGCTGGTTTCTGCATCAAGGCTGCATCACTATACATCAATGCACGGATTATTTTCAACACCCCTAGTTTTTATAAGCTAAGATGAGAATTTTAGACATTAAATCACTGTCGTTTTGTTTTAGAAATCCTGACAGATTTGTTAATAAATCCAGTTAATAAATCCAGCTACACCATGTGGCATAAGCACGTTTCTGAAGACAATACAGTGTAGTGATTGTAACTGGTAGCCAGCTTGAATGTTGTCTGGACCACTCAAAATTGCAAAATAATTGACAGTTATTGCAGCTGGGTATCCAGAGTGTAGGGAATGCTTTAAATGGCTAGCATTAGTGTATATTACCCTATTCATTTATTTTTTCTTGGTGTGTCATCATTTTCATGTACTTGAAAGTACTTTTTTGATCCTGACAGTCACCTTACATCCTTGCTCTAAACTGACCGCACATAGCACCGGAGCTGATCTGTGTGAGCGTAGTCAGTTTTCTTCCTTTGGCTGGCCATTCAGAGGTACAGAACACTATGCAGGCACAACAGCATGCCTGTATAGAGTAGTTTATTCAGCCCAACACCCCTTGACCATTCACAGCCTGCCTCTGGTAGACCCCCCCCTCCTATTTACAGCCTGCCTCTTGAACAATCTCCCTGCCCAAGCACAGCTTGTATCTTGCCTCAGGCTGAAAAGACTGCAATACAGGCACTGTACAGCTTCCTGTAACCCCGTTCCCCAAAATCAGGAAGAGAAGCTGCATGGTCACATGACAGAACTTTTTAAGCTTGTAAAAATGTAAGAAGCAGTTATGGTGCCTGTCTTTTTGTTTTTTTTAATGATCATCCAAGCCTAGATCAGCCGTAGACTTTCGATTTAAATCGGCTTAGTATATGCTAGAGGCATGAAAAAACAAAAGATACGCAGAGTCTTATGGATAGTTTTTCTTACAATTAATGAAAAGCCTTTCATCTCTTCTGAGTCAAACCTAAAGCTTTGCAATACTAAGCTCAGACTCTGCTGATTGGATAGTCCTAGCTCTAACTCTGCATGGAGTTTGTTAGACCTTCAGAAAGACCACTGCTTTAACAAAATGCTTTTGGGGGACAGGCTTTTCTACTCAGGCTGTGGCTTTCCAACAAAAACACCTGTATGATTTGCACAAGTTGGTTTTCATGCACCTAAAATGTGTTTAGCTGATTTAAACTGAAGACTCTAAATATGCCATGTGTCAAGTAGTGCAAATTGAATCCCCCCAACGCTGTTTCCAAAGAGCTGAAATCAACTTTATTGTTCCAGCATGAGCACAGAACATTCCATTCAGCTCTTTTTCAGACACTTTTTTTCTCCCTTGTGGAGCGTCACTGTAGAAACTGTTCTACGATGGAGCCCTGCCAGCGGTGCAAAACCGGTCAAAAGGAGGAGCTAGGTAAAGTGTTTTCTGTTGTTGTTGCTTTTAGTTCTTTAGGAACAGCGCTGTACAGCCTTGTTATGGAGTGAATGATTACATTGGGAAATGATTGACCTGGAAATGTGGGCATCTACGCCGGTAATGTTTACAGAGGAGACTTGACTTCAGACTGGTGCTGGGACACAGAGTCAGTACTAGACTGCAATGTGTAATTTTTTTTTATTTTTTTATAAGAAATAGATTCGTGTCAGTAATGATTGCCTTGTAAATTTGTCTACATCACTAGAAATGCTTGTATTTTATCAATTAGAAAATGTGTCCGTTGTAAAACGTGGCCATTATTACATTTCATGTAGTTCTTTTTTAGTGGAGCCATTCTGTCGTATTCATTGCCTGGTCCTTTCTGAGGTCAAGGAAATTGGCACTTTTTCTGGTTTATATGTGCGTGTTTTTTTTAATGTTTGTAGTTGTACTATACTACCCTTTTCAGCTACTGAAAATTCATATGTGGTAATATAAATGTAGAAAAACATAATTTATTTCCCATGATCATAAACAATTTTGAGACTCGGCTTCAGGCATTGGCCTACATTGCATATATTAGGCATAGTTATAAGTGCTTGGGGAATTTTCTCAGGAGATTAGATAGGTGGAAAATGTTGCTCATAAAAAAAAAAAAAATTAAGTCTGTCTAGTGCCCAGTTCAAACATTCGTTGCTATTCCTAGAGCAAACCAATTATGAGTTTTCCCTTGAACATATACAAGACAGGTTAAAACATTTCCGCCATTGATAAGAATCTCTTTATTGCAGTCTTTTTGTATCCCTTTGTCTCTGGCTCTGCTTTATCATTTCCACTGAGTTTATATTAAGTTCACAGTTTATTACACCTTGTTTCTGGGTGTGTTTTCTAAGAACATTAACTGTCTGTTAAAGCTTGCCCATTGTATTTGTGTTGAACTGGGAATGAAACTGCAAAGGCCACCCACTTCAATTGTCATTGAAAGTTAAATACTATTCTAAATGTGCAAGTATTTAATATTTTACTGCAGACTGAATATGATTGTGTAACATCATTAAAGCAGTATATCTATTTCTTTTTACATACTGGTAACCCCTGGCTTACATTGGCCTCATTCACAAAAGGTGTGTTTTTTTTTTTTTTTTTTTGTTTGTTTGTTATTATAATATATAAAGCTCTCCTTGCAATTGCCAGGCACAACCTATCTTTCAGGATGAATGAATGTAGTGAGCCAAATTACATTTGGAGTTGATTTACTAAAGACAAATTCCCTTCGATTTATGTATGTGGTTAAATTTCACTTTACAAGGAATACTGAATTATTGTTATTATTTTTGCTTTCAGTGATTGGGTGATTTAAGTCAGCAGAGTGTCACCTCAGTAAGCTAAGTGAAAATTCCCTTGCAGAATTAGCAGCCTATCTGTCTTTAGTTAATCACCCCTAAATGTCCCAAATTTGACCTGTGAAGTCTAGGGTGTGCCAGACACAGCAGTTATACTGTTCATGTAAACTCAGCCTATATCTTTATGCAATCCCTTGAAAGTCAGATAGTTACCATAGACACTAGTATGTTGTGATTATTAAGATGCCCATTTAATTATATATATATATATATATATATATATATATATATATATATATATATATATATATATATATATATATATATATATATATTTTAAACTATCTGCTCCCTGCTGATACCGCTGCTTATGGTGATTATATTTAAACTGCTTCTCTTCCAATTTCAGTGAATGGCCACGTGTCTTATTAAACTCCCTTTTCACTCAACAGTTTTTTTTATTATGCTAGGGTCACCAGTAGGATATTTGTGGATCGCTATCATATCCCCCCTCAAACGTCTCCCCTTTAATGCTTGTAGTCTTTTCCCATAGCTGAGGTTTTCCAGTCCCTTTATTAGTTTTGTTGCCCTTTTCTGAGCTCTTTCCAGTTCCAGCACATCCTTCTTGAGGACTTGTGCCCAGAACTGGACGGCATAGTCGAGATACGGTTGTACTAGTCTTGTAGGGTGGGAGAGTTATTGTTTTATCCCTTGAGTAAATCCCCTTTTTGATGCATGCTAGTATTCTGTTGGCTTTGCTTGCAGTTTCTTGGCATTGAATGCCATTGCTGAACCTGTCATGTACTTCCTCAAAGAATGATAATAGGTTGGTCTGGCATGCATGATTCTTCATGAATCAATGTTGATTACTGCTAATGACACTGTTTTCATCAGCAAAATCTTGGATATCATTGCTTCCAATAGCTTGCATACTATTGATGTTAGGCTGATTGGCCTGTAGTTTCCGGGTATATATTTCTGCCCTTTTTAAAATATTGGTACCACATTGGCTTTTCTCCAATCGGTTGGTACCATTCCAGTCAGTACACTGTCCATAAAAATCCGGAACAATGGTCTGGCTATCACCTGACTATCGCCTGACTGAGTTCCTTAAGGACCCTCGGGTGTAAGCCATCTGGTCCTGGTGACTTATTTATGTTAAGTTTTTTTCAAATATATTTCTAATACTGTCTTCTGTTAGCCATTAGTGTGTATTCTGTGAAGTGTTAGAAACATTACAGTCTTGGTTACAATATCCCCCTTTTTTCTTTGTGAAAACTGAGAAGAATGCTTTCAAAACCTTTGACTTCTCTTTCTTTTGTAACCAAATTCCCTTCATCATCCTTTATGGGGCCAATATGCTCTGGCCTCATTTTCTTACTGTTAATGTATTAAAAAAAGTCTCATGATTTTTCTTACTCTGCTCCGCTATGTGCCTTTCGTGTTATGCCGAATCAACCTGTGATCGCTGTTTCATAAGTTGCCCCGTATTTCCACAACTGCAATCAGGTCTATGATGATTGTAATCAGTCGGTCTAATAATGCATAATAATGCATTGTCTCTTGTTGGTGCGTTCACCAACTGACCAATGAAATTATCCTGCAGGTCATTTAAGAAATAACGGGCCTTAGATGAGTGAGCGGTTCCTTCTGCCCAGTCTATATCTGGATAATTTAACCACTTAAAGACCAGCCTCGTTTTGGATTTTAGGTGTTTACAAGTTTAAAACAGGTTTTTTTGCTAGAAAATTACTTAGAACCCCCAAACATTATATATTGTTTTTTTTCTAACATCCTAGAGAATACAATAGCGGTCATTGCAATACTTTTTTTTGCACCGTATTTGCGCAGCGGTCTTCTAAGCGCACTTTTTTTGGAAAAAATTCACTTTTTTGAAAAAAAAAATAAGACAACAGTAAAGTTAGCCCAATTTTTTTTTATATTGTGAAATATAATGTTACTCCAAGTAAATTGATACCCAACATGTCACGCTTCAAAATTGCGCCCGCTCGTGGAATAGCGTCAAACTTTTACCCTTAAAAATCTCCATAGGCGACGTTTAAAAAATTCTACAGATTGCATGTTTTGCGTTACAGAGGAGGTCTAGGGCTAGAATTATTGCTCTCACTCTACCGGTCGCGGCGATACCTCACATGTGTGGTTTGACCACCGTTTTCATATGCGGGCGCTACTCACGTATGCGTTCGCTTCTGCGTGCGAGCTCGTCGGGACAGGGCGCTTTAAAAAATTTTTTTTTTTTTTTTTATTATTTATTTTATTTTATTTATTTTTTCACTGTTTTTAAAAAAAAAAAATTTGGATCACTTTTATTCCTATTACAAGGAATGTAAACATCCCTTGTAATAGAAAAAAGCATGACAGGTCCTCTTAAATATGAGATCTGGGGTCAAAAAGTCCTCAGATCTCATATTTAGACTAAAATGCAAAAAAAAAAAAAAAAAAAAAAAAAAAAAGTCGTTTAAAAAAATGACACTAAAAAAATTTGTGCCTTTTAAGAGAGTGGGCGGAGCCGTCGAATGACGTCGCTCCGGCCGTCACATGGTATGGAGACGGGTGGGGGCCATCTTGGCCTCACTTGTCTCCATACCTCAGCAGGGAAAGGACCCGATCGCCTCCGCCGTTACCGACGGCTCCGGTAAGCGGCGGAAGGCGCGGGAGAGCGGCGGGAGGGGGGGTGGCACCTCTCCCGCCGCCGATAACGGTGATCTCGCGGCGAACCCGCCGCAGAGACCACCGTTATCGTGTACAGAATCGCTCACTGTAAAGATGGATATCTCGGTTGTGGCAGCAGCTGCTGCCGTTACCGAGATATCCATCTTCAAAAAAATGACGTATATATACAGTGAGCGGGGCTTAGGTGGTTAAAATCCCCCATTATAATAACACTGGCCTTCGTTGGCGCCATTCCTAGCTGTGATGGGAGGTCTGCCTACTCCTCCTCCCTCAGGTTAAGGGGCCTGTAGCATATGCCCAGTATTACTTTCCCATTATTTTTCTTCCTTTTGGAGCTACACCCACAGGGATTCCACTTCCTCTCTTCCATTAGTTATGTCATCCCTCACATTTACTTGCAAATCATTCTTGATATACACACAAACACCCCCCCCCCCCTTTCCTACCCTCCCTATCTCTACGATATAGGGAATACCCCTTAATGGTTGTCAGCCAATCGTGTAAGCTGTCAAACCAAGTTTCTGAAATTCCCTTGAAATCATCCTCGCACATTAGCAGCTCCAGTTATCCAATTTTATTGGCTAGACTTCTATTATTGTTATACAAGCCTCGTAACATTGTGATGTGTGATAATTTGTGGCTTGTGCACTGTACATCACATGTTAATATGCATTGCATTAATGCAGCTGATTCATTATAAAGGCCTGGCTGCCAACACACCACAATGGATCAAAAAGCTGTGATCATTTTTTTTTTTAGCAACGCAGTGCACCACAACGCATGATATGTGTTGTGGTACATTATGCGTTGCACTCCACTGTCCAGTATATTAGCGTGCCACTCACAATGAATGGCAATGCCAAGCACTTAGAATAGGTGTTTTAGCAATGCACAAGTTTAAATGGGCCTTTAAGATGATTTATGGTTACGCTGAGTCTGTGTAGGGTGGGCAACACCTTTACGCTCAACAATTTAAAAAATAAAACTGCATGTACTCGGGAGCAATTCCCCAGGGGGTTCAGTGCACACTATCAAATACAGTTGAATTCTTAGGCACAAATACTTGGAGACGTTGATCACCGCTGCACATGTTAAAGAGGAAATAAACTTCCTCTGCTGACATTTACCTATAGGTAAGCCTATAATAAGGCTTACCTATAGGTAGTTAAAATATCTCCTAAACTTTACCATTTAGGAGATATTTACATTACATGCTGCCAGTGACGTCACTGGCACATGCGCTCTGAAGGAACAGCCACGGGTTGCGTTCCTTCCATGGCTCGTGCCATGAACGCTGGCTCCCGCACGAATGACGTCATCGCGGCTCCAGCCAATCACCGCGCCGGAGCCCGCAAACCCTGAAGAAACTCCGGTGAAAATGTTTGAAAAGTGTTTTACAAGAGAAAGATTTAACCCACATTTATATGTATGTGTATATAAATATATATGTTAGCAAACACTCCAAATTACAATCTGCTTCTGAGAAGAGGCCTTACTGTAAACTTTAAGGTGAGGGCTAAGTGTAAGTGGGAGAATCTGCTTGTTCTATACGTCCATGATCTCATAGTGCAAACCTGGCCACTTTTTGGCACTCATTGTTATATTGTTCACTGCAGCAAAAACTTGTGGATGCTTGGAATTTTAGGTCAAGTAAAAGCTGTGAGCCAATTTTTTGAAAAAAACAAACTTTTTAAAGCTATATAAAATTATAGCTAACTGCTGATTGAAGGTAATTAAATAGTACACTAATTGATACATTTGTGCAATAGTTATGGTGTATAAAAAAACATAAAAGCAAAAATATCCAGCATGATTTAACTTTAATTGCCTTTTTTTTTTTTTCTTTTTCTTTTTTTTTTTTTTTTTTTTTTTTATGTATAACTCTGTATTCAAAGATTTTTCCAAATATAAACAATCATGTAGAAAACAAAGACAAACAAAGAAATCGGCCTATTACAAAACCAACTTCGCTAAGCATATACATCTAATAGGCCAACATTGACACTTCTTAAATTTATAAACTAAAAATATAAACTAGAGATAGGAGATTAATACAGAATATAAATTAATACGCCACCTTAATGCAAATTCACTTCGAATCAAATAACCTCCAAAATATGTCGATATGCATTGATTACTGCAATTGTTAACCTATATGCTATACCTGGACTACTTATAGTTACATAGTTACATAGTAGGTGAGGTTGAAAAAAGACACAAGTCCATCAAGTCCAACCTATGTGTGTGATTATGTGTCAGTATTACATTATATATCCCTGTATGTTGCGGTCATTCGGGTGCTTATCTAATAGTTTCTTGAAACTATCGATGCCCCCCGCTGAGACCACAGCCTGTGGAAGGGAATTCCACATCCTTGCCGCTCTTACAGTAAAGAACCCTCTACGTCAGTGGTTCTCAACTCCAGTCCTCGGGACCCACCAACAGGCCAGATTTTAAGTATTACCGTGGGGAGTTGCAGACTAGAATACTGCAATCACTGAGCAGCAAGTGATATCACCTGTGATGTATTTCAGCTATCTTGCAAACCTGGCCTGTTGGTGGGTCCTGAGGACTGGAGTTGAGAACCACTGCTCTACGTAGTTTAAGGTTAAACCTCTTTTCTTCTAATTTTAATGAGTGGCCACGAGTCTTATTAAACTCTCTTCTGCGAAAAAGTTTTATCCCTATTGTGGGGTCACCAGTACGGTATTTGTAAATTGAAATCATATCCCCTCTCAAGCGTCTCTTCTCCAGAGAGAATAAGTTCAGTGCTCGCAACCTTTCCTCATAACTAAGATCCTCCAGACCCTTTATTAGCTTTGTTGCCCTTCTTTGTACTCGCTCCATTTCCAGTACATCCTTCCTGAGGACTGGTGCCCAGAACTGGACAGCATACTCCAGGTGCGGCCGGACCAGAGCCTTGTAAAGCGGGAGAATTATCGTTTTATCTCTGGAGTTGATCCCCCTTTTAATGCATGCCAATATTGTTTGCTTTGTTAGCAGCAGCTTGGCATTGCATGCCATTGCTGAGCCTATCATCTACTAGGACCCCCAGGTCCTTTTCCATCCTAGATTCCCCCAGAGGTTCTCCCCCCAGTGTATAGATTGCATTCATATTTTTGCCATCCAAATGCATTATTTTAGATTTTTCTACATTGAACCTCATTTGCCATGTAGTCGCCCACCCCATTAATTTGGTCAGGTCTTTTTGCAAGGTTTCCACATCCTGCGGAGAAGTTATTGCCCTGCTTAGCTTAGTATCGTCTGCAAATACTGAGATTGAACTGTTTATCCCATCCTCCAGATCGTTTATGAACAAATTAAATAGGATTGGTCCCAGCACAGAACCCTGGGGAACCCCACTACCCACTCCTGACCATTCTGAGTACTACCCATTTATCCCCACCCTCTGAACTCGCCCTTGTAGCCAGTTTTCAATCCATGTACTCACCCTATGGTCCATGCCAACAGACCTTATTTTGTACAGTAAACGTTTATGGGGAACTGTGTCAAATGCTTTTGCAAAATCCAGATACACCACGTCTACGGGCCTTCCTTTATCTAGATTGCAACTCACCCACTCATAGAAGGTTAATAGATTGGTTTGGCAAGAACGATTCTTCATGAATCCATGCTGATTACTGCTAATGATACCGTTCTTATTACTAAAATCTTGTATATAGTCCCTTATCATCACCTCCAAGAGTTTACATACTATTGATGTTAGGCTAACTGGTCTGTAATTCCCAGGGATGTATTTTGGGCCCTTTTTAAATATTGGTGCTACATTGGCTTTTCTCCAATCAGCTAAAATGAGAAACCTTTCTCCTGACCCCATCAATGGGGGTCCGGAGACGAAATCTACTAAAAAACTGAGAAAAAAGAGAAAAAAAAATAAGGATTAAATGTAACTAACTCAAACTCAGAACCTTCGCTGCCTCCCCCCCCCACGCCCCCCCCAGAGTTTCCCCATCAGGTCCCAGCTCATTCTTATGAATCCACCCTCCCAACCTATACGGAAATGCATTCAAAATATTGAGGGGTACCCGAAAAGGTTGTCAATGACCGCCAGGTATCCCTACACTCCTCCTCTCTACCATAGAGAGACGCTGTCAAAAATTCCATTGTCCTAATTTCGTCTATCCTAGAAAACCAGTTTTCAGAAAAGGTGTAGTCGTGGGCTTCCACATGTCTGGAAATACAAGCCTGGGCTTAATTGCCATTTTTGACCCCAATTCAACTGAAAATTGTTAATATGAAATATATTCTGTTTAATGCAACAGAAATATGTGTTAGAAACATGAAAATTATTGCAAAAAAAGCAATGAGAAAAGAAAAAGGGATAATTAAATATTCTAAAGGAACCAAATTACATGTTAACAATCCTTTTGAATAGCAAAACAATAGTTTAAAATGGAACAGATTGCTTTAGTTTGCTAATTGTGTCTAGCCCAATGCCTCTTCAATATTCCAAGCTAAATGGGCATGTTTCTGTTAAATGGAAAGATCATTCATTACAAATTACATTCATTACAAATTGTGCACAGTGTTTCCATTTTCGAGAAGAGGCCTATTTTAAATGGGGTAGGATTATTTACTAAGTCCCCTTTCACACATGCTGTCCGTTTGTCTGTTTTTCATCTATCCATTGACAGATGAAAAACGGACATCAATGCATCTCTGTGGAAAAATTGATGTAAATGGATGATTATCCATTTACATCAGTTTACATCTGCATCCGTCCTCATCCAGTTTTTGAAACTGATCAAAGCTCTATTTTTCTTTAGTTTTAAAAAAATGGATTGGACGAAAAACGGATGTAAACTGACAAATGGTCAGTTTTTCATCTGTTTTTGCATTGTTAGTGGATGTAAAAACTGACGAGCACTGATGAAAACCTGATAAAAAAACTGAATACTTCATCCGTTTTGACGTGACTGAACTGATGAAATGAACGTGTGAAAGGGGCCTTAGGTGTACGGTCATTTTTTGTTATTTTTTGCAAGCACCTAAAGTGTTGCTGAACTCACAACCGTAAAATCAGTTGGTATATGCAGTAAAGCATTCTTGTTATACTCATTGTGGAAGGGGTTCATTCTCGGTTTTGTGTAAAAAGCCTGTTTGATCCTGTCTTCTCTGATTCTCCCCTTCTTCCACAGTCCTCAATTCATCTCCTGATAGAATAGAGCCTTAGAGGCACTCTGCACATGCTCAGTTTTGTGTGTATTGCTAGAGTTTTTTTTCTTTGGAGGGTGGATGTGATCGGCACGGGGCCAATCAGCACTGTCCAGACAAAGGATCAGGGGTCATGCAGCCTCATATGATAGAGTAGAATGAAAACTCCTCCTACAAGTTTTAACCAGACACTGATGGAAGTCACAATACTGATATATATACTGCTGATAAAGGGTATTTAGCAGTTTATATTTACTAAAATAATTGCATTCCCATGTTCTCTGTGCTGTGGGAGACCAGTTATAGTGAATGCAGTGTCCTGGGTTAAGAAACATTTTAACTACCTGCAAAATGCTCATTCAGTTTTACTGCTTTGTTCAAGCCATAGGTGTGCACATTGACCTCATGCTTTGACCATCAGGGATGTGTTATTGCATGTTGTGTTGTGGCTGCAAAGGTTAGCAATTTGTTTTTACATGTCCACTATTGCGACCCTAAAGTTGCGCGCCTTTGGAGCGCAGCTTTGGGATGTGACTTCGGAGCGCAGCTTTGTGATGCGACTTTACAGTCTCTGGATCAAAGTTGCATTAAAAGTCACATCAAAGTAGTGAATGAACCTTTTCAAATTCACTGTAACTTTAAGGTGCATAGATTGGAATGGGTGCCATTGAAATCAATGGACTGTGACTTGTCATGCAACTGTGTTCAAAGTCGCACGTCAAGTCGCACTAGTGGAAACCGAGCCTAAAACTTTCATGGCTGACTACAGTGGAATATGGAGGTATGAGAAGGTGAATGTCACTTGTGCATTAATAAACTCCCAAAGCAAAAGTAAATTGAAAGTCTGCATCTGTTGTTGGTAATTGTACTTCATTAAGGCTCTTACTACTTGCATAGCATTTATATTTGAGAGATAAAAACTGCACAGCCTTGGGTAAGGCCATGTCTGGATTCTCTCAATCATGCTGGGCTGTTAAATGTGCTCTTGGGTTTTAACCAATTTGCTTTTCCTTTTTAACCAATTCACCTTCAATGTATTAAATAAAAGTAACAAGCTTTACTTTTTCTTTTTAAAATGATCTTGTACATTTTTAAATAATATTGTAGCACAATAAATCTACCCTTGCTGCTGTACTAGAGCCCATAAGACCCTCTTGGCGTACATCAGCTTTCATTCCAGCTTTCATTCTAGGTTTCATGTTTAGTCACATCATTATAATCACTGACCTAGAGGTTTGGAGATGTAAACAGAGGTGGTAGGGGTGCTGTGTTTATTTTTAGGTGTTCTCGTTTCGTTTGTGACAGAAACCATTTATTGGAAATGTTACGATTGTTTTTTGTTACATTTTTGGATATGCTAAAACAGGCCTATTGAGAATTTTCAATATTCAATGTCTGTGCACCTAAAGTAGAACTATAGGCAAAACTTTTTTATTTTATTTTGGATACTGTAAGGGAGGGTTATACCTCCTGTAAATGTTTTTTTTTTCGCACATTGGGGTTGATTTACTAAAACTGGAGAGTGCAAAATCTGGTGCAGCTCTGCATAGAAACCAATCAGCTTCCAGGAACAAGCTGAAGTTAGAAGCTGGCTACCATGCATAGCTGTACCAGATTTTGCACTCTCCGGTTTTAGTAAATCAACCCCATAATATCCACTCACATTGCTTAGTGCACTGATCTGGTGCACACAGAATACAGGTTCAATGGTATTCCCCCTGCCATACAGTTACTTGTTTTACTGATGGGACACTATTTTTCACTCCCGTGCCCAATTAGTTCCTGGTGTTGTGTGTTGACATCACCCAGCTCATCCTGCGCGTTAATGTCACTAAACGAAACCGAAATGGTTACCACAGCTCAGGACAATCCAAACTAGAATTCCTCGTCCTCCAGGAGAAAGGAGAGAGCCCCAGGTGCTGGCAATTGCTAGTATGGATGTGAAAGGCTATAAGTAAGCACTTTGTGTAAGTGTGAAACACATCAGCTGTTGTGCTGTACCACTCCAGTGGTGTCTTATGTACCCTATGATCCTGTTTCACGAATAAAAGAAGAATTTAATCTATCTATCCCGGTGTGCGGCTGTTCAGTTAATGTCACTAACTCGAGACTACCTCAGGGAGCTGGGGTACCTCATCGCGCAATACCAGGAAGTGATAAGGCATGGTTTTATTAAAATCTTAATAATACATTGGGGTTGATCTACTAAAACTGGAGAGTGCAAAAATGAGTGTGGCTCTGCATAGAAACCAATCTGCTTCATTTTCTTCCTTTTTTTTTTTTTGGCAAAGCTTAATTGAACAATCTAAAGTTAGGAGCTTATGGGCTACTTTGCACAGCTGGACCAGATTTTGCACTCTCCAATTTTTAGTAAATCAACCCCATTGACTTGTAATAATGACCCATCTGACTTGCTACCAGTGTTTTGGCCAGCCCTGCTTTAAACACGACCTGCCTGTGTGTTGTGCGTGAAAGGGGGACCCGGATAGTAGCAAAACATCAAGGGTAACACTGGTTGAATCAGGCTAGCACGTCCATCCATAAGCTGGACATGTAACAGACGTACAGTATATTTATTGTGACAATGTGAGGGGAGTCGGGGATTGCCAGTGCTCAAGAGGACAGCAGGATGTTTAATGCACTGGCAGAACCTGAGCAAGCGGCCAACATGTTGTTTAAAACATTTTTTTCCTTTCATACAACTGCACTACTTGCTACCTCTTGCTAGCTCTGTGCACTGCCAATGACTATAAATAATTTATGAGCATTGTTTTGTATCTTTGTTTCCATGTGGAAAACGTCAGATGCTTTAGTCTCAGCCAGGGCAGATTAATGCCCAGGAAACAGCTGATAATGAAGAACGGATAATTTCTAATGTAACAATAACAATAATGCATAGCCCTAAGGCCATTGTTTGTAGTTATTCAGCATACATTTATTCTTCCCATTTCATTCTGACATATTTAGAGATTAGCTGCAGGGCTGTATTCAGTATGTCTTAGGAAAAATTGAAGCCCTACCATATAGTGAGAATGAACATACATGTGTTAATTGTTAAAAATTTAAAATATATACTGTGATGTAGTTGGAAATGTAATATACATAGGTTTTCTGAAAATGTAATAAATCAGTTGATGCCCTTGAATATCCTCCGTTTGGATGTGTTTTTGAGTAGTCGGCCACAATGACCATCATGTGTTCATCTTTAGTTGAAAGTGGGTGTGGCTAGGCACCAATAGCATCTTCTTGTGGGCAGCTTTTCTGTTGGCTTGCTATGAACAAGCAAATGTCTCACCAAGAGCTGTGGAAAGTGAGACATCTGTCTATCTTATGCTGAGTTGCTGCTCAGTGGGATCAAGCATGATCTTCATGTTTAATAAACGTAATAGGCTTACAGGTTTCATTTACACCAGCATGTTGATTGTTAGTGGGACTAGTTGTCACCCCTTGCACAGGACAGCCATTTAAGGAGAAGTTACTTTTTTTTTGCATCTCTTGCAAATTTCAAACCATGTTTTTTTGACCAAGTAAAATTTTACACTATTACATTTTTTAAAAGTGGAACTCTAGGAATTGGGTAAATGTACCTATGCTGCAAGGATAAATGCAGTTCAGTCTAGGAGTGCAAGGATAAGTGGTGTTACTTATTCCTATCCTCCATGTGTTATACTCCAGCACCGTTCTCTTCTACCCAAATCTCAGGGCTGTGAGCGATTCCTTTGGCGTCATCACATACAATGCAGGGACTATTTTCCCTCCATTGTAAATGGAAAAGAGGCGGGCATGTGATCGCTGCTGAGTGCCTTTAGAAGGTGGCAGCTGTGTACCGATTGCATGGATTGAAGGTACCTGCCGGAGACAGGAATGTGATAAGGGGCTCCTTAGCAAAGGTAGATTTTGTCTAATATCTGGAGTTCTGGTTTAAACATTCTTTTTTTTAATATTTTGTGACAGTAGGTCACTGGATTTTAAAGTTCATCTGGTTTCTTTGTTTCAGTCACAACAGGAACATTTGAAGGCATGGTTTATTTAGCTATGTTTTGATCGATCTTTACCACGCAGAAGTCAATCTGACTGCTTAATTTATGTTGTGCTCAATAAGCACTGTCCTTTCATCTATAGACAATGAATTCCATAAATGGCCAGCATTCTCACTTTTATCTTCGGTTATTGACTTCCATCCTACAGTTACCTGGCGGGATACTTTATGCTCTTTACCCAATACCTTTACTAGCCACAATATTTTTCATAGAACAGCAAGAAAGTTTAATTTTCTTGAATGTTTGATACCACAATCCACTGGCGTTAATACTACTTTTTCTTTTTTTTTTTTTATAATAACAATGTTCTGGTGAATTGGCAAATAATGTATTACTATGTTACTATTCAAACAAATTTGGGCTATGATTACAGAACTTTGATTTGTTTCATGAAAGTTGTCTCCAAATTCAAGAATGGCCCAGATTTTGTATTTATTTTTAGTTTAAAATATAGGACTGGACATGCGACCTAATTCTAAAGTTGAGTGCGGTATAACATAGCTGGCTCAACCAACTTTTTTTTTTAAACAAATGTGTATTTCTTGTGATGCTGATTTTTTTTGGTGTTTTTTTTCCAGGTCAATTTAATAAAAATATAATTTAATATGAGTGTACTTACATGAAAAAAATTGCATAGTATATTCTAAAATATCTACTCACTGTAAATACATTATACTGTCATTATTGAGTTCATCTCTGAACATTGGGTGGACATTTATAATGGAGTCCATTAGGTAGCAACATACTAGTAGAGTTTTATGAATACTGGGGCACACAGAATCTTGTGCAGCTGTGCATTGTAACTAAGCAGTTTCTAATTTCAGTTGTTCAAACAAGCTTTAGGCCGCGTTCACACTGGTACGACGCGACAGTCGTACCACTTTGGTTCCGACTTTACCCTTCGACTTCAAGTCCGACATGCGTCCGACTTCAATGAACAGGGATCTGACTTTGATCCCCGACAATACCAGGCACTGTGTCTGGTATAAATCTTTAGGGGAAACTCCACACCAATTTAAAAAAAAACAAACAAAAAACAGCATGGGTTCCCCCTCCAAGAGCATACCAGGCCCCTCCGGTCTTGTATGGGTTTAAGGGGAACCCCCAATCCGTTCCCGCCCCCAAAATCCATACCAGACCCTTATCCGAGCACACAGCCTGGCAGGTCAGGAAAGGACGTGGGGACGAGCGAGTGTCCCCCCTCCTGAACCGTACCAGGCCGCATGCCCTCAACATGGGGGTGGGTGCTTTTGGGCAGGGGGGCCCTGCTGCACCCCCCCCCCACCCAAGCACCTTGTCCCCATGTTGATGAGGACAAGGGCCTCTTCTCGACAACCCTGGCCATTGGTTGCTGGGGTCTGTGGGCAGGGAGCTTATCAGAATCTGGAAGCTCCATTTAACAAGGGGACCCCCAGATCCTGGCCTCCCACCCTATGTGAATGAGTACAGGGTACAATGTACCCCTACCCATTCACCTTAAAAAAAAGTGTCAAAAATAAAATGCATTATACATGTTTTTAAAGTAATTTTATTATGGCAGATCCAGCGTCTCTTCAGATCTCTTCTACCCTCTCCAGCTCTTCTGTGTCCTCCGTCTTCTACCTATGTCGGTTCTTCTCCCCTCTCTGGGTCTTCTCCACTCTTTGGGTCTTCTCCACTCTTTGGGTCTTCTCCACTCTTTGGGTCTTCTCCACTCTTTGGGTCTTCTCCACTCTCTTTGGTTCTTCTCCACTCTCTTTGGTTCTTCTCCCTCTGTCCGCTGTCTTCTGCCGGGTCTCCTCGGCTGTCTTCTCGCTCTTTTGCTCGGTCTTCTCTGCTGTCTTCTCCCTCTGTTGTTCTTCCAATGTTGACTCAGCGCTCTCTCAAGAAGCTGATTGGTTACTATGTACAGTTATACTAGATTGTGTGTGCTTTAGTTTTAAGCTGGCCATACATGGATCGAAATTTGGCCCGTTCAGCAGGAACTGGCCAAATTTTGATCATTTATGGGGCAGGGTGGTTGTACATAAGTCGGTCGATTTGGGAAATGGACACAGCACATTCCTGTCTGGCAAGGTAGGAGACCTGATTTTTTTTTTTTTATGCTGCACACTTAGTCGTCCTCCATGTCCATAGACTGTGAAAGGAGAAGCAGTTCTTCTGATGTTGACTCGACGCTCTCTCCGGCTCTAATGTGCGGTGTGCCACTACTTATATTGGCATGGGGTTGGGTCACTGTGTGACGTCATCCGTAGACCCGGCCCCTTATGACGTCATCACCCAGGGCATGACATCATAAGATTTCTGCCTGTGTAGCTCTGCAGATTTTCGCCAAACCATTGTCACTGGAAAAGATAGTGTGTGAACATCACTCCTTCACCTTCCAATACTAGAAAACAAATTCAGACTGTTTTTGTACCTGGGATTCATTTTGGTTGGCTATTTTGTACTCATACTCTGCCCAGTATTACCTTGCCACCCAGTAACCCTCCGTACATGTGGAATGCAGGGTCTCAGACAGACACTGGTGGAGTACAAATTAAGAGGTTTAATCTTTTGCTCAATGTAAGGGAACCTCATTGCACAGTAGTCTGCCTCCAAATATAAATGCCTTCACAGGATTCTATATTATTATTATTATTTAGGGTACTTGTATAGCTTCTATATTATTATTATTTATTATTATTATTATTATTATTATTATTATTATTATTATTGTTTACTCTTTTTAAATCATAATCACAACAGAAACTACCCAAATGACCCTGATCAAAAGTTTACATACCCTGGTGATTTTGGTCTGATAACAGGCACACAAGTTGACACACAGAGGTTTGAATGGCTATTAAAGGTAACTATCCTCACCTGTGATCTGTTTGCTTGTAATTGGTGTGTGTATAAAAGGTCAATGAGTTTCAGGACTCCATCTTTCATCCAGTGCTGCACTGACGTTTCTGGATTCTGAGTCATGGGGAAAGCAAAAGAATTGTCAGAGGATCTGTGTGAAAAGGTAGTTGAACTGTATAAAACAGGAAAGGGATATAAAAAGATATCCAAGGAATTGAGAATGAATGCCAATCAGCAGTGTTCAAACTCTAATCAAGAAGTGGAAAATTAGGGGTTCTGTTGAAACCAAACCACGGTCAGGTAGACCAACTAAAATTTCAGCCACAACTGCCAGGAAAATTGTTTGGGATGCAAAGAAAACCCACAAATAACTTCAGGTGAAATACAGGACTCTCTGAAAACATGTGGTGTGGCTGTTGCAAGATGCACAATAAGGAGGCACTTGAAAAAAATATGGGCTGCATGGTCGAGTCGTCAGAAGAAAGCCATTACCACGCAAAATGCCACAAAGTATCCAGCTTTCTTCTGGCACAAAGTCATTTGGAGTGATGAGACCAAAATTGAGCTTTTTGGCCACAACCATAAATTCTTCATTTGGAGAGGAGTCAACAAGGCCTATGATGAAAGGTACACCATTCCTACTGTGAAACACGGAGTTGGATCGCTGATGTTTTGGGGATGTGTGAGCTACAAAGGAACAGGAAATTTGGTCAAAATTGACGGCAAGATGAATGCAGTATGTTATCAAAAAATACTGGAACATTTGCATTTATCAGCCAGGAAGCTGCGCATGGGATGTACTTGGACATTCCAACGTGACAATGATCCAAAACACAAGGCCAAGTCGACCTGTCATTGGCTACAGCAGAATAAAGTGAAGGTTCTGGAGTGGCCAACTCGGTCTCCTGACCTCAAAATCAATGAGCCACTCTGGGGAGATCTCAAACATGTAGTTCATGCAAGACAGCCCAAGAATTTAGAGGAATTTGAGGCTTTTTGCCAAGAGGAATGGGCAGTTTTACCATCTGAGAAGATAAAGAGCCTCATCCACAAATACCACAAGCTGTCATTTATGTTAAAGGGGTCAATACACGGTATTAAGAACTGGGGTATGTAAACTTTTGATAAGTCATCTGGGTAGTTTCTATTGCGATTATGATTTAAATAGAGAAACACATTTGATTGCTAATAAATGACTTCAGCCAAACACTAACCATGAGTGAAAGAAAAGTTTCTGCGTTATTCATATTCTCTGAAAAATGACCAAGAAATCATAAATTCTGCCAGGGTGTGTAAACTTATGAGCACACAGGTATGTTGGATGTACTAAAGAATCGAATATGTTTCATTTAACACCAATAGTATGTTTGGAAGGAACTTTATAGGTTATTCCCCCTCTTTCTTATATCTAAATTATGTTTTAGTGGTCAGTCACTAAGACCCCTTTCACACTGGAGCGGTTTTCAGGCGGTATTGCGCTAAAAATACCGCCTGAAAACCGCTCCTAAACAGCCTCCGCTGTTTGTTCAGTGTGAAAGCCCGAGGGCTTTCACACTGAAGCGGTGCGCAGGCAGGGCGGTGAGAAAAGTCCTGCAAACCGCTTTTTTGGAGCGGGGAAGGAGCGGTGTATTCACCGCTCCTTCCCCGCTCCTGCCCATTGAAATCAATGGGACAGCGCAGCTATACCGCGGCAATACCGCGGCTATAGCCGCGCTGTACGAGGGATTTTAACCCTTTTTCGGCCGCCAGCGGGGGGTAAAACCGCACCGCTAGCGGCCGAATACCGCTGCAAGAACGACGGTACAGCAGCGCTAAAAATAGCGCTGTTGTACCGCCGACGCCCTCACCGCCCCAGTGTGAAAGGGGCCTAAGGGCTTTCTGATTTTACTCATGTCTACTAAATAAGTTTTGTAGAAAATCTACTTCCAATCTTTTGGAAAAAGAGAAACGGATAAAATATACCTAATTTCTTGAGAAACTCTAAGCCTTGGGTCTTTGCTGTCCTTTCTTTCCAAGCTACGTGGAAATTAAACAGACTGGAGTTTACCTTCTTGCATATTGCTGTGTCTCTGTGAAGTGAATCATATTTGCTGGTCCAGAAGAGAATTAGGTTTCACTATTAGAATGTAAGTGTATATTCGGGCAACACCATTCTTTTATGTGAACTGTTACAATGGAGATGGCGGTGTCTACAATTTCTGTAATTTTTTTTTTTTTTTTTTTAAATAATGACAAACCTGTTTTGTGTAGCAGGCATCTAGCCATTTTGCTTTGCTCGTATAATATTCTTCACAAGATTGGGTGCTGAGATCTGCTTTTTGATTTATTTTATCACCTGCAGAGAGGTCTGAGTTCTTTGCAGATTGATGAGCTTCTGAAGGATTCCTTTGGTCCCCAAATTGATTGGGATTCATTGGCAACCTTCCCATGCACAGAACTGATATGCTTACTTTCTACTGTACATTCCTACTGGTGTTCTTGCAGCCAGTGTGATAGCATCATCACAATGCATCTATTGGGATTTCATTGTCTGAGCAGAGACAGCAGAATCAAAGCTATGCTTTGTAGAGGATTGTCCCAGGAACTAGTAAATCGGGAATAAATGTGGAGTGGTTCCTGAGTTATTGACAATTTTTGTTTCCACTAGCAACAGTAGAAAGGTTTATTGAGCATGTCTGTCACCATACAGGGATAATAAAAAAAAAAAAAAACTATTTCAGATACTTGACTTCGTTGAAAAATATTTTTTTTTAAAACCATAGATGGAGAGAAGTGGTGGTTTCAAGTCATTGTTCCTTGAATCAACAGTACTTTACAAAACCATAGAACCAGTCACATCATTCTCTGAATATTTAGCTAATGCCCCTTAAGAGACAAAGTTCAAAGTGGCATAATTCTGTCCTAATCTAAATACCCAAATTGCCAAATTTATCACTGGGAATAGAAGGCTGCTGCCTTTTGACAGAGGCATAAATGTTTTTTCCTTATAGCTTATGACCACTTTTTTTTTTAACTTCATTATAGAAGTTGGCCACTTTAAATATGATTATCACTGTCCCAATAGTGTCAGTCTGGCAGAGACCTGTTAAAAAAAAAAAAACATCCCGTTGAAGAGATCTTAGCAGAGGGTGATTCTCTGGATGGCCATAGGTTGTGTATCTACAAGCGGCAGTCATAAAAATATTGTCCTCTGAATGATCGAACACTTGCAGATGTAGCTGTTGCTATAAATGTTAGCAGGGAAACACATATCTGAGGTATATGTCGTATTCACCTTAGTAAATAACACACACATTTCTTTTTAGTGTAGAGGTTCAGTGATGGACATTTCACTGGAGAAAGTTGAACAAAAAAAAGTTTGAAAAATAAAATTTTTGCACATTAAAAACTTGCAGAAAGCAGGAGTACAGTGAAACATGAAGTTGTACCAGCAACAGTGTTATTGTTTGTTTTTCTTGGTGATACAGATTTTGAGCTCCTGTGTTCTTTCTCCCTCTGATATGTAAGATCAGCCCTACTGCTATATCAGTGTTTTTCAACCGGGGGTTCCACAGCACTCTGGGGTGCTGCAGAGTCCTCAGGGGTGCTGCGGCCACATTCAGGTCTGAGCGCTACTTTGTGTCAACTCCCGTGCACTGTGACTCTGCGAGGAGAGAGAGCACAGCCTGCCGACTCACTCCTCCTCCTCCCCCCTGCAGCTATGAGTACTATTGCCGGCAAAACAGAAAGCTGTGCGTGTCGCCGACCCAGGTCCTACCAACTGATGGATATCATGTCGGATAGAGCTACAGTTTTCTATTTTGCCGGCAATAGTACACATAGCTGCAGGGAGGAGAAGTCTCGGTGCATGGGAATTAACACAAAGTAGCACTCTCCTCCCAATGTGCAGGGTTTGACTACTGCCCCTATCTCCTCCCCACACTGCTCCTGTACGTGCAGCAGAACTTGTGGGTGGGGTGGAGGGAGAGGAGTGAGTGGGAGGGGGAGTGAGGAGAGAGCACAGCCCACATATGTGCTAGGGGGGGTTGAGGGGGTTGTACTAGAAGAGGGGATTGGGGGGGTGTTGGAGCGGCTTTGTGCTAGCAGTGGGAATTTGGGAGCAGGGGGTTTGTGGGAGATGGGGGGGGTGCTATGCCAATAAATGGGGATTTGAAAAGGTTTTGCTAGGGGGGGGTTGGAGCAGGGGTTGTGCTAGGAGTGTGTGTGTGTGTGTGTGGGGGGGGGGGGGTGTTGTGCTGTAAGAAGGTTTTAGGGGGGTTCTCCTAAAAGGAGGGATTTGTGCTAAAAGGGGTAATTTGAAGGTAGAAGAGTTACAATCTAGGAACTCAAAACTCTGCTGCACAGACTACATTTTAGGGCCTTCTTCGCACCAGGTGTAGTGAGATAACACGTGCAAAATCATGTGAAAAAAAACGTTTCCCTGTTTCACACAAAAATGTGCTTCTGCTTGCAGTTGCGCAAGGGTGCCATTATTGCCTAATGAATTGGTCACGCTGGAGCAACCAATTCTTGGTCCAAGAACTCCTCCCCGCCCTGTTCATGGACTGGGCTTGGGTCAAAGCAAGAACCCCAACAGCAAGCCCCCGCACGGCACGAACTCTGCAACGAGTACGTAACATGGCTTCAAAACGGTCAGCTGGTCAGAACTGACTAACAGAAAGCACTGAAAAACAGAAAGGCCTGAGAAGAGCGAGCTGAAAATCAAACGAGTGGACAAGAACGCACTGGAAAACAAATACGTACTATAATAATACGCACTGAAACCCAGATGCGAACTGACTACACGCACTGAAGAACAGATGCAAACCCACAAGCACAAACTGAAGAGCAGTAACGATCTGAAAAGCACGAGGCTGAAAAGCGCGAATCGTCTCTCACTAAACTTCTACTAACACGAGATACACAAGATTAGCAGAAGGAGCCCAAAGGGTGTGACGCGCTTCGTATGGACTTCCCTTTTCTAGTGCCGTCGTACGTGTTGTACGCGTTCTTGACGGTCGAAAGTTCAGAGAACTTTTGTGTGACCGTGTGTATGCAAGCCAAGCTTGAGCGGAATTCTATCTGAAAAACATCCAAGGTTTTTCTGACAAATTCCGATCGTGTGTAGGCGGCATTAGTATATGAAGTTTGTGTCAAACTTGTTTGCAAACGTATGGTTAAGAAAATGGTTTCAGGCATAAACCGGGTGGGTTCAGGTCAATGTTGGTGTCCAAGAGATCAGGGTTATTGTCAGACTAGACTAGAGAATAGTGTATAAATACAAAATACTGTGGTCTAAGTGCCCATGCACCAGACTCATGCTAGCATTTACATGCCCATAGTATGCATGTGTATATACATTGTCTTGGCTACAGAGCCCTGACCAGCTACATATGCTTGCCCTGAAAACCGAGATCTGTGATTTATGGTTCTTAAGCTGAAGTATTTTTGAATCCACACAAAAAGCCTAGAGTGTAGGAGCATTTGTAAATCTTATTTTTATGTTAAGTGTAGGTGAAAGTAAATGTCTAGAAACGGTATCATGTATATCCGTTACTTTATCATCAAAGAAATGTGTTGAGAAATTTGGGTTGTAACTTTTATCCCAATCCTTTGGGATTTGTAAGCAAAATGCTCACATTTATTCCTTAGTGAGATTATAACCAGAGCATCATGATCTTACTGAACCCTCTTCAGTGTTTGAGCTGCAGATAAGGCCCCGTTCACACGGGAGGGACACAACTGAGATCAGCAGGGGATCTGTTTCCTGCCCTGATCGGAGCAGATCGGGCAGATGACACATCTGTTTCCGCTCAGTTTATGCAGAGCAGACGTGGACACAGCCTGCTGTGCTCTATGGGCAGCCAGGAGTAAACTGACTCCGCTGTTCCAACTGCCCTCTGGTCCGGTAAAGAGGTAGTTGCACACTTTTTAAGTCTCCTAATTGTGCTTATGCTATATCACTTTTTCTCCATCCAGGTGTCTGATGGAGATTACAAGTGGCCGTTTCAACACACCTTTGCAAGCATAATCCAGTGCTCCCACCATGAGAAAATCTGCCCAGAGAAATGTCATGCAGCTGTCTCTTGAGTGCATGGATGTAGACAGGGAGTGAACGAAAAGAAGCTGCAAGAAATCTGCAACAAAAATTGATACAAAGGGAAATGAATAAAAACAAGGCAATTGTATGCTACTCAGTTCTTTAACAAACTAAATATTTAGTTATTCAGTTAGGGTTTACATCCAACTGAAACAGCAGCTGTTTTACTTACCCTAATGCCTTGTACACACGTTCCGAATATCGTACGACCGTTCTCGCTTAATAGTCGCAAGTAGAAATTGAATGGCTAAATAAAGTCACAAAAATTCTTGTACAACAAACAAAAAAATCGGAAGTGATGTCATGTGTTGTAATGTATTTGTATTGTATTTTCGGACGACATGGTCACGCACATAGGTTGGACTTGATGGACTTGTGTCTTTTTCCAACCTCACCTACTATGTAACTATGTAACTATACTGACTAAACAAAAATCGTACGATCTAGAATCGTATGAGGAAAATTTTCGTGTATGTCCAATCGAATAATATTGGATGAACAGTTGTGATCGGCTGTCGAAAGTAGTGTACACACGATTCGAATATCATACGATATTCGGATCGTGTGTACTGGCTATAACTCTGCTTCAACAGGCTCTTGGCCACCATAAAGCTCTGGTCTGTGGACAGTCCCTTGGTGTCATCACATACATTGCAGTGCTGTTTACCCTGTAGCGTACGTAAAGGTGAGAGGAACACAACCAAGGATGGGAGCACCTTAGATGGGAGATTTTTCAGGGCTTTTCGCACCATTGGAGCAGGGAATAAAGTATTGCACCTTATGCTTGAACCTCTAGAAATGAGCATTTAACCCTTGCAGTACAGGTTTTTTTTTTTTTTTTTCAATGAGCCCTAGTGTTGGGCTGGCTATGTTATTTCTTGTGGCTGTGTAAATATCAGGAATGAACAGACAGTGAGACTTTAGCAAGAACACATGATATTTGTTACAGATCTCATTGAATCATTTTCTCAATATTTAAGCCAGAGACTAATTGGTAACTAGAGGCCCATTCACTCCAAATGCATTAAACTGCTTTGTTCCACTGGAATTGTAGCTCTCAGTGAGACTTCTGCACTTGTCAACAGGTTGTTTGGCCCATCCTTCTTGAGCAAACTACTCTAGCTGTCTTAGATTTTAAGGGTGCCTTCACCAGGCTGCATGGTAAAGTGGAATTCAGACAGGGTTCACAGAAGGTCACTTTAGAATGATCCAGTCGTTTATTCTTAGTAAATCTTGGGTGCTTTTAGCTGCGTGTTTTGTATCATATACCCTTGGAGGATCCATGACCTGCGACTGATCTTTTTGACACTGGACCGTAGAGCTGCACGACTCTGGCTAAAATGAAAATCACAATTTTTTTTGCTTACAATAAAGATCACGATTCTCACGGCTTAACATCTTTCACATTATACAAAAAATTGGGCCAAACTGTTTATTTTATTTGTTTTTAATTCACAGCTGACCAAATACAGTGTGACATAAAATATTGCAACAACCGCCATTTTATTCATTAGGTCTCTGCTAAAAATATATATATATATATATAAAATGTTTGGAGGTTCTAAGTAGTTTTCTAGCAGATAATACTGATTTTAACTTGTAAGCAACAAGTGTCAGAAAAAGGTTTAGTCTTAAGTGGTTAAACTGACCTCATTTACAGACCGAAGTTCATTCCTTTGATTTAAAAGAACTAAAAGATGCTGTGTTTATACAGTAGTTCTCTCCCAGCGCTGACAATGTTGATAAACATTTGCCGGCTTCTTTTTTTGGATAGCTCTGAGTGAGTAGAGAATGGCTCTGCACTTACATGAATGAATGAATCGTGTAAATGCTGGATTAGGATCGTGAGGGGTTGAATCGAGATCGCAATTTTTTTAACGAATAATCGTGCAGCTCTACTGGACAGTATGTTTTACCTCGGCATTTCTTGATAGTCCTAAGATTTTAATGTGCCATGCACAGACTCAAGACACCCAGTGCCAAAGGAGCTCTGAAACTTAACCACGTCTTCTTCATGTTTAACAGTAGGTAAGATATATAGGTATAAAATGTATGTATTGTAGATATTATTAGCCATCCTCTATATTACAAGAAGGTGTTCTTTCCTTTATTTTTTTTATCTATTTACATGGTTGATGTGGCTTACCAAAAAGCTCCAGCTTTTTTTCTCTTCTGTGCAAAGGACATGCTCCAAAAAGCATTGCGACATGTCAAAATGCATTTTCGTAAACTGTAGTCTGGCTTGTTTGTTTTTCTTTCAACAGTGGAGAGTTAAAACAGTGACGGATGGTGTAATCACACGCATGACCTTGACCTTGGAATTGAGCTTGTATCTCTTTAAGATTTCTTTTAATTTCATCACTCATTCTAGAAGGACTTGGGCATCATGTACACGGGACGCTGATAAACACACGTTCAGAGGCAGTTGAACGCTTTTTTCAACTGCCCCTGAACTCATTCAATGTTATCCTATGTGACCATGTACACAGTCTCGTTTATTGAAGTCTTTTTGCAGTTGCGTTTAACAGCGTTTCTTTGAAAGCAAAAAAATGGGTTCAGATGCAGAAGATTTCCACATTTATGACACCAAACACGGCTAAACGTGGTAGCGGCATTTAGCTGCGTTTGCGTTTATAAGCGTTTTTAAAAGTGCCCTATATTTTGACATTAAAAATCTCAAAAATGATGGCAAATGATGAAAAACCATTAAAAAAAATATTTAAAAAAATTGTAATTGCAATGATTCATAGACCATTTATATACCCCTAATGAGCCCTTGATCCAATCCAATACACCACTAGCATTGCTGTTATTAGAAGTAGAATTGTAATTTCACCTATATGTTAGATTTGCACAAGCAACTTGTGGCAGGTGATGTGGCAAGTGGACAATCCACAACTTGTGGCAGGTGATGTGGTAAATGACAATCCGCAACTTGTGGCAGGTGACGTGGCAAGTGGACAATCCACAACTTGTGGCAGGTGACATGGCAAGTGGACAATCCACAACTTGTGACAGGTGATGTGGCAAGTGGACAATCCACAACTTGTGGCAGGTGATGTGGCAAGTGGACAATCCACAACTTGTGGTAGGTGGACAATCCACAACTTGTGGCAGGTGACGTGGCAAGCGGATAATCCACAACTTGTGGGTGGCAAGTGGACAATCCACAACTTGTGGCAGGTGGCGTGGCAAGTGGACAATTCACAACTTGTGGCAGGTGACATGGCAAGTGGACAATCCACAACTTGTGACAGGTGATGTGGCAAGTGGACAATCCACAACTTGTGGCAGGTGATGTGGCAAGTGGACAATCCACAACTTGTAAGTGGACAATCCACAACTTGTGGCAGGTGACGTGGCAAGCGGATAATCCACAACTTGTGGGTGGCAAGTGGACAATCCACAACTTGTGGCAGGTGGCATGGCAAGTGGACAATTCACAACTTGTGGCAGGTGACATGGCAAGTGGACAATCCACAACTTGTGGCAGGTGACGTGGCAAGTGGACAATCCGTAACTTGTGGCAAGTGGACAATCCACAACTTGTGGCAGGTGGCCTGGCAAGTGGACAATTCACAACTTGTGGCAGGTGACTTAGCAAGTGGACAATCCACAAATTGTGAGTGGCAGGTGGACAATCCACAACTTGTGGCAGGTGACGTGGCAAGTGGACAATTCACAACTTGTGGCAGGTGGCCTGGCAAGTGGACAATTCACAACTTGTGGCAGGTGACGTGGCAAATGGACAATCCACAACTTGTGGGTGGCAAGTGGACAATCCACAACTTGTGGCAGGTGACGTGGCAAGTGGACAAGCCACAACTTGTGGCAGGTGACGTGGCAAGTGGATAATCCACAACTTGTGGCAGGTGACGTGGCAAGTGGATAATCCACAACTTGTGGCAGGTGACATGGCAAGTGGACAATCCACAACTTGTGGCAGGTGACGTGGCAAGTGGACAATCCACAACTTGTGGCAGGTGACGTGGCAAGTGGACAATTCACAACTTGTGGCAGGTGACGTGGCAAGTGGACAATCCACAACTTGTGGCAGGTGACGTGGCAAGTGGACAATCCACAACTTGTGGCAGGTGACGTGGCAAGTGGACAATCCACAACTTGTGGCAGGTGACGTGGCAAGTGGACAATCCACAACTTGTGGCAAGTGGACAATCCACAACTTGTGGCAAGTGGACAATCCACAACTTGTGGCAAGTGGACAATCCACAACTTGTGGCAAGTGGACAATCCACAACTTGTGGCAAGTGGACAATCCACAACTTGTGGCAAGTGGACAATCCACAACTTGTGGCAAGTGGACAATCCACAACTTGTGGCAAGTGGACAATCCACAACTTGTGGCAAGTGGACAATCCACAACTTGTGGCAAGTGGACAATCCACAACTTGTGGCAAGTGGACAATCCACAACTTGTGGCAGGTGGCCTGGCAAGTGGACAAGCCACAACTTGTGGCAGGTGACGTGGCAAGTGGACAAGCCACAACTTGTGGCAGGTGACGTGGCAAGTGGACAATCCACAACTTGTGGCAGGTGACGTGGCAAATGACAATACGCAACTTAAAGGTACACTATTTTTTTACCTGAAATTACCAAAAAATGATGGCAAACAATGGAAAAACATAAAAAAATTGTTTAAAATTTTTTAATTACTTGGGATGATTCATAGACCATACATAGCCCTTGATGCAATGCAATACACCACTGGCATTGCTGTATTCAAATTATGCTCATTATTGGATCCATTGCAAAAAAAAAAGCACGGAAATAGAGGCAAATACAAGTAGACAACTGCTCTCTTTGCTGCTACTACTCACTCTGGTCAAAATGGCTGAAATAGTTAACTTACAATGTTTTTTGAGCTTGGGGAGGGTCTTAAATGAGGTAATCCTAATAAACGTTTCTAGACGCAAACACGGCTAAACGCTGCATGTAAACGGGTGTTTTAAACGCCGGTTTCAAGGTGTCAAAAAATTTGTTCAGAGGACTTTGCCTCAGCGTCCCGTGTACATGGGGCCTCTTGTGCACTGCAGCTGCTAAACTCACATTTAGGAGCAGTTTGGCATTTTTTTTTTCAGCAGCCCCTGAACTCTACTCAATGTTAACCTACATGTACACTCAGTCGTTTATAGTAGTTTAGAGGCAGTTGTGTTTACAGATGTTTTTTTGAAAGCCGATAAATCACATTTAGGACTGTAGTTTACCGGCATTTCAAACCCCAAATGCTTGTAAATGCTTGTAAACAAAGACGCAGCATTAAGCCGTGCTTTCAGCCTATTAATTTCAATGGAAGTTTTGCATCCAAGTTGGATCATGATGATGCGACTTATGCTCTGAAGATCTTCAAGGGGAACCCCTTGCCAAAATGTAAAAAAAAAATGGCCCTTTGAGTCTGGTATGGATCTTGAAAGGGAACCCCCCGGAAAAAAAAAATGGGTTGGGGTCCCCCCTAAAATCCATACCAGACCCTTATCCTAGCATGCAGCCCGGCAGGTCAGGAAAGGGGGGGGCGAGCGATGGCCCTCCCCTTCCTGGACCATACCAGGCCGTACTTATCAGTCCAGGCACCTGGTGAATCCAGACTCCCAGAGTCGGGCTGACACTGTGCCTGGACTGATCTGTGTGACTTCAAACCGCTCTCTGATGAAAACAGGTCACAGGAGTGGGAAACGAATTGCACTCCTGTGACCCATAGGAGAAGCCCAGCCAAACAAACTCAGGCTGGACTTCTCCTTTAACACTAAACTCCCTTTTTTTGGGGGGTTGAACGTACCCCATACTCATTCACATAGGGAGGCAGGCCAGGATCTGGGGGCCTCCAGATTCTAAAGAGCCCCCCGCCCGCAGACCCAGGCAACCATAGCCCAGGGTTGTCGGGAAAAGGCCCTTGTCCCCACAAGGTGCTCGGATGAGGGGACTTCAAAATCCATACCAGACCGAAGGGGGTGACCCCCACGCAGTTTTTATTTTATTTTTTTTCAGTTTTGGTGATGGGTTCCCTTTAACCACTTGCCTACCAGGCCAATTCTGATATTTCTCTCCTACGTGTAAAAATAATAATTTTTTTTCTAGAAAATTACACAGAACAACCCCCTATATAATGTTTGGACATTATATATGTTTTTTCTTAACAGAGATCCTTGAGAATAAAATGGCGGTCATTGCAACTTTTTTTCTCTCTCACGATATTTGCGCAGCAATTTTTAAACACATTTTTTTTGGGGAAAAAACAGTTTCATGCAAGTAAAAAAAAGTAAAGTTAGCATAATGTGAAAGATGTTACACCGAGTAAATAGATACCCAATATGTCACAGCCCCTCCGTTTTACTTACCTGAGCCCCTTCAGCTCCTTTGCAGGGACACGCTGTCCCTCTCTTCACGGGGTCCCGGCTCTGGATTGGATAGATTGATAGCAGAGCAGCCATTGGCTCCTGTCAATCACATCCAATGACGCGGGTGCCGGTTGCCGGTGGGCGGGGCAGAGTCCGGCATTCGTGTCTGTGGACGCAAATGCTGGACTCGGCGGAGCCAGACGACGCGCTGACGTCACCCCCAAACAGTGTTGCTTTCCAAGAGGATGGGTTTGTCCGCGCTCCTGTGGCCAAGGAACCGGACTTTAGGCTATTTTATCTTCGTACGTTTTGTAAGTGTTCATTTATGTATACCATTTTAAAAATAAATCTCTACGGTTTTACACTATGTGAGCTCCCCTTTTGTATTCTATGGTGTATCCCTGCCATGAGTTCTGCTGGTGTGGCTGACAGGGTGAGATGACCTCTAGTGGATGCCGATAGGAGCTCCCATTGTCTGTTCAAAGTTTGCCTGCTGGCTGTGATCCTCTGTGGTGGGGGGTCATGGCCATTTGGTAAGCAGTAACCCCTTCCATTTTTCGGTGGTGGATCCTCCTTTGTAGTCACGGAATAATTAATAATCATCACCTGGACTTTTTCTATACTACTTGTGGGCTATCTGGAGTTATTACCATTTACATTGAGCTTTCTCACCTTGATGGGACATTTTGGTGGATCATATTCAGTTGCTATCTGCCTTTACTTGTGTTTGCACTTATTATTTTAGTTTGTTCACTTTGGTTATATATTTATAATTGCACATGTACTAGCGCAACTCTCATATTTTTTGTGGATAGATTGATAGTAGAGCAGCCATTGGCTCCTGCTCCTGTCAATCACATCCAATGACGCAGATGCCGGTGGGCGGGGCAGAGTCCGGAATTCGTGTCTGTGGACGCAAATGCTGTACTCGGGAGTGCGTCCGCAAGGTAACCACCCCCCCCCAGGAGAGAGCTTCTAGGGGGTTATCTGATACGGGTAGGAGCCGTGAGAACCACCGGGGGACCCCAGAAGAGGATGTTCGGGGCCACTCTGTGCAAAACGAGCTGCACAGTGGATGATATGCTTGTTTTTTTTTTTTAATAAAAAACAATCCTTTGCAATCGCTTTAACAAAGCATGTCCGAAGCCATGTTTTGAAGCCAGTGTAAACTACTAGCCCTTACTGTCACGTGCAAGGTAACAAATAATAATGTATAAAGGTGCTGATTGGATATCGCACGCCATCACTCCTGTGTTTCAACACGAAACATAGCCTCCTACCAGAGATATCAGACCTCTAACATAGGTCATTAACCACTTGTCCTCCAGGAGATTTACCCCTTAATGACCAGGCCATTTTTTGCAATACTGCACTGCGTTATTGTAACTGACAATTGCACGGTCATGCAACATTGTACCTAGATTAACCGCCCAGCCTATAGCAAAATGACGGCCGGGGGGATGGTTCAGTTATCCTGATTGGGCGTCATATGGCTTCCAACAGGATAACAGCCGCCGCGCCCGTGGGGGCGCGCATCGTGGCGATCGGTGGTGCGGTGTGTCAGTCTGACACACTGCTACACCGATCTTGGTACGTGTTCAGCCGTGTCCAATCACGGCTGTTCACGATGTAAACAGGAAGAGCCGTTGATCGGCTTCTCCTCACTCGCGTCTGACAGAGGAGAGCCGATCGGCAGCTCTCCTGTCGGGGGGGTCTGCGCTGATTGTTTATCAGCGCAGCCCCCTGCACGGATGCTCACACTGGACCACCAGGAAATTTGCCAGGACCACCAGGAAGCCCCCAGCATGTGGATGGCCAGGTATGTACCCCATGGCCATCCACATATAGAAAAAATATGCCCAATACATGCCAATCAGTGCCCACAAATGGGCGCTGACTGGCAAAATTATAGATTAGTACAGACAAGTGATGCCCAGCAATGCCACTTATGAGTACCACTAGGGTTGTCCCGATACCACTTTTTTAGGACCGAGTACAAGTACCGATACTTTTTTTTTTCAAGTACTTGCCGATACCGATTACCGATACTTTTTTTAATGTCACGTGACAGTGGGTTTTTTTTTGTAGGGGGTGAACGGTTTCTGTGTTTTTTGTTATTTACATTCATTATTTTTTTTACAATCATTTTTTTTTATTCTTTATTGCAATATGTGTGTTTTTTTTTTTTTTTGTTTTTTTTTTATCAGCCCTGTTGGGGGGCTTTGGTGAGATATTAGGGGTCTTAACAGACCTCTGATATCTCCCCTTTGAGACAGAGAAAGAGACAGAGGATAGAGATTCCCCAGTCCCTTTCTCTGCAGCCTCAGCTGCACTGAGAATGAATGGAGAGAAGACAGCGGCTCCTCTTCATTCATAAACTGACACATCGTAATCACAGGAGATTACAATGTTTCAGTTATGTGAATAGACAGTCAGCTGACTCTGTCCATTCACACAGCGGAGAGGGGGACAGCGGAGGAGGACAGAGCAACAGAGGGGGACAGCGGAGGGGGACAGAACAACAGAGGGGGACAGCGGAGGGGGACAGAACAACAGAGGGGGACAGCGGAGGGGGACAGAACAACAGAGGGGGACAGCGGAGGGGGACAGAACAACAGAGGGGGACAGAGGAGGAGGACAGAACAACGGAGGGTGACAGCGGAATGCCGGAATGGAGGGGGACAGAGCAACAGAGGGGAACAGCATAGGGGGACAGAGGAACGGAGGGGGCACGGAGGAGGATGAGGTGACAGTCAGCGGTGATCGCGTGTGGGGGAGTTACAAGCACCGATCACCGCTGTATGTCACTAAAGCCGCCGGGGGGAGAAGCTTGTAACTCCTCCACGTGCTGATCACCGCTGACTGTCATAGTATCGGTGGAAGCATCGGGAGCATTTGCCCGAGTACAAGTACTTGGGCAAATGCTCGGTATCGGTGCCGATACTAGTATCGGTATCGGGACAACCCTAAGTGCCACCCATAAGTGCCCATCGGTGCCACCTCATCAGTGCCGCCTTATCAGTGCAGCCATATCAGTGCCCATCATTGAAGAAGAAAACTGATTTACAAAAAAGTTTAACAGAAACAAACTTTTTTTTTTTTTTTTTTCAAAATTTTCGGTCTTTTTTTATTTGTTGCGCAAAAAAATAAAAATTGCAGAGATGATCAAATACCACCAAAAGAAAGCTCTATTTGTGGGAACCACCCAAAAAGTAGTGTATGCGCTATGTTTGAAAAACACGCTGCACCAAAACGCATGGTACTGCGGTATCATGCGATCTGTGCCCGCAAGTACACTGGGTGCAAATACATCATTAATGGCACCCCAAATGCAGATCTTAATCACAGTGCATTTGCAGGCACAGATCATATGGTCCCGCAGTGCTTTTTGAACGCAGTGCTGAAACATGCATAGAATACACCTTTCCCACATCTTGCATTTATTGTGGTGCTCCTTCCCTTATATTAATACATTTGCCTGCAATGCCATGGAGCATTATTTTATATTAATGCATTTTATTCAGTTTATTTTTTTTTGTATTGAGTTATGGCATATTTTGGTTAGCAATTACACTTTTTTGTTGATCCATATATATTTAAATGGGTAGCGCGATAGGTTTTATGTATATAAAAGTCATTGTAAACTTTTTTTGCTCAAAATGTATTCAGGCTAATTTTTTTACTTTTCTTTTCCCCAGCTTGAATAGATACTTCACATTGAGTTAAAACCTTTTCAACCATTTTATTGCGTTTTTTTTTTTTTTTTTACATTTGACGGATTAGAATGTAAGGAATGGGCAGAAATAAAACAATGGGTACAATCAGAACCTTTGTACCCACCAGAGAGCTTTATCTTACTTCCTCTTGAGATAAGGGGTGTAAAACAAAACAATAAGTGGAGGGAAGTCCTCTAAATGGGAAATAGCGTTTACAATTGGCATGTTAACCTTATGTATTTTATCCAAACCAAACCAAAAAAATAGTGCTTTAAGTGGGTTGTAAACCCTTGACGTTTTTCACCTTAATGCATTTTATGCATTAAGGTAAAAAACCTTCTTTTGCAGCCGAGTCCCCCTTATACTTTCCTGAGCCTCGTAATTCCCATGGGAACGAGCACACCAGCTCCGGCCGGTGTCTTGTGTCCTGATTGGATAGATTGATAGCAGCGCAGCCATTGGCTCCCACTGTTTTCAGTCAAATCCAATGACCCGGGGGGCGGAGCCGAGTCCTGCTGTCTGTGTCAACAGACGTAGCAGCAGGAGACGGGAGCATGCCCACACAGGTGTCCCATAGGAGAGCGATTCTCCGACTGGACACTTGAGAAGAGGAGCCAAGAGCGCCGCGGAGGGACCCCAGAAGAGGAGGATCGCCCGTAACCAACTGCACAGTGGAGGTATGTATGACATGATTTTTTTTTTTTGTTTTAAAAAAAACCTAAACCTTTGCAACCCCTTTAAGGTCTGGTGCTAGATCCTAAATGTGTTACGTTTAAAAAAAAAAAAATGCAGTGGATAACTCTTCCGGCTAGCAACACCAGGGTCATTGGTTTGAATTACAACCACGACACTACCTGCTTTGAGTTTGCATGTTCTCCCTATATCTGGGTTTCCTCCCACACTCCAAAGACCTACTGGTAGGTTAACTGTCTCCTGTCTAAATTATCCCTAGTTTGTGTATGTGTGAATGTGAAGCCGGGTTCCCACTAGCTGCGGTCGCGGCTCGCAGCAGGGGTCCGGTGCGTCCCTGTTCTCTGTTTCTGGTGTGAATCGTGTCCGAATTCTTGCTTGAATTCAGACCTAACAACGGAGCCAAAGACGCACAGGACGCTTTTTTCCAGCATGCTCCGCGACCGCCCCTGAGCTGTGGGAACAGATCCGGTCACTGTCTCCTGTCCTGCAAATTGGATGCAGGGAAACCCAGCCTGAGGGACCTTAGATTGTAAGCTTCTTGAGGGCAGAGACTCATGTAAATGTACTATTTATATGTAAATCGCTGCGTAAATTGACATCGCCATATAAGATGACGGCATAAATATAAGCCTCTAGCCAGTGAAGCCTTGTTTGTGACAGTGTTTAATTTGCTTGATTAACATGACAATATGCCTTCTGCTTGGTTATGTTTTCCTGACACCATTATGAAAACAAAAGAGTGCTGATCTATCACCAAAACGTCATGCTTTTATTTCAGCTCAGTTAAACACAGAGCAGTAATAATCCAGAGTAATGGAGCACAGCTACGTGAGAGAACGATTCATCATCAGAAGAGATTGATTAATCATTTTGATAACAAAATCAAATTGCAAGACTGGCTATTAAAATAAATGGATAAATGATGGTGGTAATAAATCTGGATAACATGTTTATGTTGTTTAGAGATACTTACGGTAATTTTTTCTAGGAGCCATCCGGTTCCTGGGAAATCGGCAAATAAACTCATAAAAGCGTGTTCTAGCTTGAATAAGAGAAAGGTACGATTGTGTTTTGTGCCAATTTGTTGAAAGTTCTTTAGGCTTAATTATGTTCTTGGTTTATTGATGCTCGCAGGAAACATGCCATGCCTCTGTTACTCATAATATTTCTGCGTCTTGCCCAAGAAAACACTTTTTGATTATCCTTAAACTGTTGGGGCCCCCCCCCCCCCTTTTTTTGGTTTTGTTTTGTTTTTTGTTTTTCTTTTCTTCTTTCTTTTTCTTTACAAAAATTAAAAAGAAAACCCTCGCAGGATGCAGACACTCTTTAGAGCCGGGCCTTCTGGAATGTTATCCGTACACTGTTTCAGACCTCACTCATTTCTAATGATGTGATTTTTTAACTGGTGATATATTTTGACATGAATTTCTTTGGTCTCTGTATTTTCTGTGAGTTATCGTAAAATAATTTGAGGAGAAAAAAAAAAACTGTTAGGGCTCTACAAATGTTAAATGCTTTGTGATAAATAACAATAGCATTCACAAATATGAATTTAAGAGCCCATTCACACCTACAAGTGGAGCTGTTAGCAGGGGTTCCCGAGTGATTAGCTGTGAGCAGAAGCCCCATTAAAAGCAATGGGAGACTGATGACAATTTGCAGGTAATCGCTGCTTGAGTGATTACATGTGAGCTGCCATAAATGGCCGTGAGAGCTGTCAGCCTCCCTTTACTTTCAATGAGACTTCTGCCCTCAGCTAATTTCAAGGAACTCCCACTGGATCTCCCATTTTTTTTATTGCTAACTGCTACATTCGCAATGATGAATGGGGTTTAAAAATGATTTTATTTTAAGGACAAGGGGGATTACCTGACCTGCAGGTAATTGTGTTGCATGCATATCATATCATATTTTGGGCTATTATTGCAGTGTTTATTCTCAAAGTATAAAGTATGTAAACCCGTTCAGAAAAGTCATAATATTTAACATGGGTATGTAATTTCAAACGTACCGTACGGGACCCCACGCTGTTTTTTCTCTTTATTTTTTTCGCACTTTTTAAAAAAAAATTATTATTAATCAGGTGTCAGCAGGGAAACCTATTGACAGCTGATGACTCATTGGTTGATATGGACGCTGCGGCAGGCTTTCCGGCCCTGCTTCTTAACCAGCATACACTGCTCTCTGTTTGGGCAAAGCTTTGCTCAATCAGGGCACAGAATGCACTGTACCCTGCAAATACGGGTGTTCAGCGAACGGCTGAACGGGCAAACCATTTGTCCACCCCTATGTACTTGGATGCAACAACTAATGAAAAACGTAAAAATAAATATTTTATTTTCTTAATTATTATATGTTACTACTGTGCTTTAGCAAACTAAATCTCATTCATTATACATCTACTGTTAGATCATTTTTATATTACTTCTATGTTTTACTAAATAAATAATGATATTTGAAGCGCTTCACAATGTGCATGAAAATGAATATATAAGAATAAATATAAATAGTCAAATAAATCCAGCGGTGAGTAAAAATTCCGAAAAAATCCAGCAATCAAAATAGTGTAAAATTATAAAAAATTAGTGACACCAAATGTGTAAAAAAATTCACATAAAAAATCCACATAAAAATAAATATATAGGGATGTATTCAGAAGGTTCAATTATGCAGGTGTAGAATCCTGATTGGTATAGAGCTTTTGATCACTAGCAAAGCTGTTTAACCGCTTCCCGACCGCCCACTGTATATTGACGTCCTGTTTTTTAAAGATGGATTCCTCGGTAACGGCAGCAGCTGCTGCCACAACCGAGGTATCCATCTTTAGGGCCGGCGATTCTGCACACGATAATGGTGGTCTATGCGGCGGGTTCGCCGCGAGATCACCGTTATCGGCGGCGGGAGAGGTGCCACCCCCCCTCCCGCCGCTCTCCCGCACCCTCCGCCGCTTACTGGAGCCGTCGGTAACGGCGGAGGCGATCGGGTCCTTTCACTGCTGAGGTACTGAGACGAGTGAGGCCAAGATGGCCCCCACCCGTCTCTATACCATGTGACGGCCGGAGCGACGTCATTACGACGGCTCCGCCCACTTCTCTTAAAGGCACAATTTATTTTGTGTCATTTTTTTAAACGACTTTTTTTTTTTTTTTTTTTTTTTTTTTTTGCATTATAGTCTAAATATGAGATCTGAGGACTTTTTGACCCCAGATCTCATATTTAAGAGGACCTGTCATGCTTTTTTCTATTACAAGGGATGTTTACATTCCTTGTAATAGGAATAAAAGTGATCCAAATTTTTTTTTTTTAAAAAACAGTAAAAAAATAAATAAAATAAAGTAAAATAAATAATTAAAAAAAAAAAAAAAATTTTGCAGGGAAACCCAGCCCTAGACCTCCTCTGTAACGCAAAACATGCAATCTGTAGAATTTTTTAAACGTCGCCTATGGAGATTTTTAAGGGTAAAAGTTTGACGCCATTCCACGAGCGGGCGCAATTTTAAAGCGTGACATGATGGGTATCAATTTACTTGGCGTAACATTATATTTCACAATATAAAAAAAAATTGGGCTAACTTTACTGTTGTCTTATTTTTTTTTTCAAAAAAGTGAATTTTTTCCAAAAAAAGTGCGCTTAGAAGACCGCTGCGCAAATACGGTGCAAAAAAAAGTATTGCAATGACCGCCATTTTATTCTCTAGGGTGTTAGAAAAAAAACAATATATAATGTTTGGGGGTTCTAAGTAATTTTCTAGCAAAAAAACCTGTTTTAAACTCTTAAACACCTAAAATCCAAAACGAGGCTGGTTTTGAAGTGGTTAAAAACACTTGCTTAAAGCGGAGTTCCACCCTAAAGTGGAACTTCCGCTCATCGGATTCCTCCCCCCCTCCGGTGTCACAATTGGCACCTTTCAGGGGGGAGGGGGGTGCAGATACCTGTATAATACAGGTATCTGCACCCACTTCCGGGTACAGCTAGCCGCAGCTAGCCGCAGACTCCCCGCCCACCCCCGTTGTGTTGTGGGAAATACACAGTTCCCACAACACAACGGGGACCAGTGAAGACGCGCAGCGCGACTCGCGCATGCGCAGTAGGGAACCGGGCAGTGAAGCGGCAACGCTTCGCTTCCTGATTCCCTCAGTGTGAATGGCGGCGGCAGCACCCGAGGACCGAGGGACGGCTCGGTCTCGGGTGCCGACATCGCTGGACCCCGGGACAGGTAAGTGTCCTTATTTTAAAAGTCAGCAGCTGCAGTATTTGCAGCTGCTGACATCTAATTTTTTTTTTTTTTGGTGAAACACCACTTTAATTAAGGTGCTCATTGACCTTCATAGTAAAAATGTGTTTTTTGCTTCTATTCACAACCAATGTGAGAATCATAAACAGGCAGATAAGAGAAAAAAACAATCATTGTGCAATAGTTAGGATACCAAGGTACACAGGCAAACTTCAATCCACTCACGTGTGCCTTATAATGATAAGGCATATGCAGGTTTTACTATAGCAGTCAGCCGCCTTAGACAGGAGCAGATTCAGTGCAGTACACTGTGATACTGCTGATCTGCACAGAGCGCCCTTGGCTCCTCCCACGCGTTACATCACAGTCACGTGACTTTTTCAAGGTATGTTTTACTAGTTTGTGTTTTAATTTTGGTTACAGTCAAATAAAGGGACTCATTTTCTCTGTGCTTTTTCTCTGTATGGAGTCGGTATAGAGTCTACCATTGCTTTTTACCTCTCCTTCTGAAAATGCTGGTTGGCAAGGTATCATGTTGATCAAATGGCTTTATTACTTTTAGTCGCTGATTAGGATCAAGCATGCAGTTCAGGGTTAGTATTTCCTTCTTTCTCTCCTTAAAAGCTTTCTTTGGCTACCAATGAAATGCAGTATATCAGCCACATAGGAAATACATTGATCTCAGAGAGCCTGGTGGCTAATGCGCAAATATGGCTTCCCAAGTTCCTATATAGTAATACTGATTATTATGCACATAAACATAAACAGTTTTTTTTTTTTTTTTTCTTACAGATTATCACATCAAGTGATCTTGATTAATTACATGAAGCTGATCTGTTTTAGGTGCTTAACTAAAACAATGAAAAAGCTGAAAATTATCTTAAATCGTATATCAGGACAAAAATAAAGTAGACCCCTGCAATATATGTACATTTCTCCATTACTTTAAAAATTCTGCAAGTGCAGAAAAATACTTTTCTTATTAGACCACAGAAGGTGCATCAGCTGATTAAAATGAATTCTTCCCCCTCTATTCAGAAATAACTCTGCATACGACATTGTCTAAGAAAGAGCTGTTTCCTCAAAGCAAAAACGGGTATAAAAATTTCTTGTTAAAAAAAACAAAAAAAAAAGGGTACAAAAAAGTTTTTTTTTTTTTTTTTTTTTTAAATCCTTGCAATAGACACTGATCACCCAAAAGAAATAGTTTTCTCAATAAAAGCCAAGTTACACTAAAGGAGAATGCTTGCATTTTGCTAATTATATGATTTTCATATTTCTTCTTTTGTACATGTAACATTGTTTAAATACATTTTTTTTTTCATTTTGCAAAAAATTGTGACGAAAAATGACAACTTCATTAAACTCGCCATACGTCTTTCTAAAAAAAGGATCTTTTGGAGGGTGTTTGTACTGTCCTTGAATTTTAGGGCCTCAAGAAATGCGATAGGCAGTCAGTGCATCAGGATTGATCAATTTTCAAATATATATATATATATATATATATATATATATATATATATATTAGACTATAACTGTCACACAAACTAAATATTATACACTGATTTGGGTTATTTTTACCAAAGAAATATAGCAGACTCCATTTTTGCCCTAAATTTATTAAGAAAGATTATTTCTTTATAAAATACCACCAAAAGAAAGACGCGCAGTGGTGAATAGCAAAAAATGCCCTGGTCATTAAGGGGGTAAAATCTTCCAGAGGTCAAGTGTTTAAGTAGGCAAGCTAAATGGAGCAACATACAGATCTCCCTTTAGTGTTGTATTTATAAATATTTATAAATAAAATACAATTCTACTAATATAGCTATAAGCAAATGCAATTATTTTTTTAAGAAAAAGTTGTAGCAGTTTATCATATGTGCGCACTCAAAGTAAACTAAATTTTTTTTTTTTAAATTGGCATTTTAATTGAACCCTATTGCATTTGAAAACAAGCAAATGATGAAAAATACACAAGCACAGGTGACCTCTAGGAAAAACATTATGGCAATGAAAAACAACTGACAAAACCAAATCAAGACCAGATTAAGACAGGTATACAAATGCAGACGGATCTTATGGAGAGAGCGGAGGGAGTGCCCCTTGTTGGAGGTGATTTTAATTTTGTCCTCAACCAGGATCTGGACACTACTGCATCTCTCCGGTTCCAAGGTACTAATCAAATGAATACATTTAAAGCTATTCTGGATAAATATCAATTAATTGATATATGGAGGGTTCGTCTCCCGATAGAGATTATTCAACTGATGCTTATCATAGACCATGATACTTAGCATAGACTGGATTTTATTCTTATAAGCCAAGTGGGAATGACAATGGCATCTTCGTCTGAAATTGGAAGCTTTATTTGGTCTGACCGTGCCCCAGTGTTTCTGGAACTTGCTATACCAAGTGGCGTTAAAATAAAATGGTCATGGAGATTAAATGACATTATACTTAAAAGATGAGGTATGCGTGTCAGATTTTCAGCAGGCAGTTAATAATTGTGGGGTCAAACTTTTGACCACCTATTGTGAATAGGACCTTTAATTCAGTTTCTGCCTCTCGACCCTTTGTCCCACAAAGAATGGAAGCGCATATCTCGGTCATTCCTAAGCCGGAGAAGGATCATGCGTTATGTGGAAATTATTGTCCGATCTCCCTAACAAAGATCTACGACTATACTCTGGTATAATTCTATTTGAAATCATTTTAATCTTACCAACATACATCTATTTGGACCAAGTGGATTTCACGATGGGCCGAGAAGCTAAAACAATATAATGAAGACTCTTACATTAGTGGAATTTGCTCAGAGACAATCCCATCCTGTCTTCTAGCAATAGATGTCGAAAAGGCATTTGATAGGGTGGGATGGTGTTTCTTTGAAGAGACCCCAAAGCAGTGGGGAATAGGCCCTCCTTTTTTGGAGAAAATTATGGTCCTTTATCATAACCCAAAAGCTAGAATATGGATAAATGGAGCTCCGTACCTGTGACGATCATGAACGGAACCAGACATGGATGTCCTTTATCCCCTCTGTTATACGTACTGGTAATGGAATATTTGACTACAGTTATTCGTAATAACCTAGATATTCAAGGGATTAAGGTTAAGGAAATAGAATATAAAATGTCAGTATATGCAGACGACTTATTGCTATATATTACTAATCTAGTAGTGACTATACCAAATCTAATCCAGGAATTCAACTGTTTTGGAGCAGTGAGTAACTTTAAAGTAAATTACGATAAATTGAAAGCTTTAAATATTACACTATCAAATAACACTCAGGATCTTTTTTTAAAGAAATTTTTTCTTTAAGTGGCAAAAAATCGACAATAAATACTTAGGAATATACATCGCTAGAGACCTAACTAAACTTCAAGAATTAAACTATCTTCCGATAATTCAAAATATAATGAAACTGCTCAAAAAAATACAATAGTTTTTTCCCTGGACGGGAAGGATTAATGTAGTAAAAATGGATATATTACCAAAACTATTATTTATTTATATATATATATATATATATATATAATATATTTTCTAATTTCGGACAATTCCAATATTTTTTTCTAACAATCTTACTAGGTCAATTACGTAGAGCGGTAGGGAGATTTATATGGACACATAGATCACCTCGCATTAGAAGAAAAATATTGATTAGGGCAAAGATGAATAGGGGCTTGGCCCTTCCGGACTTTTCAATACATCTCAGTTCGGCATTTGTGACCAGGATAGTGGACTGGTTCCAGAACGTGAAATGTAAACAATGGGTAAAATTGGAGGAAGATGTCACTGCCATGAAATTTAAATCACTATCATAGGTTGCTATGGGCTGCCGACCTCCGATGAGGGAGATGCCATTTTTGGTTTCTTAAGCACTAAAAGCGTGGGATGTATTGTTGAGGAAAGAGTCTTGGTCTACTCAGATTGGGCCTATGCAATCCCGAATTTCCACCAGCAATGGAATCCTCAGTCTTCTTAAAATGGTGTGGACATGAAGATGTAAGAATTGTCCAGACCTTGGTAGATCAAACTCCCTCCACTGAATTCTTTGGGCTTAGAGTTTAAGACTAAATGGATGCAATATCAACAACTCCAAACATACATTCAATCTGACACAAAACTCTCCAATAGACCATTAACAGAGTTTGAACAGCTATTACTACAGGAACAAAGACCAGCTCATGTTCTATCTACCATTTATAAATACTTAAGCCCTAAGAATATGGCGGACGAATTAACATGCCTAACTAGATGTGAGGAAGAATTGGAGACGAAAATTCCCAGTTCAGACTGGGAAAGGTCGTTCTTTTAACACATAAACTATCTTTATCAACTAGACATCAAGAAAGAGAGACTATAAAATCTTAGCAAGTGTCAGGGCTGGGCTCAGCCCTTCCTTCTCTGAGCTGGCCGCTCAGCTGTTGGCTAATTGCCAGCTCCCATCTCTCTCCACAGTTACCCAGCTGTTGTTGATTCTGCTAGTCAGTCCTGCCTACTTAAAGCCGTCCAGCTCACTTGATCTCTGCCTTCGCCTTTGTCAACATCACAGAGACTTTCTCCTGTGTTCCTGTTGAAGACTTGCTCGGCTGTAGTCCCTTCTGGCTCCTGATCCTGCTTGCTGTACTACTACGTTTATCTCTGGCTCTCTGACATTGGCTTGGCTGACTACCCGGTTACTGTACTCTGGCTTGTTTTGACCACGCTTACTCTGTTTACCTTTTTATCATTATTATTATTAAACAAGTGTGATTTAACTATACTTCTGTCTCTGTCTGATTCATGGTTCCTGATAGCAAGGTGGTATAGATGCCCGATAGATATGCACAAAATTAATAGTGAAAATCAAGAGACATGTTAGGGATGTCTTAATGCAAGAGGTACAATGTCACACATATGGTACTACTGTCCAACGGTTCTGTTATTTTGGTCAAAGATTTATAGATATATATATATATATATATATATATATATATATATATATATATATATATATATATATATATATATAGATATATATATTCGGAAAATTACAGGATCAATTATGCAATCAGATGTGTTAGTCTCTGTGTTATAAATTATTCCTGGCTCAATAAAACCTATAAAAAAAGACATTCTACTATGTATGCTCACTGCAGCATGTACAGTTATAGCCCGAAACTGGTGGAAGACTAGATACAGTGATATAAGACATCTTGCACAAGTAAAAGTTGCCTTCGCGCTGACCCCTCCAACCCCCCACTTTTGGTCAGTGGCCCACATGTTAGATTAAATTACCACTACGAAGGCTTGTAATTTGGCAGGACGCAGAGCTAAGCATGTTGATGCTGCTGTTTTTTTTTTTAATTGACAAATAGGTCCAATTTCTGGATTCACTAATTTTGTGAAAAACAGCTGTATATAAATAGTTAACCACCCTAGGTTCCACAAGCGTGTAAAAGGGGTTTAGTAAAATAGTGAAAATGGTAAAACAAGAGCCCCTCTAGAACATCCTGTGTGATGATATGCATTGAGGCAGAACTTTATTGTGACACCATTACACACATTGGCTCAAGAGTTGTGCTTTGTGTGCTGTTTTTTTTGTTTTTTTTTTTTTTTTGTTTTTTTTTACTAAAAGTACTTTTGTGAGTATCTGCTTTGCTTTTAAATAAACTGTTGGTTTTAATATTATTACTCTATCCAGTATATTCATTCCCTTCTATGTGCCCTGCCTGGATCATCCGTGTACTTTTGAGTTTATAGTGGATCTCAGTAGGAGTGCTCTTAAAGGGCAAGGCAAGACTCATGTGGTATTACCTTTTTCCTAAACACAAAGGACCTTATTTATGGAAGGCCATGCTGATCTTGTAAGGAGTTGGTGTGCAACTAGTTGGTGGAACACTTATTTGGACCTTGCATTTCGTGTGGCGTGTTATCACAGTATATTCATAAGATGTGTGGAGTTTTATGATTACTGCACCATTATAATGATAGTCTTTTGCATATTCTGATTCGGCATTGTTCACTATTACATTGTACATGGTTTTGCTTATGCAAATGACTTGTTGAGATTTAAGAAATTAGCACAGCTTGTTTTATCTATTTACCATGTAAGGGGCTTACTGAAAGATCTGTATACATAGGCAGGGAAAAATTAGATATGTTCTAAATGTGATTGTTAAAACACGTGGGGGTTATTTACTAAAGGAAAATCCACTTTGCACTGCAAGTGCACTTGGAAGTAAAAAATGATTGCGCTAACCTGTGTGTAAACAAAAAGGGAGCTGCTACACATGAATGTGACAAAGTCGTATAGGAGTGAAAGTGGAAAATGTAGCTCTAAAAATAAAACAATATTGGTGAACTGTATAAACCCATGGGTGACCATGTATATGAATGAATAATGCCAAATACCATGTGTAAATAAACAGTACAAAAAAAACTATATAGGTGTATAAATAACAAAAAATAATGAAATATAAACATAAATAAGTCCCAACAAAATAAAAAATATAAAAGGGCTACATCAGAGACCCAAATATATCAGTCCCAAAAGGCAAACAACAGATGTGCCACAAACAAAGGGTCATTCATATGCAGAGGCCAGGGACTGTTGAGTGTATATCTGGAATAAATGACGTCAATGGTAAAGTAAAGATGGGTACTCTTACCAGAGCCAGTGGACCTGGATGTCAGCGACACCAGGTCAAACAAGCATAGAAGCACACCAAGGCAGGAACAGTCCGGAAGGTCCAAAGGATCAATCGGTAAGTCCGGAATGGTCAACAAAGCCTCCAACGGTCCGATGCTCTCTCGATGGAATCGTGATGATAATAGGAGCCAGCAAGTATTGAAAAACTGGATGGAACGGTCAGACAAGCTCAAAGGCAGAGATTATGTAAAAACAAAAGGAAAGCTTCCAATGATCTAGGTCAAAAAAGATGGTGTTTATTTTCCATAAAAACCAGGCATACAGATAAAAAATGTGATCACAAATGGTAAAAAGGCAATATGGGGAGCGGAGAAACCAAGCCCTAAGCGTTTTTCGTCCTAATAGGACTTCTACTGGGGCATCTAACAGCTCCCCCATATTGCACATATATATAGATATATCTATATCTATATAGATATAGATATATATCTATCTATCTATAGATATAGATATATATAATCTAAAAATCCATAGAACCAATCAGAAGCTCAATCAGTAATTGACAGTAAAGATTTTCTGATAGGAGGGCTGGTCACATGATGAACATAAAACAAACCCACCTTGTAAGGATCAATCAAATAACAAACTCGGAATTCGACATTCTAATGTAGGCAATCCCGGAAGTAAATGGATGGAAACCGCATGTTAAACATGGACAAAAAGCCTGCAAAACAGACTTGGCATTGACGAATCCGGATCGGCGCTATCAACACCACAAACCTGTGTCTAAAAGCAACCAATCAAGTCTGGAATGCCCATATGAGTCAGAGATAGATCAACATCGACCTCACAGCGAGGCTTAGTGTTACCATCCTGGTTCAATAGTGACGCTAGTTCCGGGATAGGAGAGAGCCCGCCTCTCATTGAGGTTCAGAGCGACAGTCCTAAGTAGGAGGTAGTCTCTCTTCCGGAATAGGTCAATGCCGGCCACGCACCAAGGCGGGAACAGAAGACTCATTGCCGAAAAGGACACAAGCGTTCGATCCCACCCTTGTCCTGACGTATACAACGTCAGGTCAAGCGGGAAACAATGTAAACAGTGATAGAAAGGAACCATTGACATCTAGCGGTGGTAACCAATAATACACCGACATGATTGAAATTTAAACATCTCCCCATCAAAAACACTGGTCGGGGAGAACAAAGTGAAGCGGATAGCATGACTGACGCCATGTAAAGAGGGAGGTTTTCACATAAAGCTCACAACGCTGAAAACCAGCATTGGGAACAGAATGTAAAAACCAAAAATGTGTGGCAAAAGTGATAGTGAGAAGGGAGGGAACTCATATCAAACGAATAATTCAATACCCACACATAAATAAGTGTATATCTAGCCAGCAAGAAAAATGTATAGATCAATAACTGAATAAACAAAAAAACAAATGACTAAAAATCTTATAAAACAGGTTAAGCCTTATTGATGAATTAATTTATATCCCACTTGACGTTCAAGCTGAACGGCGAGTAGGTCTTGAGCTGATAAATCCAATAGGTTTCGAGGCGAGATACCCCGCGGAGGCGGGATTCGCCTCTCCAATGTGGAACAAACTTGTCGATGACAACAAACTATGTACCTGTGGGATCACGATCGTGGTGTTCCAAGTAGTGATGAGGAACGCTATGATTGGTCTTCCCATTTTTGATGTTGGTCAGGTGTTCGTTGACACCGATGGAAAATCTTCTAGTGGTACGTCCTATATACTGCTTGTTGCAAGTCAGCAAATAGACTAAAAACTTGGTAGCACAGGTTGTGAAATGTTCCATGGAATAGATGCATTGGGTGACCGTAGATTGAAAGGTCTCACTCTTACGCCTGCCACAGATATTGTGTGAGCAGACGTTGCATCTACGGCATGGATAATATCCTTTACACTGCTGGGAAAAGGGGGTACGTTTGGGTGGGTCAACCACATTTGATGCAATCTGCCCTTGAATGGAACGGGCTCCTCTGAAGATGACACCAACATTGTCAGGGATGACAGGACCTAAAAACCTATCACTTTAACCACTTGCTTACTGGGCACTTAAAGCGGAGTTCCACACAAAAATGGAACTTCCGCTTTTTGGAACCCTCCCCCCCTCCGGTGTCACATTTGGCACCTTTCAGGGGGGTGCAGATACCTGTCTAAGACAGGTATTTGCACCCACTTCCGGCATAGACTCCCATGGGAGTCTATGCCTCTTCCCGTCCCGACCGCGCTGTCTGCTGGGAACACACAGCTCCCAGGAGAGAGCGGGGACCACTAGGGACGTGCAGCGCGACTCGCGCATGCGCAGTAGGGAACCGGGAAGTGAAGCCGCAACGCTTCACTTCCTGATTCCCTCACCTAGGATGGCGGCAGCAGCTGCCGAGAACCGAGCAGGTTCTCGGCGTCCCCTGCCGACATCGCTGGACCCTGGGACAGGTAAATGGCCATGTATTAAGTCAGCAGCTGCAGTATTTGTAGCTGCTGGCTTTTAATATTTTTTTTTTTTTGGCGGTGTGGGTGAACCCCCGCTTTAAACCCCCCTCCTGTCCAGACCAATTTTCAGCTTTTAGCGCTGTCGCACTTTGGATGACAATTGCGCGGTCATACAACACTGTACCCAAATATATTTTTATCATTTTTTTCCTACAAATAGAGCTTTCTTTTGATGGTATTTGATCACCTCTGCGGTTTTTAGTTTTTGTTAAAAAAAAATGAAAAAGACAGAATTAAAAAAAAAAATTATATTTTTTTTATATTTTGTTATAAAATTTTGCAAACAGGTAATTTTTCTCCTTTGTTGATGTACGCTGATGAGGCGGCAGTGATGGGCACTGATGGATGGCGATGATGGGCACTTATTGGGCACTGATTGATGGCAGCACTGCTAGGTGGTACTGATTGGCACCACTGGTGGGCATTGATAGGTGGCACTTGTGGGCATTGACAGGTGGCACTTGTGGGCACTGGCATGTGGCAATGACAGATGGCACTTGTTGGCACAGATGAGGCATATGTGCCTCCTTCCTCTTCAGGACCGATGTCCCTTTGACATAGGCCGGTGATTGGCTTGTTTTTCCTCCTCACGCTGTCAGCGTGAGGAGAAAACTAAACCGATTACCAAGGTTTTGTTTACATCATGTGATCAGCTCATCATGTGTCATTGGCTGACAGCTGATCACATGGTAAGGGGCCGGGAACGGCCACTTACTCGGATCTGTGATCATCCGAGTCTCCGTGACTCGGTGATCAAAGCGCGCACACGGCGCGCCCTGCAGGGTGTGCGCGGTGCGCGTGCACAGGGGAGGACATCCCATGACGGCCTCCCGGAAATTGAGGTCCCTATTATCATCACGATTCCATCGAGAGAGCATTGGACTGTTGGAGGCTTTATTGACCATTCCGGATTTACCGAATGATCCTTTGGACCTTCCGGGACTGTTCCTGCCTTGGTGTGCTTCTATGCTTGTTTGACCTCGTGTCGCTGACATCCAGGTCCACTGGCTCTGGTAAGAGTACCCATCTTTACTTTACCATTGACGTCATTCATTCCAGATATACACTCAACTGTCCCTGGCCTCTGCATATGAATGACCCTTTTTGTGGCACATCTGTTGTTTGCCTTTTGGGACTGATATATTTGGGTCACTGATGTAGCCCTTTTATATTTTTTATTTTGTTGGGACTTATTTATGTTTATATTTCATTATTTTTTGTTATTTATGCACCTATATAGGTTTTTTAGTACTGTTTATTTACACATGGTACTTGGCATTGTTCATTCATACATGGTCACCCATGGGTTTATACAGTTCACTAATATTTTTTTATTTTTAGCGCTACATTTTCCACTTTCACTTGGAAGTAAAGTCGCTGTAGATCCAAGGGGGACATGCAAGGAAAATAAAAAACAGCAATTTAGCTTGAACATGATTGGATGATAAAATCAGCAGAGCTTCCACTCATTTCAGATCTACCCCTTAGATTTAGAGCGACTGCACTTTCAAATGCACTTTAAGTAGTAGTTTGAGGAAAAGCAACCAGGTAAATAGTAGCGCTGAGCAAACACTACATATGTGAATGAAACATTAACCACTTAAGGACTAGCCTCGTTTTTAGATTTTGGTGTTTACAAGTTTTAAAACAGTTTTTTTTTGCTAGAAAATTACTTAGAAGCCCCAAACATTATATATATATTTTTTCAAACACCCTAGCCACTTACCGACCGGCCACTGTATATATACGTCATTAGTCTGAAGGTGGATATCTCGGTAACGGCAGCAGCTGCTGCCACAACCGAGGTATCCACCTTTAGGGCCGGCGGTTCTGTTTACGATAACGGTGGTCTCTGTGGCGGATTCGCAGCGAGATCACCGTTATCGGCGGTGGAAGAGGTGCCACCCCCCTCCCGCTGCTCTCCAGCACCCACCGCCGCTTACCGGAGCCGTCGGTAGCGGCGGATGCAATCAGGACCTTTCAACATCTGTGGTATGGAGACGAGTGAGGGGAAGATGGCCCCCACCCATCTCCATACCATAGCAGGGTGGAAGCGATTTTCATAACGTCAGCTCTGCCCATACGTCTTAAAGGCAAATTTTTTTTGTTGTCTTTTTTTCAAATGACATTTATTTTTTATTTTTTGGCATTTAAGTCCAAATATGAGATCTGAGGACTTTTTGACCCCAGATCTCATATTTAAGAGGACCTGTCGTCCTTAAATGCTTTTTTCTATTACAAGGGATGTTTACATTCCTTGTAATAGGAATAAAAGTGATCCAAATTAAAAAAAAAAAAAAAAAAAAAAAACAGTGAATAAATAAAATAGTAAATAAGAAAAAATGTTTTTTTTAAAGCGTCCTGTCCCAATGATCTCGCGCGCAGAAGCGAACGCATACGTGAGTAGCGCCCACATATGAGAACGGTGGTCAAACCACACATGTGAGGTATCGCCGCGACAGGTAGAGCGAGAGCAATGATTCTACCCCTAGACCTCCTCTGTAACTCAAAACATGCAACCTGTAGAATTTTTTAAACGTCTCCTATGGAGATTTTTAAGGGTAAAAGTTTGACGCCATTCCACGAGCAGGCGCAATTTTGAAGCGTGACATGTTGGGTATCACTTTACTTGGTGCAACATTATATTTCACGACATAAAAAAATTTGGGCTAACTTTACTGTTGTCTTATTTTTTTTATTCAAAAAAGTGAATTTTTCCAAAAAAAAAGTGGTGCGAAAAAAAGTATTGCATTGACCGCCATTTTATTCTCTAGCATGTAAACACCTAAAATCCAAAACGAGGCTAGTCCTTAAGTGGCTAGAGAATAAAATGGCAGTCATTGCAATAATTTTTTTCACACCGTATTTGCTCAGCGGTCTTACAAGCTCACTTTTTTTTTTTGGAAAAAATTCACTTTTTTGAATAAAAAAATAAGACAACGGTAACGTTTTTTTAATATTGTGAAAGATAATGTTACGCCAAATAAATTGAAACCCAACATGTAACGCTTCAAAATTGCGCCCGCTCGTGGAATGGTGTCAAACTTTTCCCCTTAAAAATCTCCATAGGCGATGTTTAAAAAATTCTACAGGTTGCATGTTTTGAGTTACAGACGAGGTCCAGGGCTAGAATTATTGCTCTCACTCTAACGGTTGCGTAGATACCTCACATGTGTGGTTTGACCACCGTTTTCATATGCGGGCGCTACTCACATATGCGTTCACTTCTGCGCGCGAGCTCGTCGGGACGGGGCGCTTTAAAAAAATATTTTTTTTTCTTATTTTACTTGATTTTATTTATTTTTTCACTTTTTTTTTTAAATGTGGGTCTCTTTTATTCCTATTACAAGGAATGTAAACATCCCTTGTAATAGAAAAAAGCATGATAGGTCCTCTGCGGACGGCTCCAGTAAGCGGCGGGAGGGGGGGGGGCCTCTCCCGCCACCAATAACAGCGATCTCGCGACGCATCCACCGCAAAGACCACCATTATCGTAAACATGACCGGCTCCTGAAGAGATGGATACCTCGGTTGTGGCAGCAGCTGCTGCCATTATTGAAATATCCATCATCAAAGTGCTGACGTTATATGTACAGGAGCCGGTCGGCAAGTGGTTAAAAATTACAAAAAATACAATAAACAAACACCCAATGAATGAAAGTGCATAATCATAAATATAAATCCATAAAAAATAGATCCAAATCTGGATAAATAAGATTTATAATCCGTGATAAATAGTCGATTGAGTGATTTCACACCAAGTTATAACTAGACGTGTCTCCACCCTCCGTATGGAATGCAATGACGTATGATAAAAGGTAATTAAAAACCACAAAGGCCTAATGGTATTGCACTTACAAGAAGGCCATACAAAGAACGCATTGGTATAGTGATCAGAAGCCAGCCATTTACCTGGTTGCTTTTCCTTATTTATGGTAGATGTGTTTGTTATATTTATATTGCCTATTGCAGCCTATATTACATAAGTGTCACTTGGGTATAAGCTTTCATTCAATAGTATTTGGACAATAAATACTGAGGGCAAAATAGTATTTCCAAATTAACTGTATATGTTCATATTGTATAGTAATTTACGATATGTAAAAAATATACTCATTGACCGAGTATAATATGTAATGTCACAGCTATTTCTTCACATGTATACATATGTTACTTATCAAAATATCAGACTTAAAATTGGCAATTTTGTCTCAGGGTCTTGGCCAAAGGAGTAGTAAGGCATGTCTTTTATTACCATCTCAATAAATGATTGAATAATCCTTCCTGTTTTTGGCTACATCATCTGTTTTGTTTCTCTATAATTGGCTGAAAGGGTGTGTGTGTGTGTGTGTGTGTGTGTGTGTCTATGAAGATAGACTGCATCTTTTAGTGTGTCCTTAGATTCAACCAGCAAATGTTCCTTCCACAATCCATACCAGATCATTTATTGCTAGACTCATGCAAACATGTTTATCTTCTTCCCAGCCATCTTCATTTTGCTGTGGGAAATATTAAGCTTGAAATGAACATGCATCCCTCTGGTACTACTCCAAATGTGAACAGTGATTTAAATTAGGTTGGAGCTAGCTTCCTTGTGTAAAAATGCTGGAAGATTAATTATTTCTCCAGTCCATAAATTTGCTTTGAATATCACGCTTGTTACTGATTTATTTTCTTGAGTGCAATTAGCAAGCGCACCGCACATTTATAAATATAATTGGTTATGTGAGTGTGATTCCGTGATAAATGTGAACTATAAATGGCTTACATGGAAAAGAAGCTTCACCATAAAAAAAATAAAATAAAAATGTTGATTGCTTCTTGGCATAGCCACATAAACTAGTAAATAGTTATAGTTCAGTATGACTATCCTTGAGCAACAGTTTCTTTTCTTGGACTGAAAGCATATATAGAAGCATATGTTACAAAACAAGGATAACATCTGTTAGGTCAGTAAAAAAGGCATTCTTAACAGACAAAAAGTAGAGGGAAAAAAGATAGGAAAAGATAAAAACTGGAGTAATTAGAGAGAGAGAGAAAAGGGGACCATAAGAAACATGAGGGGAGGTAGTCCAGTTACAGTATACTTTGGGTGCTCATCAGGGAGAATAAAAAGGCACCCCCAATATTGCATTGTGCTATGGTTATTGTACATGTTTACCAGTAAATTGAATGTATCCATTGTAATCGGCGGTTCTTAACCACCAGGTATGTTGCATAGCTGCAGCCTGTCTTCTTGTGAGCCTCAGACTTTTGTGTGCTCAGAGTAACCAGTCAAAGATAGTCAAGGTCCCCACACACACAGGTCTCCCACCTGGGGGGCACAGCTAGAGACTGAGGGCCTCTTTTTCACTGTGCAGGACCGAGTTGTCTATCTGACAGTTTAGTACTTCATATTGAATTGGAAGGGCATTGCTTTTGTGATGTAATAATCAGAGATAGGCTGTCACGGATAGACAGCTCTGTATTACGAGAACCAATGTCCAAAAAAAGTGCAACACCGCTCAGACAATGATTAGTCCACAACTCATAGCAGGTTCTTGCCCCGACTCACCACCAACAGCCAATGTAAGGAAAAGGGAGATGGCTGCACGCCACAACGAGATGGATGATGCTCAATTATTCTTTTATTTTCACAATGCCAGATGAATCACAGAAACACGATTTGTTGACGTGTTTCACGCGAACATTTCGTGCTTGTTCAGTGTGAACAAGCACAAACTGGTCATGTGAAACGCGTCAACAAACTGGTCATGTGAAACGCGTCAACAAACTGTGTTCCTGTGATTCATCTGGCATGGTGACAATAAAAAAATAATTGATCATTATCCATCTCATTGTGGCGTGCCGCCATCTTTTTTCCTTCCATTAGGAGAACCAATACAGCTCCTGATACACAAGCTTCTGCACCCTGGCCAGCAACAATGCTCCTGCACGGTTTCTGGACTCCCCTTCCTCTCCTCAAAGCCCAGGTCCTAAGTTGGGGATTGCCAAATGCTGCCTGTCCTCTGTGCAGTGGTGTCGAGCAGTATCAGAAGTCTGAGGCTGTGGTAAGAGGAAGGTGAACTGAGGAACAGTGCAGCTGGAATACACAGTTTTTTTTGCTGGAGCTGCGCTGCACTTCCTTCAACTAGAGGAGCAAGTAAGTTGTCCTTGCTACTGGAACTTACTGCCTCCCTGGCACACATGATCTCTGAATAGCAACCATCAGAGGCATGTACACCAAGTCCCTTGTGTCAGCTCTCCCTGAGATGAACCTGCAGCAATCATTTGTTAATTAAAAAAAAAATATTTAGCTCTGTATTAAACCTTTAGTTTTAGTAACCCCTTTCAAATAGAAATGAAAGACAAAACATTTTTGTGTATATATGTGTGTATATATATATATATATATATATATATATATATATATATATATATATATATATATATATATATAAAACTTTTTTTTTTTTACTTTTAATAAGTGATCCTTTTGCATTTATAGTGTCACGTTAATTTGCATGCTTTTTTAAAAGGCAGAAATCTGTAAATATAAAATTATAAACTACTTTAGTTCCTAAAAAAAAAATAATACTTATTTTACAATACTAATTGACTAAATAGCCTTGATGTGTAACCCTGCTACAACAACTTCTTCATCCCTTCTGTTGCCTCTGAAGCAAAAAAAGGTATCCCTAGGAATGGCAGACATTGGTTTTCATTTCTGTACTCCGTGCCAGCCCTTGCTCTGTATGAGCAGATATGCAAGCTCTATCTGTCTCAGCCAGGAAGGAGTACCTTTTAGCATCTTCCCCTTGGGTTCCAGAGAAAGTTGTGCCAGCACTGCCCGCACAACATGTAAACTGCAGACCAGCAGGTACTCCCTGAATCAACCTCTCCCCCTCCCCATGTGTTCTAGCTGTATCTCTGAAGCAACAGTGGTGCAATTGCACAGATCACAGGAACAGCACAGAGACATGAGTTGACTGCAGCAGCATTGGTGAATAAACACACTAAATGTAATGGTTACATAATTGAAAGGTAGATCGACAGACATACATAACAGGCGCTAGACAGGAGAAACTCTTACAATAAATGCATAAGAATACATATTTAGCATTTCTAATCTTTTATTTTGTAAAAATAAAACAAAAATTCATACTTTAGACTTCTGCATTGTGGTAACTCATAGTAACTTGCATCAAGCACTGCTGCATTGTGGTGCCATTCAGTTTGTGTGTTGCCTTGCAAAACAATGGTTATGCACAATTAAAACATATTGGGATACATTGGCAGCACATTCTTCTTGGGTGGCCTGCGTCAACTCAAAAATACTAATAAGCCTTGATGCACTGTAAAGAAATAAATGGGCTCTTACTGATGGTACATTAAGGCTGCATTCACACCTGAGCTTTTCAAAGTTGCATAATTTTGCCGCTATTTTGTTCAGGTCACCAATGTAACAGGCAGAAAAACGGCTGTAATCTGCCCCAAAGAAGCTCATGTTCTTTTTTGAGCTTAGGGCGTTTTTCAGGCGTTTGAAATGAATGGGATTTTGCTTGTTGGGTGTTTTTTCGGGCGTTTTACGAGTGTTTTATGAGCTGAAAATGCTCAGGTGTGAATGCAGCCTAAATTTTTTGTAAGAAATTTTTTGAGTCTGGTCTCACTAAGGTTGAGTGAACCACTCATTTACTAGAATAAGTTAACACTGTCAACACAGAAAGGTAACCTAAATAATTTTTAAAATATCTGAATAAAGTATTTGTTTTTTGCATATGCTTTTGCTACATGTATTTTAGACATGAAGGAAGAGATTTAATCTCCACGCTGTTAATCCGAAGCCTGTATTTTGTTAAAACAGTATGCACACTTGTAGCTAATGAACACCAGATTTTACCTCATTTCGGTCAACCTACTTTTTTCTATATTTGGTCCATTTATATTTTCTGTATCTCAGCTGTTTCAAGTTAAATAAGGGTATGAAACCAAAGATTGTAAAACTCCAGCAGTACTCGGAACAGCTCCAGGTGACCTTTCAATGTCCATTTGTAAATAATGAAGCAAAATGAATGTTGTGTCTAAAAACAGTCGGATTCCAATTTTAGTTAGGCTTATAGCTAGTATTTCTAAACTAAGTTATCAAAAAGTCCTCCTTTTTATTATGTGTGATTGTAAAAAATGATATACTTGCAAGATTTTTTTATTTTTTTTTAAATTTTTTTTGAGGGGGGTAGTGTTTAGGGTTTTTAATATTATATATTTGTAAATTAATTGGGATTTCAGGACTACTAATCAAAGTTTCATACAAAAATAGTCCGTTTTAGAGATTGAAAATTTTCTTAAGTCCCTAATGTTGAATTCTTACAGATATACCCTGTTTCCCCGAAAATAAGACCTAGTGTGATTGTCGGTGATGGCTGCAATATAAGCCCTACCCCCCAAATAAGCCCTAGTTAAATTCCTTGTAGGTCTTATTTTCAGGGTAGGGCTTATTTTCGGGGAAACAGGGTAGGGCTTATTTGGGGGGTAGGGCTTATATTGCAGCCATCACTGACAATCACGCTAGGTCCTATTTTCGGGGAAACAGGGTAGATCCAAATCCTACAGAATGTGGATAGAGGAGAAGTACAAATTTTATGGGGAACATCTATGAAAAATGGCCGTGTAAACCACACCACTAGCTGCTGCTAGGAATACAATTTTTGAAGACACCGATTTTATGAATGCTGTCAAATGTAAAATATGAAGATGATTGTAAAAAAATGTACAGTCTGAGGGCTTGGGGAAGAGTTTGGTGACATATAATACACATGAGTATATCTGTTTCCAAAAAATTATCTTGTTCATTCAGGGGTCCAGATTGACAATAAAAAAGCAACATAGGGTTATACTGCCACCTTTAGGAGAAATGGACACTAGGCACATAAAATCCTGAAGGCTTGCCCCTTTAAGGCTAGAACCCCTCACACCTGCTCAGTTTCACTTTGTGTCCTCAGAAGAGTGAAAGGAATCCATGAGTCACATAAAAGTGCTTGGGCGACTCTACGGGTGCCCAGATAACTTTTACAGTGAAGCCAGGAGGCAGCTGCATAAACGAAATCAAGCTCACAGCTGCTAGTTGACATATCCAAAGAGCTGAAGAGGTTAGAGCTCTAATGGGAAGTAAGATCTGTTCCCCTATGATCTCTGTGACTAACAAAGATGGAAGTAACAAGTATTTCATCACTTCCGGTTTCAGAAGGTCGTTCCTCGGCTACTGTAATTAGGAAACCGCTCATCAAGCAAAATCTGCAGTGGAGGGCAGAGGAGACTTTGGGAGTCTAATGCCGCGTACACACGAGCGGACTTTACGGCGGACTTTGCCCGGCGGACTGGATTTCGTCGGACAATTCGATGTGTGTGGGCTCCAGCGGACTTTGTTTTCTCAAAAGTTGGACGGAATTAGATTTGAAACTTGTTTAAAATTTATCCGTTGAAATCGAGTCCGGTCGAAAAGTCCGCCGTCTGTATGCTAGTTCGACGGACTAAAAAGCCACGCTAGGGCAGCTATTGGCTACTGGCTATGAACTTCCTTGTTTTAGTCCGGTCGTACGTCATCACGTACAAATTCGACGGACTTTGGTGGATTGTGTGTAGGCAAGTCCGTTCATTCAGAAAGTCCGTCGGAAAGTACGTCGAAAAATCCGCCGGGCAAAGCCTGCCGTAAAGTCCGCTCGTGTGTACGCGGCATTACAGACTCCTGATGTCTGCATAAAGAGGACCTGTCACCAGACTACCATCTATGGACAATTTTTGATGCCATCGTTTTTTGCGATTCTACGAGTGCACACAATTGTAAGACTTGCATGTTTGATACCTATTTAAATGACACAGCTGCATCCTTTGCATTTTACAAAAAAAATGGATATTTTGCTGTTTTTGACTATTTAAGTGTGTTTTATGACTGAAAATATGCATTTGAGAAACAGTTGTGCGAATATGCGACTTAAAAAATAGCAACTGCCACCATTTTCTTCTATAGGACTTCTACACACAAACTGGAAGTGTGCTGTTCTTTTGAATTTGGCACTGCTATTATGCGTGGTTCCAGCCACACTGCCATCCATTCACAGATCATTCACAGGGATCTGTGCATGGAAAGACTACAAGTTCTATCTGCCACCAATGCATTGGAATTCAAATTGCATCAGCAGGAGTTTGGTTGCACTTGCATTTTTACAGTCCCATATTGGTATGTCCACACCTCCATACAGATCAGGGGCTGCAATATAAGCAAAACAAGATTTTATGCCTTGCATTGTTAATGCACTCATCACAGTTTCAATATTCTGTAGGCTTTTTGCAAGAATGAAATGTACATTTTTATTAACATAGGTGAATGTATTCCTTTTTTGTTCATTTTTTTGCAAAACAAAGCCTATGCCTTTAAGTACTCGGAGGAGAGCAGAAAAGAATTGCGCACTGCAGGGTTTGAGCCAATTACTAGAGACAGTCCTGTAGTTTGAGCTGCCTTACTGAAGATAGAAGACTAATTACCCTAGGGAGTATACACTTTAAACTATACTACATGGCAAGATAGAAAATAAGTTTGTGTTAGAGTGTAATCTGGTTAGTATTTTTCTTCCAGAAGCCAGCAACTACCAGTGTATCAGCACTTTCCCTGTCTACCTCAGGGGAAAAGGGGTCACAGTAGGTGCATTAAATCTGTCCATATTTGCAAGAGACTTCACATTATCCTATCCAGTTTTAAAGAATATAAGGGTAGTTGTCAATGCCACACATGCCTAAAATCACAGTTTTAATGTTATTGCAGATAGTGTGTTTCATAGAAATGAAAAAATGTTTCTGAATGCTTCAGAAAATTTGGGAAGTTGTGAAGAAAATAATATCAAAAAGAGTTCTCTAAGTACATAGTCTTTACAGAGCCACCTAGTCATCTTGTTCTCAAAGTTCAAGCTCTGTATGCTGAAAATGGTACATTAGGCTAAAACTGGGAAATAAAGGCAGCAATTGTCTAGACAGAGCAAAACACCTGCAAGGTATCCTGCTGACAGTAACAAAAGCTGTGACTTGTTGATGATTTTAGCACCTGTGTGTATTTGTTCATCTCTCCTCTTTCATGTGCAAATCCCATTGCAGAAGAGGGGGAGGAAAGTGCTGTCGGAAGTACTTTGCCAAATTTACATAATGATTCACTAGCTCTCACTAGTCTCTGACTGTGGTCTGAGTGACAAAAGAGATGATTAGATTTTAAAGAGTTCTCCCTTTACACACACCTTGCCTCTTTTTAGGCTCATAGTTTTTTAAAAGGTAATGATATAGCCAGCTAGTTACTAATAGCTCCGGTAGTAATGTTTCACTTATAAGACCTTTTCTGATCTTTCTCCTTCACCATGTTATTTCTTGTAGGCACAGTGTTTTGTTTTTTTTCCATGAGCCCTGTCTGTTACACACTGTTAAGTATATCAGCCTTCATGAAATAAGATGATTGAAGATGTGAACACTATTATGTTAAACGTGTCCAAGCAATAGTTATATTTGCATTACATGTAAAGCGTTTGTTAACCCAAAAAAACAAAAAAAACCCATCCTGTTCTCTTAGAGCAGTGATGGCGAACCTTGGCACCCTAGATGTTTTGGAACTACGTTTCCCCTGATGCTCATGCACTCTGCAGTGTAGTGGAGCATCATGGGAAATGTAGTTTCAAAACATCTGGGGTGCCATGGTTCGCCATCACTTAGAGCTGCACGATTCTGGCCAAAATGAGAATCACAATTTTTTTGCTTAGAATAAAAAGATCACCATTCTCTCACGATTCTCGCAATGTAAAATCTTTCACATTATACAAAAAAAAAGGGCTAACTTTACTGGTTAGTTTTTTTTTTATATTCATTAAAGTAATTTTTTCCAAAAAAATTGCATTTGAAAGAGCGCTGCGCAAATACAGTGTGGCATAAAATATTGCAACAACCACCATTTTATTTCCTAGGGTGTCTACTAAAAATAAATATATATATAATGTTTGGGGGCTCTAAGTAATTTTCTAGGAAAAAAAATGATTTTAACTTGAAACCAACAAATGTCCCAAAAAGGTTTAGTGTTTAAGTGGTTAAACTTTTTTCACTTACACACAAAGTCTTTTCCATTGACAAATTGTTACAATGTTTCTAGTTAAGTTCAACTGCTAAAGAATGTTTTGATTCTTGGCAGACTGCCTAGTTTTTCTCTTCCTTTCTTTTGACGGCTGTGGCTTCAGAAGAGCAGAGAGAATTCTTTGCATAGAAAGAATCGGGAAACACTTTAGTCAAGATCGTGATAACGATTCTTGACAATTAATCAGGCAGCTCTACCATCACTGCCTTAGAGCATGTTATACAGCACAGTGCTTGTGCTGTGTCATTTGGCCCCCTGTAACACCTAAAAAACCTGGCTGATCCTGCCTGGCTATATCATCCCCTCTGCAAACTGACCACGATGGTTCGTTTACATGATTCCACCATCCACAGCCTGCTCTCTGCTCTCCTGTGTGCTCTCTGTCCTCCTCCCCCCTCCCTGCCTGTCTGCCGTTACCAGTGCCCCCCCCCCCCCCCCGGGCTCCTTCTGCTTTCATAACTGTGCAGCTAAATTATCTTATCCCCTCTGTACCATAACAAGGGTCCCTGTCAATTGTCCCTGTGCCTGTGTAATGTAAATAAATCTTCTGATCTATACCTATATGAGCTCTACTCTGGATGCTCAGATTAAGTGTGGCTCTCTCTCTTCTCCCCGACTGACGTCAGTGGGACGGCTCGGCCCAACCCAACCCACTGTGAGCTGGAGAGTGAAGAGAGCTGACAAGTCAGCTGAGCGCCCAGAGCGTAGCTCATATAGGTACAGATCGGAAGATTTTTTGCATTACACAGGCACAGGGACACTTGATATTCTGGTACAGAGGGGATAAGATGATTTAGCTGGAGAGGGTTAACAACCACTTTCGCTTATGTCAACCTTGTTATAATCAAAGCCAGCTGAGTTATGTGCAAACTGCCTAGGCATTCAGGACGTTGTCCTGTGGGCAGGAACATATACCTTTTTTTGACATCCTTCAGCCATTTTGACATAGAACGGGACAGTTCTTGAAACCCAGAAAATGCTTTCTGTTTTCAGTTGGGGAATTTGCTACTACTACTTCCTTTTTTTTTTTTTTTTTTTATCTTTTATATTCTACAACATATATGTGCCTCCTCAATAGCTTGTAATCATTAACTGATTATACACTGAATGATATTAAAAAAATAAAAAAAAATGATGGCTTTGGTGGCAATGGTTTCAGAGAGCTGGCCTTTTTTGTTGTGACTTTTGCCCGTCTTTCCATGACCTTCTGGAATCCTTGCATGCTTTGCAGCTTCTCCTCCGCTATTTACTTTTTGACTTCTAAGGAGTACATATCCTTTGGTACCTTGGTGCCTACAAGCATTGATTCCTGTGTTGACTCTACCTCCTGAAACTCCTCTTCTCAGCACCTATTTAAGAAGGCAGGCAGGTTCTGTGAAATGTGTAACAGAAGTGGCTACTGACAGGGCGTAGTGAATAGGGTGTCACAGTATTCAGGGAAGTAAATGTACGGGGATTTGTACAAAGTAAATTTACAACTTCAAGATCATCTAGATTATTAGGAATAGGCTAGAAATAATCAAAAGACAATATGGAAATATAACGATTTTACGTTTTTACAATAGATATGCTTTAACCACTTGCTTTGTGATCTTACTGTACATAGCTTGAAGTTAGTCTCAAAATACCAACCTAATTCTCCTCTTCATTCCTCCCAAGACCTCCTGCTCCTCAGCTCCCTCATCACTTCCTCCCATAATTGCCTCCAGGACTTCTCCCGAGCCTCTCTCATCCTCTAGAATACCCTACCCCAATCTGTCTCCAAATCTATCTACTTTTGGGCGATCCCTGAAAACTTTTCTCTTCAGAGAAGCCTTACCCTGCCTCCACCTAACACCTGTTCTTTTATTTTCTTCATCAGCTCATGCCTCACAGTTATTACCCTTTCGTATCACTTGACCCTCCCTCCTAGACTGTAAGCTCTAACGAGCAGGGCCCTCTGATTCCTCCTGTATTGAATTGTATTGTAATTGTACTGTCTGCCCTACTGTTGTAAAGCACTGTGCAAACTGTCGGCGCTATATGAATCCTGTATAATAATAACAATAAAAGTGCTTTATTCCTCCCATGAGAAGCAAAATGGCAGCAGGCTGTAAAAGAGACCCATTTTGGGAATATTTTCTAACCTGACAGCTTTTTATTCTAAATCGGAAACCTTCAATTTGTTTGCAAATTTTAAAGATTCTAACTACCAGCAAGAATGAGTCCTTACATTTAAAGAGCACCTGTCATTTCTGATCCATCACAGCAGCGCCTGTTAGCGGGCATCCACTCACCTGCTGTTGCCGCATCCCTCACCTTGTTGCTTCACTACGGCATCACCAGCAGCCCCATTAAAATCAATGGGACTGTCTGTGAGTCAAAAGTGGGTCAGAGGAGGAGCTGCTGCGGGACAGAGATGACAGTTGCTCTTTAAAAATTATGATTTAAATCGAGTTGATTTAAATCAAGCCTTTTTACTAGAAATTTAAATGTTGATTTAAATCTTCTTGCTTTAAATCAAATCTACCCTGTATACAGTCATTTGGAAAAGTACACCCCGTTAAAATTGTTGACTGTATTAACATATTTGAACAAGCAGACACCAGATATTGAGTCAAACAGTGCCTACAACTAAGGCAATATCCTTAAAGAAAATGATACATACATTCAGCATACAAATTGCCATGGCCATTGCCATTTTTATGACCTAAATCAATGATATTGCAGATTTGTCTAATGGAAAAAGCAAGTACATCCTTACGCTTACCACCCCTTCAAATTCACAAAGTTAGAATATTGTGTTCCAGAGTAGGTGCCAGTGATTTGAACCAACGGAAGTGTTTAAAGCCCAACTTCGGGCAAAAATATTTTTCCCATGCATTGGGGCTGTGCCAGCACTGCACAGGTCAACTGCTAGTTTTGCCTAGGGTTAAGCAAAAAATATATACTCACCCAATCCTTTGATTCTCCCATAACATCCCTTATGGACTGTTCCTAGTCTTTGGAGCGTACTCTGGGGGTGGTGACATCAGGGACAGGCCACTATTGAAGACCGGAGGAGCCAGACTGGGCTTGTAGGATCGAGGGGATCAGGTGAGTATATTTTTGCTCTTCTATCCCCTAGAGGAAAAACTAGCACAGTCCCACTGCATGTGAAAAATATGGCTTAGCCTGGAGTTGGGATTTAAACCTCAGACATTATAGGGTCTACTGTTATCATTGCTATTGACATATGTGATGTCGTCATACCAAAATCAATAGAGATCTTTATGGTCCTCAGAAATGTAAATGCCTACAAGTCTGGCAAGGTATTTAAAAAGATTGCCAAACAATTTGAAATCAGTATTGCGCTTTAAGGAAAATAATCTATATGTGACATAGATTTCAAACAGCTGCTAATTTGTCCAGGACTGTCTACCCCAGCAAACTTAACACAATCGTTTACCAATTTTTGCTGAAAACAAAGTCTCCAAGAACCTCCAAATTTTATCTTGTGGTGTTTAGGTACTTGCAACAGTTGGGGTCAAAGCGCATGCATCTACAAACAGAGAACACACCAATTCAACCTGCATGCTGAATTCTGGGAAAACAAATCTTCCCTTGCAGTGGGGCTGACCCCCCCCCCCCCCCCGACTGCAAGGCTTACAGTGGAACCAAACTTGCCTTACCTTTCCTTTACAGCCAAGGAAGCTGCAGTCTTAGCCTCTGTTTGATCTGCTGTTGCAATTGAAGGTTTTTGTTTGCCTTAGTCAAAGCTCTGATTTTATTACCATTGAGTTGTTGTGGAAGGGTTTTTAAATGGGCCATTCATGCATGAATCGGACAAAGAAGTTTGTATGAATAAGTGGTCATTCTGTACATAATCTCCGTACTCAATAAAACAATTTTGACAAGGAATAAGTGGTCAAAAATGTCAGCCAATATCAGAGACTGGTGGGCTTGGTATACATAATTCCTAGAAGAAGCCATTTCTGCTAAAGGAGTAATACCAGCTTTTGATACTTTTTACACCATTACATCTATTGAATCGTTTCTATACATTTTTTTTAGTTTCCTATTCAAGTATATCATCTTTATCTGTAGGCACTGTTTGGCTAAAAATCTAATGTTTGCCTGTTCAAATATGTTGAAAAGTCAACAGTTTCCATGGTGTACTTAATTTTTCACATGCCTGTATAACTAAAAGACAGCTATGGTTGTACTCACTTTTACAATTCACTACAGCTTGCATGAATCAATTCAGTTTATGTATCTGCTGCTCTTGTCAAGTACATTGTTTTGCCTCTCCTCAGCCACTGCACTGTTAATGGTGCCTGTCAATATGTATTCACTTAGGCTTCTGGGAAACAGATGCACAAGGTGGCCTGTAGCATCAGGAGAAGCAGTTGGTTGCTGGCAGTAAAAATCCAAATTTGATGGTGAATGAAGACCCAGAATTAAGGACCACAAAAGTGTCTACTTAAGAAAGCAATGTTCCAGGGATACAGTAGACTACTATCGCTTTTTTCATTATTTTGTCCTGCTTTACTCTCCCCCTATACAAGCCTAAAGTAGGCTTGACCTTCCCTTAAATGATTATGTATGTTTTACGTGTGATGTCTGTTCAACCACATAGATTATGGTTAAAAAAAAAAAAGGGCAAAGAAGACTGAAACCTGACCTTAAGTTAATGTTAATCTGGACATTTTTGAAACTGCTCCACATATCGCGACCTTTCTATATAGTTTAGATATTATTTGCAGCTGAACAGAGTGTTACCAGAACTCTTAAGACTGCCGCGACCTGAAAGTCATGTGACTTTGCCGAGCGACTTCGGTGCCACTTGGTGTGACTTTGGTGTGACTTAGGCGCTACTTGGCGTGACTTTGGTGTGACTTGGGCGCTACTTGGCATGATTTTGAAGCAAATTCAGGGGGAATGCCTGTGTAATCTAAAATGGGATTTCACATGTCATGCGACTTGGGGTCTCACAAGTCGGATCCCAAGTCATGGCAGTGTGAACCAAGCCTATAACCCCTGTTTCAAGTGTGAGACATGTTGTCCTGTACTATACAAACCCCCCACCCCTTTTTTTTTTTTTTTTGCAATGTTATTACTTGTGCCAGGAACAACAGATTTACATTTATTAATATCCAACATTCACCTCCCAGCATTCCACAAACACTGTTTCATGGTACAAGTATTAATTTTATACATTCGTCTCTAACTGAACTTCCCAACAGGGCAGCTGGTTTATGGAAACCATTACATGTGTCTTTTAAAAGTATTTATTCTATTTACATCTCAAAATACCTTTCTGCATTAGCACTTTAGGACACTGTAGTGCACAGAGATTCTTCCCCAAGCTGCTCTTCATTATATTCAGCCTGGATTACACAGCATACTGAATAATGCTGTTATGCAGCTGCTATTTGTTGTTTTATCAATCAATGTAAATTAGCATTGCACAATGATGGGACTCTCTTGACACCTTTAACCTGCATTATGTAAGGGCATTTCAGTTCATCAGAGACCACAAAATCAGGAAAATGCATTGTCAAGTACACCTTTAAAATGAAACCTTGGTTCGCTTGGAAAGTAGGTCTTGTAAAACTATGTGCTGCTGAATATACCATCATAAACAAAGGTGTAGGGAGAATTTCATTTTCGGTAGGGTTTGAAAGATACTGTTTTTTTATTTGCTTCTTAGGGCCCATTCACACTGCCCTGGATGCGGGGTTCTTGTCCTGAAATTCTGCCTTCAGTTTGTGCCAAACGTTCAATGTTACTGTAGCCAAACATCTGTCTTAGATTGATCTGGCCACAGCACATTGTTACAAAAAGCCTGATCTTTGCTTATTTATTTAATGACAAACTGTTGTCTTGCTCTTATTAATTTTAATTTTTTTTTGAACAGCAAAGGCTTCATTGCTCACACACCTTCCACGCAGGTTAAATTTGCAATCTTTCTGATTATGGATGCATGCACTTTGACACCAACTTTTGCAGGAGTGACCTGCTGATCCTGCGCTGAAATGTTGGGGTTCTTTAAGACTTATTTTGGCATCAAATGATCAACTATTGGGCCTCATGCACACTGAATGTTATAAAAATGCCAGTAGCATTAGCTGTAGAATGAGTTTTGCAGCGTTTCTTAGCTTTTTCTTTTTTTTTTTTTTTTCAAAACTATACTCTCACAAAAGCTTATGGTTTAAAAATACTGATAGCCGCTGAATAGCCCCGTTTTTCAGCTTTTGTCAGAGTTGGTTCGTTTTTACAGCTGAAAAACTCAGACTGAATTTGCTAGGTCAGTCAGTTGTACAAGTTAACAGTTGTTTGAAATCTCCATAATTTATAGATTTATTTCTATACAGTGGATTTATTGATTTAAAATAATTTGGGGATCTTTTTAAATCCATTGCCAGACTTCTAGGTATCCCTGACCTTGTTTTTGAGAGCGCTCTTATGAACTTGACATGATGACACCCGACACTTAAATAGCAGAGAACATCAGACTCTAGGTATCTAAGGTTCCACCTGCACACTCTCTAAGAAGGTTCTAATTATCGGTACCCAGTCTGGAACACCTAATTCCGATTGTGCATTTCTATGTTGAAAAAGTCCACAATTTCCATATGGTGAAATTGTTTCATATGACTGTATACAATAAATGTCCATATACCCTGCCTCCTCTATCATGTCCTCAGCCTCCAGCCACTCCTGTAGTATGTCTGACAGTTCTTTGTAGAATTTATCTTCTATTAAAGCTGATTTCTGGCTAAAAACATTTGGCCATTTGCACTGAAAAAATGTACACCAATGAAGTATACGCAATCAGTGACCACTGCTGCATTATGAATTACTCTTATTTCATTCCCCCATGTACATTACAGTGTGTACCGAATGTCTGATGTTGAAACTTAGGCTGGGTATAGATTATTCAATCTTCTTTCCTGCAACCACGAGCTGCAGAAAAGATTGCTTGATTCCTCCAACACAGGGAGTATTGATGGGGGAATCCCTCCCGTGGAGCTATTGTGTTCTTCCGGCAGGGGGGGGGGGGAAGCCTTCTCGGCTGGGAGAACACACAGTGATTATTACCAGTGGTTATAGCCCTTAGCAATATTTGTATGAAAAATTCAACAGGCTGGATGTATCCAAGTTGATCTATATGCTTGGGTACAATCAGCCTTGGCCATAAATGGTTCAAATCTTGGCTGGTTCCTGCTGAACTGGCTGCGATTCAAATTGTCTGTGGCCGGCTCGAAATTCCCAGGTGGAGCACAGAGAGTACAGCAGGTTGCAGCCTGTCCATTCCAGAAATGCCTTGCATCCTCGTCAATGAACGCAGGTATTTGTGATTGGAGGTGGGGAGACTGACGTTCATCCACACTTTCTTCATTTAGAGAACACCTTGCATTCATCAAAAAGAATACAAAATGTTTTCAGAAATGACAAGCTATAGAGTGAGTGACCCGCTATAATGTGTACTTCAGCCAGAACTGTAAGTTTCACCTACGAACAGTCGGCACCGATTGTACTGTACAGAAGAATGAAAGTAAGAGTATTTTATAATGCAGCAGTGACCACACACCGCACAAACTTAACCACTTTAGGACCAGCCTCGTTTTGGATTTTAGGTGTTTACATGTTTAAAACAGGTTTTTTTGCTAGAAAATTACTTAGAACCCCCAAACATTATATATGTTTTTTTTCTAACACCCTAGAGAATAAAATGGCGGTCATTGCAATACTTTTTTTTGCACCGTATTTGCGCAGCGGTCTTCTAAGCGCACTTTTTTTGGAAAAAATTCACTTTTTTGAATAAAAAAATAAGACAACAGTAAAGTTAGCCCAATTTTTTTTTATATTGTGAAATATAATGTTACGCCAAGTAAATTGATACCCAACATGTCACGCTTCAAAATTGCGCCCGCTCGTGGAATAGCGTCAAACTTTTACCCTTAAAAATCTCCATAGGCGACGTTTAAAAAATTCTACAGGTTGCATGTTTTACGTTACAGAGAAGGTTTAGGGCTAGAATTATTGCTCTCGCTCTACCGGTCGCGGCGATACCTCACATGTGTGGTTTGACCACCGTTTTCATATGCGGGCGCTACTCACGTATGCGTTCGCTTCTGCGCGCGAGCTCGTCGGGACAGGGCGCTTTAAAAATTTTTTTTTTTTTTTTTTATTTATTTTACTTTATTTTATTTATTTTTTCACTGTTTTAAAAAAAAAAAATTTGGATCACTTTTATTCCTATTACAAGGAATGTAAACATCCCTTGTAATAGAAAAAAGCATGACAGGTCCTCTTAAATATGAGATCTGGGGTCAAAAAGTCCTCAGATCTCATATTTACACTAAAATGCAAAAACAAAAAAAAAAAAGTCGTTTAAAAAAATTACACAAAAAATTGTGCCTTTAAGAGAAGTGGGCGGAGCCGTCATAATGACGTCGCTCCGGCCGTCACATGGTATAGAGACGGGTGGGGGCCATCTTGGCCTCACTCGTCTCAGTACCTCAGCAGTGACAGGTCCCGATCTCCTCCGCCGCTACCAACGGCTCCGGTAAGTGGCGGAGGGCGCGGGAGAGCGGCGGGAGGGGGGGTGGCACCTCTCCCGCCGCCGATAACGGTGATCTCGCGGCGAACCCGCCGCAGAGACCACCGTTATCGTGTACAGAACCGCTCACTGTAAAGATGGATACCTCGGTTGTGGCAGCAGCTGCTGCCGTTACCGAGATATCCATCTTCAAAAAAATGACGTACATATACAGTGAGCGGTCGTCAAGTGGTTAATAAGTGTTAATTTATTGGTGCAATTGGCAAGAGTTCAGCTTTATTATATGCAACCCTATAGTGATTTCATTTATTTATTGCAGCTCTGTTTACCAAGACTAAATAAGAAACCCTAAGGTAAATTTTTACCAATCAAAGAAAGAATTAAGAGGAAAATAGCTTCACTGTTTCCTATTTTTTTTTTTTTTATTTACTTCTCTGCACATTGGATAGGGTTAATAATGTCAGTTAATTTTCCAGTAGGGAGGAACATAGATGTAGCTGTGTTCAGAATTAAGCAATCACATTCAAACTCATGTTAAATAGGAGTCAGTACACACCTGCCATCATTTAACGTGCCTCTGGTGAGCCCCAAATAAATTTCAGCTGTTCTAGTAGGTCCTTACTGACATTTTCTTAGTCGCATCCTACCTTAGCCATGGTTCGCATAAAGCAGACAGAAAGCATCAGAGGGATCTTATTGTTAAAAGGTATCAGTCAGGAGAAGGGTACACAAGAATTTCCAAGGCACTAGATAAACCATGGAACACAGTAAAGACAGTCATCAACAAGTCGAGAAAATATGGCACAACAGTGACATTACCAAAAACTAGACATACCTCCAAAATTGATAAAAAGACGAGAAGCAAACTGGTCAGGAAGGCTGCCAAGAGGCCTACAGCAACATTAACCACTTGCCGACCGCCTCACGCCTATATACGTGAGCAAAGCGGCACGGGCAGGCAAAATCCCGTACCTGAAACGTGATTGCCTTCCCGCGGGTGGGGGGTCCGATCGGACCCCCCCCCGGTGCCAGCTGCGGTCGGCATTTGGTTGGAAGAGATGAGAGACGAGGGGGAGGCCATCCGATCGTGGCCCCCCCCTCGCGATCGCTCCCAGCCAATGAGAAACATCCCCTGCCTCTGTATAGTACACAGAGGCAGAGGATGTGATGTCATCTCTCCTCGGCTCGGGAGTTTCTGTTCCGGCCCGAGGGGAGATGACATGTAAGTGCACCAAACACACACACACACACAGTAGAACATGCCAGGCATACATTACACCCCCGATCCCCCCCCCCCCCCCCCCGATCGCCCCCCGATCCCCCCCCAATCACCTCCCCCCCCTGTCACAAACTGACACCAAGCAGGTTTTTTTTTTTTTTTTTCCCTGATTACTGCATAGTGTCAGTTTGTGACAGTTAGCAGTGTTAGGGTAGTGACTGTTACCCCCCTGTAGGTCTAGGGTACCCCCCTTACCCCCCCTAATAAAGTTTTAACCCCTTGATCACCCCCTGTCGCCAGTGTCGCTAAGCGATCATTTTTCTGATCGCTGTATTAGTGTCGCTGGTGACGCTAGTTAGGGACGTAAATATTTAGGTTCGCCGTCAGTGTTTTATAGCGACAGGGACCCCCATATACTATCTAATAAATGTTTTAACCCCTTGATGGCCCCCTAGTTAACCCTTTTACCACTGATCACCGTATAACCGTTACGGGTGACGCTGGTTAGTTCGTTTATTTTTTATAGTGTCAGGGCACCCGCCGTTTATTACCGAAAAAAGGTTTAGCCCCCTGATCGCCCGGCGGTGATATGCGTCGCCCTAGGCAGCGTCAGATTAGCGCCAGTACCGCGAACACCCACGCACGCACCGTACACGCACCGTACACCTCCCTTAGTGGTATAGTATCTGAACGCATCAATATCTGATCCGATCAGATCTATACTAGCGTCCCCAGCAGTTTAGGGTTCCCAAAAACGCAGTGTTAGCGGGATCAGCCCAGATACCTGCTAGCACCTGCGTTTTGCCCCTCCGCCCGGCCCAGCCCAGTCCAGCCCACCCAAGTGCAGTATCGATCGATCACTGTCACTTTTTTTGGTAGCGTTTTGGTGAACTGGCAAGCACCAGCGGCCTAGTACACCCCGGTCGTAGTCAAACCAGCACTGCAGTAACACTTGGTGACGTGGCGAGTCCCATAAGTGCAGTTCAAGCTGGTGAGGTGGCAAGCACAAGTAGTGTCCCGCTGCCACCAAAAAGACAAACACAGGCCCGTCGTGCCCATAGTGCCCTTCCTGCTGCATTCGCCAATCCTAATTGGGAACCCACCGCTTCTGCAGCGCCCGTACTTCCCCCATTCACATCCCCAACCAAATGCAGTCGGCTGCATGAGAGGCATTTATATATCCTCCCGAGTACCCCTACCCAACGAACCCCCCCAAAAAAGATGTTGTGTCTGCAGCAAGCGCGGATATAGACGTGACGCCCGCTATTATTGTCCCTCCTGTCCTGACAATCCTGGTCTTTGCATTGGTGAATGTTTTGAACGCTACCATGCACTAGTTGAGTATTAGCGTAGGGTACAGCATTGCACAGACTAGGCACACTTTCACAGGGTCTCCCAAGATGCCATCGCATTTTGAGAGACCCGAACCTGGAACCGGTTACAGTTATAAAAGTTACAGTTACAAAAAAAAAGTGTAAAAAAAAAAAAAAAACACAAACAAAAATAAAAAAAAATAGTTGTCGTTTTATTGTTCTCTCTCTCTATTCTCTCTCTCTATTGTTCTGCTCTTTTTTACTGTATTCTATTCTGCAATGTTTTATTGTTATTATGTTTTATCATGTTTGCTTTTCAGGTATGCAATTTTTTATACTTTACCGTTTACTGTGCTTTATTGTTAACCATTTTTTTGTCTTCAGGTACGTCATTCACGACTTTGAGTGGTTATACCAGAATGATGCCTGCAGGTTTAGGTATCATCTTGGTATCATTCTTTTTAGCCAGCGGTCGGCTTTCATGTAAAAGCAATCCTAGCGGCTAATTAGCCTCTAGACTGCTTTTACAAGCAGTGGGAGGGAATGCCCCCCCCACCGTCTTCCGTGTTTTTCTCTGGCTCTCCTGTCTCAACAGGGAACCTGAGAATGCAGCCGGTGATTCAGCCAGCTGACCATAGAGCTGATCAGAGACCAGAGTGGCTCCAAACATCTCTATGGCCTAAGAAACCGGAAGCTACGAGCATTTTATGACTTAGATTTCGCCGGATGTAAATAGCGCCATTGGGAAATTGGGGAAGCATTTTATCACACCGATCTTGGTGTGGTCAGATGCTTTGAGGGCAGAGGAGAGATCTAGGGTCTAATAGACCCCAATTTTTTCAAAAAAGAGTACCTGTCACTACCTATTGCTATCATAGGGGATATTTACATTCCCTGAGATAACAATAAAAATGATTTAAAAAAAAAAAAAAATGAAAGGAACAGTTTAAAAATAAGATAAAAAAGCAAAAAAATAATAAAGAAAAAAAATAAATAAATAAAAAGCACCCCTGTCCCCCCTGCTCTCGCGCTAAGGCGAACGCAAGCGGCGGTCTGGCGTCAAATGTAATCAGCAATTGCACCATGTGAGGTATCACCGCGAAGGTCAGATCGAGGGCAGTAATTTTAGCAGTAGACCTCCTCTGTAAATCTAAAGTGGTAACCTGTAAAGGCTTTTAAAGGCTTTTAAAAATGTATCAATTTTGTTGCCACTGCACGTTTGTGCGCAATTTTAAAGCATGTCATGTTTGGTATCCATGTATTCGGCCTAAGATCATCTTTTTTATTTCATCAAACATTTGGGCAATATAGTGTGTTTTAGTGCATTAAAATTTAAAAAAGTGTGTTTTTTCCCCAAAAAATGCGTTTGAAAATCGCTGCGCAAATACTGTGTGAAAAAAAAAAAATGAAACACCCACCATTTTAATCTGTAGGGCATTTGCTTTAAAAAAATATATAATGTTTGGGGGTTCAAAGTAATTTTCTTGCAAAAAAAAATAATTTTTTCATGTAATCAAAGTGTCAGAAAGGGCTTTGTCTTCAAGTGGTTAGAAGAGTGGGTGATGTGTGACATAAGCTTCTAAATGTTGTGCATAAAATGCCAGGACAGTTCAAACCCCCCCCAAATGACCCCATTTTGGAAAGTAGACACCCCAAGCTATTTGCTGAGAGGCATGTCGAGTCCATGGAATATTTTATATTGTGACACAAGTAGCGGGAAAGAGACAAATTTTTTTTTTTTTTTTTTTTTTTTTTTTTGCACAAAGTTGTCACTAAATGTTATATTGCTCAAACATGCCATGGGAATATGTGAAATTACACCCCAAAATAAATTCTGTTGCTTCTCCTGAGTACGGGGATACCACATGTGTGGGACTTTTTGGGAGCCTAGCCGCGCACGGGACCCCGAAAACCAAGCACCGCCTTCAGGCTTTCTAAGGCCGTAAATTTTTGATTTCACTCTTCACTGCCTATCACAGTTTCGGAGGCCATGGAATGCCCAGGTGGCACAAACCCCCCCCAAATTACCCCATTTTGGAAAGTAGACACCCCAAGCTATTTGCTGAGAGGTATAGTGAGTATTTTGCAGACCTCACTTTTTGTCACAAAGTTTTTTAAAATTGAAAAAAGAAAAAAAAAATTTTTTTTTCTGGTCTTTCTTCATTTTCAAAAACAAATGAGAGCTGCAAAATACTCACCATGCCTCTCAGCAAATAGCTTGGGGTGTCTACTTTCCAAAATGGGGTCATTTGGGGGGGGTTTGTGCCATCTTGGCATTTTATGGCCTTCAAAACTGTGATAGGTAGTGAGGAGTAAAATCAAAAATGTATGCCCTTAGAAATCCTGAAGGTGGTGCTGGGTTTTCGGGGCCCCGTACGCGGCTAGGCTCCCAAAAAGTGCCACACATGTGGTATCCCCGTACTCAGGAGAAGCAGCTGAATGTATTTTGGGGTGCAATTCCACATATGCCCATGGCCTGTGTGAGCAATATATCATTTAGTGACAACTTTTTGTAAATTTTTTTTTTTTTTTTTTTTTTTTGTCATTATTCAATCACTTGGGACAAAAAAAATAAATATTCATTGGGTTCAACATGCCTCTCAGCAATTTCCTTGGGGTGTCTACTTTCCAAAATGTGGTCATTTGGGGGGGTTTTGTACTGCACTGCCATTTTAGCACCTCAAGAAATGACATAGGCAGTCATAAACTAAAAGCTGTGTAAATTCCAGAAAATGTACCCTAGTTTGTAGACGCTATAACTTTTGCGCAAACCAATAAATATACGCTTATTGACATTTTTTTTACCAAAGACATGTGGCCGAATACATTTTGGCCTAAATGTATGACTAAAATTTAGTTTATTGGATTTTTTTTATAACAAAAAGTAGAAAATATCATTTTTTTTCAAAATTTTCAGTCTTTTTCCGTTTATAGCGCAAAAAATAAAAACGGCAGAGGTGATCAAATACCATCAAAAGAAAGCTCTATTTGTGGGAAGAAAAGGACGCAAATTTCGTTTGGGTAGAGCATTGCATGACCGCGCAATTAGCAGTTAAAGCGACGCAGTGCCGAATTGTAAAAAGTGCTCTGGTCAGGAAGGGGGTAAATCCTTCCGGGGCTGAAGTGGTTAAAGGAGCTGCAGGAATATCTGGCAAGTACTGGCTGTGTGGCACATGTGACAACAATCTACCATAGTCTGGGCTATGGGGTAGAGTGGCAAGATGGAAGCCTTTTCCTACCAAGAAAAACATCCAAGGCTGGCTAAATTTTGCAAAAACACATCTGAAGTCTCCCAAAAGCATGTGGGAAAATGGTCTGATGAAACCAAGGTTGAACTTTTTGGCCATAATTCCAAAAGATATATGTTTGGCGCAAAAACAACACTGCACATCACAAAAAACACCATACCCACAGTAAATCATGGTGGTGGCAGCATTCTAGTTTGGGGCTGTTCTTTAGCTGGGGCCTTAATCAAGGTAGGGGAATTATGAACAGTTTCAAATACCAATCAATATTGGCATAAAACCTTCAGGCTTCTGTTAGAAAGCTGAACTTGAAAAGGAACTTAATCTTTCAGCATGACAACGACCCAAAGCATATATCCAAATCAACAAAGGAATGGCTTCACCAGTAGAAGATTCAAGTTTTGGAATGGCCCAGCCAGAGTCTATACCTGAATCCGATTGAAATACGGGGGGTGATCTAAAGAGGGCTGTGCACAGGAGATGGCCTCGCAATCTGACAGATTTGGAGTGTTTTTGCAAAGCAGACTGGGCATATATTGCCAAGGCAAGAGGTGCCATGCCGATAGACTCGTACCCCAAAAGACTGAGTGCTATAATAAAATCCAAAAGGTGCTTCAACAAAGTATTAGTTTAAGGGTGTGCACACTTATGCAACCATATTATTTTCATTTTTTATTTTTTACTTCCCTCCACCTAAAATATTTGTTCAACTGAGTTGTACAGTTTATAAATTACATTAGAGGTAAAGTTTCACTTTAAAACATGGTGCTTAGTGATTTATGCTAAACCCTCTTTAGACACAAAGCTAAGCAAACATTTGTCTAATTGTGTGTGTAATAAAGCAATTGGCTCAAAACAAACTTTCTGCTGAAGGTGTCAACATGAACCACTTTTTTTAAAAACATTAGTATAAATGTGGCTTTGTTGGTTTACTACTTTTTTAACTATGCCAGGGCTGCATGTTTGTACTAGCCAGATTTTGGCTTGCGTTCACTGGAATCATTTTTTAAAGAAAGGTCCATTGTTAATGCAAAAATCTTTATTTTCAAATACATTATCACAGTAACAGAGTTGTAGGAGGAAAAAAGGAAAATGGTTACTGCCATTTTCTATAAAGTTGGTAAATGCACGAATGCAAAATACTTCAGAAAGATACATTCATCTTCCAGTTGTATTATACTTGGAGGAAACAAGTGTAATAAAGCAAACTAATGGTATTTTGACAAGCTGTCACAATTATTTAGGAGCCTTGGTCAAATTCATATTGGAACCCTTTTACTAGTCAAGTCAATCTCTGCAATACTGCTACTGTATGTTGCACAGAATTTTGTCTTCTGGACTTTTAAAAAGAGAGCATTGTTTGGGGTTTTATGTTTATGCCTAAAAAGATGTGCATTCATAGTTTCTTTTCATAGTTGTTTTTTTTTGTCGGCTATTATCAAAGCCATGCAACAAGAAAGCATAGCGCACATTTAACCACTTCAGCCACGGAAGATTTTACCCCCTTCCTGACCAGAGCACTTTTTACGATACGGCACTGCGTCGTTTTAACTGACAATTGCGCGGTCATGTGACATTGCACCCAAACAAAATTGTCCATTTTTTTCCCACAAATAGAGCTTTCTTTTGGTGGTATTTTGATCGCCTCTGCGTTTTTTATTTTTTGCGCTATAAACAAAAAAAGAGCGACAATTTTGAAAAAAAGCAATTTTTTTACTTTTTACTATAATAAATATCCCCCAAAAATCTCAGTTTAGGCCGATATGTATTCTTCTACATGTTTTTGGTAAGAAAAGCGTATATTGATTGGTTTGCGCAAAATTTATAGGGTCTACAAAATAGGGGATAGTTTTATGCCATTTTTATTTATTTTTTTATTAGTAATGGTGGTGATCTGCGATTTTTATCGGGACTGTGACATTATGGCGGACAGATCGGACACTTTTGACACTATTTTGGGACCATTGTCATTTATACAGCAATCAGTGCTATAAAAATGCATTGATTACTGTGTAAATGACACTGGCAGTGAAGGGGTTAAACACTAGGGGCAGTGAAGGGGCTAAGTGTGTCCTAGGGAGTGATTCTAACTGTGAGGGGGATTGGCTTCAACACACAGGACAGTGATCACTGCTCTCGATGACAGAGAGCTGTGATCTCTGTCCTGTCACTAAGCAGAACGGGGAAATGCTTTGTTTACAAAAGCATCTTCCACGTTCTCCCTCTCCGTGACAGGATCGCAGGCACCCTGCGTACATCGAGTCGGCGGGACCCACGGTCACGGAGATGTGCGCCCATGCTTCTTAAAGAGGACGTACGTGTACGCCCCTTTGCCCACCAGTGTCATTCTGCCGACATAAATCGGTGTGGGCTGGTCGCAAGTAATTAAAAGTGGAGGTTAAGGCTAATAATTAGTCTTAAATTCTGCACCCTCCCCCCAAAAAAAATAAATAAAAATAAAACATCATTTCTGTATAGCCTGTATATAAACAGCAGTGCAAATGCCTTTTTAATTCTGTCCAGTCATGTGGTCCTGTGATTCAGCAGTTTTGGCTGTCCTGTGTCAGAGAGCGGCTGCTGCTCGTGGGAGAAGAGAGCACGACAATAGAAAGGCAATGGGAGCCTATGGGTGACATTGGCAATGGGAAAACAGTCATTGTCAAGCGCTCCTTTACACATGCGAGCTGGAGCTGCTGGATTGCATGACCGGACCAGACCAGATTTATGTATTAAAAAAAAAATTATTTACACAGTTTTTTTTTTCATTTTTATTAGTTTCAAGAAAACAATAGCAAAAAAGGTCAATACCCCAGAAGGGGTAGATATACAGTATAACTGAAAATGCTCACATTGATTTAGCAGACAAGATACAGTTTAGCGGAATAATTATCAATAAGTTCAGGATTATGTTAATGTGTAATGCAGCTTGGTATAACCCCAGCAAAAAGGTTTCATTCAGAGAGGTGGGGAAAGATGACTGTCCTCAGATGAGCTGGAGGATCTAACCTGGCATCTACTATTCCTGCTGGTTTATCCCCTTGGAAGGTATGCGGGGATAGTAAACATATATGTAAAGCTAAGCAAAGTGAACATAATCATTCAAAAAAAAGAGGGAAATATGAGGATGTGAGCCCCATACTGTTTGACTTTAAATTATCAATAGAAATTTAATGGAGTGTAAGAAAGAAAAGAGGGAGAACCAAAGTGGGGATAAAAGAAGTCAGATGATTGGAAGAGGGAAAGTATATAGGAGAAGAAAAAGGAAAGAACTCGCCCATCTAGTCTGATGGAAATTGCAAATATGAGAGCCAGGGGTTCCAGACTGTATTTAAAAAAAAAAAAAAGTTGTTTATCTCACAGTACGCTGACTATTTTTTCTTTAAGCATGATCCAAGTGAGTTTGTTTTAAGCAATGATAAATTATAGGACTTTTCCAGGCAATTGCTATCTTGCAAATATGAAGTGTATCAACAGCTGAGTTCACCTAGGAATATTTTCCGCTCAATCGTTTAGAAGGGCAAGCCGAACATTCTTAGAAATATTGATCAAGGTTTCTGAGGGTTTTAGGTCATGGCATATATCAAGTTGTGTCCAGAAATGTCTCAGGACTACAGGTTTTCTGCCTGCCGTAGATGTACAGTGGGGACGCAAAGTATTCAGACCACCTTAAATTTTTCACTTTGTTATATTGCAGCCATTTGCTAAAATCATTTAAGTTAATTTTTTTCCTCATTAATGTACACACAGCACCCCATATTGACAGAAAAACAGACTTGTTGACATTTTTGCAGATTTATTAAAAAAGAAAGACTGAAATATCACATGGTCCTAAGTATTCAGACCCTTTGCTGTGACACTCATATATTTAATTCAGGTGCTGTCCATTTCTTCTGATCATCCTTGAGATGGTTCCACACCTTCATTTGATTCCAGCTGTGTATGATTATACTGATTGGACTTGATTAGGAAAGCCACACACCTGTCTATATAAGACCTTACAGCTCACAGTGCATGTCAGAGCAAATGAGAATCATGAGGTCAAAGGAACTGCCTGAAGAGCTCAGAGACAGAATTGTGGCAAGGCACAGATCTGGCCAAGGTTACAAAAAAACTTCTGCTGCACTTAAGGTTCCTAAGAGCACAGTGGCCTCCATAATCCTTAAATGGAAGACGTTTGGGACGACCAGAACCCTTCCTAGAGCTGGCTGTCTGGCCAAACTGAGCTATCGGGGGAGAAGAGCCTTGGTGAGAGAGGTAAACAAGAACCCAAAGATCACTGTGGCTGAGCTCCAGAGATGCAGTCGGGAGATGGGAGAAAGTTGTAGAAAGTCAACCATCACTGCAGCCCTCCACCAGTCGGGGCTTTATGGCAGAGTGGCCCGACGGAAGCCTCTCCTCAGTGCAAGACACATGAAAGCCCACATGGAGTTTGCTAAAAAACACCCGAAGGACTCCAAGATGGTGAGAAATAAGTTTCTTTGGTCTGAGACCAAGATAGAATTTTTTGGCCTTAATTCTAAGCAGTATGTGTGGAGAAAACCAGGCACTGCTCATCACCTGTCCAATACAGTCCCATCAGTGAGTCATGTTGGTGGCAGCATCATGCTGTGGGGGTGTTTTTCAGCTGCAGGGACAGGACAACTGGTTGCAATCGAGGGAAAGATGAATGCGCCAAGTACAGGGATATCCTGGACGAAAACCTTCTCCAGAGTGCTCAGGACCTCAGACTGGGCCGAAGGTTTACCTTCCAACAAGACAATAACCCTAAGCACACAGCTAAAATAACAAAGGAGTGGCTTCACAACAACTCCGTGACTGTTCTTAAATGGCCCAGCCAGAGCCCTGACTCAAACCCAATTGAGCATCTCTGGAGAGACCTAAAAATGGCTGTCCACCAAACTTTTACCATCCAACCTGACAGAACTGGAGAGGATCTGCAAGGAGGAATGGCAGGGGATCCCCAAATCCAGGTGTGAAAAACTTGTTGCATCTTTTCCAAAAAGACTCATGGCTGTATTAGATCAAAAGGGTGCTTCTACTAAATACTGAGCAAAGGGTCTGAATACTTAGGACCATGTGATATTTCAGTTTTTATTTTTTTAAAAATGTCAACAATTCTGTGTTTTCCTGTCAATATGGGGTGCTGTGTGTACATTAATGAGGAAAAAAATTAACTTAAATGATTTTAGCAAATGGCTGCAATATAACAAAGAGAGAAAAATTTAAGGGGGTCTGAATACTTTCCGTCCCCACTGTATTTCTTTCCTCCTCACTCAGCTTTGTTTGCTGTTTTGGAGACTGTTTTGCACTTACCTGTTTGTACTGGAATTCCCAAACAAGCCCATAGGAAGCCTTAATCGCTTGCCCACTGGGCACCTAAAGCGGGGTTCCACTCAAATTTTTAACTTAATCTTACCCCCTTCAGTTAATTGCATAGATGTTCAAATGCCACACGAAATTTTTTTTTATCGCTGTAATTCCCTTTATATTGTACTTTATTGTGCCACTTCCTGTCTCTCCTCCCATGGGAGTAGGCGTGTTTATTGCCTTTCCCCGGCGCCACACTGTCTCCTGGGAGCTTAGTGTCAGGCTTCCCAAGATTCAGAGCGGAAACAATGATCATGCCTGTGAACAAGCTGTGAATGAACAGCATTCACCGCATCCAGGAAATCAATGCTTATGGGCTTCACAAGCTTTACAGTCAGCCAGTGGTCACCTGGTCCTGTAAGTATTTCAGGGAGGCTTAAATTGGTACCTACCAAGAAAAACTACTAGGGAAACAGGTACAGATGCTCCAGGGTGCGTTTTATTAAATGAGATGCTGGTATGGAACCCTATTGATGTTCATTTGTCATAGAAAATGATTAGACACATCCCACAATGAAAAAAGAAAATGTATCAAGGTTTCCAGTTCTTACAGTGGATATAAAAAGTCTACACACCCCTGTTAAATTGTCAGGTTTCTGTGATGTAAATAAAATTAGACAAATTAAATAATTTCTGAACTTTTTCCACCTTTAATGTGACCTAAAAACTGTGCAACTCAATTGAAAAACTGAAATAATTTAGGGGGAGAAGTAAAAATAATAAACTAAAATAATGTGGTTGCATAAGTACAGCGAAGGCCATGGTTCACAGAGAGCTTCCAGAGCATCAGAGGGATCTCATTGTTAAAAGGTATCAGTCAGGAGAAGGGTACAACATTTCCAAGGCATTAGATATACCATGGAACACAGTGAAGACATTCATCAAGTGGAGAAAATATGTCACAACAGTGACATTTTTAAGAACTGGACGTCCCTCCAAAATTGATAAAAGAAGAGAAGAAAACTGGTCGGGGAGGCTGCCAAGAGGCCTACAGCAACATTATTGAAGCTGCAGGAATATCTGGCAAGTACTGGCTGTGTGATACATGTGACAACAATCTCCCATATTCTTCATATGTCTGGGCTATGGGGTAGAGTGGCAAGACGGAAGCCTTTTCTTACAAAGAAAAGCATCCAAGCCCAGCTAAATTTTGCAAAAACACATCTGAAGTCTCCCAAAATCATGTGCGAAAAATGTGTTATGGTCTGATGAATTCAAGGTTGAACTTTTTGACCATAATTCTAAAATCTGTTTATCGCAAAAACACTGCACATCACTAAAAGAACATACCTACAGTGAAGCATGGTGGTGGCAGCATCATGCTTTGGGGCTATTTTTTCTTCAGCTGGAACGGGGGCCTTAGTCAAGGTAGAGGGAATTATGAACAGTTCCAAATACCAGTCAAAGCAAAGCATACATCCAAATCAACAAAGGAATTTATTTATTTCAGGTACTTGTATAGCGCCGTCAATTTACGCAGCAATTTACATATACATTGTATATTCACATCAGTCCCTAGCCTCAAGGATCTTACAACCTAAGGTCCCTAACACACATTCATACGTATACTAGGCAAATTTAGACAGGATCCGATTAACCTACCAGCATTTCACCAGAAGAAGATTAAAGTTTTGGAATAGCCCAGCCAAAGAAGAGTGGCCAAATGTTGCCAAGTCAAGATGTGCCATGCTGATACTCATACCCCAAAAGACTGAGTGCTGTAAAAAAATCAAAAGGCGCTTCAACAAAGTATTAGTTTAAGGGTGTACACACGTATGCAACCATATTATTTTCATTCTTTTATTTTTACTTTCCTCCACCTAAAAGATTAGTTTGTTGTTCAAATGAGTTGTGCAGTTTATAAGTCACATTAAAGGTGGAAAAAGTTCTGAAATGATTCATCTTTGTCTAATTTTTTTACATCATAGAAACCTGACATTTTAACGGTTGTGCAGACTGTTTATATCCACTATATATGACGTGATGACGTTATAGGCAAAGCATAGTGATGTAATAACTCACAGGTGGTACATTCTTTTGGGGTACCTTTTTATTCTTGTCAAATATTTTCTTATGTGACATAGTTTGCCTTGCCTAGCGTTCATTATATCAGCCAACTGTTTGTTTTTTTGCTTTGTTTGATATAAGTTCAGGAAGGTGAAAAGCAAGTATTTGTGCTATGTTTTTGTGATAGTTGACACATTAACTGATGGATCTACACGTTTTCACATCAGGTATTAGACTTATGTTAATTATTTTTCCTCATTAGCTTTGAAAGATATACTCATGTGTTTAATTCTGTTAATATGTTAATGCTACTATTTGTAGCATTTTGACAGCGGTACGTATACATAAAACAACTGTGTTTCTATGTTGCCTGATTCAGTTTCATCATCTCTACTGTTTCATCATCTCTACTGTTTCATCCCCTCTCAAAATCTTTAGAAAAGGGGTTCCTAAAGTGACCCTGTCACTGTGTGGTCGCTTTTACAAAACCCCTCCCAAAAACTGTTTATTTACTTTGTTTTTCCAGGGGCTCATGTAAGGAAAAGCCACAACTATCTGCTCCCAAGCTGCTGCAAGCGTTCAGTTGTGGTATAATTCATATGCTTCTTTTGAAGGTGGGCTTATTTATAAAAAGATACATTTGGTGAAAGAGTCACTTTAAACTTTCTAATTGGGGAGCTAAATGGTTTACAGTATTAGGACCCAGTAAGAGGATCCTTATCAGAATGCTAACAAAGGCACACAAAATACAGAACAAATTGTGAGCATTCTTCACCATTTCTTTTGGCTTTAGTCCAACTAGCCGTAGGATCCAACTCAGCTTGTCAGTATAATTCCTTCTGCCCCTGCCACACACGCACGCTAGTCCTCCACATGTGTTTGTGCTGTCATATTTTAGTTTAATTGTTTCACAGATTTAGAGAAACAATTGTTTGTAGGCTACATCTCAGATAGCAGTAGGACAAAATTTAAAACCTAGAAATGTGCTATATCATTCACCATATTGCTATATTTCACTTTAGGCAATTTAGGGTACCTTTAACACAGTCATGAGGCCATCATTCACAAACATACCACAGCTTAATTTGAGTCCTGACCCATAGTGTAAGAAACATTGCTTTAGAATCCAATTACTAAGATGTAGGAGTTATTTTAACAGTGTTCCCTAATTTTTATCTTGCCACAATCTGTGGTGTGCAATCATTATTTTTTTACATGAATCAGCTATTTAAAATTAAAAGCATTCATTATGCATCCATTTTTTTTAACTCATAAATTCACATTTTATCACCACATCGAATGGCTTATTTGTTGTTTTCTTAACCACTTAAGGACGGAGCCTCTTTGTGAGATTTGGTGTTTACAAGTTAAAAACCCCCAAACATTGTATATACATTTTTTTCTAACACCCTAGAGAATAAAGGGCGGTTGTTGCAATACTTTCACACCGCATTAGCCCAGCAGTCTTACAAGCGCACTTTTTTTGCAATTAAAAAATAAGACAACAGTAAAGTTAGCCCCGGAAAGTATTCACAACACTTCACTTTGTCCACATGTTACAGCGTTATTCCAAAATGGATTAAATTCATTATTTTCCTCAAAATTCAAAATACAAACAATACCCCATAATGACAACGTGAAAAAAGTTTGTTAGAAATCTTTGCAAATTTATTAAAAATAAAAAACTGAAAAAAATCTCATGTACATAAGTATTCATAGCCTTTGCTCAATACTTTGTTGAAGCACCTTTGGCACCAATTACAGCCGCAAGTCTATTTGAGTATGATGCTACAAGCTTGGCACACCTATTTTTGGGCAGTTTCACCCATTCTTTGCAGAACCTCTCAAGCTCCATCAGGTTGGATGGGGAGCATCAGTGCACAGCCATTTTCTGATCTCTCCAGAGATGTTCAATCGGGTTCAAGTCTGAGCTCTGGCTGGGCCACTCAAGGACATTCACCGAGTTGTCCCATAGGCACTCCTTTGTTATCTTGGTTGTGTGCTTAGGGTCATTGTCCTGTTGAAAGATGAATCTTCGCCCCAGTCTTAGGTCCAGAGCGCTCTGGAACAGGTTTTCTTCAAGGATGTCTCTGTACATTGCTGCATTCATCTTTACCTCAATCCTGACTAGTCTCCTGCCACTGAAAAACATCCCCACAGCATGATGCTGCCACCACCATGCTTCACTGTAGGGATGGTATTGGCCAGGTGATGAGCGGTTCTTATTTTCCTGGTTTCTGCCATTTAGGCCAAAAAGTTCAGTCTTCGTTTCATCACACCAGAGAATTTTGTTTCTCATGGTCTGAGAGTCCTTCAGGTGCCTTTTGGCAAACTCCAGGCGGGCTGTCATGTGCCTTTTTACTGAGAAGTGGCTTCCATCTGGCCACTCTACCATACAGTGTGTAAATATATATCTCTGCGCTAGTCTGGTATGAAACTGCTGCAACTCAAATCTTGTAAATAAAAATTACCAATGGTGCGCTGTTCCTTTTAAATGGTGAACTGATGTAATGATAAACAAAATAAAGTGACTAAATCAAGGATTTGACCTAAGTGTTCAAACTTAAAAATTGTGTCAGTGTATGAACAAACAATCACAACTTAGTGATGTAAAATGTCAAATTACCACAACAAGTGCATTAATTAAATATCAATATACAAAAGATTGTTAATACAATTTAAAACTCAAGTCCATGGGTAGATCCAAACACTTAAAGCTCTTTCACACGGGGGATCCGTATGTCCGTTTTTCATCCTTCCGTTTTCGGATGAAAAACGGACATACATGTATCCCTATGGAGCGTCGGATGTCAGGGGTGACATGTCCGCTGACATCCGACCCGCTCCGATCCGAAAAGTGTAACGGAGGAAAACCCTACTTTTCCATCCGTTATCGGATCGGGTGACGACGGACACTACAGTCCGTCATCATCCGATCCACCATAGGGGAGAGCGGCGCTCTGACAGGTCCGTCACTGCACAGTGTGCAGCGATGGACCTGTCATTTTCCTGCTCAGCGGGGATCGGCGAGGCGATCCCCGCTGAGTAAGCGGATGTTCACGGGGTGGATCATCACTGATCCGCCCCGTGTGAAAGAGCCCTTAGACCCCTTTCACATCGAGCCGCCCCAGGCTATCTTTAGCGCCGCTTTACTGTCGTTTTAGCGGCGCTATTCGGCCACTAGCAGGGCAGATTTAACCCCCGCTAGCGGCCAAAAAGGGGTTACATGTGCCTGCAAAACGCAGCCGGAGCTGCGTTTTGCTGGTGGTATCGCAGTGCTCCCCTATTGATTTCAATGGGGAGCAACGGTGGAGGAGCGGTGAGTTCACCGCTCCAAAGAAGCTGCTGGCAGGACTTTTTCTGACGCCCTGCCAGCGCACCGCTCCAGTGTAAAAGCCCTCGGGCTTTCACACTGGAGTCCATGGAGCAGCTGTTTTGGGGCGGTTTGCAGGCGCTATTTTTAACGCTATAGTGCCTGCAAAAAGCCCCCAGTGTGAAAGGGGTCTTAATGAAAAGTGTGACAAGTGGAAAATATATTCAGCTCTGTGACTACCAGTGTTCAAGAAACATGGCAAAGTGTTCCATCCACAGGAAAAGAGAGTGGCCTCTTACCAGATTTGATGGATCACTGTTACAGAGATCAAGAAAGGTTATGCTGGAATGATCACAGGTGTGGAGATTTCAAACAGCATGTCTTGATGGGCTTGCAGGGATGAGCTCCATGTGTTCAAAAGATCATATATGAAAAGGGAGAAGCCTCATAGTGTAAATCAGACAATTTTATTTTAAAAAAATAGTATAGATACACTTGCATAGAGGTGAAAAAAATTCCAGCATGAATAATATCTCTAGTGGCAGTGTCAATCTGCCAACTAGCTCAAATGGCGTTGCAAGTACTCTCCAGTTTTTTTTTTACTCTACCACACAGACCTGATTGGTGGAGTGCTACAGAGATAGTTCTGCTGGAAGGTTCTTCTCTCCACAGAGAAATGCTGGAGCTCTGTCAGAGTGATCACTGTCGCCTACCTGACTAAGGCCCTTCTCCCCCGATCGCTCAGTTTGCATAGGCAGCCCGCTCTAGGAAGAGTCCTGGTGGTTCCAAACTTCCATTTACAGGTGATGGATGCCACTGTGCTCATTGGGACCTTCAATGCTGCAGAAATGTTTCAGTACCATTCCTCAGATCTGTGCCTCAATACAGTTCTGTCTGAGGTCTACAGACAATTCCTTGGACTTCATGGCTTGGCTTGTGCTTTGACATGCACTTTTAACTGTGGGACCTTTATATAGACAGATGTGTGCCTTTCCAAATCATGTCCAATAAACTGAATTTACCACATGTGGACTCCAAGTTGTAGAAAAGTCTCAGGGATGATCAGTGGAAACAGGTTGTACCTAAACTCAATTTTGAGTGTCATGGCAAAGGCTGTGAATAATTGTGTACATGTGATTCTTTTTTTTTTTTTTTTTTTTTAATACATTTGCAAAGATTTCAAACAAACTTCTTTCACATTGTCATTATGGGTTGTTGTTTGTAGAATCTTGAGGAAAATAATGCATTTATTCAATTTTGGAAAAAGGCTGTAACATAACAAAGTGTGGATAAAGTGAAGTGCTGTGAATACTTTCCAGATGCACTGTATTTCAAACAGTGCAGCACTATTTATAATAAACTATTGCAATTACGATATTCATAAAACCTCCAATCTTAACATGTATCACAGAACTTAAAAAACAATCTTTTTATTTACCACCACCAAAACAAATGTGCAATTTAAATATTGTCCATTGTGCTGGAAAATAAATGTATTTCCACTCATATATCGGCAAAAAAAGATGTATGGCTGTGTATAGGGATACCACATCCATTGTAACAATTTACTACAAAAAAAACCTATAAATATTTGTCTTTACTGGTACCAGAGAGGAACGAACACAAGAAATATTTAAAAAAAACATACATTTTATTCCAAATCTTTGGCGATTTGGCCATACTAATGAACCATCATTATACTTCACAGGGGTAATATAAGAGGTCATACTAATAAACCATCATCATTATGCTTTGCAGAGGTGATGCAAGAGGTCAACGTGTTTCACCTGTTAGCTTCCTCAGGACCTTTTGACAGCTAAGATAAAGAGGCCTAGCCAAAAGAAAGAGCACATTAAACGGCATGAAATACATAAAGCATCATAATATAGTCATAGTTTAAGATCTCTCTCAACTTACGAATAGCTTATACAGTATAGCCTGGAGATGGTGGTATTCTATGCGGTGTGGCTTGGAATATTAGAGAGTTGGATGGTGCGGCAGATATGACAAAATGTACATGTGGAAAGTCTGGAACTAGGACCCATGTATAAGACCGCATGGATTAGTGAGCAAGTAGCAGACAACTCAATAGAGTGTCAATTTAGGTGGCCCATATCGCCTAACATCAGTGGGAACCAGGCAGGAAACCATTCAGTATCACAAGAGGAGCGTGGATATATCCTATTCCAAAATCCAAATCCCATAGGACCAAACAATTGGTTTCAGCCTATAAGGCAGTAGCCAGGTTAGAAGCCATGTATATTCAAAAAAGAGTGATGTCAAGCCAAACTATACAAGTGGATGCCAGACATTACCTGCCATCCCAGTAATATGAGATTACTCCGCTAAGGAGCATGTGTTTTTCTGCAACTGTATATGCAGCCAAAGACAAAGTTCATCCATTTTACACACATAAAATAAACCAGATCTAATAGTTCTCCAAGAAAAATATTACTGCTATTTGCTGAACAACAGAGCCACTTATCTAGTGCATGTATCCCACTATCTATAAGCAATCATCTGTTACTTTACTGTGTATATCGCTCATATGGCCTCAAAGCTAATGAAAGAATTGCCTGATTAGGGAGGGCTGTAAGATATGACGTAATTTGCATCGCACCAGACCACTAGTATATACCACAGCCTATCCACGTTGCCTATCAAACCAACAGTACTAATATTTCAATCAGGGGCAGTCCTATATTAACTTTGTGTTAATCTACTGTATACCACACAGCAGTAGGATGAGTCCTCTTATTTGCCTCCACCAAATAAGATGTGCAATTTAAAGTAGTATCATGCTGTAAAAATGTATGTATTTCCACTACTGTGTTCACTCGAGTTAGGAATCAATATCCTCCTATTTTACTTTCCAACCATCCTCTGTGATACATTGCAATTCCTTTCTTGTGTTGCACTTCGTGATAACATTTAGCTTTGGTTGTGCCCCCACCTCCGGTTATTGACCCATATGTTTTAAAAGTCAATTGGCCCTTTTCCCTTTTAAGAGCTTTTACCAGCACTCTCCACCTTTTATTTCCTTCATCCAGATCTGGGGTGAAACTCAAAGCAAAACACACACATATCTCATAGTGCTTTCTAACCACTTGACCTCGGGAAGATTTTACTCCCTTCATGACCAGGCTATTTTTTGCTATTCGGCACTTTATGTATTTTTATACTGGTGATCAGCGACTTATAGCAGGACTGTGATAGTACGGCAGGCAATCTGACAATTTGCAGGAACTGACTGACACTATTGCAATTAGTTGTTTGCTAATAATATACGCTGACACTAGACTAATGGCACTGGCTGATGAGGTGTTAACATCTGGGACAATCAAAGGATTAACTGTATGCCTAACAAGTGTAAAGTGTTTACAGTGAGGTGCTTTTACTAAGGGATGTGCTGTTTATCATCCCCTGCTTTGCAGGGAAACAAAAATCAGCACATTGCCTCTGTCAGTACAGAGCTCTGTGTTTACCTACACAAAGCTTTAGTCTGTCACTTGCTGCGCTGATCGGCGGGTCCCAGCCATAAATCAGCCGGATGGGCGGATGCGTGCACCCCCTACCCAGAAATGCAAAATCACACATATATATGTGATTCTGCCCAGCCTGCTGAAGCAGTAAAACTACAGTGCGCAGTCAGCAAGTGGTTATAATACTATTTTATAAAAACCGTGTACTGATGGAACCCCAGCCATAATGACTCTGTACCACCACAGTTCTCATTAATGATATCTCTCGGACTCGCTTTCAGATCGCTCCTCTCATAGATACATACACACCCCATTCACCTCTTTAGAGCCAGGCTGGCACTTTAATTGATGAATGATAACTATAAAGGACAATCTGGCTGCTAAGGTGAGAAGGAATATTTCTGTACTTTTCATTGAGAGACATAGTTTAATGATATTTAAGCAAGCTAGGTTTCACTGCTGCCTACAGAAGAAATAGACATTATGCACATAAAACTGAAGGCCTTCCTCTCTAAAGCAGCAAGTAGTAATAGCGCTGCTAAATGTCTAAAATATTACTTTGCACAATCCTTCGCTATCGAGTGGCTATACTATCAGTTAATTTATAATTGTACTGTGTGTGTGTGCGTGTATGTGTATGTGTGTGTGTATGTGTATGTGTGTGTGTATATATATGTATATATATATATATATATATATATATATATATAAATAACATTTTTTTGTAAATTACCTTTAATGTAATATCATATTTCTTGCTATATTTACCACGGGTAATTACTGCATTTATGGCATTTAACTGTGAATTGACATTTTAAATATCGCATGCAATAAACATTAGTGAATTGACTCGACAGAATGTGTGAAGCCATTCATCGATCAAGAATGAGCAGTGAAAAGTTATGAGATGGACATGCATAAGAAGTTTTACTGATTCTTGCTTTTCTTTACAATTTTCAAAAATAAAGTTGCGCTAAAATTGGGAAAAAAAATAATAACCGCAACGCTGTAAGCAAAAAGTCCACACAGTGATGAAAGAAACAATCCCTCGGTGCACTACTAATCGCCAGAATAGTGTGTGAATTCCAAAGGAAAAACATCCACCTTTATAAATTGGCCGCTTACCAGCTCTTTGTGACCTCCTATTACGGAAGGTCTATCCCACTTGTGGCTCTTATACCCAGCTAAGGCCTTTGTTCTTCCAGTGGAACTAAATTAGAGAGCACCCGCCACTCAAGGGACCCAATCAGATAAGCCCCCCCCCCCCCCCCCCCCAAAAAAAAAGATGAGGCTTCATAGTGTAAAATCTTCAATATGAGGTTTCAATGTAAAAAAAAAAAAACTTGCTCTTACAAAGGTAGTTAAAAACATGCAAAGATAGGCCGGCTCAAATGTAGCAGCCTGTCCTTCCGGGACCTGCGCAAATGCGGTGACATCAGCACGTCGATCCTCCCTACGCTTTTCGTCACAAGATGATGTCGTCCCGGGGCACGGCTGGCGTACTGACTTACCACTAGATATACCATATAACCAACAAACCACACCTCGTTCTGAACGTTGGGCCGTCGTTCGCATGGGGAATCCATTTTAGAAAAGGGAAAAATCCTTACTGCAAAGGAAGGTGGCGTACATAGTAATGATGCTTTGCTACACCATACTATACGCTACTTCTAGACAGCACAATACTGCTAATGGTATTGTAGCCCTACAAGTAACTCTGTAGAGCATAAATATATAGTCAAAATGCCCAAACCCGGTGGAGTTGACCAGAATTAATATGGCCAATTCCATAACAAATGATAAAAACCCTACTGGAGGCCACTCAAACCTCTAGTTTAGAGTATCTCCATTCCTAGTTTTCAATACCCATCCGGGTTTCCTATGTAATCTGTAACTCAATAATCAGCCTTTTTGTCCAACCTAATTTGCTTTAGCTGCGTTGTATTGCTTCTACTTCCCCTGACAATAGAGCATTGGTAGCTTTTGTTTGTTTTCGGAATTGGCCATATTAATTCTGGTCAACTCCATTGTATTTGGTCATTTTGACTTGGCTGGGTATAAGAGCCACAAGCGGGATAGACCTTCCGTAATAGGAGGTCACAAAGAGCTGGTAAGCGGACAATTTATAAGGTGGAGATTTTCCTTTGTTATACACACACTATTCTGGCAATTAGTAGTGCACCGTGGGATTGTTTATTTCAACACTGTGGACTTTTTGCTTGCAGCGTTGCTGTTCTTTTATACAGTATATTTTTTCACAATTTTAGTGCAACTTTATATTTGGAATATTGACTTTAAATGTGTGTCTCACAGAATACTGTAAGTTGCTGCTGCGAGGTCACTGTATTTATGTTGATTTTTTGCATAGCACAGTATACATGATTTACTATTTTTCTTTACAATTGTATAGAAAAAGTGTAATAAGCACAAACAGGTAATTGATCTTTGAATGGGCGCACTATGCGCTCTGTTTGTTTACTATTGGTTCTTGTATGCCTCTCTGGGCCTCCAGCATGAGGTCTGCGATTAATTGATCTGTACTGAATTAAAAAATTTGTGTCAAGCAAGTTTGGACACTGAATTATATGAATTACAAGAGCTAGCCCTACTGTTTGTACTGAATCAGTTGGGAATCTCTGCTGTCAGTTATCATTGTGAAAGGCAAGAGTTGCATTCAGCAAAATCGCCAACTTATTTACAGAAGCTCTCTGTTTCAATTCACGTGTCAAATCTTTGTGACCTTAGGTCACTGTATCATTGTACCTGGCAACAAAAATAGGATGTAAAGCAGGATATATATACTGATTGATTGGACTAAAAATGCACTGATCCCCACTTCAACACAAGCAATGTTAAAGTGAGACTGAAGTCTGTTATTTAAAAAAAAAAAAAAAAGTGTTATACTTACCTGCTCTGTACAACAGTTTTGCACAGAGCGGCCCAGATCCTCCTCTTCCCGGGTTCCTCTTCAGTGCTTCTGACCCCTCCCTCCTGCCCCCACAGCAAATTGTTTGCTATGGGGGCACCGTACCCGAGACTCAGCTCTGTGTGTCTACTCAGACAGGGAGCTGTGGTTCGGCCCTGTCCCCTCTCTCTCCTGATTTGCCAACTGACTCTGACAGCAGCGGGGGCCAGTTGCGCAATCAGGAGTGAGAATCCCGGAAGGCCGAGGCACTTGTACACATCGCTAGATAGAGAAGGGGCTCTGGTAATTATGAGGGGGCTGCTACACACAAGATTTTTTTTTTTTTATCTTAAAGTGATTATATAGTCTTTTTTCTAAAATAATAACAAACATGCTATACTTTCCTGCATTGTTGCAGTGGATTTGCACAGAGCAGCCCAGATCCTCCTTTTATCGGTTCCCTCGTCGGTGCTCCTGGACCCTCCCTCCTATTGAGTGTACCCACAGAAAGCAGCTTGCTATGGGGGCACCCAAGCCGAGCTGCAGCTCCGTGTGTCCATTCTGACACGGAGCTGCGGTTCGGCCCCACCACCTCTCTCCCCTAATTGGCTAACTGACTTTGACAGCAGCAGGAGCCAATGGCGCCACTGCTGTGTCTCAGCCATTCAGGAGGGAGAGTCCCGGACAGCCGAGACTCTCATGGGCATGGCTGGACAGAGATGGGGCTCCGGTAAGTATTGGGGGGGGGGGCGAGGGGACCTGCTGTACACACATAGAATGTATTAAGATCAAAAAACTTTTGCCTTTACAAGCACTTTAATGCAGGCATCCTTCCCGCTGCATCTTTTCATTCTAAAAGCCGGGACTACACACCCCCAAACTATCCCCCTCATCCTGGGCCGTATCAGCCGTTTTTTCCATATGTGTATGCCTAGCCTAAGACTCACAACTTTATAGTTTGCTTCTAGCTGAACATTTTAGTGGACTTCAAACTTGTGTTTTATTGTTTTATTGTTTCTGTTTAGCCAAACCTATGGAAACAGTGGTGAAAGCGCTATGAATACCCATATCAGTTGGATTAGAGGTCTTCACCTTTTGACTCTAAGGAAAGTGTTCTCCACTTTAAATTTTGTTAATGCTGCCAGTTGTGTACGCACACATATGAATAGTTGTTTGTTGAATTACAGAGCTTCAATATCATTAACATTTGTTCAATTAGTGCACCCTTTGCAGTTTGCACTGTTGCCATTCAGTGTGTAGAGCCAATTGCACTTCAAATGTCTTTGTGTTGGGATGTCATTTATTTTGAATGCACTAGGTCATTGCACCTGCGCTGTCATGTATGGCAACTGCTATGTGTTCTATTCTTTAAAAAAAAGTCAGGTGTGGTTTTGGACTTGATAAGGTGTGTTGCCAGCCCATTTTAAATAAATTGACTGCTTTAATGCATCACAGAAGCCTGAGCCTGCCATAAGTGATAAAATGTAATTCTGTGCTCTGGTTGGACACGAGGTGCACGGACAAATTGTATATAGAGTTTAAAGTGCAACTAAAGGCAACTTTTTTTCATTTTTGGATAGAATAAGGGAGAGTTATAACCTGTATCAGGCTTTTTTTTTCTTTCTTTGCCATCTGTGCCCCATAGTGTGAGAGAATCCCTCCGAAGTGATGCAAATCTGGGAGGGGGGGGGGGGGGGGGGTGATGGGTTAACCAGAACTAGTGTCCGAATTGGAAGATTTCCCCTCTGTTCTGTTGTCAACCCAAAATGTGGGTTTTTCTTTTACTTTCACTAATGAGGGCATAGACAGCAATGAAAACCTGGCAGGGGTTCTAATACCTATTCACTCTATCCAAAACTAAAAGCAATCCAGAAAGCTAACTTTTAAGTTTTCATATATTTGTGAATGGAAGCATCATAAAAAAAACAGAACCGTAAATTGTAGTACATGCACAAGATCTCCCCACAGTCTATCTAGACCAGCGGTCTCCAAACTGTGGCCTCGGGAGCCGGATGTGACCCTTTGCTTGCCTCTTTATCAGGCTCTTGGGACAATATTCTTCCCACTGATACAAGGCAAGATTCCTTCTACACCAACACTATTCCTACCACGAACTCCAGCAACGGGGCACTGATCTTCCTACTGATTCCAATGATGGGGCACAATTTCTTCCCCTAATACCAACAATGGGGCATTCTTTACACCAATTGATGCCAGGGCATTTTGTACTCCGTGGCCATAGTTTGCCTCCTCAAAGTTTGGAGGATAGTTAATCTGGCACTTTGTTCAGAAAGTTTGGAGAACCCTGATCTAGACCAGTGTTTCTCAACTCCAGTCCTCAAGGCGCCCAACAGGTCATGTTTTCAGGATTTCCCTCAGATACGGCTGTGGTAATTACTAAGACCGTTAAACGGATCAAATCACCTGTGCAAAATAATGGTAAGCCTGAAAACATGACCTGTTGGGGCGCCTTGAGGGCTGGAGTTGAAAAACGCTGATTTAGACAAAAGCAGCCTCTCGGGTACAAGCATCGCGTATAGTTTCATTAGAACAGGGAGGAGATCCGGGAGAAAAATAAAGCTATTTAAAAGCATCAGTACTCATGGATAGATGTCAGAGAAAAAAACCCCAGTTGGCATGTGGACACTCATAATCGGGTGTAAGTGAGAATCGCAACGTTTTGCAATAAAAAAAAATGTTCCAAGTGAGATCCAAGTTTCTTTGTCACTAGATAGAGGAACTGTGGGGGTGCTCTTGTGTATATACTACATTTTATTGTTATATCTTTTATATGATACTTCCTTTCATAAATATATGAAACTTGAAACCCTCGCTGTCTGGAGTGTTGCCTATTATTTATCTTGGGTGTAATATTTTTGGGTCTTTCTTGAGGAAACCTTTTTAATTTTAATATTTTTTTTGGGTGGGGATTTTAGAACTGTAGATCTGATGTGGTCTTTGTGTATGTTTCTTTATAAAGTGGTTTGCTATTTAGAATGCATAAATATATCTATCTCGCACAACATTTTCTCGATTTTTCAGGTCTCTCAATTTGTATATTGTTTTGTTATTTTCTCAAGGCGGTCATAAAGGTACAAGTGATACTGTTGGCTTATATAGGTTCTAGTTACATAACCCTTAAATTCATACAAAGAGACAGGCATAGTGCATATCCTTTGTGCTGTATTTACAGCTGATAAATGTGTTTTGAATTTGACCTGCTAGGACTGACAGACAACCCGTGGTGATGACGGTCTAAATCCCTCTGCTTATTACTTTTATTTTTTCCATGCTTGACTGTGTCAGCATGGAAGTGAGAGCTGCACTCCATACATTCCTGGTGATTCTCTGACTTGTGACTGCAGACTGTTTTCTTCCTGTCATTGTGTCACTGGTTTCCTGCTGGATTGAGTTCTTTTTATTCTTTCTTCTGTTTGCTAATGTTTTCCTCTGCTTGTTTGCTGCTGTTATTTTTTCTTCTGCCACAGGCTTTTCTTTCATTATGCTTGTAATCTCCACTGTCTGCGTAACATGTTTGGTATGCTGAGGGGGTGGAGTAGTTGGCACTGCCCTAAAGTGGCCCTCAGTTAGCCCAAGGCTAGAGGTCACTGGAGAGTGAAGCCCATGGAAATCGGACGCTGTACTGCATTTCGCAGCCACTCCAACACAGCCGGCTGGAAAGAATGGTAAAATAACATGAATGAGCTGTAAGCCAGTAGTTTTGTGAAGTGAAAAAAAACACCCTTCGATTGGATGACTCCCAGACAAAACTCTTTGAAGGAAAGCAAAACTAAATCTTCTTTCCTTTCTAGTTTAGAGCATAGTGTTGCCAACCATCGTTAGCATCTCAACTCGGTTGCTTCTTTCTGTATGCATGCTTGTATTTAAAGGCTTACTCCGTGTTCTAGTAATGATGAGCTTGGTAAATCAGTGCAATAAGGAGGAACATTTTTCACTTTGCTACTGTACCTGCTTTACGTTGTCCAGCTTGCCAATTAGCACCCTGTTTCTTCACTTTTCTGTGACAAATGTTTAAAAGACGGACAGCAAGAAAAGGTGTACATTGGTAGCAAGAAAATGTAAGCATTCAATGGGCAAGGCTTTTGCAAAATGAGCTCCCTGACACTATGGAATGGCAAAAAATCAAAGTAAAAGTGCTTGGCTTTGGATTTTGCACTCGGGCATGACACTGGATTGCTAGCCTAAAGAATAAATTATGAGTTGTGCTTTTCATTTAATCACCACAAGTAAAAGAGCTAGGCAGTCTGTCATTTGCAATCTATCGTATATGACATTTTCAATGCACATTGTTTTATTATTAATCTTCGTGATTTCTTTTTGCTTTAACTGTTACCACCCTATATTCTGTTAAATATGTGATAAAGTACACAGCATAGGTGTGGTGTGCGCCCCAAAGCTCAAACACACATGCCTTTCTCTGCAGCCTCAGCACCACTAGACTGTGAATAAATGGGAAGTGCCCTGTGCTGAGCAGCTTCCTGTTCATTCACAAACTGAAGCACAGTAAACACAGGTTACTATGCTTCAGTTTTGAATGAACACCTTGAATGAGTGTGTTCACTGTGTTCATTTAGAAAAGGAAGGTACTGGTAAATGACATCCATCCATCCTGAAACATCCCCCGCAGCAGCTGGGAGAAGAGGAGGGAAGCCAGCAGCACTATGGGGCAGTGATGCCAACACAGGGGGAATTAGCACTGCATGTAGTGATTAGGGGGTGCCCAGGCACACCTGGCACCCACCCTGCGCACGTCTATGGTACAGATATTAAAGAGGAAGTAAAGCCTTTAAAAAAAAAAAAATACACCATGCAAGGCAAAGGCATAATGAGCTAGTATGCATAGCATATTAGCTCATTATGAATTACTTACCTGAGATCGAAGCCCCAGCATCGGCCCTCGTTCGCCTCCTCCGACGCCGCCATCTATCCCGGAGTGATTTCTGGGTATCGTGGCTCCGGCGCTGTGACTGGCCGGAGCCGCGATGACGTCACTCCCGTGCATGCGCGCTGGTGCCGCCACTAATGGCATGATCGCCGTTAGAAACGGCACGCTCAGTGCGCCTGCACCCGATGTCAACGGCGCATGTCCCGTAGACACCGGTGCCACTATTCCTGCAAATATCTCCTAGACCTTTTAGGTGTGGGAGATATTTCTTGCACCTACAGGTTCCCCTTAATCTAGGCTTACCTGTAGGTTAAAGTGGTTGTAATGGGTTTACAACCACTTTAATTTACAGTACCTTCTAAATGAATGTCTAAGCCCTGTTAATAACCTTGTATAGTGAATGACTGGGGAAGCAAAATTTTGCAACATTAAAAATATTCTAGCAGTCCTGCCTATGGAAACTGCATTCACCTGTTGACCCAGTGAGCTAATCTGGGTCTTAAAAAATGCTTTGTGCTCAAAGCAGAGAAAGTGTGTAAAGTGCTCCATTGTGTTTGTTATGGTCAAATAGTCCATGCTCTTGTCTAAAGTAAATAATGGTCATCCAAAACATGTGATATACTTTCCATATGTTGGAAATTTGCATAGAGGAAGGATATAAATGTAGTTCTTTAATTCAGTTATTTGCGTTATTGTTTATATTATAAAAAGTCACAAATAAAGTATTTCACAGATTATAGAAAAATATAAGCATCACTTTTCTTGTTATAACGTACCGGAAAAGAACATGTCAACACAGCCCATAGAGCGGGATACATTCTAACATTATCAATCCATCTATTTATGTATGCTGTCATAACATTGATTTTTCTCCACAGTCATTATGCGATGTCAGCATAGCGGCTTGTTAAATTGAATACTGTGACATTCACTATATTAATTTAACTCCCACATAAGCGCAAAGAAAATTTTATTGCACCATCATTTAACTCTTGGTAAATATGAAACTCAATTTTTTTCCTTTGCATACATGTTTTTTTACAAATTATACATTACTGCTGTATAGCCTACTAACATTATTCTTTTTATTACCAGCACATCATTAAAGGCCAACTCCAGGATTTAGGCAAAATCTACACTTGCAGCACACACCCACACTCCCCTGACTGAGATTGAGAGACCCAGGGGTTGCTGGCATATGTGGTTTCCTCACAGGAAGTATCAAATCTCACATTTCCTTTTTTTGAGGTCACGCATCAACTTGTGCAAAGCCTTGCCAAATGCCTTATGTTTCAACACGAACAAACTGCTGACACAAGAATGTAAAGAGTCTACCAGGCTGTGTGTACAGGGCAACAAATGGCATCATGAAACTACATGATCAGTGCACATCTTATGCCTGTAAAAAACGCACAGTACAGGTAACAGTGTTTCCTCATGACCCCCTGAGGAAGTCGGCATGAGAAAACATACATGTTTTTTCAGGTCTTATGATTTTACCATATCTATGGGACTGGATCGATTGTTTGTCTTTATGCTTGCTGGTGTTTTTATGGATCTGTTTTAGTGTGGCATAAACCAAACTTAGCCCCGTGAGTGTATATGTGTTAAATATTTTAATAAAGAAAATTTTGTGGCAAGTCACTATTTTGATTTATGTCTTTGGATACACATATTAGATTCTGGTCAACAAGATGTGATTACATCTTTTAAGATTCAGCTAAGACTGGAACGTTCATCCCATGAGCAGGTCGTTTGTGTACTGTTTGATCTTCCTTGGTTTGGGGGTCAAAAAAAGTAAGCAAATTGCTTCCCTTTTGGTGCATTTTGTTTTAACACATTTGTGGTGGTGGATGAAGATATTACCAAAAGTGGACGCCTGCCTTTACATGCACATGAACTTTAAATGGCATCCCAGTCTTAGTCCGTAGGGTTTAATATTGATTTGGCCCACCCTTTGCAGCTATAACAGGTTGAACTCTTCTGGGAAGGCCATCCACAAGGTTTAGGAGTGAGTCTATGAGATTGTTTGAACATTCTTCCAGAAGTGCATATTGAGGTTAGGCACTGATGATGGACGAGAATGTCTGGCTCACAGTCTCCGCTCTAATAAATCCCAAAGATGTTCTATTGGGTTGAGGTCAGGATTCTGCAGGCCAGTTAAGTTCCTCCACCCCAAACTCGCTCATCCATGTCTTTATGTACCTTGTTTAGAAATTGAGAAAGGGGTGGGACTATAGCGGCACTGGTCTTTTAAAGTTAGAGGTAGTAAGAATTCTAAAAATATAAAATTTTATTACAAACTGTAAGTGCACTTGAAAGTGCAGTCGCTGTAAATCCGAGGGGTAGATCGGAAATGAGGGGAAGCTCTGCTGATTTTATTATCCAATCATGCGCAAGCTAAAATGCTATTTTTTTTATTTTCCTTACATGTCCCCCTCGGATCTAAAGCGACTGCACTTCCAAGTGCAATTTCAAGTGCACTTTGCAAAGTGGATTTGCCTTTAGTAAATAACCCCCATAGTGTCATAAACAAGTGTGGAGAGGGGACTTACCCTGTGTGAGCTTCAGAGAGATAGATGCACATCCAGCCGATCAAATAACCCTGTGTGCAGACAGCTGCTACCTGGATGCTTAACCTCCCTGACGGTATTCCCGAGTGTGGCTCGGGGTGGTTTTTCAGCACCAAAAGCGGTAACCCCGGGCTACACTCGGGATCGCATCGCAGGATCCAGGAAGAGGTTACTTACCTTGTCCCCAGGATCCTGCGATATCTCCCCGCTCTGTGCAAGCTGTCCTCCGCCGGATCTTTTACAGTGCCGAGCTCCGTTCCCTGCGAGCGCTGCGACGCACGGGGACAGAGAACTGCGCAAAATTCAAAAAGTAAAAAACACAATACATATACAGTACACTGTAACCTTACAGATTACATTACTGTATCGATTTATTTCACCTCCCTTTTGTCCCTAGTGGTTTGTCCAGTGCCTTGCATGCAGTTTTATATTATCAATACTGTTCTTCCTGCCTGGAAACTGGAGATTGTCCATAGCAACCAAAACCATCCCTTTACATCAAAAGTGGTTTTAGAACAGCTAGAAAACAGCGATAATAAATCAGAATCACTTGCAGAATTGAGCGATAGTAATTTGTGGGGAAATCCGTCATCAAACGCTGAAAGTGACGACAGAGACAATTCTGCAACTGAGCAAATTAGATTTGATTACATCATTGAATCATTTTTATTATTATTATATTATTTGTTATTATTTATAGTTATTTATTATATTATTTATGATTTTGTGTTTCAAACTTTATCATACCCGGGATGTCTACTAGACTCTTGTTTGGACAGATTTAAGTGAGATATTAATTACAGGCCTACAATATAAAACGTCAAATTTCCATGCAAAATAATTGTACTGCTTTCATCATCAAAAATCTGACATAATCATACCGCCAGGGAGGTTAAGGAGGAGGGACAGCCGACACTCAACCCAATGTGACCATAGGTCCACTCCGAACAGGCCTGCAGCAATTCCCCCAGGATACGCTTTGAAGAAACAGGGACTGTGTGTTGTTGGAAGATCACACAGCCCCAACATCCCACAGTCCCCGTTTCTTCAGATCATATCCTGGGGGAATCGCTGCAGGCCTGTCCTCTCCACACTTGTTTATGAAACTATGTATGGATGTGTATTCATATGTATCCTGCAATGGCAGTCATCGCAATGGATATACATGTATCCGACATTATTATTCATATACACATATTTTCCAATGTGGAGTCACTTTTAGAGTTTGGAAATACTGACCACCTGGCTTCATCACCAAACAACTGACTCGGGACTATCTTCAGTCTGGACTATGTCGTTGCAGTGATTTTCTGCACTATACATCCACTGGTAGGTACTTGCTGACTCATGGGGGATTTTCTCTGTGGTATACATGTTACCATACATCTGCATATTTGTGTGCATCAACACATACCTTTACATGCCATTTCCACCTTTATATCAAAGTTCCCATTTGGGTTACATCCATCTTCTATCATCACACAGTCCCTGTCTGTTCAGACCGCATCCTGGGGGAATCTCTGCAAGCCTGATCCGAGTGTTCACATTGGGCTGGGTGTCAGGGAATAACAACACATGGCCCGCTGATGCAGGTTCTTAAAGCGGAGTTCCACACAAAAATGGAACTTCCGCTTTTCGGAACCCTCCCCCCCTCCGGTGTCACATTTGGCACCTTTCAGGGGGGAGGGGGGTGCAGATACCTGTCAAAGACAGGTATTTGCACCCACTTCCGGCATAGACTCCCATGGGAGTCTATGCCTCTTCACGTCCCGACCGCGCTGTCTGCTGGGAACACACAGCTCCCAGCAGAGAGCGGGAACCACTAGGGACGCGAAGCGCGACTCGCGCATGCGCAGTAGGGAACCGGGAACTGAAGCCGCAACGCTTCACTTCCTGATTCCCTCACCTAGGATGGCGGCGGCAGCTGCCGAGAACCGAGCGGGTTCTCGGCGTCCCCTGCCGACATCGCTGGACCCCGGGACAGGTAAGTGGCAATGTATTAAAAGTCAGCAGCTGCAGTATTTGTAGCTGCTGGCTTTTAATATTTATTTTTTTTTGGCGGTGTGGGTGAACGCCCGCTTTAAAGCTTCACAATATGACTTATCACTCAAAAATGTGGGTGAGTGCTGTCACATTATGGTTCTGCTCAAGTTTTGTCACCTGAAGCAAAACACTTGAAAAATGGCTTAAGCTCAAAGGAACAGCTTCTTTGGGGCAGATTACAGGCGTTTTCTGCTTTTTACATTGGTGACCTGTACAAAAATGCAGTAAAAACACGCAACTTTGAAGCGCTCAGGTGTGAATGCAGCCTTACAGTTTAATATGTGTGATACTATTGCAATTCTCCGCAAAATATTCCAGTTTTGCACAGCAATGAGTGAGAATGCAACATATTGACAAAAACAAAACAAACAGAAACTGAAAAAAAACTCAAAGTTCCTGAAAATACATTACAGAAGAAATTTGAAAAGGCTTATTACTTTTTAATATTCTCAGTTAAACACACTTTGGATGTGTTCCTCAGGGAGCATGTCGTGATGTGCAATGCTAATAGTAGCTTGGGAAATGCTACCTGAGGCTGTATAAAACAAATACATTCCAGTTTTTAAGTCTGCAAGATCAAAAACTGCTGAAACAGCTTTGATGAAATTTTGCTTTGCAGTACTTGGCTATTGTCTTCCCCGTGTTTTTGGGCCTATCCATCTTTAGAAATGTTTGCCTGATTTACCTAGTTTCCCACATCAGATCGAACAATGGTGTCTGCATCAGAAAAATTTCACTTTCTGTGTTTACAGTGAGCTGGGATATAAAGCATGTTTGTATAACCGCTTGGTTGTTAATCTGGCATGAGCAGCAAATAATTCTAGACACATTTTTATTGTACTTCTACTCATTTAATGGCCCGGGGGACACACATCCCAGTGTTTGTGGATGATTAACATTGCGTGAACAATTCATATACGAATAATTTGCTGGACATGATCTTTTCTCACAACTCTTTGACTGGTTTTGCCTCATTGCCTCATTGCCAGCACTGGTTTTCTCACACCACAGGTGTACTTAAAAGCTATGTGTCAAAATATTGACATTGACACCATCACCCCCCCCTGCCCCCCCCCCCCAAAAAAAAAGTCAGGTTGTTCTTGCTGTCTGTGTTCCTTTTTAGGGAGATTCATTCTGCCCAATTGCCCTGTCCACCAGAATGGGGATAAATCTTCCCATGGGGACAATTGCTCTCATGACAAGGAGGGGATTTGGGGATTTCCCTTACAATGATATCCTGTCACTTCCAGTCACTTCCAGTTGAGTGTACAGGCCAAAAAAAAAAATGTAATGTCTGAGTGACGATGCAAACTCAGCCATTACAGACAAACTCGTGCAGGACCCTTTTTTGGCTCCCATCCTTTCTATTGGGGTGTGCAGCCTCTCATTCTTTCAATACGTGTCTTTCCCATAACAGTAACTGCACTCCTTTTCTAGAAATACCATCATGATGCACTCTGCACTCCTTTCCTGCACATCCTATCATACCCTCTGAGCTTAAATGAATTCCCCACACAAAGTACATTCTACAATTGCTTGTTGAATGCACAGCAAGATTTGTGGTGTCTATAACGTGTGATATATTTAGGACACATTTGCATAGCTTCTGTTTTTCTGTGACTGCACTTTTTAAGTCCATGTTACATTGTAATAGGACAAGAATATATACATGTGCCTTCGATACACAGCATTAACAAAACTTTCAGATGTCCTTAAGGCACTGATGTCCTCATTTGCACAGAGCTGTGTTTATACATTGTGGGGTAGACTGAGATTGACATTATTCACTGCTATTTTTGGACCATGAATTTACTGTAACTATATACCACTGCCTTCTGCAAATTCTCTTACCATAACTACTGTACAGAATCGGCCCGTGTGAGTTTCCATGAAACGGAATTACTAAACAAATGAAGTTGACATAGGCTGCAGTTGTATTTCTTGGCACGTTTGAATGTTTGAATGCTTGGATGTATCAGGCAAGGTTTCATAGAAAAAAGTTCTCCTTACACAACACTTTCATTGTCTAATTAAAATGCATATAAGAGGTATGGCAATTACCTGTAAAAAACAGACTGCAAAAAAAAAAGTCTTTGCAGACGCGGTATCGTGCTGGAGAATCTACTCATCAGGCCAAAGTTCCGGTCTTTTCCTCCAAAACGATTACAACAACCTTTTCAGAATTTCCAATTAACTGTGTTGGTTGACCATTTTACCATGTTCTATGGATACACCGTGAACTTTCCTCTTGTGATAACAAAAAAAACCAAAAAACTAGCATAACCATACAAAGATTCACACTCTGTCCACATTTGCATCCGTCCTTTTTGTTTTTGGCTGCCCGCGTCTTGCGTCATTGTGCACATCTTCCGGCCCTTAAACTACCGATGCTATTCAAAAACATTTCTTCATGGAATGATCACCATAAGCCTGTTGTAACAGAGCTAAAATTTCACTAGTACTTTTGCCAATTTTCACGCAAAATTTGATGTTAATCCTCTGCTCCAGATTCCTGGATTCCTATCACTCATTTTTGGCCAACAGTTTATTGCACATATTTCTTCTACTACTACGTAAAGACTGAGTCAAGTGGTCTGCGACCCAGGCGAGTACAAGTTAGAACATGTCAAAACACGCTCGAGAGTGAATAGTTGCATAACTCCTGACCATAGTGCTATGCCTCAGACATTCCGGAATTAAATTGTCACACCTCATGTTTATTTTCTTTTATTTTTTACTATGCATGTATTTTCTCCTATTGTTGAATAATTTTAAAGTTGCTTTGCAATATTGTAAAATGGCTTTCTGTTGTCAACCCATAAAGTTTTTTTTTTTTGAAAGAACAATTAGGGAAAATTTAATAAGGCCTCTTTCACATGTGCGGATCCGTTTTCAGACATTCGCCTGCTCAGCGGGGATCGATCCATTCGGAATCAACACTGTGCAGAAACGGACCTGTCAGATCTCCGCTCTCCTCTATGGGGAGGTTGGAAAAAAATAGACCGCCTTTCCGTTTTCATCTGATCCGCCAGATGGATGGAAAATACAAATGCACTACAACACATTACATCACTTCCGAATTTTTATTCTGTAGTACGAGAATTTTCGTAACTTTAGTAAACTCTTCATTTTCAATATGAGATTGGCATGCAAAGAATAATTTGTCCTATACTCTCTTCATGTGTACTAGGCATTAGGCTTGCTCACACTAGATTTGCTCTCTGAAGAATGATCCGTGCTCGGATTGGACTTCCGAGAGTATTTAACAGGAGGGGAGAGGGCACCCCGATGACTAGTGTGAACAAGCCCTAGCTGAACAAGCGGGTGAAAGAAGTTGATTAGTTACTATGCTCAGTTGCTCCAGATTCTGTTTGCTCCAGTTTTAATAAATTCACCTCACTGTGTTTTGTTTTTTAAATAGACAGTTAAGAAAGAATAATGTTCCCTTTGTACGTGGACCTGTCACTGACAGTATGTTTCTTTTTGCTCAGTATAGCAATAGGTCATTACATACATTTGAATTTCAACCAGCAGATGATCATCCTGCTTTTGTTTTTATTATTAGAAGTCTATCACCTACTGCAAAGTGTTTTTTTTTGGTATTGGTTACTGTTACAGCTCTCAATAATAAATTATAAATGCCGGTGAAGGAGTACTTAAGCCCATAAACTGAGAAAGAAGAAAATATGTACATTAATTTTCCACAACTTGTACCACCACCCAGAGTGCACTTTAGTGAGTTTTCATGCAAAAAAAACACAATATAATACCCAACTGTTTGGTAAAATCTAAAAGGTAATGTTATGCCGAGTAAATAGATACCCAATATGGCACGCTCTAAAATTGCGCACACTCGTGGAATAGCGCCAAACTACGGTATTTAAAAATCTCCATAGGCGACAATTTATAAGTGTTTACAGGTTACCAGTTTAGCATTACACAGAAGGTCTGGTGCTAGAATTATTGCTCCTGCTATAAGGTTTGCAGCAATTCCTCACATGTGTGGTGCAAACACTATATGTGTTCATCTTTGTGCATGAGCACAGGGTGCTTTACATTTTTTAAATATTATGTATTTTATTTAAAAAAATATACTGTAACTGTTTTTTTGGGGGGGATTTTTTTATCAGAAGGCATGAACAACATCCTTTGTGATATCATGGGCCATGACAGGTTCTCTTTATGGAGAGATCTGGGGTCTATTAGACCCCAGATCTCTCCTCTGCCTCCAAAAGCATCTGATCAAACCAAGAGCAGCTTCTTAACCTCTAGGCTTACTTTTACATCGAAGGGAATCGCCAGCCATAAAAAATAATATTTTGAAAATTGCTTCAGCAATGACTGAGATATCACCCTTGCAATCCAGCAGCATTATGGTACATCGCTGGATAGCACGTGGATAAACAGGAAGTGGAGTGAATATTGAAAAAAAAAATAATAATAATGTAGTTATGCTTTAACTTTATCTTATCTAAGCTTATTGGTCATTTTTAATCTACCTCAAGTTCTTCTTTATTAACATGGAAAGATCAGCGGTTTCCAGTTAGATAAAGCACTAATATTAAAGGACTTTACAGCCTAAACATAATGAACAAAATAAACAAAAACTGCATAATGAATGGGGGCACCCCACTGAGGCTGGCAGATGAGGCGAGTGGAAAATCAGCAGGACCGGAGACTGGGAGTGTCAGGCTAACCAGGGGAGGAAGGGGGTAAGTGAGACCGCAGACCGGAGGGGGGTGTGAGACAGGCAAAAGGTGAAGTGGTGGGAGCAGAGAGGCAGGCTTACCAGGGTAGACTGAAGGTGCTGGCAAGCCCTACAGGTGACTGGGACAGGTGACTGGGACAGGTGACTGAGTACCTGAGAGAAAGGGGGTTGGGGCGGGCCACGGCTCCGTGTTTGAATGGACTCAAGGAGTCGTGGCTTGGCTCGGGTGCCCCCTTAGCAAGCTGCTTGCTGTGGGGTCACTCAACAGGAAGGAGGGGCCAGGAGCACCAAAGAGACCCCAGAAGAGGAGGATCTGGGCTGCTCTGTGCAAAACCACTACACAGAGCAGGTAAGTATAATATTTGTTATTAATGTTTGTTATTTTTAACTAAAAAAAAGAGACTTTAGTATCACTTTAAGGTCAGAGATTTAACATTGTAGAGCCCTGCCTTTCTCCCTTTCACTTTTCCTTTTTCCTTGTCAAAAAAAGTTTGAGTATACAATATTATAAAGATACATAAAGTAAGTTTACAAGGATCTATAAAGTAAGCTCATTGTTTTACAGTAGGGTTTATATAGGTAAATATCATGAAATTTCAAATATTAAACCTTGGGTTCACGTAAACCTAAATTAAAGATATATATCATTTCCTTAGTTACTTTTGTAGGTATTTAAATGATTTATACCTACTATACATATTGTTTACAGGTAGAGTGTATATATGTCAAATAAATTCTGATAATGAGCTTTAATCGTAAGGTGGAGAAAAGGAAAGAGAAAGAAGAAAAAGGGTAGAAAGGCAGAGGTATGGTCCACAAGGTTGTCCCGCTTGTCAGTTTATTATTCTTTTTAGTTCTCTTTGAAGCCTTAGAATGGGTGTCTCTGTAAGTCATTCAATCTGTTACCATGGCAACAGGACAGAGTCATTGAAATTTGACAGGAACTGTTGTTTTATCCAAGGATGCCAAAGTTTTTCAAATTTTGGAATTTGATTTTGATCGATGGCTACCATCTTAGCATGGGACATTGTATTATTCATTCTGTGAATTGTTTCTGCTAGTACCAATGTAGGAGATTTCCATGCCTTGGCCACTGTTTGTAGCCGTTATTAGTTGGATCATAACTTTGAATTGAGAGAGTGTTAACCATTCCGGTTTTAGATTAAGTATAGTTATATATGGATCTGGTTGTATTATTTTTTTAAATATTTTAGATGTAATCACAAAGACTTCCTTCCAGAAGGTTTGGATTACTGGGCACGTCCACCATATGTGTAAATGTGTGCCTATTTCTGGGCATCCTCGAAAACAAAGAGCTGAGGTATTAGGTGAATATTTTGCCACTCTAGCAGGTACAAGGTACCAGCGAGTTAGGACTTTATAATTTGTCTCCAGTGCTAAGATGTTGGGTGAAGATAACTTAGATGTGAGCCATATGTTAGACCAGTCCGTGTCTTCTAAAGTTCGTCCCAGGTCCTCCTCCCACCTCTGAACGTAAGAGGGTCTATTAAGATTTACTACTCCATATAATTGATTATAAAGTGATGAAATTGTACCTTTAGCAAATGGATCTTTTGTACAGATTGATTCAAAAATGGATAATTGGGATAATGGTGTATCCCCCTTTAGGAATGGTGTATAGAAATTTTTGATTTGGAGATATCTAAATATCTCAGAGTTTGGTAGATCATATTTTTCTCTAAGCGATGGGAATGAAAGGAATGATTTAGATGCTATGAAGTCATTTAGTGTCTGAATGCCTGATGTTGTCCAAGCTTTAAAAGAATTTGGGTAGATCCATGCCGGATAAAACGCCGGATTTCTGATAAAAGAAAGGAGAGGATTGTGTGGAGATTGTAACTGATATTTGGTTTTTAGTTTATCCCAGAGAGATGAGAAGTGTTTAGTTATGGGATTATGAATTTTAAAGCGGTCTTTAGGATCAAGCCATAACAAGTTTGATATTAATAGAGGGTCATTTTCTGAAGCCTCTATAAATACCCATAATGGGATTTCCTGTTTTGCATGGTATTTGGACAGACTGGCCAAATGTGCTGCTCTGTAGTAGTTAGTAAAATTAGGGTATCCCAGGCCTCCTTTATTTTTGGGAAGATGTAGTGTGTGTATAGGTATACGTGGTTTAGAAGAGCCCCATATAAACGAAGTTGCTCTTTTTTGTACTATTCTCAAAAAATAGGAAGGAATTGGAATAGGGAGGACTCTGAATAGATAAATCAATTTGGGTAGAATAGTCATTTTGATTGCATTAATCTTCCCTATCCAGGATAAAGGAAGTTGCGACCATTGTTTGTTTTATTAGATTTGTGATCTGTCTTAATACAGGAGGCTAATTGGTTGAGAATAAGTCAGAATGAGATGCTGTTAAATGAATTCCAAGATATGGGATTGGTTTTTCTGCCCATGTGAATGGGAGTGCAGCCCTAACCGGGATCAATTCCATGTTTGTGAGCGAAATATTAAGCACTAGGCATTTCTTAGGATTAATCATAAGGCCGGATAGGGCTGCAAATCCATCAAGAGCTGGTATTAAGTTAGGACCAGAGACCTGTGGTGATGATAGAAAAAGTAATATATCGTCTGCAAATATACATAATTTGTGCGTAATACCTCCTACTTCAATGCCAGTTATAGTTTGGTTTGTTCTGATGTATTGGGCCATGGGTTCGAGTATAAGGGCAAATAATAAGGGAGATAATGGGCAACCCTGTCGGGTACCTCTTTCGATATTAAAGGTATCAGATTTGTATCCAGCATATTTTATATAGGCTTTGGGTTTATTATATAATGCTTTGATCCATGTTAAAAAGTGGGGTCCAAAACCCCATTTTTGTAATGAATATTGCATATATTGCCAGGATACTGGGTCAAATGCCCTCTTAATATCGAGAGATAGAAAACATAAAGGGATTTTCCGTTTTTTAGCAATATGTGCCAATAACACTGCCCTGCGTATATTATCGCCTGCCTGTCTATTTGGCATGAAGCCTACTTGATCTCTATGTATTAATTTTCCTATAATGCTATTGAGGCGTTTTGCTATTATTTTTGCTAATAATTTAATATCAAGGTTTAACAGAGAGATAGGCCGATAATTCACAAAGGAAGTATCATCAGAAAGGGGTTTTGGGATCATACAAACTATTGCCATTAGTGTTTCTTGCCGAAAAGAATGTCCTTCTAGAAGTTTTTTAAAAGTTTCAGTGAGAATGGGGGAGAGTATTTCTGAGAATGTTTTATAGCAGGGCTTGACAAATTTGCTTGGAATCTAGGAGCCAGCTAAAAAAGTTAGGAGCCAGTTTTTTTTTTTTTTTTTAACGACCGACAAAGCTTTATTTTCAATATAAAAATTAACCAATCTTAAATTTACACAGAGACGACTAGAACTAATGTGACTGCTTTTATTTCCTGCCATGCAGGGACACAAGACCACCGTATTCTCGCTAAGGGTCCAATCAGGTCCGCCTGAAAAACTGACAGGCGAACCTGATCAGACAGCCCGAGTGAAAGGGGCCAAGCAGGGAGATGACAAATAATAAATTCATTTTAATTAACCACTTCCTTCCCGCAGGACGACTATATACGTCCTGTCTTTGAAGAGAAATACCGCCATTATGGTAGCAGCTAGCTACCATAACCCCGGTATCCTCTTCAAGAGCCGGCGGTTCTCGTTCAGATAAAAGTGGTCTCTGCAGCAGATTCGCAGCGAGATCACTTTTATCGGCGGCAGGAGAGGGCCCCCCTACCGCCGCTCTCCGGTGCCCTTCACCGCTTACCGTGGCAGTCGGTAACGGCGGAGGCGATCCGGATCTGTCCCTGGCCTGACATGGAGACAAGTGAGGGGAAGATGGGCCCCCCCCCCGCCCATCTCCAAGTCATTGCAGGGCGGAAGCGACGTCAAATCGTCACTTCCACCCATAGCTCTTGAAGGGACATTTTACATTTTTTTTTTTTTTTTCAAATGACCATTTTTTTTTTTTCAAATGACAATTTTTTTTTTTAATGCATTTTAGTGTAAATATGAGATCTGAGGTCTTTTTGACCCCAGATGTCATATTTAAGAGGACCTGTCATGCTTTTTTTCTATTACAAGGGATTTTTACATTCCTTGTAATAGGAATAAAAGTGACTTTTTTTTTTTTTTTTTTTTAAAAGAACAGTGAAAAAAATAAAAGTTAAAATAAATAAGAAAAAAAAAAAATTTAAATGTGCCCCATCCCTTGTAATAGAAATAAAAGTGACACAATTTTTTATTTTTTTTTAAAAACAGTGTAAAAATAAAAAATAAAAAGCTGAGCTCGCTTGCAGAAGCGAACGCATATGTGAGTAGCGCCCGCATATGAAAGCAGTGTTCAAACCACACGTGAGGTATCGCCACGATCGTTAGAGCGAGAGCAATAATTCTAGCCTTAGACCTCCTCTGTAACTCAAAACATGCAACCTGTAGAATTTTTTAAACGACGCCTATGGAGATTTTAAAGGGTAAAAGTTTGTCGCCATTCCACGAGCGGATGAAATTTTGAAGCGTGACATGTTGGGAATCAATTTACTCGGCGTAACATTATCTTTCACAATATAAAAAAAATTGGGCTAACTTTACTGTTTTCTTATTTTTTAGTTAAAGTATTTTTTCCCAAAAAAGTGCGCTTGTAAGTCCGCTGCGCAAATACAGTGTGACAGAAAGTATTGCAATGACCGCCATTTTATTCTCTAGGGTGTTAGAATAAAAAATATATATAATGTTTGGGGGTTCTAAGTAAAGGGAAGGAGATGAGCGGGCAGTGAAAACAGGTAGGGAAAGCTACATTAGCATTGGTGGATGTCTTGTCATACCAACGGCCACCACCAGAGGGCGCCCGATTGCAGAAGGAACCAGGAACCATAGGACTGCAGTAGGCCGCAAAGCCGGGGCCTCAATTACCGGCGCGGCCCAGCGTGATCGCGGCGGGAGGGGGGGGGGGTGTCGAACGGACACAGGATACCCCAGCTGTGCCGCCCCAGGCGCCAGGTTGCTAATTCTAGTCGCAAATGCGACCTGGTGCCCGGGGTTTGTCGAGGCCTGTTTTATAGTATAAAGCCGAGTAGCTGCCTGGGCCTGGTCTTTTGTTAAGTTTTAGGTCTTTTATGGCGTTAGCAACTTCATCTATAGTTATAGGCTCAACAAAACTGCTTTTTTGATTCTGAGACAACTCGGGTAAGGTTATTTTTGAGAAGGATTCAGCCTCTGTAGGATTAAGTTCATTGTTTGTCTTGTATAAAGTTGCGAGATGTGAGTGAAATTTATGGACTATTTTAACTGGATTACAAGTATAAACATTTTTCAAACGTATTGGTTTGAAAGATTTGTTAGTTGAATTTAATGCCCGAGCCAAATATGTACCTGGTTTGTTTGTATTCATGTAGAAATTGTGTTTGGAGCGTTTGAGGGATTTATCAACTGACTCGGTGAGAAATAGATCGTATTCCAATCTAGATTTTTCCAGATGAGATTTTGTACTCCGAGATGGATTATCTTGGAATGATATGTAGGCTGCATTAAAATTGAGTTCTAGTTTTTTTGCTAGATTTTTGCGTTCCCGTTTAAATAGTGCCATTTGTCTTTGTATTGTACCACGCAAGACAGGCTTATGAGCTTCCCACAGTGTTATTGGGGAAATGTCTGTTGTATTATTAATTGATATGTATTCCTTTAAAGCTTGTTCAATGGCCATCTGATGTAGTGGGTGTTTGAGCATTATGTCCGGTAAGTACCACGTTGGGTCATGCGCTTTTGGTATGGCTGAGGCTATAGTAGTGTATACTGCATTATGGTCAGACCACGGAATCGGAATTATATCTGATGCATTAATTTCTGGTATCATTCCTATTGTTAGAAAAATATGATCTATTCTGGTGAAGGTTTGATGAGGGTGCGAGAAATAGGTGAATTTCTTTTTCATTGGGTTACTTTCTCTCCACGAATCTACCAGATTGTATTTGGAAAGAAGTTGAGAAAAAGGTAATCTAGAGGTTATTTTGGATGGTGTAAAAGGTGATTTATCTAGAAATGGGAGGAGGACCTGGTTCGAATCCCCGCACATTATCACTGTTCCTATTTTGTGTGTATTAATCACTTGTAATATATGCGAGAGGAATGGTGTAGGTTGTTTGTTAGGAGCATAGTAGGAAATCACCGTGATTGCTGTATCCATTATATAACCCATGAGTATCAGGTATCTACCTTCTGGGTCTTTAATTTCTGATGATAAATTGAATGGTGTGGATCGGTGAAATGCAATTAGAGTACCCCTTTGTTTGGTACAGGCAGAAGCCGTGTAAATTTGTTGATAAAAAGGAGAAATATATTTTGGAGTAGAATCTTTGGTGAAGTGTGTTTCTTGGAGGCATACTATGTGAGCCTTCTTGTTATGGAAAGTACGGAAGGCTTTGGTCCTTTTTTGAGGGACATTTATTCCCTGAACATTCAGGGAAAGTATATTCAGTGGTGCCATGGCAACAGATCAAATAGTTTTGACTTACTTTTTGTTATGCAGAGCTGACTGCGCAGATCAACCTGTGTGGACTGAAGAGATGAAAAGATAGAAAAGAAACCAGTGAATTCTGGAGTAAAGAGTAAACAAAAAACATATGAGATTAGATGATATATTGTATAAATTATTTTTTGCAAGTAATCACAATTTACCCGTGAAAGAGAATAAATATCTCTCTCGGGAATAAGTGCCTTCGTCACACTCCCACATAATATGGTTGGGAGAATGAGGAGGGCTAATGGGGGTACATGGATCTTCCGCTTACAGGAGAGAAGTGCTATGTCAAAAGACATCAAAATGATGATTCATTAATTGGAGTGCAGAATATAGTTTTTGTTGAAATTATTTATTCCAGGGTGGTTGTATATGGTTAGTCTTGCCCTAGGCTAAATAATTCAGTTAGAAAGGTACTGTTAATAACTTTGGTATCGATGAAGATAGTTTGAATTATTTTGGGATTTTAACCCTTTTAGAGTAAACAATTACATATTTTATTCATATGTAACTGTTTAGATATGTTAACTCATAAAATTGAGGTTGTATTGCTTCAGATTAGAATAAACAAAAACATAGTTCTAGGAACTAGTTAGGTAATAATATATTTGTTTTAAGAAAAGAAAGAAAAAGCTTCCATTACTTCTGGATTATTGAACATATTTGTCCTAAAAATTAATAAATCTATTGTTATTACCTGAAAATATATAACTGAACAAGAATTTCCTTATTTCACTTATATATTCTAAGGCTATATGAATCAGAAGTAATAAGAAATATAACTGGAATGTAACATAATCCCACACAGTGTGTGACTATCAGAATGCAGTTACATTCTAATTAACTACATTATAAATACAGGTTTTTTTATAGAGAACCATCTCTTAGTATAATAAATAAAGAGATATCAGGAATTCGGATGTCAGTCCATTGAATCTTCTTGGTCCATGGATGATGTGGCATAACGGCCTCTTTTGTGAGAATGATGATTCCCATTTTGTTCTGAAATATTCTGGGTGCTGCCTGAAGGTGAAGATGATGCCATTCTTCTGCGTGTGGGAGAGTTGCTGCTTGTGGGTTCTGTCAGATTTAATTTTAAAAGGGTTTGTTGTAGTTCATCTGCTGATCTGCTGATCTGCTTCTGTAAATTGTACCTTGGTAGTTAAATCTGACTGAAAAGGGGAAGCCCCATTGATACATAATGTTGTGGCGTTGCAGTTCCATTAGTTGAGGTTTCATGGATCGTCTTTTAGTAATAGTAAGTTGGGATAGGTCAGCAAAAATTTGATAATTGTGTCCTTGAAAATTAAGTTCCTTTTTTTCTCTTGCAGCAATTAGTATTTGTTCTTTCGTTCTGTAATAATGAAATTTTGTGATTATATCACGTGGGGGTCCATCTTTCTTTTTGGCTGTGAGGGCTCTGTGTACTCTGTCCAGTTCTAAACTTTCAATAGGGATATCTGGCTTTAGTTCTTGTAATAGAGCAGTAATAACAGATTGCAGGTCTGTCACAGTTTCAGGTATTCCCCCTTATGCGCAAGTTTGAACGTCTGGCTCTATTTTCGTAATCTTCAAGCTTAGTTTGAAGTATTAAATTCTCTTCTTTTAATTGTTCCATTTTCTTGGGTTGTAATTTCAATTTCATCCATTTTTATTTCTAAGGCTGCGGTGCGGTTTCCCAGCTCTCTTATTTCTTTGGTTAGGCTGTTTGTTATTTGTTCTGAGGTTTGTTTTAAAGCCTTATGAAGCATCTTTTCAAATTGTAATAATATTACTGGGGATGCTGAGGAGGCTTGTGGAGAAGTTTGTGAGAGGATTTGTTCTGTATCTGACTCAAATGGAGAGTCTTGCTGTGACATTTTCTGTCTGTGAGAGCGCCCTGATGCTGTATCTTGTGAGGTGACTGGAGCTGCTTTAGTTGCAGTGAGTGCCTGTGAGCTCTTTGTGAGGTGATTTTTATTTCTGCCACGGTTTCCTCCCAGTACCATATTTCCTGCCCAAACTTTCACAGTTTGTTCCCTGGGGCAAAAAGGTTCAAATGGATACCTTTTGAGCCTGCAGGCTCCGCTTTGTCCTTCTCTTCTCTCCTCAGCGGTGCGGAGCTCTAACAATGCATGTCTGCTCCGCTAGGCTCCGCCCATGCACCTCCCACTTTTCCTTTTTCATCCACTCACCCTTCTCCCTCCCACTCCTAGTATACATTTATTGTCCATGATTGTACTTGTGCGCTGATATACAATTGTGATCTGTAAACGTTACTACCACTCTCCTTACGTGCCACTGTTTTTGTTGTGTTTTTACGTTGTGTAAAAAAAACAAAAGCATACCTGTTAAAAATTTGAAGCTGAGCATGCTCAACTTTTTTCATGGTATAGGCGTTGAAGTTGGTTTGATTCCTTTCCTGGATGGTCATAAGGAACATTTTGGACTTCTGAAAAAACGTTGTGTGCGCACGGCACAACATTTCCAGCTTGTTGGTAAATGTCCGCACTATAAGATCGTTTTCCTTCCTTTTTCCTAAAAAAAAAAAAAAAAATTGTTTCATCTGTGCACCATTTCTTTTAGATTAGAAGATGCAATTGTGTGACCACTGTCAGAGTAACTAATTCGATTTGTGTGTTTATGCATTTTTTTTTTAAGATACATGAAACTTGTAGCAGCCCAAATGCAGACGATTGGCCTCCAGATATGAACTATTACCTAGTAGAAGAAATGCTTTTAAAATGATTAAGCTTTTTTGGTTATAGAATAGATACTGTGAGAGAAAGATGGGCTGCTGTGTGTGCTAGACTGGTCATTATTCATTATGAACCTCCATAGCACTAATTACATCCTGTACACCCTGTACAACCACTTTTACCTACAGTTAAGCCTATATTAAGTTTAAGTCCACAGTTTAGGAGATATTTACAAAAAAGCCAAGCGCCAATGACTACGCTGCATGCACACTTTAGAAAAGGGCACATCGTGCAGTTTCTAATAGGGGTCATGCCATGGCAGGGGTATTCATGTGGATATCAATGTTGTATACGTAATAATATGTTCTCCTAGGGGCCTCTTTGCCATGAGTGATGTTTTATGTTGTCGTTTTTGTTAAATGTGAACCAGAATTTGTATTTTATAATGAACCCATTGCATATTTGAATCTTTCTTGAATCTCTGATCTACTCTATTTTTATATTACAAATTAAATGTTTTGCTGCTTAAACTTTTTCGGGCGAAAATCAGATGGACGTTAGATTTGAAACATGTTTCAAATCTTTCCGACGCACTCGAGTCCGGTCGAAAAATCCACTTGTCTGTATGCTAGTCCGATGGATGCAAACCGACGCTAGGGCAGCTGCTGGCTATCAACTTCCTTATTTTGGTCCGGTTGTACGTCATCACGTACGAATCCGTCAGACTTTGGTGTGATCGTGTGTAGGCAAGTCCATTCATTCGGAAGTCCATCGGAAATACCGTCAGACCTTTGATGCCGAAAAGCCCGCCCGTGTGTACACGGCATTAGAAGCACCGGTTTATGTTTACGGTTTTTCAGCATTTTGGCTGCCAACTGAGTTGATGAGGTTTTAATCAAATATACCCTTTTCTTAGAGTTCGGGTTATTTTAAAAAGATACATGCAGTGCCTTGAAAAAGTGTTAATACAAAAGTTTCAACATCTTGTCATGTTACAACTAAAAATGTAAATTTATTTTATTGGGATTTTATGTGATAGACCAACACAAAGTGGCACATAATTGTAAAGTGAAAGGAAAATGATAAATGATTTTCAAATTTTTTTTTTACAAATAAATATGTGAAACGTGTGGCGTGCATCTGTATTCAGCCCCCTTTACTCTGATACCCCTAACTAAAATCTAGTGGAGCCAATTGTCTTCAGAAGTCACCTAACTAGTAAATAGAGTCCACCTGTGTGTAATTTAATCTCAGTATAAATACAGCTGTTCTGTGAAGCCTCGTACACGCGCTTAGATTTTCGGACGACCAAATTTTGTGGCATGCTAGTCTCATGTCGAAAGTGAAGAGGTTACTAACAATACGAACATTTTCGGACGACAGAATACAACGTCAGAAGTGACGTAATGTGTTGAATAGTTTTGTATGCATTCTTTTCTTTCTAATCATGCGTAATCTTGCTCTTACGATTTTTTTCGTACGAAAAGCATACTAAAACGAAAAGCGGACGTTTAGTTCACATCCGACAAAAATGTTAGTCTGCACATCCAGCTTTTGTCTGATGAAAAAGTGAAATCGGCTGTCGAAAGCACCGTACTAGCGATCCAAAAATCAGCAGACAGCTCGTTGTTAGAATCTTCCCACTGATTTTGGTATCGTGTATACAGGCCTTTAGAGAACCTTTCGTGAACAAACACAATCATGAAGGCCAAGGAACACACCAGACAGGTCAGGGATAAAGTTGTGGAGAAGTTTAAAGGTTATAAAAAATTATCCCAAGCTTTGAACATCATACAGAGCACTGTTCAATCCATCATCCGAAAATGGAAAGCGTGTAGCACAATGGCAAACCTACCAAGACATGGCTGTCCACCTAAACTGACAGGCCGGGCAAGGAGGAGAGCGTTAATCAGAGAAGCAGCCAGGAGGCTGAGGTAGGAGAATCTGTCCACAGGACAACTATAAGTCGGGCACTCCACAAATCTGGCCTTTACGGAAGAGTGGCAAGAAGAAAGCCATTGTTGAAAGAAAGCCATAAGAAGTCCTGTTTGCAGTTTTGAGAGGAGCAATGTGGGGACACAACAAACTTGCAAGAAGGCGCTCTGGTTAGATAAGACCAAAATTTTACTTTTTGGCCTAGAAGCAAAATGCTTTGTGACGGAAAACTAACACTGCACATCACCCTGAACACACCATTCCCACTGTGAAACATGGTGGTGGCAGCATCATGTTGTGGGGATGCTTTTCTTCAGCAGGGGCAGGGAAGCTGGTCAGAGTAGATGGGAAGATGGATGGAGCGAAATACAGGGCAATCTTAAAAGAAAACCTGTTTGAGTCTGCAAAAGACTTGAGACTGGGCCGGAGGTTCACCTTCCAACAGGACAAGGACCCTAAACATACAGCCAGAGCTACAATGGAATGGTTTAGATCAAAGCATATTCATGTGTTAGAATGGCCCAGTCAAATCCAGACCTAAATCCAATTGAGAATTTCTGGCAAGACTTAACAACTTCTGTTCACAGATGGTCTCCATCCAATCTGACAGAGCTTGAGCTATTTTGCAAAGAAGAATGGACAAAAATGTCACTCTCTAGATGTGCAAAGCTGGTAGAGACATACCCCAAAAGACTTTCAGCTGTAATTGCAGTGAAAGGTGTTTCTACAAAGTATTGAGTCAGTGGGGCTGAATACAAATGCATGCCACACATTTTGTAAAAAATATTGAAAACCGTTTATCATTTTCCTTCCACTTCACAATTATGTGCTACTTTCTGTTGGTGTACAGGGCTGGTGCAAGGATTTTTGATACCCTAGGCAAAACCTCATTTTGTTGCCCCCCCCTCTGGCTCCACCCCTGACCCCACCCCCTTTGCCCTGCCCATGTATACCCCACCTTTGTATAGATTGCTACCATTTTGGGGGGTGGAGTCAGTCACTGAGCTTGGAGGTGTTGGGGGGCATCGGTATGACTCCCCTGTCTGATGTGTGCTCTAGGCCGGTGCCTACCTTGTCTATAGGTAGCGCTGGCACTGTACAGGGGATATGTACACAGATAATCGAGGCACTGATGATCAGTGCAGGCCCATCAGTGCTGTCTATCAGTGCCACCTATCAGTGTCCATGGGCACTGAGTGCCACCTATAAGACTCCATCAGTGCGGCCTATCAGTGGGAACCCCTCATAATGGGCACAGCAGGTGTACAGACCTAAGAACTCAGCACAGGAATGGTGAGAACCCCTAATAACGGGCACAGCAGGTGTACTGACCTCTGGACAGGGGGATGGGGGCAGCATTTACTAGAACTGATTGGCTGTATTTTCTTCCTGCAGCTACTGACTGCTGGTGGAAGGGAGAGGATGAGAAGACCGTTTTCAGATGCTGCAAGTGGAGGAAAATACAGCCCAGTTCTAGTAAATGCTGCAGCCCCAGGTTGCACTAGTATCAGCAGTAAGCAGGAGTATCCATAGGAACTAGTAGTTGGCAGCAGCCTGATGTTTAGGCAGTGTTTTCCACGGGTGATCACCAGCAGAAGAAAGAAACATAAAGAGAGCCAACACACTGACCGCCCTGCACGGCACTGATATCAGTAATGGCATTCTGTAGCTGGACACTAATCACTTGCCCACATCCTCTGCTTCTAACCTGCCGCGATGTGACCTGTGCAACGTGACCGGGGCAGGGGGTGGAACATTCCAGGGATCTTGGGGTTATCAGGAGAAAGAGCTGAACTGAACCCTGGTATCATATCATCCTGTCCTGAAAGTTGCAGAAAGCCAAAGGAACTGTTTACTGTGCCATGTAATGGGCGGGCTGAGTGTGTACAGAGCAGTCAGTGGGGTGGATGTGCTGCAATGTAAAGCCTCGGGGGGTCAGTGGTGTGTATAGGGCAGCATTTACAAGCCCCAGTCTCTGTATTTTCCTCCACTGGTGTCTCCCTATACACGGTATCTGCGGGCGGCTCCCCCCTGCTAGGAATTTGTGTGTGTCATTGCCCAGGATGAGCTGCTCTGTGTGTTGTTCCTAGGAGGGAAGCGCAGAACGGCTCCAGCAAAAATGTTCTGCTTTCTCCAGTGACTGAGCTGCGCCGTCTCCGCACTCCTCCCCCCCTCCTCGTGCTTGTCTATCCTGTCATACTGACACCCGGCTCTACACACAAGGATGTGTCATGTCCACACTAAGAGCTGTGTACACAGCAGCCACAGTTGCACCCTAGGCGGCTGCCTAATCCGCCTAGTGGTAGCACTGGCCCTGTTGGTCTATCACATAAAATTCCAATAAAATACATTTACGTTTTTGGTTGTAACATGATAAAATGTGGAACATTTCAAGGGGCATGAATACTTTTTCAAGACACTATCTACTGTATACATGTTTACTGACATGACAACATCATTTCATTGGTTAATGTTACCACAATAACGCAGTAAAAATCATTTTATATGGAGTGGTTTTTTTTTAAACTGAACACCAAATGAAACCACTTATGTGCAGGTAGGCTATTTATAGCAGAAGAGACATGCAATGTCTTTTCTGCAATAAAATAAACCTACCTACCTGCTCAGTGTTCTGCAGCATGTGCAGTTCAGTTTACATTTCTGGCACAATGCCTGTGTGTCGGGGTAACCAAACTCCCAAGCATGCATGGGAGTTATCCACGCCGGTCAATCAAAACAGCTAAGGAAACAATGCTGGGATTGACTAGGGACATCACAGATATTGGACTATTTAGTGGGGAAGCAATTGCAGACTTTAGTTCTGTTTTAATGTGAAAGGAGATAAGGACGTTAAACTGTCAAGGCATCATGTGGTTTGCTTTAAATACAAAAACACTTTTTAGGCGTCATTAAACTTTGCCAATAAAAATGTTAAAAATGGGCCTCCTGCACTGCATGCTAGCACATTATGGTAGCCCTACCTGTTAAATACAGCCCTCCATCGCTGTGCTGTCACCACTTCCCCTGGTCCCTGGCATTTCCATTCTCATTTGGTCTTCCTTACGGGTTCCATCTCTCCAGCTGCTTAAATGGCTGGTCCTGAATGATGTGACTCCCATGCATGGGAGTCACATCACCATGACATAAAGTGCCATAACTGTGATCTGAAGTGCACATGCATGGCTAAGATTACATTATTGCTGACAGACTAGGAGAGGCATTTATGACAGAAGAGGCCACTAGTGTCTCTTCTGTTATATATAAAAAAAAAAAAAAACAACAACTTGGTTTTATAAAATTTACTTTAATAACACATTCACTGTTTGAACCACCAAACAAGAAAGGAGAAAAGCTGCAGGTTTTTTTAAGCTACTTTAAACATCTCCTGTATTCCCTTTACCTTTACAATTTCCTAGCTGAATTTATCCTCAAATGTTGAGAGGTGGACAGGGGAAATAAACAAAATAAGGAGATCCAACCTTTTACATTTGGAGGTGCTGCCATCTTTAATCCTGCTGCCCTGTCCATTTGCCAATCAGTAGTGTTGCAATAAATAACTCAGCTAACAGGCATACTCTTAGATCGTATAAGCAGGGAATGAAAGATCTTCCATGAACATTGCTGTGCCTCATGGCACGTTCAAACCCATTATGATGTTTTCTTGTTCAATGTATATACAGTTCAATGTAGAATTATTGTCATTTCTAAAAAAAGCATTCTTGAAGTTGAATTCTCAAAGCTTTACCTTCAGGCTTGCTCAGTTTTACAGGCACCTCTCTCCCCACCCAACTTGTGAATTGCTTACTTTAATTTTACTGCGCATTGTGAGGTTCACAGTTTGCATTCAAATCCTGATGCTGCCTGACTCGCTTCTTGACTGGAGGGCTGCCAGCATGGCTTCCAGCATCATCTCTAGCTCTTCCTTCCACCTTCTGTCTGCACCTGGCCCATTCCCTTCATTCACTGGATTTCATGCATGCAACTGTTATTTGCAAAGGAACGCTCACTCCTACTATTTTGCGGGTCTTCTCCCAAGAAACATTTCACTGTTCGAATCGGGGCTAAGGGCTCTTGAGAGAAGTTCAGAGACTGTGATTTTTTTTTAGGAAGTTATTTAACCACTAAGCCACCGCCCACCGTCATATGACGGCGGGACGAGGCTTCTCTTGTTCTGGGCGGACGTCATATGACGTGATCGCCCTCCCGAGCCACTAGGGGGCGCGTGCCCGCTGCGTCGCTCGGGACCCGGTGCGCGTGCCCGGCGACCGCGATGTCTGCCGGGCACCCACGATTGCCGGGTAACAGAGCAGGAGCGTGGATCTGTGCATGTAAACACAGATCCACGTCCTGTCAGAGAGGAGAGGAGACCGATGGTGTGTCCCTTGTACATAGGGACACCGATCGGTCACCGGTCACCTCCCCCAGTCAGTCCCCTCCCCCCACAGTTAGAATCACATCCTTAGGTCATACATTACCCCTCGAGCGCCCCCTAGTGTTAACCCCTTCCCTGCCAGTCACATTTACACAGTAATCAATGCAATTTTATAGCATTGATCACTGTATAAATGTGAATGGTCCCAAAAATGTGTCAAAAGTGTCCGATGTGTCCGCCGCAATATCGCAGTCACAATAAAAATCGCAGATCGCCGCCATTACTAGTAAAAAATAAATAAATAAAAATGCTATAAATCTATCCCCTATTTTGTAGACGCTATAACTTTTCGCAAACCAATCAATATACGCTTATCACGTTTTTGTTTACCAAAAATATGTAGAAAAATATATATCGGCCTAAACTGAGAAAAAAATTTGTTAAAAAAAAAAAAAAAATGGATATTTATTATAGCAAAAAGTAAAAAATATTGTGTTTTTTCAAAATTGTCCCTATTCTTTTGTTTATAGCGCAAAAAATAAAAACCGCAGAGGTGATCAAATACCACCAAAAGAAAGCTCTATTTGTGGGGAAAAAATGATAAAAATTTCATTAGGATGCAGTGTTGCATGACCGCGCAATTGTCATTCAAAATGCGACAGCGCTGAAAACTGAAAAATGGCTTGGGCAGGAAGGGGGTGAAAGTGCCCTGTATTGAGGTGGTTAAAGCACTCTGCTGGCTTTTCTTGCTAGCCATGATTTTCCTGCATTGCATAGAGAAAGCAGGTTTAGTGATGACATCACTTGATCTAAAATAAGGTATGTAATAAATGTGAAATGTATTTAAACATTTCATTAGCATGTTCTTGTGGGGTGGAGGGACCAGGGAAGGAAAATTGTATATGCCGATTCAAATTGAACGTGAATATATTGCTGTGATTTGAGACTGAAACTATAGAGTTCTTTGATATATCAACTTATGCACAAGCCATTGCCTGTTAGTTATGCTTGCATTGTTGTGCTTGGCCATTCCAAAAAAATAAATTGTATTGTGGTAAAACTTAACAATACACTAACAATGACTGTTTAAATTGCATTACAGAATTAGATTGTTGGTGCAGTTTTATGGAAGTTCCCTTTAGGGTCCATAAACATTTGGCGAAAGGAACTAATTGGAAAAAGAGAACCAAGATTGTAGAACATAACTGGGCTTCACTGATATCCCTCGTGTACATCAAGACTCGGGATTCCTTAAAGATTAATGATAGTTATTCTTGCATTTCCTGTGCTGTGTCTGTGAGTGTCTTGTTGAACATATTACACATTTTCAGCTCTGGAGTAACAGTACACTTTCAACATGAAATGAAGGATGGGACTAGTCACTTCCCAAAGAGACAAGGTGGAAATATTTCCACGGACTATGTTAACATTTTGTCAGTAATAGCAGTTTGATTTATCACAGTCTGTTGAGGCTGATGAGCCTTTCAAGAAGTCTACCTAGGGCCAGCAAGTTTCTCTTCGTACGCAAGCACTTTTTTCACACTATGATGTGCAGGGGAAAAAAAAGTATTTAACGGATTGCCCTACAGAATCGGTCTAGTTAATACGAAGCTGTATCAGATCACACTTTTCAGAGACAACAATCTTAAATACCTGGTCACAGCAAATCCCAAATTTCCTTGACGAGAAATGCTGAAGGATATTAAACTCTAGACTCAATTGATGTGCAGATGACAATACTTTCACACTGGGTTAGAATAATTTTGAATACATTGCCTCCTTAAAAGTCTTTCTTCACTTAGCCACCTGCCTACTGAGTACTTTTACCCCCTTCCTGCCCAGGCCAATTTTCAGCTTTCATCACTGTCGCACTTTAAATGACAATTGCGCTGTCATGCAACAATGTACACAAACAGAAATTTTTTATTATTGTTTTCACACAAATGGCGCTTTTGGTGGTATATACGGTAATCACCACTGGGTTTTTTATTTAAAAAAGCTAAATAAACAAAAAAAGACCAAAAATCGTGGGCAAAAAACAACCTTTTTATAGTTTGTTACAAAATTTTGCAAACAGGTAATTTTTTCTCCTATACTGATTGGCACTGATGCGGCGGCACTGGTAGGCGCAATGATTGGCAGCACTGGTGAGCACTGATAGGCGCACTGATTCACAGCACTGTTGGGACTGCACTGATAATTAGTGTACATGTCCCTTTTACAGAAGTCGGTTATCGGCTCTCCTCTCTTCTTCATGCTGTCAGCATGAGGAACGGAAAGCCGATAACCGCCTTCTGTTTACATCATGATCAGCTGTTATTGGACAGCCGATCATGTGATAAAGAGCAAAGATTGGCTCTTCACCTCAATCTTTGATCAGCAGTGTTCGGTCACAGGAGGCCGTCATATAAAGGCCTCCCAAAACTGGCCGATTGACAGCTACATTTGGTTGGCAAGTGGTTAAGCTGGTCATACATGGATCTAAATTCAGACAGTTCAGCAGGGACCAGTCAAAATTTGATCCATATAAGGGCAAGCTGATTGTACCCAAGTCAATTCATCAATCAGTTTGGGTACGACCAGCCTTTTAAAATTTTATATAGCCTCTAGTGGTAATCCTTGTGTTCTGCCAGTCGGGAAGGTTCCCCACACCCCATCCATGGTGGAAAGAAAGAAAATCGTATTACATATGGGATGCCTCAGCATTTAGCTTTTCTTGGGAAGGTTGTCTTTTCACCAGTGGTGTATTGTGATGCCTAAATCAGTGTACCACTCTCATTTGTATTTAAAGTGATACTAAACAATTTTTTTTTTTTAATTAACAAACCTTTCATACTTACCTGCTGTGCAGTGTTTTTGCACAGAGAGCTCCGATAAATCTTTTTTGGCACTGCAACACTTCTAAATTTTCCTGCACACATCTTGTAAAGGTTTTGTTACACTTGTTTTGGCGCAGTAACACTTTTTAGATTTGGTCATGGATGTCTTTTAAGGGCTGTGGCACTCTTTGGGGGTGACCCTGGCCCCTTCAAGGTGACAAATGCTGTTGGGCATGCACGCTTACTTTGCATCTCTGAAAATCAGCCAGTTTCCTGCAAGGTCCAAAATATCGCCTCCTTACTGCTGCCTTACAGTGAGTCACAGAATGCTTTTCCCTGGTGAAATACCTCACAAGAGCCATGTGCAGTAACGCTTGACTCAGGTAACTCTTTTAATCAGAAAGCTTGGCCTTGGCCCTGGACACAACTGACAGAGAATTTGATTTGCCTCACACTTGATCTTGATAATTTTCCAGAAGTGTGTGCATTTTTATTCTTTGCCTGTATCCTGTTTTGTTGTCGGAAAACCTTTGGACTATGGCTTGGGTGTTGAAATGGGAAGGAAGTATAATTTACAGAGCCTTACAAGAGTCTCTGTGTTTCTACGTTTGGTCATGGGAGTTTACAAGAGGTCAAGTTTGTGACGATAACTCCATCCTAAAAGGAATGAATAAAATCCTTTTGAAAGATCATTCCTAAAGTAATCCAGCTTGTGAGTTTTAGTTTTTCTCCCACTTTCTGGATGTGGATTCAGTTTCAGGCTAATTGCAATTTTTTTGTAGTTTGATTACATACTTCCTCTTCAGATATACCTAACTTCTTGGAGTTTGCCCATTTCTCACTGACTTTTTATTTACATGCTTAGACATTTTTTAGGATCCGTTATGCATCTGCTGTAGGTTAATACATTACCTTCAACAGTGCACATCTAATTAAAGCGGTAATTGGTTGACAACATCATGCTAATATTATGCAGTTATTACTGCACTCAAATTATTTCTTTGGGCTGTTTGTATTATTTTATAAACATATTTACTTAATATATATTATTATTAAATCTGCTCAATTGCTTTTGCCCGTGTTCTCTCAGAATAGGGAACCCGTCAGATTAGGTAACGGAAGTGACGTTGCAAACCTGACAGAACACCTTCAGTCAGAAGGCGGCAGCGGACATCTTACACCCAGCTACGTCTTGAATTTCAGAGTAATTTTTTCAATAAGTAAGCGTATATAAACAAATATAGTACAATGACATCTGTGATGCTGTTTTGATGTTACATTTGAAAGCAGCTGGACGCTAGCAGTAGGAAGGTGGCGCTAAACCTTTAGGCTTTCAAAATTAAACATCCAAACAGCATCACAGATGTTAATATACTATATTTATTTATATACACTCAGTTTATTACTAAAAATTTTCTGAAATTCAAGACGTAGCTGGGTGTAGTAAGATGTCTGCTGCCGCCTTCTTACTGCAGGTGATCAGTCAGCTGTACATGTGTTCCATGGCTACCAGGTCTGCTAATCTGACAGAACGTCACTTCCATTACCTAATCTGACAGGTTTGCTATTCTGAAAGAACATCTGCATTGGCTTACTTTTATCTGTTTGCTTTTATGTTATTGGCTTCTATTGATTCTGGCCAAATTTGTTACTGCTATTTTATTTGCATGTTATTGACTGTATCTAAATGTGTAAGCAGCTGAATCAAAATTATTGGTGACTGAATTCACTGTTAAACGCTGAGTCTCTGACTGATTTTATTTTATTAACCTTGCTTCCATACTGTTACAAATGCAGATAAATGAAACATCAGGTAAACATGGCACTGTTAAAATCCATTGGAACTTGTGAGCAAAGTAGAGAATGAAAATAAATTACAGATGATACAACATGCTAAATAATTTAAATAGACGATTAGTTTCCAATAGGTTGTATATTTCTATAATTAAGCATATGTTTTGGTATGTAAAAGTTTTTTGGTTGTTATATGTGAGAGCTTAAAGTACATTCCAATCAAAATTCAGCTCCGAAATGCGTGCAGAAGCATGGCCTACCATGTTTGTCATGCAGGTATAGCTGTAGTGCACCAGTCCTATTTGACAGTTCTCTGGGAACCCATATTTCTTGCTTTTCTAATACACAGAAAGCATGATACTCCAGTGTCCATACTAAGAATTTTCTCATAGCCACCAATTTTATATTTAGACCTTTCCTGGATGATTGAATCTAACTGGGTTTGCCAAAAGCCGAGAGACATGTTTGGAGGATCATCTACTTCAAGTGACTGTAAAGTCTCTCCTTTTTTTTAACAAACATGTTATATTTACCTGCTCTATGCAGTGGATTTGCACGGGACAGCAAGGATCCTCCTCTTCTCAGGTCCCTCTTCATTGCTTCTGGCCTCTCCCTCCTGTTGAGTGCCCCCACAGCAAGCAGCTTGCTATGGGGGCACGCGAGCCAAGCTGCAGCTCTGTGTATCCATTCAGACACGAAGCTTCAGTTTGGGCCCACCTTCCTCTTTCTGATTGGCTAACTGACTGTGACAGCAGCGGGAGCCAATGGCACCACTGCTGTGTCTCAGCCAATCAGGAGGGAGAGTTCCGGACGGCCAAGGGGCTCGTGGACATTGCTGGATAGAGATAGTGCTAAGGTAAGTATTAGGGGAGGCTGAGGGGGGTTGCTAAACACAGAAGGCTTTTTATCTTAAAGCATAGAAATACAGAGTATCTTATGTACTCCACAAGATGGATAATGCTATCCCTGACACGTGTTGGCGGTGCAACGTGGAGTTGGGCACAATATTCCATATTTTTTGGTCCTGCACCAATTTGAGACCTGTTTAAGAGGAGGTGACAGCCACCATAGAACATTTGACCTTGTTGTTTTGAAAAGAAATCCAGCCGCTTGTCTACTCCACCTAACAGACCCCTTCGGAAGTATATAAAACTCTTACTATGCAGTTACTCAGTGCAGCAAAGGCTTGCTTCCCTACTCTGTGGAGGCAGCCCCGGCCGCCAACCACGGTTCTATGGTCCTCTAAAATCAATGTTATCCACCATATGGAGAAATTGACAGCTAAACTCCATAATTCTGAACAATTTAGAGACAAGTGGAGGCCCTGGAGATACTTCACGTGTACGGATGTGTATTTGCAGGATATTGCATGTTCTGAGTTCACAATGAGCTGAACCAGGCAGAAGCCCAGATTCTCACGAAAGGTCTTCTATTGCATTACCTTTTTGGAGCGTGACCCATTTGCATTTATACCCCCCACCAACACCAACTTTTTTCTTCTCTTATCGTCTGCCTTACTCTTGCTACCTAGCTTTTCCAGATGTAAAATGAAAATCGGTAGTCTTCTCTGAAGTCATGAGTTAGATAATACCTGTAGATAAACAAATGATGCATAAGTGTTCGGATATGCCAGCATACTTGTTTTCTGTTTTATTTTTTATTTCTGTATTTACTCAGTTTTATTGGCATTTCACTGACAGATTTTGGTATGATTGCTGTTGGGCCTTAAGGCCCATTGGTTTTACTGATTTAGATCCTGTAGTATATGCAAAGCTGTATATATGCACTCCACAGGCTTATTCATTGGTCTTGTCTCTTTCGTATATGCCGAATATGTGTCGACTTACTGTATCCTTGAGAAGGCCAGAAAATTTGGTCAGACGACTTGATTTGTTGTGTCTGAGAAGCTTTGGCATAATAAAATATAATAATAAAATGGATAGAAAAATTTTTTTATCTATCTATCTAGGCTGCACCGAAATTTCGGCGGCTGAAAATTGTGTTTTTGGCATTTTGCTGTGATTTTTACCGCAATTTTACTGTGCTTAGGGTGTGTTTTTCACAGGTCATGTGACCCAAAAACTGCATCAAAACTTTAACTGGGGTGTGTTATTGATGACTTCTTGCTGCATTTTCAATGCATTTCGATAGAGAGGAAAGTTTTGGTGCATTTTTTTTCACTGAGCAAAAATGCAGCAAACAAGATTTTTAACACCACAATGGAAGCACAACGGACCAGTGTGATCGCATACATACAATTTAAAGGGATGCATTTTCTTGAGCTTTTCTTGCGTTAAAGGTGCCGATAATGGCTGACAATAAGTTCAAATTCATTTAAATTAATATTAATTAAAAACGTTGAATATAATAGTTCTATGTAAAAATATATATATGTTTTTTAAAAACTGTCCGTTTCAGCCAAGTGCATCATGAAATTTCAGTTTCACCACCAAAATTTCCATTCGATACACCCCTAGAAATCACATGTAGCTGGGAAACTAATATGTACCCTATAATGCTTTTAGGGGTATAGACGTGGCAGGTACAATTTATTCTAATGGTTTTCTCTTAATTTTTTCACTTCCAAACACATCACTTTGAAAGCAAAAGTGAGCATCCATCAATGCAGACCGTATAGTCATAAAACCAAACCACCAGAGACTTTTGCTTTGTCAGGTCACAGGATCATTGATGCCATACCAATCATACAGGACTAATAATCCACCTAGACCAAATGTTATCAAAGTTTTGTATTTATCCATGGCTGTAAACACCCACCAGCCTCTGTTATCTTATTTACTTCTGCCTTCTAATCTAATATAGTAGGGTACATTTCCTGTTTCTAAAATCTAGGGATAAGACATTTGATGGCATTTAAAAGGTGTGGCGTTATGCTGTTTTTGTGAAATTTACCTGAGTAGTGCATGTCATGAAGCAAATAACGGTGGGGGACACAATTGATAGGTTTGAAGTTTCTTAGGATATGTTCACCAAATGTGAAGACACCTGGATATCTAGATGTGGGCATCCCCTCCAGCATCTGAGGGAAGTGCCCAATAACATAATGGCCAATCAGGAGAAAGCCTTATACTACCTAGATTGAAATTTATAGCAAAACCACCGCTAAATGCTTTTCTCGGCCTTTAATAAAATAAGGACCTTGAATAGACTACATAGACAATAAAAACATACATATCAGGGAAAGGAGATGCGTTTTACCCTTTACTGCTATTACATAGCGTTTCAAAAAGTGTTGCCATCACTTTTCCATCATTTAAAAAAGGAGATATCTTTCCCAGGATCAAACCAGAGAAAGCTACCCAGAGAAAACAGCGGGGAGGTATGAGATGCCAAGGCCCCACTGGCATTAAGTCTGTCCCATATTTTCCAAGTGGTGAAAGTAAACACCCCTGTGGTTTAACACGCAATGCACAACAGGAGGACTGACTTTTTTTTTTTCTGTACGGACCATTGCATGTCTAAAACGTTTATTAGTGTGCATTAAAATCATATTAAAAAATGAAGAAAAATGCAGACACAAGTGATTGATTTACTAAAACTGAAAAGTGCAAAATCTGGTGCAGCTGTGCATGGTAGCCAATCAGCATCTAACTTCAGCTTGTTTAATTTAAGCTTTGATAAAGAAAAAAAAACGAAGCTGATTGTTTTCTTTCTATGCAGAGCTGCGCCATATTTTGCACTCTCCAGTATTAGTAAATCAGACTCAGAGTTGTGAACCTCGCCTAAAACATACCTGAACACAACACACCTTATTCATTTTTTAAACTTAGATTATCCATTGCAAACCTGGTAACACAAACCAACAGAATACTCAGAGATTCGCACAGCTGAACATTGGTTAAAAATGCTTAACTAGGTCAATGAGTTTTTGTTATACAGTTACAATAAATTCATTATGCAAACACAGGAAAATAATCAGTTGATTACTTAAATGCAAACAGCCACTCTCGCTAAAGCAGTTTAAACAATAAAGACAATTAGAGGGCACTCATTGCTGAACAGTTATGTGATTAATACAAAGGCATTTCCTTGCATTCATTTACTATATATCCCACATTCCTTTGGGTTCCATGACACTGTATTAGCATTCAGAGGGGGTCCAAAGCTGACTTCATATTCAAAGTGATCTGAATTGCTGACATGATCAGATTCATGAAAGAGAAATTATTTTGTATCTAAACTTACTAACTAGCTTACTGATCCTAGAGCATCATATACCATGAAATCTAGCCTAGGAAACTCTGTTTTAAAGTTATTAGGTTATTTTATATTAATTGATCAATTCTATATTAAATAAAATATGTAGTAAACTTATTGCTTAAATCTTAAATAAGATAAATTTGTCATCTGCTAACAGTACTGTTTTGTAAATTATATTAGAATGTTTTTTTTTTACTCTGTTTCAGATAGAATACTTGGGTTCTCATTTATCAAAATGCATCAACAGCTGTCTGTTTCATATTAAAGAAAAAAAAAAGAAAAAATCACATTCAAAACTGCACTGGAAATTGATAGTTTGGGTTTGAAGCGTTCAATTTTGCTGGCTGCAATGATTTAGTATAGGTGCCCATTCTTACTGTACAAATTTAGATAAATAACAGCCTCTCTCAGTTGCTAAACATCTAAGTCTGCACAAGTCAGACAGAAAGGTTTATGGACTGGACTCAGCCCTCTAATATTTTTAGGACTATCTCCTGTAAACTGTCATGAAAAGGCTTTTTTTTTTGGTAAATACTGGGGGTCTTGGAGGGAATAGATCTGAGCTCCCATCAAAAACAATTCCTTCAGTACCTGTTATTTTATGCCAGGAAAATGTAGTGCTACAGTGGAGTCACTCAGAGATTGTCCCTATTAACCTCTGGAAGAACCTGATTAACCACTTACCCACTGGGCACTTAAACCCTCTTCCTAAACAGACCAATTTTCAGCTTTCGGTGCTCTCACAATTTGAATGACAATTATTCAGTCATGCAACACTGTACCTATATGAAAATTTTGTCCTTTTTTTCACAGAAATAGAGTTTTCTTTTGGTGGTATTTAATCACCAGTGGGTTTATTTTTTGCGCTATAAAAGAAAAAAAGACTTAATATTCTGTAAAAAAAAAAAAAAAAAAAATTCTGAGTTTGTTATAAAATCTTGCAAATTAGTAATTTTTCTTCATAGATTTTGGCCAAAATGTATACTGCTACATATCTTTGGTAAAAATAACCCAAATTGGTGTATATTATTTGGTCTGTGTGAAAGTTAGAATCCACAAGCTATGGTGCCAATCTCTGAAAATTAATCACACCTCGAGTACTGATGGGCCTATCTCATTTCTTGAGACACTAACATGCCAGAAAAGTACAAATACCCCCCCCCCCCCAAATGACCCCTTTTTGGAAAGTAGACATTCCAAAGTATTTAGTAAAAGGCATGGTGAGTTTTTTGAAGTTGTAATTTTTCCCCACAATTCTTTGGAATATCATACGGGTTACCGTATTACCGGCGTATAACACGCACCCCAAGTTTAGGAGTGCATTTTAAGGAAAAAAACTTTTAGGAGGGAAGTTTAAGGAAAAAAAACTTACATTTAAATGCCCATCAATGCAGCCTCATCAGTGTTCGTCTGTAGCCTTGTCCATCATTGCAGAATGATCAGTATCCATTTGCAGCTTGCCCAGTGCCGTTTGCAGCCTTGCTACGTGCCATTTTCAGGCTTGCCCATTGTCATGTGCAGCCTTGCCCAGTGCAGCCTTGCCCAATGCCGCGTGCCGTTTGCGCCATTTAAATCTGCTGCCGAGATAGACAGAGCCTGTGTTCTCGGCTCGTCACGCCGCCCCGCCTCCCTGCTGAGGATGACAAGCGAGTGCTTCTGAAAAAGACCGAGCCGAATATACTGTGTACTCGGTTCGGCTCCGCTCGCAGTCCCGCCCAGTCCTGCCATTGGACGGAGTGTTATGTCCATCAAAGGAGCTGGGCGGGACTGCGAGCGGAGCCGAGCACTCGGCTCGGTCTTTTTCGGCAGCACTCGCTCCTCATCCTCTTAGAGACAGCATGGAAGCAGGACGGCGTGACTGCGAGTGGAGCTGAGCACTAGGCTCGGTTTTTTCCATCGGCGCTCGGTTTTTTTCGCGGCACTCGCTCTTTTTCGGCGGTGCTTGCTCTTTTTTGGCACACAGACAGTGGGGATCGGCGTATAACACGCACCCATGATTTTCCCCTGATTTTAAGGGGAAAAAAAGTGCATGTTCTACGCCAATAAATACGGTATTTCTCACACATAGCATATGCATACCACAAATTACACCCCAAAACACATTCTACTTCTCCTCCTGAGTATTGCGATACCACATGTGTGAGCCTTTTACACAGCCTGACCACATACAGAGGCCCAGCATGCAGGGAGCACTATCAGGTGTTTTAGGAGCATAAATCACACATATCATTTCTTGACTCTTGCACTTTTCAAGGCTCTGGAGCACCAGGACAATGGAAATGACCCCATTTTGGCAAGAAAACACCCAACGTATAATCTATGAGGCATAATGAGTCTTTTGAACATGTCATTTTTTTTCTACAGGTTTTTAGAAAATGTGCAAAGAAAATGAAAACGCATTTTTAAAAATTGTTTTACACAAAGTTGTCTATTTATACAACATTTCTAACACCTAGCATGCACATACCAAAAATTACACCCCAAAATAGATTCTCCTACTCCTGAGTACGGCAATATCACATGTGGGAGACTTTTCTACAGCCTGACCACATACAGAGGCCCAACCTGCAGGGAGCACCATCCGGTGTTTTAGGGGTATACATTTCAAATCTAATTTGACTACCTATTACACTTTTGTGAGGCACTGTAGTGGCATCGATGAGAACTGATGTGGGATGGATGAGTTGTGGATGGGGATGGCTGAGCATGGTTGAGCCATGAATGTGGATGGCTGGGTATGGATGGGGGTGGATGGGATGGCTGAGCATGGATGGATGGAAGGATGGATGAGGCTGCAATGGGCACAGAGCAGCGCTGTGGGCACTACAGATCCAGCCCACAGTGCTGCTGCACCCGTTTGCTCCCCTCTCTGCTCGCACTGTACCGATCGGTACAGAGAGGGGAGAGAGGAACCTGACATGACGCCGGTTTGTTTACAAGTGAACGATCTGTCGTTTGACGGAGCTATCACGTGGTAAACGGCTGCTGTCAGCGGCCATTTTCCGTGATGCGCCGGGTCCTCAGGACCCGGATACTCCTGCGTGAGCTCGATTCTGGGTGGACGTCATAGTACGCCCTCCAAGAGTTATCGAGCCACACTGTAGCCATCATTCGGCTATAGCACGGTTGTTAAATGGTTAATCACATATTACCAATTTATAAACTATCCTATGAAGCACGAGGATGTCCTCGTAAATTTGATAGGGTATCCTAACCTGTACCCATCCACATTTTTCGATATGTGGATGGGTACAGTAGCACGTGACCACATTACTGATCTCCTGCTGAGATAGCGCATTACATACTCTGGAGACTCTCTTACTGGACCACTAATACCTTAGAGTTCCTAATAGCTTGCTAGTTGGTTCTTCAATATACCCATTTCAGATTTTTGTACTTACTAACAATATGTTGGCTCCATGATACACAGAAATGCGCTGGGCTATATGTTCATGAGGATTCGTTTGTATTATTGATATTGATCCATTCTGTTGGAAACTATCAGATATCTTTACAAATGTTTGATTCATTTATGTGAAATACTGCATTAGCTGTATTGTATTCGTTAATAAATACAATAAAAACTAAGTATAAAAAAAAAACAAATAAAAAAACAAACAATTTCAATTAATCGATTAAAGCGGAGCTCCACCCTATTTTACATGTTTTGCTCAATCACATGCCATGAATGTATTTAGTTATAAACGGATATATATATATATAATTTTTCTTTTGTACCTGTTTTTTTTCCAATTTCCTTCTCTGCTTCTCGTCTAGTTATCTGCGGATATGGGCGGGTCAACTGCGGCTATTACGCAATTTCCTTTTTACGTGCAATGCCCTTGGGGGAGCTCCTGTCATCATTCCCAGGAGTCATTGCGGAGGCCTGCCGCGAGTTCTCGCGGGATTTCAACGACGACGCCTGCCCGTTGTGATGGCAACCCTGAAGTTTACGGCGCTGCTCACAGAAAACACTGAGCATACGCGGGAAATAGCGGTGAATGCTGGGAGCTCAGCATTCACCGTATCCTGGAAATCCATGCTTGTGGGCTTCACATGCCCACAAGCAAGATGGGATTGGCCACAATCGATTATTATAAATATTTATTGAAAACGAAAACGGAGAGCAGCAGCTTAAAAGTACCAAATCAGTGAGTTTCAATTTAAATTTGTACATGTGTCTGAATGAATAGAAAAAAAAAAATAGCAATGGTCGCGGGAACCCCGCTTTAATCAGATAATAACCTTAAAGTGTGGTGTATAATTCAGTTAATATGTAAAGTTAAACAAGAAAAAAAAGACAATGTATTCTTAAATATCTCAAATGCAGTAGTAAATATAAATAACCAACTATATGGTTAGGGAGCAAAATCTCTAATCCACTCTGAGAAAAACAGACAGAAGAGATATACTGTATATACTATTAGAGGTTGAATCTGGTAAATATCAGACTCGGAGATCAAATTTGTTATTTTAAGAAAATAAAAATTAAATGTTTTGACGATTTTAGACAGAATGGTAATATATTATGTATGACCGCCTCCCTTGTCATAGGCAGGTGGCTTGATAAAAGCTCCCTGAGCCTGCTGTCACTTATGCTGGCCATACAAAAACAGTGTCTTCCTTCAAAAACAATTTTCGATTTTAAGAACATTCGTTCGATTTTCTAATCGTTAGTGGGGTTAAATCGACATTCATTTTCAACCACAGTGACAGGAAAGTTTGAAGGAGCAGAATAGAAAACTTCTTGGTAAAAGGAATTCTCAGACAAAGAAAGAAAGCAAGTGAAATGTTCAGACGACATTCTTTCATCCAACGGATGTACAAAGATTATTCGTATGAATATTCTCGTCCGAAAAGTGATACGTGTATGGCCAGCAATAAGGCTTCACACCTATGCAGTTTGCTTTTGATCCATTTCTACATTGCTTTTGGCGACGTGATTTTGCTGCAATTTGCGTTTTTTATGCTTTTTATTTTTTTGCCAATTTGGCAGATTAAATAAATGCAAATTGCGGCAAAAACACACTACATGCTTTTCTGCAGCTTCTCCATTGAAGTCTATTAAACCAAACAAGCAAAAAAAGCACCGTTTTGCATTGAAAAAAGTCCTCAACCTATTCAAAATGGGTAGCGGCTGAAACAAAGCATAGATGTGAACGTGTCCCATAGGGAACCATGTTAAATGAATGGTAGTGCGTTTCTGCAAAAAGCACCAAAAAACCCATAGGTGTGAACCAGGCTAAGACATTTAGTAGCAGCAGCATGCTTTTTTTTGTATCACCTGTCATAATGAGGTAAAAAAAACTAAAATTAGCCCTTTATAGTACAAAAAGAGCACATAATCGCTACTATAAGGGGTTCATTTATACTGTTAAACAGTGAAAGTAATAATCTATATTACTTTTATAATATATAAAATACATCCAGAAGTAGGATATATGGGCATTTTACCTAGGAGTCAGACATAAAGCTATATGAAGGGTGATAGAAAACTTTTATAATAAAGTAGTACTAAAAGCTGAGACTTTTTATTTCATTGATCTGATCATTTTAACTATAATGCACAATACTGGTAAAAGTTTACTTTAAATATAATTGTAATGCCTTCTATTCCCTCCAGTCTATCAGCCTCCACCTTCTCTGGGTTCAGATGCTGATCTTCCCTGAGTCTTTAAAGTGATTATTTCTTTTTTAAACAATAAACATGTCATACTTTTCTGCGCTCTGTAATGGTTTTGCACAGAGCTGCCATAATCCTCCTCTCCTCGTGTCCCTCATTGACGCTTTTTGATCCTCCTGTCTTTAGAATGCCCCAATAGCAGGCTGCAAAGTATAGTATAGAGTGCCCCATAGCAAGGTAAAAAAAAAAAAAACTTCTGCCTTTAGAGCCACTCACTTCCTGCCCAGGACTACATATCCCATGAGGCATTGCTCCTCACACATTCACAAGTTCTCAGGCAGCTACTGACATGTATGGATGGTGTACTGAGCTGTATGTGTGCTTCACTGTATTTATGGACATGTAAATAAATAATGCTGTATGTAGTCCAACTAATCGGCTGACCGATTAAACGATAAGGAAAATAGTTGACAACTATTTTCCTAATCGATTAGTTGTTTGTTAAAAAAAATTGATATTATGAAAATAGTTGTCAACTATTGTCAACTATATTATTTTAAAAAATTAAAATCTCAAAAACAATTTTCGTGGTTTGGCAGGGCCGCCATCTTGAAAATAATGGTGCTGCCAAGACTACTATACTTATTTCATATACCAGACGCTTTTTTTTTAAAATTGGCTGCAATTCAAAGCAATTTTTTATGGGCCAACAAACGACCCCATATACAATAATTTTTTTTTACAACTTCCTAAGTCAAAAGGCGGTATGGGGCTTCCCGATTTTAGGAGGTACTATTATGTATCACACTTGACCAGAATTATTGATTGGCATTACCGTGACAAAAACAAGGACTGGGTGATCCTTGAAAAATCATGGTCAAACCTAGCTATACAATATTTACCATGGACAGGCCTCATAAAACACCCTCTCAATATCAAAAAAACCCCCTCTAATAAACACAACTTTAAAGCTATTCCATAAAATTGCAACCAAACACAAACTCTCTACTACTCCTAACCCCCTATCATCATTAGCAAATAATCCAGACTTCCTACCCGGATTAGACAATACTACACTTTCTCAAGCAAAGGCTACTTTCCTGGCCTATCATTGCTTACAAAAAAAAAATTAAAATCTTAGACAGACTTACAACACAAACTAGACAAAAAAACGTAGCTTTTGGCTGTATCTACAAATCCATAATTGTATATTAAACAACAAAAAGTCTCACGTTTAAATCTCTTTTAAAATTTGCACTCAGAGGTACATTAAACAGTTGGTCTCCTACAGAGTCGGACGTTTGCTGGAGATACGAGGGAAGGGGCTCCTTCCTACACCTATGGTGGAATTGCACAACAATTCAAACTTATTGGACACATTAAAAAGTGGATAGTTCATATCACTGACACCCAACTAGAACTAAACGCAGCCTGTTGCCTACTACATGTCAATGATCTTTTCTACAAAAAATACAAAAACTCCTTAACACGACACTCAATGCTGCCAAAGCGCTGATTCCAGTGAACTGGAAAACCAGAAATACCCCAACAATAAAACACTGGTTACTGAAGGCAAACTAATATAAGGAATGGAGGAAACCATTGCAATGAAAAGAGAAACCACAACTCAATTCCACAATAGATGGAAACCTTGGTATATTTTCACTCTATCTGAGACCTTTAAAATATTCGTTTCTGATTAAAACTGGCGGTGGATTTACTTTTAAGAGCTACACCCTTACCCACATTATGCTATATAAAACAGTACTCCTCTTCGATATTCATCATCCATTCCTATCCTCAAAAAATAATACAAGTCTTTATAAACCTTCTGAAAGCTATTTTCACTTATCTTAAACATTTTGATTGTTCCTGATAATATTTGACTAACTTTGAATACTTGTTTAACTTCTGTTTACTGACAATTATATTGATTTCATTTGATATGAACAAAGAACTATCATTTGTTATGCCATACCTCATTTGTTCATCACAAGTTGTGTATATTTGATGTAACATTTTATCTTTTTCTGTCTATTTGCATACTAGGTACTTTTATGTACCTTATTCTTTGTAATTTATTTTTTGCTTTACTTTTACAATAAACTTTATTGTGGAAAAAAAAAAAAAGTTTGTTTCGGCCCTAGATGACCGCATCAACATTTGGCAAAAAATGAACCTTTGAACTTCAAGTCTTTCAAGGTTGCATTTATATTTTCTTCTCCACTGGCCAAACTGTCTTGTGTCACTCACACCTAGGTGACTGATTAAGGCCCCTTTCACACTTATACGACTTGTCCCACGATTTTGTACTGCAAAATCGTATGACAAGTCATTCTCCATGATTTTCAATGACTACCATTCATATTGGCACGACTTTAAGTCGTGCCGACTTGAAAGTAGTCCCTGCACTACTTTGGTCCAACTTCTATGCAAGTTGTACTCCATAGACCTCAATATTAAACCCTCAAGTAGCATGCAAATCGTGTCTTAATAATATAGACACAATTTCAGTATGACTTTGTAAGCACAAGCCTGGCTCCTGATCGGGAAAGGAAAACTTTTTTTCCTTTCGCGATGAGCGACAGGCAGTGCTGACAGCTGTCTGGTATGAATCCTGAGGGGGAACGCCACGCCAAGTTTTAAATGAAAAAAACGGCGTGGGTTCCCCCCAAAATCCATACCAGACCCTTATCCGAGCACGCAGCCCGGCCGGTCAGGAATGGAGGTGGGGACGAGCGAGCGCCCCCCCCTCCTGGACCGTACCAGGCCGCATGCCCTCAACATGGGGGGGGGTGGGTGCTTTGGGGCATGGGGGGCACCCTGCGGGGCCCCCCCACCCCAAAGCACCTTGTCCCCATGTTGATGAGGACAAGGGCCTCTTCCCGACAACCCTGGCCGTTGGTTGTCGGGGTCTACGGGCAGGGGGCTTATCGGAATCCGGGAGCCCCCTTTTAATAAGGGGACCCCCAGATCCCGGCCCCCCATCGTACCCCTACCCATTCACCTAGGGAAAAAAAGTGTCAATGAAAAACCCAGTACACAGGTTTTTAAAGTAATTTATTAGGCAGCTCCGGTGTCTTCTTCCGACTTCGGGGGTCTTCTTACGACTTCGGGGGTCTCTCCGGCATCTCCTCCAGGTGTCCTGATCTTCTGCCGGCTCCTCCGCTATCTTCTGCAGCTCAATTGCTAGCAGTGGCCCGGACTTCTGCCTACTTATCTTCCAATGTTGACACGACGCTCTCTCCACCTGGAATGGTCTCTGAGCGCTCTGCAATGGACTTATATAGGTGGTGACCCCGCCCCCTTATGAGGTCACTGTCCCGGGCATGCTGGGACTGTGCCGTCATAAGGGGGCGTGGTCATCACCCAGTGACCACGCCCCCTAAAACGTCAGTCCCAGCATGCCCAGGGACTGACGGCATAAGGGGGCGGGGTCACCGCCTATATAAGTCCGAGCTCAGAGACCATTGCAGCTGGAGAGAGCGTCGTGTCAACATCTCTGGAAGAGAAGAGTGAAGAAGACTATCCAGAAGTCCGGGCCACCGCTGGCAAAAGAGCGGCAGAAGATAGCGGTGGAGCCGGCAGAAGATGCGGACACCGGGAGAAGACGCCGGAGAGACCCCCGAAGTCGGAAGAGGACCCCCGAAGTCGGAAGACCCCGGAGCTGCCTAATAAATTACTTTAAAAACCTGTGTACTGTGTTTTTTATTGACACTTTTTTCCCTAGGTGAATGGGTAGGGGTACGATGTACCCCATACTCATTCACATAGGGTGGGGGGCCGGGATCTGGGGGCCCCCTTATTAAAGGGGCTCCCGGATTCCGATAAGCCCCCCACCCGCAGACCCCGACAACCAACGGCCAGGGTCGTCGGGAAGAGGCCCTTGTCCTCATCAACATGGGGACAAGGTGGTTTGGGGTGGGAGGGGGCCCGCAGGGCCCCCCCTATGCCCCAAAGCACCCACCTCCCATGTTGAGGGCATGCGGCCTGGTACGGTCCAGGAGGGGGGGGGGGGGGCGCTCACTCCTCTCCACCCCCATTCCTGACCGGTGTTCTGCCGAGAAAGTAACTCTCGGCGGATAAGGACCCCCCTCTACTGCGCAGCCGAAGTGAAATAGGGAAGAAATCAGCTGTACACGGCGCCTGTAAGAGGGCCCCTCGCGGGCTCGCTTCCCTCTGCACTTTTTTATTCCCCCTCTAGGTCCACTTGGTGGGGCTTCAGCCTGGACCCAGGGCGCAGGCGCCGTGTACAGCTGATTGAAAATTTTCATCTTCGGCTATTTTCGGCGGAGCGCTTTTGCAGTACAGGGGGTACCTTATCCACCGAGGGAACATTCTCGGCAAGACACCGGCCGGGCTGCGTGCTCAGATAAGGGTCTGGTATGTATTTTGGGGGGACCACCATGCCGATTTTTCGGCGTAGGGGGTTCCCCTTACAATCCATACTAGACCTAAAGGCCTGGTATGCCCCTGGGGGGGAACCTATGCCAGTTTTTTTATTTAAAACTTGGCGTGGAGTTCCCCCTTATGATTCATACCAACTACTGTATGTTTTCATTTGTTAATGCCAAAAATGTGGCAAAGTCGTACAAAGTAGTACTGCTCCCAAATCACGGTAAAATCGCGGCCGTAAAATCGCGCGACTTTGAAGTCGTATAAGTGTGAAAGGGGCCTATGTCTTATTGTTGTACTGACCATATGAGAACAGGGAGACAGTTTTCCTATTCAAAATCTCTACCCAGGAAAAGTATGGAAAGCTATTATCCTACTTTTCTAGCAGTTTGGGGACCACTGCAATCTAATTATTGGATTAAATGGATTATATGGATTAAAAAAAACAAACAAAACAGTGCATTATTTGGGACCCCAACAAAAAAAAAGCCAGCAGTGCATTTTTTTTTAGTTTCTATCTTAAGTTTGGGAAATAGCATTTGAATAACCACAATGATCACACCTTGGTATGCATAACAAAAAAGGGAAATCTTCTAAAAGTCTTGAAACCTCTCCCTTTAGTTCCCTTTGTTTTTACACCACTGTAAATTTATTGTCAGGCAAAAGGGTGACTTTTTTCAGAAAATTAGCATCCTGCAGAGTATAATTTATTAAGCTAAAACAGTAAAGATGTGAAGTGTATTCTGTAACTGACAAGTGCCTGGCTGTACTAAATTGCAGAGCTCTCTCCTGTAACTAGTATCATTTTTCATGTCAAAGGGGAGACTGGACTATAAATAATGTCTGTGGCTAGAGAGCAGCATTAAGGGGCTGGGAAGAAAAACAGCGATCTTATAGTTGTTGGATGATAAGATGGGCTATGAGCAAGTATGACTTACACTTCAGTTTACCAATAAATAAATAAAAGTAGAGAAATTAAAGTATATTTTATATGTGGCCTTACTTCCTTGTTGTTGGCTGTGTTGAATAGGAATTGGTGGATCTTCCCAAAGCAGGAATGGGTATTTTTATTATTGTTTTTTGAAATTCATTCACTGTGAGAAATGCTAAAATAGTTAAAAAGAGCATCCAACATTTGTGGTGTTGAACCTCTTTATGCTTTAAGGGACGAAGTATAAAACGAGGCGACCTAGCTTATAGAGTATTCACAGTATTTGGGGCAGTACTTCATGAAGCATTGTTCAGTTAACACAGAAGTACACTCTTTTGGTTAATATAAAGCTAAAACCTTAGTGCCGATTTGTAACACTAGTATAAAGTAGTAGTGCTTGTGTCATAATACAATTAAGGTAGACAAGGTTGTTTAAAAGGGACATTGGATAAGCATTGTAAGCATCTGCCATTCACCACTTTTTAACAAACCTTTAAACTTGCAAAACATAGAATACTATAATTTTAGAGGGTTTGAATATGACAAAACGAGTGTACTTCTGTTGTCTGTATGGGTAAAATGTAGCCTAAGGCTACAATTTTATTTTACAGTTTTCCTTTAGATTTACCAAAACCATACAGCGCCTTGAAAAAAATATTCATACCCCTTTAATTTTTCCACATTTTGTCATGTTGCAACCAAGAACATCAATGTATTTTATTGGGATTTTATGTGATTAACATAAAGTGACTCATAATTGTGAAGTGGAAGGAAAATGATAAATGGTTTTATTTATTTTTTTTTTTTTTACAAATATCTGAAAAGTGTAGTGTGCATTTGTATTCCGCCCCCTTTTTCTCTGATACCCCTAACTAAAATCTAGTGGAACCAATTGCCTTCAGAAGTCACCTAATTAGTAAATAAGAGTCCACCTCTGTGTAGTTTAATCTCAGCATAAATACAGCTGTTCTGTAAAGCCCTCAGGGGTTTGTTAGAGAACCTTAGTGAATAAACAGCATCATGAAGGCCAAGGAACACACCAGACAGGACAGGGATAAAGTTGTGGAGAAGTTTAAAGCAGGGTTAGGTTATAAAAAAAATTCCCAAGCTTTGAACATCTCATGGAGCACTGTTCAATCTATCATCAGAAAATGTTGAGTATGGTACAACTTCAAATCAACTACGACATGGCCTACCACCTAAACTGCCAGGCCAGGCATTAATCAGAGAAGCGGTCACTCTTGACTGCCCATAGTAGCTCGGGAGAAGCTGCAGAGATCCACAGCTTAGGTGGGAGAATCTTTCCACAGGACAACTATTAGTTGTGCACTCTACAAATCTGGCCTTTATGGAAGAGTGGCAAAAAGAAAGCCATAAGAAGTCCCATTTGCAAGAAACCATGTGGGGGATGCAGCAAACATTGAAGAAGGTGCTCTGGTCAGATGAGACCAAAATTGAACTTTTTGGCCTAAAACCAAAACGCTATGTGTGACGGAAAACTAACACTGCACATCACCCTGAACACACCATCCCCAATGTGAAACATGGTGGTGGCAGCATCATGTTGTAGGGATGCTTTTCTTCAGCAGAAACAGGGAAGCTGGTCAGAGTTGATGGGAAAATGGATGGAGCCAAATACAGGGCAGTCTTAGAAGAAAACCTGTTGGTCTGCAAAAGACTTAGGGCGGAGGTTCACTTTCCAGCAGGACAACCAGCCTAAATATACAGCCAGAGCTACAATGGAATGTTTTCGATCAATGCATATTCATGTGTTAGAATGGCCCAGTCAAAGTCCAGGCCTAAATCCAATTGAGAATCTGTTGCAAGACTTGAAAATTGCTGTTCAGATGCTCCATCCAATCTGACAGAGCTTGAGCTATTTTGCAAAGAAGAATGGGCAAAAATTTCACCCTCTAGTTGTGCAAAGCTAATGCAGACATATCCAAAGAGACCTGTAGCTGTAATTTGCAGCGAAAAGGTGGTTCCCACAAAGTATTGACAATTTCAAGGGGTATGAATACTTTTTCAAGGCACTGTTTGGAACCCTACTAGTGTTTAACTAAAAATGTTGACATCCATCTATTTTAAAAATGGCATATGCATGCCTAAAATAGATTCTTAGGATTGAAACATGTTCTTGTTGATAGCCTTTTATGAATATATTAACTTTAATGAATTATGCGTTTACCCTGCAAAGTGCCATTTACTCAGCATTGCATGGTTTAGCTAATCAGTCATTTGGAACCAATTTGTTAAACAAGGTTGTACATTCAGCCAGGCTGCAGATACTTTGCAATTTATATATTTATATTGCGCTATTTTTTTTTAACAATGTACCCAGAAAAAGTTACAAGCTGATAAAGGAGAGGGGATTTGAATTTTGTTAGCACACCTTGACATTGAGGAAATGGATGTAACGCAAAGGAAGACGACAAAACCAGGTTCTTGCTAGATTACTGATAAAATTACAAATCAATTTAGTTTAATCTTAGTGTATTAATCCTAGTTTTTGTATTTGTGTGATAGATGGATATATATATATCTATATATATATAGTGTGTGTGAGAGAGAGCTATGTAACTGTGTGCTCCAAAATCTAGGATTGTCTGATCTTTCTTCACATACTCAGGCAAATAACTCACATTTATATGTAGTAGTGTTTAGTTGTCCTTAGACTGACAAACAGTATTTGGTTGTTTACTGGTGATATAGTGGATAAATGTCATAATGCTAATTTGCCAGCATGCAGAGGTTTTAGTAGCATACGCCTGCAGATATATATGGAAGCCACACTGTCTCATCAAGACCCCACGGGCTGTGTGGTCCTTAAAGTGATACTAAAGGTATTTTTTTTTTTTTTTTTTTAAATAACAAACATGTCATACTTCCTCTGTGCAGCTCGTTTTGCACACAGTGGCCCCGATCCTGGTCTTCTGGGGTCCCTTGGCTGCTGTCTCTGCTCCTCCCCGCATTAGATAATTCCCTGGGAGAAGCTCTCTCCCGGGGGGTTACCTTGCGGGCACACTCACAAGTCCAGTGTTTGGCGTCCATAGACGCCGAATGCAGGACTCGGCCCCGCCCCCTGGCAGTCGCGTCATTGGATTTGATTGACAGCAGCGGAAGCCAATGGGTGCGCTGCTATCAATCTATCCAATCAACAGCCGAGAACCCCCTAGAAGAGAGAAGGCTCATCCCAGTGGAACAAGTTCGAGGGTTCAGGTAAGTAAAACGGGGGGGGCTGGGGGCCGGTCACTAGGGATGGGCCGAACACCCCCCCCCCCCGGTTCGGTTTGCGCCAGAACATACAAACATACGAACAGGCAAAAAATTTGGTAGAACACACAAACACCGTTAAAGTCTAAGGGACACGAACATGAATTATCAAAAGTGCTCATTTTAAAGGTTTGTATGCAAGTTATTGTCATAAAAAGTGTTTGGGGACCAGAGTCCTGCCCCAGGGGACATGTATCAATGCAAAAAAAAAGTTTTAAAAAAGGCCATTTTTTGGGGAGCAGTGATTTAAATAATCCTTAAAGTGAAACAATAAAAGTGAAATATTCCTTAAAATTTTGTAACTGGGGGGTGTCTATAGTATGCCTGTAAAGTGGCAAATTTTCCCCGTGTTTAGAACAGTCCCTGCACAAAATGACATTTCTAAAGGAAAATAAGTAATTTAAAAGTTCTTATATAACTGACTGTGGGGCCACACGGTGACGTTCCCGGGTGACCTCGCACCCCTCTGATGCACGGGGACTTCCCCATGGCTTTCCTGTGGTGTCAAAGGGGGCGGGGCCACCCGGTTACATAAACGGGTGGCCCGCCGCCTCTGACGCCACGGGGATGCCATTGAGAAGTCCCTGTGCGTCAGAGGGGGGAGGGGTCACCCGGGTACGTCACTGTGTGGCCCTGCCCTCATTTATATAAGAACTGTCACCTGCGAGGATGCATCAGACAGTGGGAGCCTCCCATGGAGGCGGATCGGTGGTTTTTTTTTTTTTCTGGTCCGTTGGCGAGAGAAGATGATGAATGGTCTACGTAGGACATTTTTATTTTTTTGTCCCAAAGTGTGTCTTGTGTTTTTTTTTTAACATTTTGACACTTTTTTTTTTACCCGTTACCAATTCAAACACGGGTGGGGGATTTGGGGGTCCCCTTGTTAAAGGGGGCTTCCAGATTCCGATAAGCCCACCACCCGCAGACCCCCACCACCACCGGGCAAGGATTGTGGGGATGAGTCCCTTGTCCCCATCAACATAGGGACAAGGTGCTTTAGAGTGCTACCTCAAAGTACCCTCCCCACGTTGAGGGCATGTGGCCTGGTACGGTTCAGGAGGGGGGGCGCTCTCTCGTCCCCCCTCTTTTCCTGCGGCCTGCCAGGTTGCGTGCTCAAATAAGGGTCTGGTATGGATTTTGGGGGGCACCCCCACGCCATTTTTTTTCAAATTTTAGCGCGGGGTTCCCCTTAAAATCCATACCAGACCTGAAGGGCTTGGTATGGAATTTTGGGGGACCCCCACACAATTTTTTTTTTTTTTTTTTTTTTTTTTAATTTTGGTTTGGGATTCCCCTTAATATTCAAAGGCCCAAAGGGCCTGGTAGTGGGGGGGATCCCAATGCTGTTTTTTAATGCCTTTTATCTGTATTGCCGCAACCAACAATTCATTATAGCCGCGAGTACCTTTTTTCCTTTTAGAAATGTCGTTTTGTGCAGGGACTGTTCTAAACGCAGGAAAAATGTGCCACTTTACAATCGTACTATAGACACCCCCCAGGTATGGATTTTAAAGGAATATTTCACTTTTATTGTTTCATTTTAAGCATTATTAAAATCACTGCTCCCGAAAAAACAGCCATGTTTAAAACTTTTTTTTGCATTGATACATGTCCCCTGGGGCGGGACACCAGGTCCCCAAACACTTTGTATGACAATAACTTGCGTATAAGCCTTTAAAATGAATACTTTTGATTTTTCATGTTAATGTCCCATAGACTTAAACGGTGTTCCGGCGGCTTTCAAATTTGCCCTGAACACCGCATTATTGTTCGGTGTTCGCAGAACATCCGAACAACCAAAGTTTTGCCCGAACTTATGCTCAGGCCAAACCGTTCGCCCATCCCTACCGGTCACTGACAGGTGTTTTTTCACCTTAATGCATAGGATGCATTAAGGTGAAAAAACACTTACATTTACAACCCATTTAATGTTTTTCTGAGAGAGCTCCCTTATTGCAACATGTATGCAGTGAGTAAATTGAGAGCAGGTATGTTCAGAGGTTGCCCATTCTTTCTTAAAAGTGAAGACACACCAGAAGCCCAGCACAACAGGATGACAGCTGTAGACCTCTAGTGTGTCTCTCCACTGAATCCAGCAAACAAAAAAAAAAAAATGGCAACCATTCAAATCCTTTGATATTTGCTTTTGAATGCAAGGTGCACATGGAAAGAGCGGTTTTCTTTTTCATGCATCATGGGACACAGAGTTAGGCTAATATTCATTACCTACTAGGTTATACTTCATCTCCAGGTGAGTGGACACTGGTAAACCAAAGGTCTTTAGACAGTAAGTGATCTCCTATATAACCCCTTCCATACAGAAAGTGCTTTTGTTTTTTTACCGGTGTATGCAAGGTGGATGGCACGGTTGTTTGAGCTCTCTGAGCTCCAGGTCTCTACTCCCACAAATTGTTCTTAAATGAATCAAGGGATTGACCGATCAGATCTATTTGACACAGGCTCTATATGCTTAGATAAGTGGTACCTGAGCCTCGCAAAGAAGACTCAAGATCCTGTGAGGTTTTGCCTGTAATGCGACCTTTGGGCGCTGGACCCTGCAAAGTGGAAACCTGGACACCACAGCAGTAAGGCATTCCTGCAGGGTGCTGTACAGGTCCAGGGGAGTGGACCCTAATCATGAAAAGGATACCCAGTCCTTGAAGGTCCTCAAGTGACAGGAACCCACCATGATGGGTATAGATTGGGCTCTTAGTTTACTAAGCTGCCCTGCGCCTGGACGGGTAAGTGAAACCCCTTTATTACTTACTGTGGGGTGTCCCAGTGATTGTAACAATGTCAAGCTAGCTAGAGGCTGGACACCTGTGTGCGGTGACCATACGGGGGAGTTTTGGGATAGCTGTGGGTGTTTGCAGAGTGTATCTCTTTTGCTTGTGTCTGGCTGTTTTTTACCTGTATGATGGCGCACGACAGTGCGCCATTTCGCCTTGGCTCGCCATGGTGCACGTGCATTCGCAAGAGCACCGCTGTGCTCAGCAGTTTGTTTGGCTGCAGTCTCTTCCTTAAACAAGAACTTAACTTGTCCGGGGGATAACGCACAGGGCTTGAAAGACCCTGTTGACAAGAAATTGGAGTCATTATTAAAAGCTTCCTTTTCTTTGGCAAGTTCAGCTATTCAGCCAGCTGTTGCAGCAATTGGTATCTGCCAGTCTGTAAAGGATCAGGTCAGACGGCCTAACCGGGAGGATGGTCTGGCTGAAAATAAGACAGATATTCATCGAGCACTGTGTTTTGCTGTTGACGCCTTAAAGGATTCAATACAGCAGGTTTCTCATTTGGCTCTCTTGTCTGTACATATGCGCAGACTTTTGCGGCTTAAGAACTGGTCAGCCGAGCTTCCTTGTAAAAAGTTATTGGCAGGTTTCCCCTTTCATGGGGAACGTTTATTTGGGGATCATTTGGACAAGTTTATCCAAAAGATTTCTGGAGGGAAGCGTTCTCTACTTCCGATGAAGAAAAGCACCAGGCGTCCCTCGATTAAAATCTCAGGGACTGCTACCTTAGGTGTCTCAGCGCCAAGGCAGTTCCGCCGCCAACAGGGTGCTAGAGTCAGGGGCAAGCCGCAAAGCCAGGGCAAGAGAAAGCCCTGGGTCCAAAACTCTTCTAAACCTAGCACCTAACCCTACTTTTGAGGGGACGCCCCCACTCTATCGTTTGGGGGGAACGCTGCTGCACTTTGCGGACATTTGGAGAACAATAGTTCAGGATGAGTGGGTCACCTCAACTATATCCCGCTGTTACAAGCTGGAGTTGCGGGGGGGGGGGGGTTCCCCTCAAAGGTTTCTAAGATCCAGCGTTCCCTCGGATCCTCCAAAAAGAGACTTCTTGCTTCAGGCACTACATCATTTAGTGCATCAAGGAGTTATTGTAGAGGTTCCTGTGTCTGAAAGGGGCACAGGGTTTTACTCAAGTCTGTTTATGGTTCAACAACCAAATGGGGACACAACGCCTGTTTTGGACCTAAGATCCCTGAACCAGTATCTACTGATCCAGTCCTTTCGGATGTAGCCTGTCCACTCAGTAGTAGCCTCATTCCAGATGGGAGACTTTTTAGCCTCCGTCTATCTAAAAGACGCGTATTTACACATGCCTATCTTTCAGCCTCATCAGAGGTTCCTGCGATTTGCAGTAGAGTAACATCATTTTCAGTTTGTGGCTCTACCCCTTGTGCTTGCTGTAGCTCTCCGGGTGTTCACAAAGGTCCTAGCACCAGTACTGGGTCTTTTAAGAGTCCAAGGGATCTTGGTGCTTGGGTATCTGGATGACCTCCTGCTCAGAGATCACTCACTACTGGCTCTAGAACAGAACATAATATGCACAGTGCGGTATTTGGAAAGCTTAGGCTGGATCATAAATACCAAAAAGTCAACCTTGAAACCGGCTCAGTCTAAAGTGTTTAGGTCTGATCCTAGATAAGGTCCAAACAAAGGTATTTTTGCCACCCGTAAGGATCAGGTGCGTCAGATAAGGGGCACCAGACAACCCTCCATTCGGGTCTGTATGAGTCTTCTAGGGAGGATGGTGTCCTCCTTTGAGGCAGTGCCCTATGCCCAGTTAATTTCCAGGCCTTTACAACAAGACATCTTGTTGGCTTGGAAAAGAAGACAAGCCCTGGATTATTCATTGTTCTTATCGCCTCGGGCATGCTTAAGCAAAAACTGGTGGTTGCAGGATCAGAACCTGCGAAAGGGAAAATCCTTCCGGGAACTTGGAGAGTACTGGCTACAAATGCCAGGCTCTCAGGCTGGGGAGCCACCCTAAAAGGGCCCACGGCTAAGGGGAAATGGTCAAGGACAGAACAGATCCTGTCCAACGTCCTGGAATCACGGGCAGTACGCTTGGCCCTATGGTCCTGAACGGTGGAGCTTCAGGACTGTACTATTGGGGTTCAGTCCGACAATGCCACTGCAGTGGCCTATATAAACCACCAAGGAGGTACCAGGAGTCATTAGGCTCTGAAGGAGGTGAATCACATACTAGCCTAGGAAGAGGGACATGTGCCAATTCTATCGGCAGTCCATATCCCGGGAGTAGAGAGCTGGAAGGCAGATTATCTCATCCACCTGCAGATCTGCCCGGGGGAATGGTCCCTACACCCATGGGTGTTCCAGGAAATTTGCCAGCATTGGGGATGGCCAGAGGTTGACCTACTGGCATCCAGGTTCAACAAGCTACAGCAAAGAGATTCTCTGGCAATCGGAGCAGTTGCTCTGGTAGTTCCATGGAACCAGTACTCCCTGGTTTATGCTTTCCCTCCAATCCCTATCCTTCCACATTTGTTACGCGGGATTCCGAGAGAGGGTGTTCCAGCCATTCTGATGGCACCAGCCTGGCCCAGAAGGCCCTGGTTCCCAGAGATTGTGAGACTGACAATAGACGGGCCATGGACGCTTCCACGTCGCCCCGATCTACTGTCTCAAGGTCCTATATTCCACCCCAATTTACAGTCTCTAAATTTGACGGCATGGCTATTGAAGCCAGGGTGTTGAAGGGACGTGGCATCGCGGGACCAGTGGTGTCTACCCTAGTGAATGCTGGAAAAGCGGTCACTAGGAAGATCTATTATAAGGTCTGCAAGACTTGTATTGCTTGGTGTGAAGTCAAAAAATGGCGTCCTCAAATACGTGATTGCGAGAATTCTCGCTTTCTACAGTCAGCTGTGGTAATCAGATTCGCTTTGAGTACAATCAAAGGTCAGTTTTCGGACCTGTCAGTTTTCTTCTAAAGTCCTTTAGCCTCCCATTCACTGGTCTGAACCATTATGCAGGGGGTAACTCATTTGCTTCCCCCCTTTAGGTCACCTATGTGTCCTTGGGACTTGAACTTGGTGCTGTCTGTGTTTCAGAAACAACCATTTGAACCTATCAAGGAAATTCCATCAGACATGCTGTCACCCATCTAGCCTTCCTGATGGCCATCACCTCGGCTAGAAGGGTGTTGGAGTTGGCGGCCCTTTCGTGCAGGGAACCAAACTTGATCCTTCACCACGCAGGGTCGTGTTACGACCTGTTCCATCCTTTTTGCCAAATGTGGCATCAGCCTTTCATTTAAATCAGGGCATTATTTTGCCGCCTTTTCTCTCAGCCTCATTCAGCAAGAAGAGAGAGGACTGCAATCCTTGGACGTTGCCCTGCAGTCAAGGTTTATTTGTCTAGATCTGCGGAGATCCGAGGTTCAGACTCCTTTTTTGTTTTACCAAAAGGACCCAAGAAGGGGCAGGCAGCTTCCATTGCCAATTGGGTCCACCAATTGGTCATTCAGGCCTATGGTCTGAAATGTAAAGCTCCTCCCTTTAGGGTGAGAGCTCATTCTAACAGGGTTGTAGGAACCTCCTGGGCTTTTCGCCATCAGGTATCTGTGGCTCATATTTGTGAGGCTGCCACCTGGTCTTCAGTGCATACGTTAACAAATTTTTATCAAGTGGATGTTCGAGCAGCAAAGGATTCGGCTTTCAGCCGCAGTGTACTGCGGGCTGCCGTATATGGTTTGATGGCTATTGTTTGTCAGGGTGTCTCCCTTTCAAGCCTTTTGCTCTGGGACGTCCCAGTAAGTAATGAATATTAGCCTAACTCTGTGTTCCGTGATGTTAGAAAAAGAAAATAGGATTTTTCATCACACTTGTCTGTAAAATCCTTTTCTATGAGTACATCATGGGACACAGAGGTCCCTCCCCTCTTTTGAGGATTCAGTGCTTGCTACAAAACTGAAGTACTTCCTGTATGGGAGGGGTTATATAGGTGATCACTTGCTGTCTAAAGACCTTTGGTCTACCAGTGTCCATTCATCTGGAGATAAAGTATAACCCAGTAGGTAATTAATATTAGTCTAACTCTGTGTCCCATGATGTGCTCAAAGAAAAAGATTTTACAGGTAAGTATGATGAAAAAATACTATTTTTAACAGAACAAGCACAATATAGGTGTCACAGCGAGCGCCCAGAGTCGCCTGCCTACTGATCTGGGCTGAAGAGCATACAGGGGGTGTGGGGTTGGGTTCACATACAATATACAGTACAGGACCCAACTTAGTGAGAACGTGGTAGTACAACGCGATGTGCATGGCCAACACAGACATTAAAAAGATGCCCGTTTTATAGCACAATGCAACCACGTATCAAAATGGGAGCAAGCACTTCATGTATTTGATACCCTGGCTGATTCCACAAGGATGTGAAAACTCTAGTGTTGCTTCTTCCTTAGGCTGAATATGTTTAGGAAGTGAAAAATCTGAAATGTTGCATTTTGCCAAGAAAAAAAAAAAAATTGCTTGCAGCTGGGGAGTGCGTGATACTGTGGGCAAAAACCTCCTTTTTATACCGTTTCTATTCTATATAAAACCTATCATGCTGTTTTTTGTGCATATGTGTTAGACATGTGGTTGCTAAGATTAGTGCATTACAACACTTTCTGTGGATATAGAAAACTGGAAAGCTTTTGGAAATGCTTAAAAAATGACCAATTTGCAGTTCCTATTGTGAAGGTATAACCAAACAGGTTATGATGAGATGGAGTTAAAAGGAACCAAAAGCCACTATTACTATGCACTACAATTCTTACTCTCAAACATAAAATGAAAGCTGGTCTGGCATCTGAAGGACATTAAATGTAAATTTTTCAGAAAATGTTTGATACCAGAATTTTTTTTTACATTACCGAGTGCTTTTTAACTTTTTGCCAAATAATGATTCTTTATATGCTAAAATATGAACATCAACTAGCCCAGCATATAATTGCCAGGTTTGCCAATCTAAATGTTACTTACCAGAGTAAAACCGTTTTTTTTTTTTTTAATTGGCAGAGGTTACTTTTCTAAATTTTAAGCGTATCATAACTTTTACACATCTCAAAGGAAAACTCCTGACAAAAATAGTTAGCAATCAGGCTGCTTTCACACTGGGGCATCGGCGGTAAAGTGCCGCTATTTTTAGCGGCACTTTACCGTAGTTTTTGTGGAGGTTTTCGGGCGCTTTTAACCCCCGCTAGCGGCCAAAAAAAGGATAAAACTACCCACAAAGCACCGCCCATTCATTTCAATGGGCAGGAACGGTGGAGGAGTGGTGTGTACACCGCTCCAAAGATGCTGCTTGCAGGAGATTTTTTAACGTCCTGCCAACGCATCGCCTCAGTGTGAAATCACTCGGGCTTTCACACTGATACTGCAGGGGAGATGCTTTTCAGGTGCTATTTTTAGCCCAAAAGCTCACCACCTCCCCAATGCCGGGGGAACACATTGGCTCCATGAGAGGGATCCCCTTGTCAACACTGTCACACCCGTGGTTGCAGGAAAGAAAATCACTCCATCTATGGCCAGCCTTACAAAGGAAATGTACTTCTTGTTGCATGGGCTGCATAACCTCTTCTTTCTGCTTCGCAGATCACATTCAAACTTCTATTGCATTTTGAGTCTAAGCGGTGGCTGTGAAAATCTTTGTAGTACTGATATGTTTTTTTTTTTGTTTTTTTTTTATATATCAGGCTTTCTGATAATATGCTGGGAGATTACAGTTATTTAGGAATAAATTCGCTGGACCACTTTGAGGGGTCATCATGTTACTGGCAAGAGTGAGGTGAACTCATGTTCTGAAGCAGTTTTGCAGTTTTATACCTATAGTGTATGCTTCCTGTGTATGTTTCAGAATATTTTCTTTTCAGTTTTGATTTTGTTTAGTATCTGAATCCTGTAAATTAAGAAACTCATCTAAGGTTCTGTGCCTGAAAAAACAAAAAAACAGGTTGATAATAGCATACATTTATTTTGAGGGGTTCAACACATGCACAGAAATCAAGCCCACGTCCACTTGTACTACCTGTGCAAATTAGAATCCAAACCCTGATGTTTAACAAATGCATCCAAATAATTAAATGTGTTTTTGAAATTTTGATTACATTTTATAGAGTTTTCTTACCCAGATATAAAGACTATAATCATATTAAATGTCAAGGATGTGTTTTGTGTAAATACAGGGTACTTCAAGGTTAGGATAAGGGAGGAGCAAAAGAATTTTCTCCGCCCACCTATGGGGTCGGGGCAGACTACATGTAAAAAATGACAGTTATTTAGTAAATTTTTAAATAAATATTTTAAATATTGGCTAAAAAGGCAGGTCACATGTTAAGGTGGCACGAGCTAACCCTTATATAAGGAATTAATACTGCGTAGGAACAACAGACAGCGGAGGATCAGCTGAGAAGAAGAAGCATCCCACCCTCCCTCCCATCGTAGAGGACCTTGTTATGTGGTTTGGTCCTTTTCTCAAGAAAAGGGACAGTTATGGAACTGTTTAACATGTCTTGGTATCAACTTGAGCTGTCATGGCTGAGTTATAGTGATAGTTTACAATATAAATAAATGAGTGTTATGTTTTAAAGAAAATGGACATGTTTATTATTATTATATGTTGGTAAATAAATTATAATACAAATAATAAAGGGCCCCGGCCATTCAAATCCTTTCAAGTATTGGTTTATTATTGATTAATTATTATAATTGTAAATGTAATTGTTCTGCATGCGGTCCCATATCAGGTACTGAGAAAAATGCAGCAATTTACTTTATTTAGTTGCAGATTACCCTGTGAGAAAATAATTAAGGGTTCTTTTACACTGATCCATTTTTGATCCGCTTTCTAAACACCAAAAGCGCAACAAAAATGCATGACAAATGTCTCTTTTGAAATCTTATGGAACTCTTCACACCAATGTGTTGGCAGGGGCAGGGGTTGTGATCATGTGACTGCTGTGTAAGGCCCCTTTCACATGATCGGACCGTCTATCCGTTTTTCATCCATCTTTCAACAGACGACAATGCATTGCTATGGGCAAACGGATGACCATCCATTACCATTTGTTAACCTCCGCTTCCGATCTTGTCCGTTTTTTTAAACGTACAAGGCTACATAAAGGTCTGTGAAAACGGATAATAACTGACATTAACGGACAATGTCCGTCAATGTCCGATCAGTTAAGATCCATTTTGAAGAAATACATTTTTTTTGTTTATATGTGAACTCAATCTATGACCCAGGCAGTAGTTGGACAATAGGAAGTATATAGGAAGTACATCCCCAAGGAGAAACATGGCCAGAGATGTCTCCAAGGAGCAACTAATAAGCCTGGTGCATGAAAGGCCAGGCTTGGGGGACTCAACATGTCAGGACCACAGTGACAAAGTGGCAAAATTGTTGGAATCCTTCGCACTACACAGATGGCACACACAAGGACAAAGCAAGGACAGGTCACGCACTGAAAACTGCAATGCAGCATGGGAGGAACAATGCTTTCTAGGAAATGTCATCAAAGCCACAGAAACTACTGTAAACGGATGAAAATGGATGTAAAAACTGGATTTAAACGGGAAAATTAACGGATGTAAACATTAAGGGAACGGAAGACGGATGAAGAAACAGATAAGAACGAATACATTTTTAACATGGCTAAACTGATGGTGCCCATGTGAATGAGGCCTAACTGTGCCTGCTCTCTGTGCCAAGGCCCACCCACCAATAGGGCAGCATGTTTGTGTACTGTCAGCGCTTAGGGTTTAAAAATTGCACCAAAAAATGCAGAAAAGCGCATCATGTTTGCATTTTTTGTGCATGATTGGAGTAAAGCAACCACGCACACCAACACACATGTATAGTGGAAACATAGCAAACATATATGTACAGTGGTGTGCAGAATAACACAGTTCAACAGTCAAGTTGTAACAAAAAAAAGCAGAAAAAAACCCATTTAATAGTGATGAAAAGTTGCTAGGCTTAAAAAAACCGCACCTCTGTGATCTATAGGAGAGAAGTACAGCCTAAATAGTTTTGGCTATACTTCATTAAAGTGGATGTAGACTTTAAAAAATGTAAAAAAAAAAAAAAAATTAAGGCTTGCACCTTATACAGTATAGGCTTTCATGTCATCTGTGCCCAGTCCTGCCACAAAGAGTTAATCCAGCTCTGAGCAGTCCTCTTATCTTTTTTTCAGTGAGATAAAAACTGACACACAGAGATAAATAGGAGTCAGTTCTTTCCCCTTGCTGTGAATGACAAGTGATTTAAATATGTCATACAGGAGCCTGAGAGAGGCATTCTGTGATCCCCTCCTTTCTTCTCCAGCTCTCCCAGGATTGGCTGCTCCACACTTCAGCATGATTGGGGCATGATGAAGTCATGTGATGACTTTTCAGAGTTTTGACTGGATGTTAGTGATCATAGCAGAAGTTCAGTGTAAGAACTACACAGGAGAAAATGCATGTTGACAAGGAGTGTAGAGGTGGGCGGGAAGTCAAATGACATCACAACTCCACCCACCGAGCTCCGGGCAACAGACCCACCCACAGAATCTTCAGTTTTTCGTGTCTCATAACAGACAGAGGGGAGACATTTGACAGGTAAGGATACATGCAGGAGGCATGTATATCCTTACAGATAACCACTATGGCAGCATTTTAGAAAGGATGAGAGTGGGTTTACATCCACTTTAAGCCCTTGTTCATACTGGAGCGTTTTGACATGCGATTTGACATGTCAAATTAGTGGCAATTGCCATCAATCGCACCGTCCTAATCAGTGCGACGCCGCATCTGGGCCGCTGCACCGATCTCAAAAAGTAGTTTCCATACTACTTTTTGTGATTTCGGGCTGCAAGAAACCTGCACAGATGTCTCTGAAATCACGGCCAAAATCGGGACTGACATGCGGGAGTGAAATTGTGCGAGTTCAGCTGAACTCGCACGGCTAATTTCCCGCAGGTCAGTATGAACCTGGGCTAAGGGCTTTTTTGCATCATGTGGAGTGGGGTGCATATTCAAATGCTTTTCCCACTGCATATAAAGTCCAGATTCCATGTTTTTAATGGGCTTAGTTCACACCACTGTAGTGCAGTGAAAAAAAAAGTACAACAAGCTGCTTTTTGTTCCTCAGCTCAACATAAAAACCCTAAGAAGAAGGAAGTGATTGCAAACAATGCTAATGCAAGCAGATAGGCCCTAAAACAGTTTAGCAAAAAGCACTGCAAATGCACGTAAAAACATGCATACATACGTGCATGGTTTCTGGCGTGACTGGGCCCGAAGATCCATGCATTGGCTTAAAAATAAAATTACTATTTTTATGCCATTGCTCTGCTGTTGAGGCTACAGCACAGCACTGAGCCCCAGCCCCCTCCTTTAGCTAACAGATCTTTTAGTATTAGGGCTCATGTACTCAGGGCAGTTGAAAGCCTTTTTTTGAATGCTGGAAACCACGGCAAAAAACGTCTGTTTTACATACTGAGCTTATGCGAGTTTAGCAGCGGTTATGAGAATTTGAGGTTTGAATCGTTTTTTTAAAGATAACCTCAGGAGACCCTCCCAAATGCCCACAATGCATGGATACCAAGTAAATTATTAACTATTTGTGAGAAGAAAGATCAGTGTGCTTGTAGATAGCGGTCTTTTTTTTTTTTTTTTAAACTATGGATCCCATCATGAGCATGTGTAAGAAAATGCTCCTGATGTTGCTGAGGCTCAGAAGACAGAAAATTACGAAAGGACCACAGTTAAGCAGGCCATACACGGTCGAATTTCGAACAAATTTTCTTTTCAAAATCAGAAAGTTTGCTTTTTTTGTGATCTGATGATGCCACCATTGATTTTCGAAAATCGGCCGACCAAGCCTTCAATTTCACCGCATGTTGCTACAGAAAATAATTTTCTTGGCCGGGAATCTTCTTTTCTCTCCGTAAATTTTCTTTTGTTATTATATTTCTTGCACGATTCTCCCATCATTGATTAGAAAATCGTTCGTTTTTCTAACAATTTCCAACATGCCCGATTCCTCAAATTTGATTGAAAATCGGCCGTTTGTTGCAGCGAAATTCATACGAAAATTCTTACGAAATTCGAACCGTGTATGGCCGGCATTAGTCACTACTGGACCCATCCATTGATGCAGGCAACAGCATGTGGTAAAATATTTGTGTGTTTTCAACAATTATATATATGTTCAAAAATCAGAAATTGTTTCCCCTTTAAAAACCCTTATAAATGCGTTGTGCCAAGGTTACATGCTAGTACAAGCATTTGGCGTGTGAAGCGCCAGTAAACTACAGTCCTGAACGCAGTTTTTCTGCTTTCAAAAAAATGCCTGTAAACTCAACTGCCTCTGAACTACTATAAATGACTGAGTGTAAATATACACATAAGATAACATAGAGTTCAGGGGCTGCTGAAAAAAAATGGCCAACTGCTTCTAAACTTAATTTTTGCAGCTGTAGTGTACATGAGGCCATATGAATGAAAAACCAGAGACTGTATGATAAGGCTGCAAGTAAATATACACTGCACCAGTACATACATCACACAGCCCTGAAAGGCATTAACTGTTCATTTACAATAGGAAAGGACCAGTCAGTGCTGTTTATCTGTCGGCAATTGCAGTGTATGTTTATTATCAGCCGATACAGACAGATACTAATCATCCACTGCACTGACCGTTCACATTTTTTTTTTTGTAAACAAACGCGTTGCTCCAGGTCAATACACACCAAAGGACCTTTTAATCCGACATACTGAGGGTACAAGCCCAGCTTGTAACTGCATACAACCCAAGGATAAAATCCATATGGCTGCACTAAACAGGCCTTCTTTATGCCATTTTTATTGTAACAAAGTATCCATAAAAGCAGCTAACATTCACAGTGGTGGGGAGAGAGATGATTTACGCGTTTCACTCTGTTTGGATTGAATAACCAAAAAACGTCCTATTTACACAGGCGTCTAAAGGCGTTTACCCCCCTCTTAGGGACCCCAATTTTCTCTATACCCTGTATTTGCAAGGCTAGGGGATTGCCCACATACACATTATTAAAATGCCTCACCACAATTGTGGAATGTTTCTTTTATATATTATAGATCATCAAGGGGATCTCACAGCCTTCTTGTGGTTCTCCTTACATACTGAATGGATCAAATAAATAAACTGTGTGTTAATAAACAGTAGCAGGTCTTGAAATGGAAATATCTCAGTTGAAACACGTAAACCATCTCTTCTCGCCACTGTGAATTGTTGCTGCTTTTATGGATACTTTGTTCCAATAAAGATGGTATAGAGTGCAGCCATCTGGATTTCCTCCCTGTGTTGACTGTTTTTTTTAAATTATTTTTTTACTTTTGTAAATGAACAGTCATTACTTGTGTAACAAATGGTGCTGCCCCCCCACCTCCTGTTGTTCTAAATGGTTATGCTCACCCCCCAATATGCTTCTGCTGCCAGAGATGAGCACTGTTAGTCGGTCCTGATTATGTATTTGTCTCCTTGCTAGCATAGTGGACAGAAAGTGGTGAGGAAAGGAGGGGGGCGAGCTGTCCAACCAAAGCTGTTCAGTAAACTCAGGACAGATCGGAACACGACAAAAATGCTACATGGGCTTGTTCCCATGTGGTTTAATTAGGAGCTTAATTATGTGGTGATAATTTTTAAATCTCCCAGCTAGGTGAAGAAAAATGATCATGATGGTGACTTTAACCCTTCTTTGCTTTATCCAATATAAAGCTCCTTTGGGTATACAAACATTTTAGGTTTGTGTTTTGTATGGTATTCTTTTATTGAAAGTAGTTATGAGTAAACTATTTTATGTCCGTGAAAAAAAAAAAACGGGTTTAATTCAATGATGTAATTCATCAATCTTAATGCTTAGCTTCTCTACTTTTTAGCTAACGGGCCTACCCTCAAACACTACGGGTGCATCTCATTCTTGGCACGGGCCCTTCACACATAAATAACATGTGTATGAATGTGTAGTTGTTCCCCACACCCTTTGAGCAAAAGGACATAAAGCGAGAGTTGTGTTTTTGGCATAAATTTGCTTTGTGTCCTGGTCAGCAGCACTTTGTGGTTAGTCGTAAGCAGCATGTCAGACATCACAAACAAAGAGCAGTTGTTTCTGAGCTCAGACCTGAGCTGGAATGTTTTTTTTTTACCACATAATCAGCCATTGAAAGTTGACATGAATGTATGACTGGAGGTTTTAAGGTCATTCAACTTGTCAAACATTTTCACAGGGGAGCACAGAAGACTCCATTTTAATAATCTGATCTTTCGTTTCATTTTTCTTATGCAGCACAAATAGAATATTTGTACTTTTCTTCTGTCAAAACATTTTCAGAGCTTGTAGCGTATCTTTGTAAATATAGATATCACTGTTCATTGGGGATGAGTATACCTTTACTGAAATACTTTACAGATGAATTTCAGCTCACTCAGCTTGTTCTGTTACCACTCAGCTTCATGAAAATACACACTTGTTTTTACCTTCCTGTTTTATATGTTTGTATTTTTGTATATTTATGTAACAATTTTCTGTCAGGCCTAGGCTAGCCAATTGGCTTTTAGAGCTTTGCTAAATATAATTTTTCATCATGCTACAAGGAACCTGAGTATTTTCTGTGTCCCCCTTAACAGGTTAGTTCTCCTTTTTTACTAAAAAGTATGTGCAATCAAAGGACCCCATTAGTTTGCACGTCATGGTGCTTTTTCAGAGAAACTTAGCTTTGTTTCAATCTTTAGGCCAAGTTAGGCTCCTGCAAATCCTGGCCAAAAAACAGCATCTTGAGTGATCCTGGCCACCCTGTGCATAAGCTAAGATGGGTGGTCCGATGACTGTGTTCTCATGATCAAGGAGATAAGCATTGAATGCACTTTCCTTTATCCACAAGTCTGCACATATGTGCAATATGCTTTTTCCCTCTGTCACAGCTTAGTACTGCTATGACAGGGGCCACTTAACTGCATTGAAAATTTTTGGTTAAAATGTGAACTACCCCATTAGGACCCTAAGGGTAAGTTATGTTAACAGACTTGGTGGGATGGATAAAGAATAATAGAATGGTTAAAGCTGAATTCCAGATAAATGGCAAGGTACTATTTTACAAGTTTTGCTCCATCTGCCTGTGCTCACCTTGCGGCTATGGCTGGGAGACCACAGTGGTCTCCCGGCCTTCTTGGAATTGCCCCTTTCTTTCTGTGGACACCAGTCAAGCAAGATGTGCATTGCAAAGCTCCTACAACACAGGCTGTGGTGCAACTGGAGACCACAAAGCCTCTAGATGATGGGAAACTTGGAGGCTACCCCCCCCCATGTTGGTGCTAGAATTTTGAGTATTGTGCCTCCCCCTTTCTTGGCTTGGCAGGCTTGGTGGATCTTGCACCGGAGGATAAGGACCAGGGGCTACACTCTTATTTCAAGAGGAAGTCCTCCTTCCAAAATTTCCTTTTGCTCTCAAGCAACATTTGTTTTCTCACTAATTCCTTCAGGGGCTCCATCATTAGGGACTTTTTGTGTCCAATTCTCAGCTACTGTTTCCGCCATGTTGAAACAGCTAGCAGATATCCATAAGTATGACCGACCATAAGAGGTCACTTGAAACTGTCCCTACCAGAACCATCGGGCCTAAGATATCAGAGTTTGGGTCTTAGAGGGTGCCCAAACCAACCAAGTCTTTTCCATTGCATGAAATTCTGTGCAAGAACTAGGCATATCTGAATAAGGTATTTGTACCATTTCAATGGTTCATGCAAGAATACCCAATGGAAGACCGTTTCTGCAAGACGTGGGTGGTCCTTTTTTGTGGAACTCTGCCTTGTCCTACCTGAATAAGATTGCTAACGTACCAGCGGATAATGTGCTAGAGTTTAAGGACCCTTATAATAAAACGACAATCCATACATTAAAACGGGGGTATGAAGTACAGGACAGCTAAAGCGTTTCACACCTCTCCTGGTGCTTAATCATAGTTATGATTAAGCACCAGGAGAGGTGTAAAACGCGTTAGCTGTGCTATACTTCATAACTCCATTTTGCTGTATGGGTTGTCATTTTATTATACGGATTTAGGTTATCCATATAAAGGTAGATATCCAGCTCGATGCTCAAGTTGGGGAAATCTTTTCTCTCTGCGCTGTGGGAAATGCTGATGACTGATGACAGATGCCAACCTGTCAGGGGATGTGGATGTTGGCGGAAGCTTGGTTGCCTATAAACGGCCTGATTGGACCTGGACTAGCAGTCTCCAGAGCAGCATAAGACATGACAGTGGTGTGTGTAAATCACCAAGACAGTACCAAAAAGCAGAGATCGTGCTGACTTGGGTGGAACTCAGTGTTCCGTTTCTGTCCAGTGGAGTGGAGAAAAGACCAGCATGCTTACTAAGCTGCCACCACCTGGATCCCAGAAAGACGTTTTACAAACTTTGTCTTTGGTGGGGTACACCAGACATAGATCTGATAGCATCCAGACTCAACCACAAACCAGACAGGTTTGTGTCCAGGTCTAGGAGTCCTCATGCCTTCAATGTGGATACCTTATTCATTCTGTGGATTCATTTCAACCTCCTCATTTCCCTTCAAGCTCCTACTTTGTCTGCTTCCGAGGATAGAGAGGAAAGACAATCTGGTGATTCTCATGGCATGAAATTGGCCAAGGAGATTGGTTCTTGGAAATGGCCATACTTATAGCAGATACTGCTTGGGCTCTACTGGACTATCCAGACCTTCTCTATCAAGGTCCCATGTTCCATCCTACTTCTTAGTTGCTTGCTTTGACTGCTTGGCTGTTCAAGCCCAAGTCCTGAGGGACTGGTCCTTCAGGCTCCATGATTTCCACTTTGCTGGAGGCCAGAAAGTCCTCTTCTTGTAGGGTTTACAACCACACGTGGAAAGCATAATTTGCTGTGTGTGAAAAGAAAAAACTTAATTGCAGGAAAGAGTGTTTTACCCTGTGCAAACAATGAAAAACATAGGTATAGAGGGGAATTGGTTAAAGTGGTTAAATGCAAAGCTGTATCAGGAGCTCTTCCTATGATAATAAGAAGAGTGGCTGTATTTAGTCCAAGGGTTAGGATTTTACGCTAGAATTGTGTAATATATGTTCATTAGGGGAATCTGCTCATATGGACTTCCTTATAGGGAACTTTTAAGAGTCAATTCACACCAGTGCGTTTTTTATTTAATTTTTTTTCTGCATCAAAAATACACGGACAGTAGGTTACATGGATTTCAATGGCAAAGTTCACACTATTGAAGTGTGTTCTAATACAGTCAACTAAAGCAGAATATTCGGCATTTTTTTGCAAGGAACTGCACTGGAATGTGGCAAAACACATGAAAAGTGCACCGGAAGGCATTACAGCAAAAAAATGTTTAAAAAACAGGAAACGTGGGGAAAAAAAGAAAGGGAAAACATACTAGACTGCATTAAAAAATGCACATGCAGAAGCACATCCGTACTGCGTTTCCGTGGTGTGAACCGCCCTAAAGATTAAAGTGGTTGTAAACCCTCATGTGTACCCATTGAAGTGATTAGCATTAGGTGATACACAGATAAAACAAATATTTGTACATAAGTTGTAGCTATGTATCTGCATCCATTTCTTCTGTAGATGGTTCTGAAAACATACATAAGAAAGGACTTCTCTTTAGTTCTATCAGCAGGGGGCAGGGATCCAAAGTCTTCACACAGCCGACAGCTCTGAGCCCTGATTGGAGCGAAGGGACATACCCCCATTCATACAGTACAGAGAACAAGCATAGCTGTTGCTGTCAATCAATCTGAATGCTGGAGCTCTCTTCCCCATCACCATTTTAACGCTTGGTGTCAGAAAAGCTGCCAGAAGTGAGTCTTGCTGATAACAGAAGAGCCAGGCAATGAAGAGGAATATCACTCAGAACTTTGGAGTAAGACAAGTGCACAGTATAGAAGGATGAGCTTTTCTCATAGTTCATGTCTGAGGTTTACAACCACTTAAGGACCGTAAGGAATTACCCTTAATGACCAGGCCATTTTTTGTGATTAACTGACCATTGCGCGGTCGTGTGACGCTGTTCCCAAACAAAATTGACGTCCTTTTTTTCCCCCCATAAATAGAGCTTTCTTTTGGTGGTATTTGATCACCTCTGCATATATATATATATATATATATATATATATATATATATATATATATATATATATATATATATATATATATATATATATTTATTATCAGTTTAGGCAACAAATATTGTTTCACACAACAGTATGTGATCCAACGCAGACATGCCGCTCTGTAGCAGCAAAACTGCTATTGGGGAGACCTTAAGTGGTTAAAAGGTAGAGTTGGTTTTTAATCTGTCTGGCTATCTTCTACTACTGTCCATTTTTATGCGATCCCTAAAAACCCATTGCTTCAGGGCATTCTATCACCTTTATAAACTCATCTCCAGCGTTATTACCTGTTTGTAACATTTACCCTTCCGTTTCATATTGATTTCAAAGCTCTCACAATCAGTGCTTTCCTTACTCTCTTGTGTATATTTATATTGTAAATATACTGTCTACCGTTATATGTTAAAGCTCTGCACAAACTGGGGGCACAATAAAAAACCTGTATAATAATTAAAAAGCCCCTTTTATTTGGCGCAATATATGCGCTAGGCCTCAAGTCTTTTTTCCCCATAGCAGAGCATGATAAAGATCCCAATAATGATGATTTTTACTCTGTCCAAAAAAAATCTATGCTAGATTTGATATAAGCTTTTTGTATTTGCCTGTAGATGACTCATGTACAGAAAGTTTGGGTCCAAAGTCCCAGCACTTGTATAGCAGAGGGTGAAAAGGTATAACAGAAATAAATTAAAACTGCAGCTGTTACATAAATATGTATCATTAGAAACCAGACATAAGAGAGGGTAAGAAATGTGTTCTGGATACAGAATAGTGTGTAAAAGAAAGATATATGTTTTCTTATTTGACTTTCACAGATTCTACCCTACAGTTGCTTTATCGTTGATGAATTATTCATGTCTTCTTTCAACCTATCAAAAGCTTTAGTATATCACATAGCCTGCAGTAGGTTTTATGTTGACCAAGCGTGTCAGTCAGTAAGACTTATGGAATTGTCTCTTAATGTAGTTTATACTAACAGAACCTAAGCAAGTTGCACATCACAAATTTTCCTAATGAATTCACAGATGTAAGCCGTAGGTTCTGCACACATCTTGCTTTTATATTCCAAGCAATGCATTCCACTTTACATAATTATGGCAACAATTCATGGCTTTCGGATTCCTCAAGATTTCTAACTTAATTCAACTGTATTTACCCCTTCACTGCCCAAGTGGGCAACAAAGCATTTTCCATTGGCTCTCAATCAGTGCAACCTATGGAACACCCAAGACTTTGTATGTAAAGACTCCTCACAAATTTCTTGTGAAAAAAAGACTACTCACAAAGCATCTTAAAGATGTTCTTGATCCATTTTAAGCAGGATAAACATATTTCCATTTCAGTAGGTTATAATTTCAATACACAAGGGGGGTGGGTCAAGATTCAAGGAGCCATGAAATGGCCACAGATTTGTCATAATTAGTTCAAGAATCTCAAGATGTCATATCACTTAAACATTTTTAGCCTTTTTTTTTTCCATGCCCTATAAGTCAGCCCCAACAACAGTCATCTCCACGTGCCACTAGATATAAGAAGACCATGTCATATGATTGGAGATCAGCCAATTACAAAAGTTGGCCACTTGCCTAAAGTAGCCAACTTTACTGAACCGGCCTAAATTCAGATCATTTATGGCCAGACTGATCGATCAACTTGGGTACAATCAACTTGGGTACAGCCTGCCTGCAGGCAGGTTGTGCCCAAGTTGATGGATCAATCACCTTGGGTACAACTTGCCTGTTGGCTTTTTATGCGATCTCCAGTGCCTATAGCCGCTAGCAATAATCACTGTGTATTCTCCCAGCAGGGAGAAAACACAATAGCTCCACGGGAGACATTCCACTATCAACACTGTCTATGGTTGCAGAAAAGAAAACCGCTCCATCTGTGGCCGGCTATCAACTCTAAGCTAAATATAAACCTTTGCATAAAGCAGGCTGAATTAAAAAAAAAAAATCTATCCTATTCCTCCATCCGTTCTATACAGCTATACTGTGCATTTGTACAGTGTAGTCAACTTAAGGCAGAAGTTCAGGAGCGAGCTACAGTGCCTTGCAAAAGTATTCTCCCCCTTGGCTTTTTACCTATTTTGTTACATTACAGCCTTTAGTTCAAGGTTTTTTTAATCTGAATTATATGTGATGGATGAGAACACAATAGTCGAAGTTAGAAATTAGAAAAATATACAAAAAACTATTTTTCAGAAATAAAAAAAGTGATAATTGTCATGTGCATATGTATTCACCCCCTTTGTTATGAAGCCCATAAAAAGCTCTGGTGCAACCAATTACCTTCAGAGGTCACACAATTAGTGAAATGATGTCCACCTGCGTGCAATCTAAGTGTCACATGATCTGTCATTACATATACACACCTTTTTGAAAGGCCCCAGAGGCTGCAACACCTAAGCAAGGGGCACCACTAACCAAACACTGCCATGAAGACCAAGGAACTCTCCTAATTAGTAAGGGACAATGTTGAGAAGCACAAGTCAGGGTTAGGTTATAAAAATATATCCAAATCTTTGATGGTCCCTAGGAGCACCATCAAATCTATCTTAACCAAATGGAAAGAACATGGCACAACAGCAAATCTGCCAAGAGACGGCCGCACACCAAAACTCACGGACCGGGCAAGGAGGGCATTAATCAGAGTGGCAGCACAGAAACCCCGAGGTAACCCTGGAGGAGACGTGAGTATCTGTACATAGCACGACAATAATCCGTACGCTCCATAGAGTTGGGCTTTATGGCAGAGTGGCCAGAAGAAAGCCATTACTTTCAGCAAAAAACAAAATGGCATGTGTGAGACTCCCAAAATGTATGGGGGAAGGTGCTCTAGTCTGATGAGACTAAAATTTAACTTTTTGGCCATCAAAGAAAACGCTATGTCTAATGCAAATCCAACACCTCACATCACCCAAAGAACACCATCCCCACAGTGAAACATGGTGGTGGCAGCATCATGTTGTGGGGATGTTTTTCAGCAGTCGGGACTGGGAAACTGGTCAGAGTTTGTGTCACTTTTATTCCTATTACAAGGAATGTAAACATCCCTTGTAATAGAAAAAAACATGACAGGACCTCTTAAATATGAGATCTGGGGTCAAAAAGACCTCAGATCTCATATTTACACTAAAATGCAATAAATAAAATTGTCATTTAAAAAAAGAATTAAAAAAAAGGCCCTTTAAGACCTATGGGCGGAAGTGACTTCATGACATTGCTTCCGCCCTACAATGTCATGGAGACGGGTGGGGGCCATCTTCCCCTCACTCATCTACATGCCCAGCTAGTGACAGCATCTGATCGCCTCTGCCGCCGACGGCTCTGGTAAGTAGCGGTGGGAGGGGGGGCCCTCTCCCGCTTCCGATAAAAGTGATCTTGCGGTGAATCCGCCACAGAGACCACTTTTATCATGAAGTGGCTGGCCAGCCGAACAAGAGGATACCGGGGTTATGGCAGGTAGCTGCTGCCATAACAAGAATATCCCCCTTCCAATTAAGGACATATATCGGCGTGTGGCGGTCCGGAAGTGGTTAAATATATTTTTAGTAGAAAAAGTTTATTTTATATGACTTGTTTGCTAGTGTACTTTTGTATCATTAGGCTTTTATATATTCTGCCATGTTTTACTTTAACTTTACACAACCTAAAATAATGTTAATGTTCATTCAGCTTACATATCAGATCTTTTTGGGAACATTCACTCTACAGCGACCTGCCTTAACATTTTCATTGGTTAAGGTAGTGTTTCTCAACTCCAGTCCTCAAGGCGCCCCAACAGGTCATGTTTTCAGGATTTCCATCAGATGAAACGGCTGTGGTAATTACTAAGGCAGTGAAACTAATCAAATCACCTGTGCAAAATAATGGAGTGCCTGAAAACATGACCTGTTGGGGTGCCTTGAGGACTGGAGTTAAGAAGCACTGGGTTAGGGTGTGTGCTTGGGCTGCAGTGCACCTGCAATTGACCATCTTCTTGATTTAGCAAATCCTACACTGCAGGAGGCCTGTTTTTTTTTTTTTTTTTTCCTTTTTTTTTATGAAGAAGACTTAAAGAAGCAAATGATGGTAATTTTCTATAGTGTGATATTTACACTCCAATTTATTATAGAGCACAACAATATCTCCAAATATTTTATTTTAAATATAGGAGGTGAGACTAATTTGCGTAAGTAGAAGCCAAATTTGTCAAGACACAAAATCCTGTGCCCCAGCGACAGAGCAACAAATTGATGATGGGGATGATTCAACCACTTTAATTCTGGGCATTTTCACCCCCTTCCTGCCCAGGCCAATTTTCAGTTTTCAGCACTGTAACATTTTGAATGACAATTGCACGGTCATGCAACACTGTACCCATATGACATTTTTATCATTTTTCCCCCCACAAATAGAGCTTTCTTTTGGTGGCATTTGATCACCTCTGCGGTTTTTATTTTTTTGCGCTATAAACAAAAAGAAGAGCAACAAGTTTGAAAAAAACACACTATTTTTTACTTTTTGCTATAATAAATATCCCGTTTAAAAAGAAAAAACAAAATAATATAAAAATGTTTTCTCAGTTTAGGCCGATATGTATTCTTCTATAAATTTTTGGTAAAAAAATTGCAGTAAGCGTATATTGATTGGTTTGCGCAAAAGTTATAGCGTCTACAAAATAGGGGATAAATTTATAGCATTTTTATTATTATTTTTTTTTTTTTACTAGTAATGGCGGTGATCTGCAATTTTTATTGTAACTAACATTGCGGCGGACATATCGGACACTTTTGACACTTTTTTGGGACCATTCACATTTACACAGCAATCAGTGCTATAAAAATGCGCTGATTACTGTATAAATGTCACTGGCAGGGAAGGAGTTAACACTAGGAGGCAATAAAGGGGTGTGTTACATAGTTACATAGTTAGTAAGGTTGAATAAAGACACCAGTCCATCCAGTTCAACCTCAGTGAGTGTGTGTCTACAACCCTGACCCTTGTCCCTAACCCTGTACCTCGCACACTCGCATGAGTCCCTACCCTCAATCCAAGGTCCCCATTCATATACTAGGGCCAATTTTGGACAGAAGCCAATTAACCTACCAGCATGTCTTTGGAGTGTGGGAGGAAACCGGAGTACCCGGAGGAAACCCGAGTACCCGGAGGAAACCCACGCAGGCACAGGGAGAACATGCAAACTCCAGGCAGGTAGTGTCGTGGTTGGGATTCGAACCAGCGACCCTTTTTTACTGCTAGGCGGGAGTGCTAACCACTGCACCACTGTGCCGCCCTACAAAGTTACCTAGGGAGTGATTCTAACTGGGGGTGGGGTGGGGGGAGGACTGACTTGGGGAGGAGACCGATCGGTGTCCCTATATACAAGGAACATGCGATCAGTCTCCTCTCCCCTGACAGGACGTGGATCTGTGTGTTAACAAACACACAGATCCATGGTCCTGCTCTGTAACTAGTGATCGTGAGTGCCCAGTGGTCATCGCGGCTGCCGGGCGCATGCATTGGCTCCTAAGTGACGCGGCGGGTGACCCCAATACCGCCGGGAAGCCAAGGACGTCATATGACCCCTGCCCAGGATGGGAGATCTCATCTGCGGACGTCATATGTCTATGGGCAGGTAGGGAAGTGGTTAAAAACATTTTCAGTTCATGAACCCACCCCAAATCCTACGTGCACAGCAATACCCAGCATGTTGCACAGCTATTTTTTGTGTTCTGGGAAGGGAAATGGGGACTTTTTTTTTTTTTTAGAACATTTTGCAAGGGGGAGCTGGGAAGCCCTCTGTGATAGCACTTTTTTTGTGACAGGTACTCTCTATGTGGACATCAGGAGTCTTTAAGACCCCTGATACCTGCTCTCTACTCAGTCAAAGTAAACTGAGAACTTGGCACCTTCTGTCTGCTTCTGAACCCAGCCTTAAACCCGAAAGTGCTTCCAGGTTTATACATCACAGGAGACATTCCCTCACCTTTCCCACTTGTCACCCTGATGTCCTTTTCTTTTACCTTCCCACTGACATGTATAAGTTAAGCAGCAATTGTGGTGCAAACAAAGCCTTGCAAAACAGGATCTTGCAGGCATAAGCCCTTTAAAGGTATAGTTCACCTTTTACCAATTGTCTATGCAGGTAAAGGGTGTCTGTAGATAAAAATAAACTGTGCAGCTTTGACCAAAGTTGAATAATGCCTTAGCTATAGATGTAGGCTATTTACATACCTCCTGAATCCTGACTAAAAAACTCCTAAGGATGACATAACCCCGTGCTACTTTGTTTGGGCATCATGAAGAGACTTCCAGCTGTTCCTGCTCACGACAACCATTAAAGGGGCGAGTTCTGTGCTGAGCTCAGAGCTACTGTATCAGGGCTAAGAATGCACATGTGATGGGGTTTGAGTCAGAGGAAAGGCTTGCTCCTGTGATGGTAGAGGTGAACAGTAACAGCTGGACATGTCTTGGCAACATCCTAGCAACAAGATAGGACAGGATAATTATATCTCTGGGAGTTTTTCAGTCAGGCTTCAGGAGTTACTTAAACTGCTTACAGCTAAGGAGTTGTTCATCTTTGGTCAAAGCTGCACAGTTTGTTTTTATCTACAGATTCCCTTTATCTTCATAGGCAGTTTTTTTGGTAAAGGTGAACTAGCCTTTTAAGGCTCCCATAACAAAATTCAGAGTCAGATTATGAGAAAACTATATTTTCCAGTGTAAGAGATATAAACATTTATATTTGCCTACTTTTCCAGTAATTGTTCTGCTTGTAACTGCTGTTAATAGTTTGTATCTGGAGGCTTTTTAAATGGTTGGCTTCCATCTAGTGACCAATATATGCATATCTTCCCTAGAGCTAAGGCTTAGTGATGGCATGGGTAATTAACTGTTTACTGAAAATCTGGATATGTACTCCCCAATAATGTGTGATTATAAAGTCCTGAAATGAGTACAAAGTTGAATAAGCATAATGACATTTTCAGTACAAAAAAGTTAATCTGACAAAGACCATCAGTATTTTTCGTATTCAGCTTTAAGAAGTTAACTGAACATTTTCTATGTAAAGGCAATTAAAATTTTGTAAGAATAATTGCAGTGATGTAAAAAACTTGTCTCTAGAATGCTTTGATATTGAAGGATGAAAAGCATTATGTAAGTATAAGTTTTCATAATTTATTATTACCGACTTTCTTCTTAAAAAGGGAAAAAAGACAAAATAGTAAAAGCTTTAGAAAACATAACTGCATTTGTTTGAAAATGTTAAAGCAATTTATTTGACTCTTGCCTCTGAAATTGTTTAACCCCTTTCCTACTAGACTAATTTTTCCATTTTAAACAAATGGTGAGATACACATTATTGGCTTGAATATTTACTAAAGGCCACCTGAAACTATTTTAAGAACCCCAAAGATGCTGTTTGCAGGGATTTTTTTCCCATCCTGAACGCACTCAGGCTTTCAAGGGGTTAAGTGTGTCCTAGGGAGTGATTCTAACTGGGGGGGATTGCCTCACTAGAACATGACAGAGATCACTGCTCCGTGACACGATCGCAGGCCCCCGGCAGACATAGAGTCCGCAGAACCTGTGGGAACGGTCACTGAGCATGCGGCACGTGCGTGCCCCCAATGCCGCGATTTAAAGGGGACGTACCTGTACACCCATTTGCCCAGCCATGCCATTGTGTCGACGTATATCGTTGTGCGCTGGTCGGCATGTGGTTAATGGCAGTCAAAGCTCATGTCACTAAATAAAATGGTTAGCTTACAGTCCTGTTTACACCTTGTGTTTGCTTTGCTTCGGCTTTGCTTCAAAAATTATACCCCATGTAGCTTTAGTGGGGCTTCAAAGCGTCTTCAAAACCTCCATAGAGCTCTATGACAAAGCTCATTTGAAACTCACTTGAAGCACGTGCGGCTTTTGAGAATCTTTAATTCAGCTTTAGCTTCGCTTTGTTTTGGAGAAATTACAGATGTGAGATATCAACACACACAGGCCATCTGCCAAGCTTCAACAAAGTTTCAAAGCATCGTAGGGGGGGTGGGGAACGTCCCCTCCCTGCCACCTATAAAAACAATCAATGATTGTTTTTACATGACAGGGAAAAAACTCTGGGATGTCATATGACGTCCACCGAAGGAGAAGTGGTTAAAACTGGAGCAAACAAAAGTGTCTAAGTGGTTTATTTATTTTTTAATTGCTTTGAAATTTTAACATTGTACCTGGTCACCGTGGCCAAATTCTCAGATTTAATCTTTCATTCATTGGCCAACACAGGTATGCTGTAGATAATTGCTGACTCAGTATATTGGCACCTGCTGGAGTGGCAAAAAATATATAAATAATAAAACCTAGTGAATAAGGTTCAGAAGGGCAGTTTTTTCAATATGAAACCAAAATCAAGAACACAGGGACATGACCTTAAACTAACTGGAGGAAAGTACTCAGGCCGGTGGACTAACTCAGTTGCTTTCTGGATCAGAGAGAGTGGGCCCTTTACCCAGAATCCTTCCAGCAAAATTGCCAGCGATTGTGAACACCAGATGTTGAACTTTTGGATGCCATGTCAATTGGAAAGTAGGCTTGTTAGTACCAAGAACAAAGGACAGTTGGGAAGACTTGTTGGATGCGCTAGTAGCTCTGTAGGATGGCTACAATCTGATCTATACATCAGTTGTAGTGAGACAGTGTTTGGGGGCTATTCTAGTGCAGTCCCACCACAAGGTAAAATGCCTTGTCTCCTATGTGCCTGGTTCACACCACTACAGCACTGTCGGCGTTCTCCTACAATCCTCAATATTTGGTACTTCAAAAGAATTAAGTTAATCTACATTCTTGCAAAAAAGTGGTATCCACTTCTCACCTCAATGAGGGCATGATGCTTCCATTGCTGTGTCCCAAACCAGTCCACCTTTGAGGAGTGGCCTGGTTTGGGACTACAGCTAAAAGTATCTCTCAATATCTCCAGCCTCCTGATTTATCTGAAGGACTTGCATACACTATGTTCTTCTGTCACCGGTGCTCCAGTGTTAAAGATAAAATATTGCCTGTTCTTTGTGTAGGGTGAACTTGACATAACTGATTTACTTATCTTTTTCAGCTATTGACCTTAATATGTCAGATGAACATGTCTGTTTTTATATACTCACCTTACCCCTTATGTCTGTTTTTATATACTCACCTTAGGGCGGCACAGTGGTGTAGTAGGTAGCACTCTCACCTAGCAGTAAAAAGGGTCGCTGGTTCGAATCCCAACCACGACACTACCTGCCTGGAGTTTGCATGTTCTCCCTGTGCCTGCGTGGGTTTCCTCCGGGTACTCCGGTTTCCTCCCACACTCCAAAGACATGCTGGTAGGTTAATTGGCTAGGTTAATTGGTAGGTTGGCTTCTGTCCAAAAATTGGCCCTAGTATATGAATGTGATTTGGGGACCTTGGATTGTGGGCTCCTTGAGGGTAGGGACTGATGTGAGTGTGTACTCACTCAGGTTGAACTGGATGGACTGGTGTCTTTATTCAACCTTACTAACTATGTAACTATGTAACCTCCAGAATGTGTTGGAAACCACACTATTTGTCCTGGTATTACTTTATCACCTGTTTGACAAGAAGAATCTGAAAACGATTTTATATCCCAATGTGAAGTTAAGTTACCAAAGTAACCGCCTCCTTGCCATCTTTCTTATTTGCTTTAGGTTTGGGGTCGAGTCCTGAGGAGTATCAGACAAAAGCTCTGCAATTGCGCAGAGCAGGCCATTACAGGTTATATTTGGCCAAGTTTGTGCAGTAACTTCATAACTGTAAAAACAACAGATATTACAGGTTTATTATTTGAGCTGAAGAATGCACGCTTGTGATAAAACACAATGTTTTCAAGCTTCACGTTTCAGTGTACTCAGTGTCAGGAACTGTAAAATTACAATTTCTACATAGCATTGCTTTGAATACAATCTGTGTGTAAATGGAAAGCAAAGCAAGAGACAAAAAGTTCTAGAAAGTTAAAAAAAAAAAAAAAAAAAAAGACATCTACATAAGTTTAGCAAAAAACAGCTACTTTCTAGTCCATATCTCCTAACCATGTTATCCTCTCCAATCAGTTGTGAGATAGCATCACAGACCTAACAGATCCATAGTAACCTATTTATTGATGTTACTGTTGTCCATCCTACATTTGTAGCTGAAGCAGTACAAATAGAGATCTGACCTGGCAAAATTCTTGACGGTGCCTCTCAAAATACAAAAAAGGTACATAGATCATTTTGGAGTTTTAAAGTAGTAGTAAACACTTATCAAACATTATTTACCTTTTATAATATCTTTATTAGCTGCATTTTTAGTTGCTTTTTTTGGTTTTATTTTTACCCTGTAAGAACCATGATGGCTGCTGTTTTTCTCTCCCCGCTTTCTCCAAACTTTTGGCTGGGGAGCACAGAGCTTCTTTTATAGAGTGTGTACATAAGTGTGGCTCCAGGCAGACTCTGTAAGGAAGTGTAGGTTGCAAGATATTTGAGTTGTATTTTTAAAGACTAGATGGTCATGAGAAAGTAATAAACATTTCTGAAAACAGGTAAGCTATGCTACCCCAAATTGCCATTTTTGGCAGGATAGGACATTTTATTGAAACAGCACTGTCAGAATACCCTGATCAGTAGTTGCATCTGCTACTTATGGAATTTTTTCCAGCATGTCCCTTTAACAGAAACCGGTCAAATGATCACCTTCTGTGGAGCGGGGATGGCCACACACACACATTGAAATTAATCCAGTACCTACTAAACATGCTGCATTTCGGTCAGTATATGGCCATATTAAATTAGGAGAGCAGCCTAGGGTGACAACACTGCTCCCCTATGGATAACAGTATGGTTTGTGAGCATTGTCCCCCTAGGACAGTAAGTGTGTTACTGGCAGGATCACCTGGTGGAAAAAGAAAAATACTAATGCAGCTACCATAAGGACAAACCAGCTATAATTCAGGATATGTTTCTTCTTTAGTTTAAAAATAAATATAGCTGCCTTTATGCCAGCTATACATTCATTAAAATGCATGTTTTTAAGCACTGGAGGAGGCAAGGAAAGCACATGGAGGGTCTCAACAGTATAACTATTATACTTCATAGCTCATAAGCCTTGCAGACAATGTGGAAACTGTAACCCCGAAACAGAAAATGTAGTGACATTGATTGAAGAGAATTTGCTAAAACTGAAACAGCTTTTCATAGTATTCATTCAACTTCTAATTTCAGCTTGTTCAGTTAAGTTTAAAAATTAAAGATGGAAGCAAATTGGTTTCCATACACAGCCACTCCAGATTCAGTTAGCTCCAGTCTTAGAACTCAAAATATTGATCTAAATTCACACCAAGGGAAATTTACTACATTAAATGTAACCTGTAATCACACAAACTTTAATGAAACAATGTTTTACAGGAGAGCAAGTATGATTAAATACCAGTGCATATCTTCAGTTTAATGGTCCATTCCTGTACAACACCGACCCCCAAGTATGTATACAGATTTCACACTCCTGCCTTCCAAGTGGCAATGCACAGGCTGGCTAAAAGGTCCATGAGGCACCAAATCTTACATGATTTACAGAATGCAGCATGTTTGAGATTGCTGTGAATATAAAATACATGCAAGGGTAATTTGGGGAAAGCGATGCAGATGATAACCCACCCTACTCTGTAAACCTGGTAACAAAATAGATACTTCCCTTCATTGTAGCAACACTGTGATGCTTCGGGTAATTTGTATGATTTAGAAATCAGTAGGATTATTGTAACATCTGAAACAAAACAGAAGGCATAATAAATCTAATGCTCACTGGCATTTTTATTCATTTTCTCGAATCGTCTTCCAGGGCAGCATCCGAGAGATAGGCTCCTCCTCCCTAAAACAGGAAACACATTAGTCCACCATTATAAATTTCACACTCTTACCTGTGTGCCTCAGTTGTTTGTGTTTCCTCCGGACCCACAGGAGCTGCAAAAAAGTTTATTTTATTTTCACCTGTCTCTGTGCTTGTTGCAGGAGACCCCCTGCCAGCATCCCATACAGCCCAAGGGGCTTTGGGAGGGCGAGCAGGCGCAGCACTGGGCAACATTGCTCAAAGCCTGAGATTTCGCCCCTACTGAGGGGTCTGCAATCATCCCCCCAGGCTGCAGGAGGACTCTGTCATCCCCACCCCATGCCGCTGTTTAGGCCTGTGTATGCTTCTGCAAGCACCCCCCTCTGGCTTTCCGCAGAATCTGGAGCCCGCCAGGGGGGATGGATACATGCATAGATGGGCGCCCCCCCCGCCGCCGCCGACCGCCGCCGAAAACCCCAGCAGCAGAGGGTCTAGCAGGGAGGGTTCTGTACCTTCTAATTAGGTCCCTGGTGGCTGCGGCTGTCCCCCCAAACGAATCCGCCGCTCTCCGGGCGGCGCAGCAGCGTCCTCACCGCCACAGGCCGCTACAGGAAGTCGGGGGTGTACCAAGATGGCGCCGAGGAAGTTCCGCTTCCGGGTTGGCGGCCATTTTCCCGTAGTCTATCTACTGCCGAGATAGAGCAGGGACACCTAGGGGCGGGAAGTTTAAAAAAAAGAAAACAGAGAAAGAAAACAGAATACAAATAGCAAATTTGTTCAATGCTACCCTTCACTACCAGCACGGTTACTCTACAATACAGCGGCATGTGCAGGTGTGTCCACCAACCTGCACGGGGTCAGCCGGGGGCGGGGCCGGAGCTTATGCAGGAAGCAGAGGATCCTGGTGGCTGATCATGTCTGACGCTTCCCCACCCTGCCCTGCAGATCCTGCAAATCAGGACAGATCCAAGGTAAGCCAGAATATTCTTGAATTATCTCTGTCTTAACCTCTTTACTGCCTATCTACAGGCAGTTTTTTTGACCACCTATCTCACGGGGTTTTTTGTTCTCTATGCTCGCTTGCAGGCAAAGACCCCTGAGGAAAGGAAGGCTAAAGGCAAAACATGTGCCTCATGCAGCCACAGGCTTTCCCCAGATTGGAAAAAGCCCCTGTGTCAGAAATGCTTAGACAAAATGGTGGCAAAAGAATCACAGGGATTTTTGAAAGACCTGCTCAATTCTTTTAAGAAAGAAATTCAGAGCACCATGGCACCACTACGCTCAGCTATCGAAAAATTAAAAACGCCAGCAAGTGTCGCTCAGGCCAGTATCCCATCTACCAGCGGAACACACATTCCGAGGGAGAACAAGGTACAGGCAGAACAAGAGGTGGATTCAGATGAATCTGAACAATCTGAATCAGAAGACGGTATCTGTTCAGACTCAGAGGAGGAAGATGACACGACAGACTGCAACCTGTTTCCTTCTGAGGACACAGACAGTCTTCTCAAAGCCATCACTGGCACTCTAGGCATTAAAGAACAGAAAACCGCAGAACTCACTATACATGACAGAATGTACAAAGGGCTCCAGCCCAAGAAGCCAAGAACGTTCCCGGTACACCAAACACTTAAAGACATAGTCAAAAAGGAATGGGAAGACCCAAAGAAAAAGCTTTTCATCCCCGCCACAATCAAACGCAGATACCCGTTTGCGGAAGCAGACACCAAAACCTGGGCTAAATGCCCCAAGGTGGATGCCTCTCTGGCAAAAATCACGAACAAATCGGACTTGGCTTTTGATGACGCAGGTACCCTCAGCGACCCCATGGACAAGAAAATAAAAGCTCTCCTGAAAAGGGCATGGGAAGCAGGGGCGGCAAACCTAAATCCGGCTATTGCTTCCACCTGCACAGCCCGAACCTTGTTAATCTGGCTAACCCAGCTGCAAGATCTATTGGAGAACGACACGCCCAGGGAGGAACTAATTAAAACCATCCCCACACTAACTAGAGCGGCAGCTTTCTTGGCAAATGCTTCAGCAGAAACTGTCAGAATATCCTCTAGGACCACGGCACTACTAAACTCGGCCCGCAGAGCCCTGTGGTTAAAATCCTGGGGGGGGGGTGCACCTTCCAAGAACCATTTATGTGGCATACCATTCACTGGAGACCTACTGTTTGGTCCCAAGCTAGAAACAGTCCTGGATAGGACTGCAGCAAAAAATAAGGGGTTCCCTCAAACCAAGAAGAGACAAGGGAAGGCGCCCTTTCGGCATTTCAAGAAATTCAATAAGCCAGGGGCAAAAAAGCACTGGGGTCAACAAAACAAGAAAGGCAAAGGTGAATTCATCCTCAAGCCTAATACCCAAAAGAACAAAAAACAATGACTGCCTTCAGGTGGGGGGCAGATTGGCGGCTTTCTCCCACCAATGGGAGGAGATAACAGAAAACAAATTCATATTGCGCACCATAGCGGACCGTTACGCAATAGAATTCTCCAACCGCCCCCCAACCAAATACTTAGCAATACCATACTTAGACGACCTCCTGTTCTTTGCGGACTCAGCAGCAATCCTAGAAAACAACCTGCGCACGAGTATGAACTATCTGCAAAACCTGGGATGGTTAATAAACGCAGAGAAATCGCAAATGATCCCAAGCCAGAGAGTAGTGTACCTGGGATACGTGCTGGACTCCAGACTGTCAAAAATTTTCCTAACAAAGGAAAAAGACGTAAAAATGACACAAGCAATTACGTCCCTGCTAAGGAACCATTCCACAACGATCAGGCACGGAATGTCCGTACTAGGACTGATGACGTCTTCCATTCCAGCCATCACCTGGGCACAAATTCACATGCGACCCTTACAGAACTACATTCTGTCCCAGTGGGATGGCAGGCAAGCATCCCTAGAAAAATCCATTCCCGTCCCCGCCACAGTCAAACAAACACTCTACTGGTGGCTCAACCCACTTCGGGTCATCGAGGGGCGCAGATGGGCTCAAGTCAATCCAGTCAGCATCACCACCGATGCAAGCGCCCTAGGATGGGGAGCCCACATGGAAGGGCGGTTCTCGCAAGGGAAATGGACACCCAAATGGGCACAAGCCTCCTCAAACTTGAGAGAGCTGGAAGCTGTGGGGGAAGCGCTAAAAGCCTTCAAGCCAGCATTACAGGGGAAGGATGTAAAGATACAATCAGACAACGCAACGACAGTCGCATACCTAAACAGACAAGGGGGCACAAAATCCCAAAAACTGATGAGACTGACACAATCTATCCTACTGTGGACAGGAGTGAACATAAGATCGATATCCGGTATCCATCTAAAAGGAACAGACAATACAGTGGCAGATTTCCTGAGCCGGAAAACGATAAAACACACGGAATGGTCGCTAAACCAAACAACCTTCACTCAAATCACCCAGAAGTGGGGAATACCCGAAGTAGACCTATTTGCTTCCAGGGCGAACGCAAAATCTCCGATATTTTTCTCCCTGGACCCTACAGATGGCAACAGCGGGGTGGATGCTTTCAACCAAAACTGGAAATGGCATCTGTGCTATGCATTCCCTCCAACTGCCATAATCCCAAAAGTAATCCAAAAAATCAAGGCAGAGAAAACAGTGATACTAATAGCACCACACTGGCCCCAGAGAGCATGGTTCAGTCATTTAAAAAATCTCAGCATACAACCTCAGCTGACACTGACGGACCGCCCGGATCTACTGTCACAAGGCCCAGTCAACCATCCGAACCACAAAATCTTGAAGCTCTCGGCTTGGTTACTGAGAGGGTAAAACTCCAGAACAAAGGCCTGTCAGACAGAGTAATCAACACCATCTTAAACAGCAGAAAGCCGGTAACGAGAGCCATCTATGAGAAAATAAGGAAAAAATTTGTATCTTGGTACGAAGACAGACCAATCTCCAACGGTGGGATAATTCCAATAGTTTTGGACTTCCTACAAGATGGTGCAGACAAAAACATATCACCAAGTACCCTGAAAGTACAAGTTGCAGCACTTTCCTCGGTCATGGATACTAGACTAGCGGAAGACCCGCTGATAAGACGATTCCTCATAGCTCTTAAAAGATCCAAACCAGCCAAATTGTACAAAACTCCCACCTGGGACATGGGCACAGTACTTAAGGGCTTTCTTTCCCCTCCGTTTGAACCTATCGAGGACAGCTCAGACAAAAACCTCACGTTAAAAACTGCTCTCCTTCTGGCCTTAGTATCCGCCAGAAGAGTGAGTGAGATCCAAGCTCTGTCTTCAATAGAACCATACTGTCTAATACATCTGGACAAGATAATTCTCTCTCCAGATCCGGCCTTTCTACCCAAGGTCTCTTCTACATTTCACAGAACCCAAAACATCGTCATACCCTCACTTCCAACAACCATGGATAGTAGGAAAAGAGACATTTACAGCAAACTTGATGTAAGGAACACGCTCATAGCGTATCTCGAAAGAACAAAGGAATGGCGTAGAACGACCTCCCTCTTCATCCTCTATGCAGGAATCAACAGAGGGAAACAAGCTTCAAAAAGCACCATCAGCAGATGGATAAGGATGGCCATACAGATTACCTATAAGGCACAGAATCTCACTCCACCTAGTGAAATCAGAGCGCACTCAACTAGAGCCTGGGCAACCTCGGCCGCAGAGAAAGCAGGGGCTACTCCGGAGCAGATCTGCAGGGCAGCGACATGGTCGAGCTTCAGTACTTTCGCTAAGCACTACCGCATAGACCAGCTGTCTGACCAAGACCAAGCATTTGGTCGTAAAGTGCTCCAGTCTCTAACCCCACCCTAGTAAGTATTGCTTGATATATCCTCTCGGATGCTGCCCTGGAAGACGATTCGAGAAAACAGAGTTAGGTACCTGTTAACTCTTTTTCTAAGAAGTCTTCCAGGGCAGCACTAGTTCCCACCCTTGAAACAACAAAAAAACAGGTACAGAGGGGGAGCTTGCAGCTTACAGGGAATTCCTTCGGTGCTTTAACATAACTGAGCCACACAGGTAAGAGTGTGAAATTTATAATGGTGGACTAATGTGTTTCCTGTTTTAGGGAGGAGGAGCCTATCTCTCGGATGCTGCCCTGGAAGACTTCTTAGAAAAAGAGTTACCAGGTACCTAACTCTGTTTTTTTTTCTATACAGATGGCAACATAATTTGTATTTGGTATTTTTGTTTCTGGTAGAAAACCTCAGTTCTGTGGAAGTGGACTTCATAAGTAAAACTGCCATTAGGTTTTTTTCACAGCTGCACAAACGCCAAACTGAATATGGCTGGAATCTGTGTATCTTATCTTTTATTTACCGTAGTAGCACAAGTTCCCTGCCAATAGAATCAAGTCAGGTACCCCTTGATATGTATGAGGTTCAACTTGCATAAAGTACTCCTTGATATGTATATGTTTAATAATCAGAAATGTTAGGCCCCTTTCACACTGGGGTGGTTTGCCGGCGCTATTGCGCTAATAGCGCTTGCAAACCGACCCGAAAGAGCCGTCTCTCCAGTGTGAAAGCCCCAAGGGCTTTCACACTGGAGCGGTTCGCTAGCAGGACTATAAAAAAAAGTCCTGCTAGCAGCATCCTTGGAGCCGTGTACATTGTAGATGTACCGTGTACTCTGCTCCTTCACCGCTCCTGCCCATTGAAATCAATGGGACAGCGTGGCTATACCGCCATCAAAGTGCCTCTGTAAAGGCGCTTTGTGGTGGTATTTAACCCTTTAAAACCGCCCCGCTAGCGGCCGAATACCAACGGTAAAGTGCCGCTTACAATAGTGGCACTTTACTGCGCCCCCGCCCCAGTGTGAAAGGGGCCTTACTACCACATACAGTACCATGTACAGTTTTGATACATTTTCTTAATTCTTTGAATACACAAAAATACTGAGACCTGTTTTCATATGAATAAAGCTATGGAATACCCTTTTTCCTTTGTCAAGAAATGCCTGCATGGTTTGATGAGAACGTTTAACTTAAAGCTACTGTGTCTTTAAAAAAAAAGGTGCTTTAAAAGAAGTACCTGCAAAGTGCAGTAGCTCCTTACATACTCTGAAGACATGTGGGTAGGTTAATTGGCTCCTGTCTAAAGTGATCCTAGTATGTGGGTGTGTGTGTATGCATGTAAGGTAGGGATCTTAGTATGTAAACTTCTAAAGGGTAATGACTAACCTGAATGTATAGTTTGTAAAGTGTTGTGTAAATTGTGGTTGCTAGATGAATGCCTGCAATTTCTGCAGAAAACAACATTTCTGGATAAGTCAATCCTTTTCTCATTACCCAGTGTGGTTGCTCCTACCAACCCCCATCTCACTATTGTGTCCTGCAGTGACCTGAGGGTCAGAAGGAAATACCACTCAACACACCAAGGGCACAGAAGATAAAACTACCCTTGCAGTGGGACTAAAGCCTTGTACACACTTTCAGATTTTACACAGACAAAGCATCAGACTTTTGTCTGAAGGGCGTGTGCCGTGAACTTGTCTTGCATACAAACGGTACCCAATTGTCGGCCAACCAACACGAACATAGTGACGTACTACGTGGAATTTCAGCTCTTAAGCGCCACCCTTTGGGCACCTTCTGCTAATGTCGTGTTTGGTGAGCATCGATTCCGAGCATGCATGTTTGTACTTTGGACTTTTGTGTGACTGACTTGTGTACACGCGATAGGAAAATCTGACAACAAACCGTTGTCCACCAAAAATTTACTAGCCTGCCATCCAACATTTGTTGGCGGAAAGTTGGCCAACAATTGTCTGGAGCGTACGAACAGTCGAATTTTAGGCAAACAGTCTGTCATCACACAATTCCCAGGTGAAGATTCGATCGTGTGTACGAGGCTTTAGTGTTCATTCTTATCTAGCGCACCATTAAGTTCAGATTTACTTACCCTTTCCTTCACTGCCAAGCTTCATCCTCTTCTGTGACCAGTCCTGCAAAGCTATATCTCTCTGATACACTGTTAATCACACTCTGGTGTCATTATTTACAATGCAGGACCAGTAATCCTGCTTGTATTGTAAGTGAGGATGCCGAGGGCCCATCCACACTACAAAGTGTATTTGTAGCAAGAGGGAAGGTAAGTAAAACCTGTACAGTGTATTATGAATTCTACTGCAAGGTCTCTTCAAAGACCACCACACCACTACCACCACCATGATTCTATTTCTGTGCACTCCTCCAAAGCTCCAACAATCTCAGAAGCACTTCAAACTGAGTAGAGGTGTCTACTTCAGGAATTTAAAGTTTCCAGGGGCATCGGTCGGGTATGGTATATACTGTACATGGTTACACTGTAAAAATATACCATAACTGAAATTCTTATTTAATTCATCAGTCACCATGTCACAGATGTGCTGTGTTTGATGCCATGATGACTTTGTACATCATACATTTGTTGTAGCACTGACTTTTTTACTGCCAACTTCAATTTAGGGCCCTTTCACACTGGGGCGGTTTGCAGGCGCTATTGCGCTAATAGCGTCTGCAAACCGACCCGAAAGTGCCGCTGCTTTGCACTGGAGCGGTGCGCTAGCAGGACGGGAAAAAAAGTCCTGCTAGCAGCATCTTTGGAGCTGTGAAGGAGCGGAGTATATACCGCTTCTTCACCGCTCCTGCCCATTAAAATCAATGGGACAGCGCGGCTATACAGCTGGCAAAGAGCCTCTGCAGAGGCCCCTTTGCGGTGGTTTTTAACCCTTTCTTGGCCGCTAGCAGGGTGTAAAACCACCCCGCTAGCTGCCGAATACCGACGGTAAAGCGCCGCTTACAATAGCGGTGCTTTACTGCCGCCGAAACCCCCGCCCTTAGTATAGGCATGTACATTGCTCAAAAGAATTTAAAGGAACACTTTTTGATCAGAGTATACCAGCAAGTCAGTTAAACTCCTAGGATATTGATCCGGTCAGTTAAGTAGCAGAGGGGGTTGTTAATCAGTTTCAGCTGCTTTGGTGTTAATGAAATTAACAACAAGTGCACTGGATGGGCAACAATGAGATGACCTTCAAAATAGGAATGGTTTAACAGGTGGAGGCAACTGACATTTTATTTCCCTACTCCTCTTTTCTGACTGTTTCTCACTAGTTTTGCATTTGGCTAGGGTCAGTGTCACTACTGGTAGCAGTAACTGGACCCTATAGAGGTTACACAGGCAGTCCAATTCCTCCAGGATGGCACATCAATATATGCCATTCCAAGAAGGTTTGCCGTGTCTCCCAGCACAGTCGCAAAAGCATGGAGGAGATTCCAGGAGACAGGCAGTTACTCTAGGAGAGCTGAACAGGGCCGTAGATGTCCCTTAACCCATCATCAGGACCAGTATCTGATCCTTTGTGCAAGGAAGAACAGGATGAGCACTGTCAGAGCCCTACAAAATGACCTCCAGCAGGCCACTGGTGTGAGTCTCTGACCAAACAATCAGATACAGACTTCATGAGAGTGACCTGTGGGCCTGATGTCCTCTAGTGGGCCCTGTGCTCACTGCCCGGCACCATGGAGCTCAATTGGCATTTTCCATTGAACACCAGAATTGGGAGGTCCATCACTGGTGCCCTGTGCTTTTCACAGATGAGCAGGTTCACCCTGAGGACATGCAACATGAAAGGGTCTGGAGAAGCGATGAAGAACGTTATGCTGCCTGTAACATCAATCAGCATGATCGGTTTGGTGGTGAGTCAGTGATGGTCCTGGGAGGCATATCCATGGAGGGTCGCACAAACCTCTACAGGTTCCTTGGACCCGTTGTCAGATCCTATGCTGGTGCAGTGGGTCCTCGTTTCCTCCTGGTGCACGACAATGCCCGGCCTCATGTGGCGAGAGTATACAGCCAGTTCCTGGAGGATGAAGGCATTGATACCATTGAATGGCCCCCACATTCGCCTGACCTAAATCCAATAGAACACCTCTGGGACATTGTTTTGGTCCATCCTACGCCACCAGGTTGCACCTCAGTCTGTTTAGGAGCTCAGTGATGCCCTGGTCCAGATCTGGGAGGAAATACCCCAGGACACCATCCGTCGTCTCATTAGGAGCATGCCCCGACATTGTCAGGCATGCATACAAGCACGTGGGGGCCATACAAACTACGGAGTACCATTTTGAGTTGCTGAAATGAAATTTCAGCAAAATGGACTAGCTTACTGCATCATTTTTTCACTTTGATTTTCGGGGTATCTTTGAATTTAGCCCTCTGTAGGTTGATCGTTTTCATTTTCATAAAACGATGTGGCATCCTTTTGTTCCAAACACATTACCCAGTCCATATCAGTATAGATATTCAGCATGATATTTTTCCCCATTGAGATCTGATGTCTTTTCAAAGTGTTCCTTTAATTTTTTTGAGCAGTGTATATTTCCTGCAAATGGGTCAGTGTATTACCATATCTATTGTTCCTCTGTGGCTGAAATTTTCAAAAACCGAACAATCACTATTTTTATTTTATTAATGTTCTTCACAATGCAACATTGTATAAACCTTAATGCTATACACAGCCTTGCAGAGGAGACATAAAAGTGTTATTTAATGCAGTGGTGTCGCCATTAACTTGACTGTTCTGACATAAATGAGCATTTGTAAAGCACTCTTCTTATCATAAATCAGGTAGCAGCAACATGCAGTGAAAAGTGAGCTGTCAAAAGTAATCAAAAAAAGAGCGATCTTCTGAAATAGTTCTCCAATTGCATCTCTTTTCTCATACTACAAGTACAATAAATGAGTTCTCAACTTTTTTCATATTTGATTATTTCAGCATGTTTCTTTTACATTGCTTTATGCAGCGAACAACACTTCAATAGTGTTTGTAAGCATTTTATAAAATACAGTGTGGCTGATTTATGAAAACTGAAGAAAAGAACATGTGCACAAAAATTGGAGTCTGGTTTCACCTTAACCTATAATGGAAAATTTACATGCAAATTCTAATTGTTCACTATAAGCAATAATTCCAATTTTGTGCTCACTTTCTTGTCTTTATCCCATTTTCCTAAATTAAGTGTAATTCCAGTCACAAACTAAGTTTTGATGTAGTTAGTGGATGTAAACCCAATTTTTTTTTTTTTTTTGATATCATACTGTAGAGTATAAGATTTCCTATCATTTGAGCTCAGTCTTGCCACACAGAGTTAATCCATCTCTGAGCAATCCCCTTTTATTGTTCAGTGAGAGAAATCTTGACAAACTGACAAAAACGTTGTCAAATACTCCCCCTTGCTGTGAGTGACAGCCTAAGACACAGGCATGATTTTTTAATTCCCTCCCCCACTACTTTCTTCAGCAGCTCTGCAAGGATTGGCTGTTCCACACCTCAGCATGATTTGGCATGCTGAAGTCATGTGGTTACTTTCCTGTCTTTTCACTGGATGTTAGAGATCATAGCAGAAGTTCAGTTAGAAATACACAGGAAAAAATGCATATTGACAAGGGGAGTGTAGAGGTGGGCGGGGAGTCTACTGACATCACGACTCCACCCACCGAGCTCCAGACAACAGACCCACCCACAGAATATGCATTTTTTCAGCTCTCGTAACAGACAGAGGGGAGACATTTGACAGGTAAAGATACATGCGGAAGGCATGTATATCCTTATAGATAACCCCTATGGCAGTAATTTAGAAAGGATGAAATTGGGTTTACATCCACTTTAAGGTTAGAACCTTTTGTCAGGTTTCACTTACTGTTGGTGCCCACTTTGTGGAAATTTTCCCACATTTCACAAACCTCTGGCAATGTTATCTTTAGGATAGGAAGTGAGGTGAAATCACCCCGTGGGACTACATTCAACACTAATGTCCTTTTTTGCTCTTCCTTGTTAATAGTACAATCTCTAATTTTAAGCTTGTCATACATGGATAGAAATCCTGCCTCTTTCAACCTCATTGAAGACTGGCATGTTAACCCTCTTCCTGTCCAAGCCATATTTCAGTATTCTGAGATTGTGATACTTGATTATGCAGCACTGTATCCAAATTAATTTTTTACACAGATAGAACTTTATTTTGGTGGTAGTCAAAGTGGAATTGTTTGATAACCTTAACTACTCTTAAAACAGATCCCCCCTCCGCAACACCTATTCTCTTTAACCTGTGTAAGAAAGATGTTTCGGGCTATCACATACATTTGGGGTGGGATGCTATGCATAGATAAATTAGGCTCCCATCAGGATCATCCCAGATATTCACAGAAAAAGAACTTGGTAATTAAAATGGGACTTTACATATGCCTTTGAGAACTACTCCCACACAACCATATATAAAAAACAGATTTTATTATATCAAAGATAAAAACATTCACTGAAATACTTTCTGGACATACAAAGAGAAACTACATAGGTTGCAAAGCCTGTCAAGTTTGTAGACTTGACTTGAACTACAATTGAATTAAAAGTCTACAAGCTCAACAGGGTTTGTAACCTATGGATTTTCTCTTTGTATATCTCAAAATATTTTAGTTAATGTTTTTATCTTTGATATAATATGATCTGTTTCTCATATATATATATATATATATATATATATATATATATATATATAATTTGTGTGTGAGTGGTTCTCAAAGGCATATGTAAAGTCCCATTGTAAATTACCAAATGCTTTTTCTAAAGACGTTTCGGGCCCCTCCAGTCCAGTAATGTGATCCCTGTGTCAGCTAGCGTCGGTGCAGGAGAGAATTGGAAGCACCAGCAAAGTATGGGCAATAAGTTGGCTGTATACTATACAATTTCCTTATTCAGTTTCCTTTAGATTTACTTTTAACCATGCAAGGGCCTGCCTGATTGCATACAAATTAAAGTGTTTAGGTTTGACCTCATATTATGTGTTTGTTTTTTGTTTTTTTAATCTAAAGGAAAATTGTAAAAGAAAATTGTATGGCCAGCAACAGTAGATGTCCAATGGATATTAAATCCATTTTAAAATTCATACTTTATATCAAATATAAAATATGTACAAAACATATTTAGAAAATTAACATAACGTCAATCCTTAATGATAAACAAAATACACCCTAATTCAAATATTATCATTAAGGATGACCACAGATTGACTTTATTTTATATTCTATTTTAAATTTTAGTACATATTTTATATTTGATATAAAATGTGAATTTCAAAATAGATTTAATATCCATTGGACATCTATTTGTGGTTCAGAGATATATCTTCTATTGCATCTAGATGCCTATATATAAATTTGGTTTATTGCCCTGTCAGGCTACATGCTGTGGACACCACCTGGCAATTTCCAGGAGAGTTTAGAGATATTCTGGTAATATACCGTGTGAAGAGGTTTTCTGTTTCCATAGTTACTGGCCCATACTATTTAAACCGGGTGCCTTGCGTCATTCCATATCTGCTGACAGTGTCTCCCCTCTTGGGACATAACGCGTACGTAAGGGAATCGCGTGACATTACTCGCGGGCATCACTGATTCGTGTGGAATTGTTTGTACACACTCGCATACCAGGCACTGGGTTGCAGTTGTGTGTTTGTACATTTTATTCTTTTTTTTTTTTCAAATCTTTTATTTCAAGAGTCAAGAAACACGAAACATAACATCTTCAAGTACATGGAGAAGGAACAATAGCATACCATGATGCATGGCACCACATCCTAACAGACATATTGTGTCAAAGTACAGTTAAGATGAAAAATAGGGCTGGAAGCCAGTGAGATGAAGAAGTGGTGTATTTGGAGGGCTCTCCAGTAGGCCAGGGCTTGACAAATTTGCTTAGAATCTAGGAGCCAGCTGAAAAAGTTAGGAGCAAGTTTTTTAAATCTTCTGCCCAGTGCCCAGAACTGCATGTCTGGGGCATCGGGCAATAAGAATTGCTCATGCCTGAAGCCAAGCAAAAAAAAAAACCCAAAATATTATAAAAAAAAAAAAAAAAAAATCAACTTTTTTGTTTTGTTATAAGATTTTGAAAATAAGTTTTTTTTTTCCTCCTTCACTGATGTGATCGATAGGCGGCACTGATGAGCACTGATGGGCTGCACTCATGAGGTGGCATTGAGGTTGGAACGGATGGGCACCAATAGGCAGCACTGAGGTGCCACTGATGGGAACTGACAGGTGGTACTGATGGGCAGCACTGAGGTGGCACTGATGGGCAGCACTGAGGTGGCACTGATGGGCAGCACTGAGGTGGCACTGATGGGCAGCACTGAGGTGGCACTCATAGGCAGCACTGAGGTGGCACTGATGGGCAGCACTGAGGTGACACTGATGGGCAGCACAAATGAGCACTGAGATGGCACTAATGGGCAGCACTGAGGTGGCACTGATGGGCAACACTGAGGTGACACTGATGGGCAGCACCAATGAGCACTGAGATGGCACTGACAGGTGGCACTGATGAGCAGCACTGACAGATGGCACTGAATGGAATTATTAGGCAGCACTGACAGGTGACACTGACAGGCAGAACTGGGATGGCACTTACAGAGGGCACTAAATAAAATTGATAGGCAGCACTGACAGTGCCATCTCAGTTCTGCCTGTCGGTGTCACCTGACAGAGGGCACTGAGGTGGCACTCCCCATCCACAACGGCGGTAAGGAACGGGCGACTGATCATGCCCGCAACCTCATCCCCAGCTGTCAAACTGAGAAGATGATGTCGGAGGTAGGCGGGCAGTGAGAGCACCCCATGCTCATCACAGCACGGCCCACCAGAGGAGGGCGCTGGTACGCAGAAAGGAGCGTGTATCCCGCTCCAGCAGGCCGCAAAGCCGCGGCTTCAATTTTGGCCAGCCCGACCGAAGTCCGCACACCCGCAGGGGGGTGGGGGAGGCACTTTGCAGGTATACAGACCGCTGCTGCGGTGTAGCCCAGGCGCCAGGATGCAATTTCCAGTCGCCATTGCGACCTGGTGCCTGGGTTTTGTCGAGCCCTGCAGTAGGCTATCCAAAAAGGACCCGCTGGGTCCATAAGTTTGGACAGTTCTGACCACTTACTATGGGTTAGAAAGTGAGAGGCTTGAAATCTGCCAGAGAGCCTCAGGGAGTGGAAAACTGGATCTTGATACCCTGGGGTAAATTGAGGGTTTCCCAGTATTGGATATAAAGGAGAGTGGGTTGACGTAAGTGAGAGGAACATAAGGAACATCTAGCTAACATCAAAAAAGGGTTCCCTAAACACACAGTGTCACACCATTATTTGGAACACCATAATAAAAATCCAGCTGGGACAACCATTACCGCCATCGATCGATTTACCCCACATTGGAGAGGGAATTATACGAAGAGGGAGATCTCGCGGATGGAAACCCGCTGGATATTTAATTTAAAGTGCTATAGCCCCTTTGGGTTGAACGTGGAATGGGATGTTAATAGTTTTATTAACAATAGCTAAATATCTTGACTAATTAGTTGACTTCTGAGGGGGGCGTGACCGGATGTGGGAGTGAGAGGGTGTGTGAGATCTCCTCCCCCTCCTCTCTGACCAGCTAACCTACGGGCTGAGAAGACTACCGGTATATGCAGCGGTGTAAGCGGCAGCACAAGCAGCGGAATCCGGCTTGAACTATAGTGCTACCGAGCATACCTGATCCCGGCGCGGCCGCGGTGGATGGAGCTGAGGCGGGGTGTGAGAGACCCCTCCAGCGTGCTAGTGGCCGAATGAGGAGACGCCTTGGCAGCGGTAACAGCAGCTTCAGCAGTGGCGGTGGGAGTAAGCGTGGCGGAGGAGAGCCAGGAAGACGGAGCCATAGGGGCGGCGTGAGAGGCCCCCCCCGGTCTGTCAGCAGCATTTGAAACTGGCCGAACGCAGCAGCAGCAGGGCAGGGAGCGAAGTAAGCTAATCGTAACTACAACGCAATGCTGTGAAAACTGGAGTGTCGCCAAGAAGACCCCGGACATAGGTGAAAGCTTTCCTATTTTTTTTTTTACATGCTATGTTTGCAACAGATGATTCTTATCCCTGGTACTTGGTTAAAGAGTTGGCTTTTGAGTTGGCCTCTAACTGATTGGGACTTGAAGAGACATAATTAAGTCTGCAAGGTGTAACCCTGGTTAAATTGAAACTCACTGCCTCATTATTTATTGATTCTATCTATCCTACTGAAGCAACACCTGCAATAGAGGAAAATAGCATTCCCAGTCTGATGTGGGAGACGGACGGGGTGACGGTGTATGAGGCTCCTTTTTCTTTTTTTCTCTTTTAATAGAACCAGTGGGACCGCGGATATAAGCTGCTTATTAAAACATCAGTTGCAAGTGAAATGACGCTGTGGCGGCAGAGTTAAATAGAGTGCTATCTTCGGGATACCACTTTTTTGCATGCAAAACCAATAGACCGGGACTGTAACAATTTTATATCTCAAATTGCTAAAGGAAAGTGCTTTTTCTTTTTTTCCTTTTTCTCCCTCCCTCCTCCTCTTATCCCTCCCCCTTTTTTCTTTTTTCTCTTTTTTTTTTTTTACCCCTCCCCCATGGCATAATAGCATGGCTGGGAAGCGGGTAGCAGAGGAAAAAGTATACCAGCACCAGCTTCAAAATCAGCCGCCCCAAGCAGGAGGCCAGGTTACACGCTCTGCAAGAAATCAGATAAATCAAGTGAAAGTCGCAGCAGTAGCTGCAGCAGCGGCCGCAACAAAGTTAGAGCGTTTCTCTAGGACATCCCTTTCACCAGTAAAACCCCAACAACCAAATCAAATGAGTACCCTGGCGAGCAGGAAAAGCCAAAGTAGCGGGCCAATATTGGCCGCAACAAGTCCACTCGCAGTACCGCCCACAAAAGGCCACGGAGTGGGTAAACTCGACACTATAAGTGGTGACACAGTATCTAAAAGGCTACCCAGTACAACCGAGGCTGGTATGGAGAGAGGCCAAAGTGGAGGAGCGGAAGAACCATCAATGAGGGACCTCTTGTGTGCGATTACTGCATGTAGGGAATCAATCACTGGTCTAGATACTCAGTTAAAGAGCATAAGAGACGAACTCATAGCGATGGGCGGTAGACTGAAAGAAATGGAGGGAAGAACAACTGCCCTAGAGGAGAGATTAAGCTCTGTGGAAGACATACTATCCCCGCTTAGACAAGAAATGACAGACATGAAGAAATGCATAAAAAAATCAATTAGTTAAAATAGACGAACTAGAAAATAGAAATAGAAGAAACAACATAAGAGTTATAGGCATGCCCGAACGAAGTGAGGGATCTGACCCTATTGAATTTTTGGAGGGATGGATCAAGGAGACATTTGGGGCTACATCTTTTTCTCTTTTCTTTGGCATTGAACGGGCTCATCGAATCCCCCTCAAATCTCGACAGGGCAAGGAGTACCCAAGACCTATAATCATGAAAATGTTTAATTTTAGAGATAAAGTGTCTTTGCTTCGGAAAGCGAGAGAAATGAGAGAGATCCTATACAGGGGGGCACGAATTTCACTATACCAGGACTTCTCCCCGGAACTGCAAAAGCTCAGGGCGGCATACATGCCGATTAAACGTGTGCTACAGCAAAAAAAGATGGAGTATGCCCTACTGTATCCCGCCCGTATGAGAATAACTACAAGGAATGGGACATTTTTTTTTTGATACTCCCCGCAACGTGGAAGAATGGTTGGAGAACACAGAGAGAACAACTCGAAATGAAGGAGAAGAGAGGCCAGAGACTAATTAGATCATGGGGGGAGCTGCCCTTTTGGGCCCCCTTGACTTTTTTTTTTTTTTCTTTTGTGTGTTTTGTTTTGCTGTTTTTGTTGCCCTTCTGAGGTATTAGGGAGGGGGGAGGGGGGAGGGGAGGGTGAGATAATAAGTGTCACATTTAAAGGAAATAAGTAAATAATAAATAACACGTAAAAATGAGAAAGGGGTATAGGGATAGACTATAGAATAGTAAAGACTAGAATACACTAACTAAATTTATTGAATTGACATGATAGATTATTTTGTATATAACCACAAAAAATTAAATCACCTGAACAGCACCAACATGGTTGAAGGAATAGGATTATAATTTAGTAAAAGTTTGATATATATTTCTTAGAATACACTGAGCATTCACGATAAACTGTTTTGTTTATATAGTATAAAAAGGAGAACACATGAATAGCACTAATAAGGTCAGGGAGGGGGGGAGGGGGTGGGACAGGGACCCCTGGGGAAAGGGGGTATTGAAATGTATGGCACCGGCAAGGTATGCCAGTGCAATTTGGGGAATGAGAGTATGCGGGAGGTCTGGAATATAGCCCCTAGGGTAGGCCCAGTTGGGCAGGAAGGGAGGGTGGGTGGCGGGGGGGAGAGGGGGTGGGGGAGTCAGGAGGGTAGGGGGTGGGAAAGTGGGGGGAGTGGGGAGGGGGATAGGGGAGGTTGGGGAAGGGCGGGTGGGAAACGCACAACTTTAATAAACAAAGAAAAACACCACAAGTATAAGCTCATACACAAATACCTCTTAAGTTCAATCACTGATGGTAATGGGACTAGGAGGAAGGTCGACAGTTATGTACCACACACCGAGGGGACCCAAGGGGCAGGTAAATCTCTAGGGATAACTGTATTTTTATCCCTTGCTCATGTTGTTGTCCTTTGCCTTATAATTATCTAAACTGGTATGATCCCTTATATGAGTAAGGAAAAGGGGAAAGGAAAGGGTTTACTCTTAATGACATGGAATGTGAGAGGGTTGAGGGATAGAGATAAGAGAAGGGTAATGTTTAGATACTTTGATAAAATGAAACCTCAGATAATTTGTTTACAAGAAACGCATTTGTGTCCCGATTCCTCCCACCTATTGCGTTCAAGGAGTTACCCGACTCAGTTCCACTCCATGCACACCTCACACTCAAGGGGAGTTAGTATAGTGGGCTCCTCGGGTGTCTCCTTTGAATGCATAGAACAGAGGGTGGACAAGGAAGGAAGATTTGTTTTTTTGCTATGTAAAATTAACGGACTAAAGTGCATAATTGCATCAATATATATACCCCCACCATTCTCATCAGCTCTGCTTGGGTGTCTATCTCAATTCATAGCCTCACACCCGGATGTCCCGGTACTCACACTAGGTGATTATAACAACATTCTAGATTATTCCCAGGATAGAATGTCTCTGACACCTAGAACTACAAGACAGAGTACCGGCAGGACTGCTTTTGCAGCCCTGCTTACGGAGATAGGACTCAGGGATGTATGGAGAGAGAGACATGTAGAGGATAGATGCTATTCATGCTATTCTGCAACACATGATGGCTTCTCCCGTATTGACTTGGGCTTAGGGAATGAGGCACTCCTGCAGTTAGTAGAGGACTCAGCATATGAGCCACGCCTATTGTCCGACCACTCCCCATTTTGGGTACGACTGGGCATCACTGGAAAGCCTGGGCGACCATTATGGAAGGTGAACCCCTATTGGTTAACTTTGTTTCCGCAGATAGACAGTACAAGAGAGGCACTACGGGAATTCCTGCAATTTAATAGGGGATCTGCAAGCGCTATGGTAGTATGGGATGCACTCAAGGCATTCCTGAGGGGATGCCTTATTAAAGAAATTGCGGGAATTAAAACACGTTCCAGGGAATGGGAGAACAAGGTACGGGAAGAACTGAAAGAAAGGGAACAGGTACTAATAAGAGATCCATCAAAACCCAATCAAGAATCCTGGAGGGAGGTACAAGCGATATATAACTCGGTCTGGTTATCAGCAGCAGAGAAGAGTAGATACTTTCAACAACAAAGTCACTTTGAAGAAGGTGAAAATACTGGCCGCCTCCTAGCCCTTATAGCCAGAGAGCAAAGAGATCCTACTACTATTCGGGCTTTACGGGCTAAATCTGGGAAGAGGCAGACTCTTAGCTCAGACATCTTAAGCAGCTTTCAGCAGTTCTACCGAGATTTGTATTCCAGTAAGACTAGATACATCCCGTCTGAGCTGACACAGTTTTTACAGACCTGTCCGCTCCCGCAATTATCGGAGGCGGACAGGGAACTGTTAAACTGCCCAATCACAATAGCAGAACTAAGAGAAGCACTGGAGGGGACAAATCACCATAAATCACCAGGCCCAGACGGGATTCCGGCAGAGGTATATTCCCACTATAGAGAGGCCCTCTTACCACCATTACTGCAGGCCATAAGGGAGGCTGAGGAATTGGGCTATCTACCGGATAGTATGCACGAGGCAATAATAACAGTAATTTTAAAGCCCGGGAAAGATAAACTCCTATTGGACTCATATCGTCCAATTTCGTTATTGAATGCGGATGTTAAATTGTTTGCTTGTGTCCTGGCTAAAAGGTTATCTCGAGTGATTAGCAAGCTGGTTCATTGCGATCAATCTGGTTTTATACCCACCCGCTCTACTTCGGATAATATTAGGAGACTTTATATGAACCTCCAGATGCCAGTGGACAACCCGGGGAGTAGGGCCATTCTGTCACTGGACGCCTCAAAAGCGTTTGATAGTGTGGAATGGCCCTACCTCATGGAAACACTAAAAAGATTCGGGTTGGGAAGTAGGTTTGTAGCTTGGGTAGAGTTACTTTACTCTAAACCCAGAGCCAGAATACGCATCAATGGTGATCTCTCGCCTCCATTAGAACTGCATAGGGGGACGAGACAAGGTTGCCCATTGTCTCCACTATTGTTCGCTCTGGCAATAGAGCCTCTAGCTATAAAAATCCGGAACTCAACGGAGGTGGTAGGGTTCCGTAGATATCAGAGAGAAGAAAAAATATCCTTGTACGCAGATGACGCACTTATATATCTGGGTGATATGACTTCGTCTCTGCGTGCAGTGATGGAGATAGTGGGAGAATATGGTAGCTTCTCAGGTTTTGACATCAATTGGTCAAAATCAACGCTAATGCCCATAGACCAGCAGAGGGATCGACTACCGGCGGGCGCGGAACAAATAACAATAGTTGATAGCTTTAAGTATCTGGGAATAGTGGTGTCCTCGAACCCGGCCGAGTATCTTCGGTTGAACTTGGAACCACTGCTCTCTAGGCAGAAAGAAAAAAGCAACAGCTGGTGCAGGCTCCCCCTATCAGTCATAGGACGAGCAAACCTAATAAAAATGGTGTGGGCACCACAGCAATTATATGTCCTCCATAACTCACCGATTTGGATACCAAAAAAATGGTTTAAGCAAATTGATACACTAATGAGGGAATTGATTTGGAAAAAAAAGGCACCCAGAATTAGCCTGGAAACACTGCAATATGAAAAGGATAGAGGAGGGCTTGCAATACCCAACTCCAAGCTGTATTTCCTGGCATCACAGCTACAACAAATGGCAGGATGGGGTCGAAAGGGAAATGAGGACCCTACATACCAATTGGTGACCATGTCGGAACCCACGCTAGAAGCGGCCTCTCATTTGGAAATGGATCTGCCTAGTATGAAGGGGGCAGAACCAATAAATACGCTATTTAAAAAGGTATGGGGGGAAGCGCGGAAATTGTTAAAAATAACAGGCGTGCTTCCATTCACGCCGATTTGGCACAACAGAAGATACCCCGAGATTCAGGGACTACAGGGGTTTACACACTGGAAAGAGAAGGGGATTCAGTTCTTCTCACAATTATATGAGGGAGAGGTCTTGAAGACATATGAACAACTATGCAGGGAATTTCACCTGAATGCGAGGGGTTTTTATCAGTACCTCCAACTGCGCCACGCGCTACAGGCACAACAAATAACACACTCTCAGATGGTACCAGCAGTATCACTTTTGAATGAGATCCTCTCGGCAGACACAAGGAAAGGATTAATATCAAAAATATACAAGGAGCTGCTGAGGTCAGTCCAGGATCATACATTGTTAAAATGCCGAAACAAATGGGCGGAGGATATAGGAGAGATAGAAGAGAAACAATGAGAAATGGCGCTCAAGGCTATTCCGGTGGTGTCACTCTCCGCATCCCAAAGACTGTCACAATTATTTATTCTTCACAGGGCCTATAGGACATCAGTACAGCTTTATAAATGGGGACGAGGAGACTCCCCACTGTGCCCCAAGTGCAAAGTACATAGAGGGGACTTTATCCATTTAATTTGGAGGTGCCCAAAGCTGTACAGATATTGGGACGAGGTTTCCCAGTACATTTCTAGGTTGGCGCAGGCCCCTATCCCCCTAAACCCGACTGTATACTTGCTTGGAGCCATAAATAAAAAGATGTATCCGGGAGGAAAGTACTTCATGTTAACTAGACTGATGTACCTCGCCAGAAAACTTATTGCAAAGTACTGGATGGCCCCTACGGTACCCACAGTGAAGCAATGGATTGCCTACGTTAATTCTTTTCTCCCCAGAGAACGTTTGGCATACGGCCGCAGAAGTGGCCGGAGTAAATTTAACAAGATATGGCATCCATGGTTGGGGGATGTGGACTTGGCCCCACACCAGTTGATAGTAGAGAGGCTTCAGATATAGAGACTGAGGGGGGGAAAGGCAGCGAGGTAGAAGAAGACAGAGATACCTGAGAGGAAGGAAAGCGAGTGTAGGCCTGCAGAGGGGGGAGAAGAGAAAAGAACAGGAGGATACCCAGTAAAACCAATGACAACACATAATATTGGATAGGAGGGAAATTAATGGTTATTGTGTAGGTGGTGAAAGAAACATCAAAGGTAATATGAAAGGTTCGTTGTGACGGAGGGGGGGGGGGGTAGGGAGGGGAGGAGGGGGGGGTGGAATAAATTGTAAGGAAATGAAGTACTGAATTAGTAATAGAGATATGATTTCGTAGAGAAGAAGGGTAGGAACACAAGATTAGGCCGGTATAAACCTTACATTCTATGTTATGTTTATGTATTATTATAGCTTATGTATGATTGAATTTATGTTTTTTTTTTTTTTTGTTTTTTTTTTTCCTATATTCTTTTCTTTTTTCTGTATCGCCAGACATATCCCCTGCGTGGGATGATCTGGCGCTTGCTTTATACTGCTATAAATTTATTGGCATATGTGCAATAAAAAATGATTGAGATAAAAAGAAAAAACAATAGCTAAATATATACCCATCCGCGTTCGACACCATTTTTCGTGCCTTTAATATATCCACCTTACCCCTCTAATCCAATTTAGGTGTCATTTTTAGGTACATTTTTATGGAATATAATTCCTATCCTATTTTATAATATTCATCCCATCATTTTTATCACTTTCAACTTCTTTTATATTATATGCATTGCTCCTTGGGTATTGTCTCCTCCATCACGTTCCCATATGCAATTTTATGTCACTTTTGTTCTTTATTGTTACTCATCTAGTATTTATTCTTCTTTTTTTTAGCATAGTTTTCCTGTTAATCTAGGGTTCTCGGGTGATGGACTGCATTGCGCTCCACCCCCGCTGTCTCATGCTGTGATGACCTCCGGGCCACGCTGTTGGAGCGTGGATGTGCATTTGTCTGCGTTCCAGCTCGGCATTCATCACTACAGACATGATGACTCTGGCTTCGCTCACGAGGACCGCTGCAGTCTCTGCGAGCCAATAACAGGGCTTCCGTAGGCGCGTATGCGCCGTAGCTCTGACGGCCAGTGCGCATGCGCTGTGACACCGGCGTTTTCTCGTGTTTCCTATGGCACAATATGCTGGATTTCACCCCCATTACATTCCCTACTAGATCACCATGGAAATATGAGTATAATTCAATGGAAAAATTCAAATTCAATGGAAGTGACAGGCTAAAGCCCATACACAAAATCAAATAGAATGGTAATAAGAAAGAGTTCTAGTAAAAGGAGAAAAGAGATCAAAAGTAGGATTGGTGGTCAGTGGCATTGGTGGTCAGTGGGATTGTTGGTCAGCGGCATTGGTGGTCAGTAAGATTGGTGGTCAGTGAGATGCATGCCCTTACATTGGTGGTCAGTGGAATTGGTGGTCAGTAGGATGCATGTCAGTGATAGACAGTAAGAAGGAGGGAGGAGGAGAAGGAAGAGGGGTACAGGTACTAACCTATTTACTGACATCCGGGAATAGTTGAAGAACTTCTCATGCTGCCTGAGATCATTGTAGAGGATCCTGAACTGGCCTCTCTCTTCCCTATTTTTAATAATTGGATGGACCCAATATCTTCTTGTACTCATCAGTCTCTTCCTCCTCCTCCTCCTCCTCCTCCTCCTCCTCCTCCTCCTCCTCCTCCTCCTCTCCTTCTCCATCAGGGCAGTAGCAGTAACAACTGCTGCCATGATCAACGGCTTTTGATGAAACATAATGACCAAAAATCAAAATCCTCACTGACTACTCACAAACAAACCACACTCCGCACGACAATACTCTACCACAAAGGAAAACAAGGAAGAGCACAGGAAGTTAACACCCATTTTTTTCTTGCCTTTTCGATTGGCCTGAGCACAAATCGCATCTGTGCCTAATTTACATTTAAAGCGCATAAAATTTGCATTGAATTCGCAATACAATCGCGCTGGTAATAATCAAACACGCAATGAAAAAATTAGCATCAAAATCGCATCGCACAAGTGTGAACCGGCACTGAGTCATGGGGAAAGCAAAAGCATTGTCAGAGGATCTGCGGGAAATGGTAGTTGAACTGTATAAAACAGGAAAGATATCCAAGGAATAGAGAATGCCAATCAGCAGTGTTCAAAGTCCAATCAAGAAGTGGAAAATGAGGGGTTCTGTTGAAACCAAACCACGACCAGGTAGACCAACTAAAATTGCAATCACAACTGCCAGGAAAATTATTCGGGATACAAAGAAAAACCCACAAGTAACTTCAGGTGAAATATAGGACTCTCTGAAAACGTGGTGTGGCTGTTTCAAGTTGGACAATAAGGAGGCACTTGAAGAAAGATGGGCTGCATGGTCAAATCGCCAGAAGAAAGCCATTACTATGCAAATGCAACAAAGTATCCTGCTTACAATACACCAAACAGCACAGAGACAAGCCTCAAACCTTCTGGCACAAAGTCATTTGGAGTGATGAGACCAAAATTGAGATTTTTGGCCACAACCATAAATGCTACATTTGGAGAGGAGTCAACAAGGCCTATGATGAAAGGTACACCATTCCTACTGTGAAACACGGAGGTCAATCGCTGATGTTTTGGGGATGTGTGAGCTACAAAGGCACAGGAAAGTTGGTCAAAATTGATGGCAAGATGAATGCAGTATGTTATCAAAAAATACTGGAAGAACGTTTGCATTCATCAGCCAGGAAGTTGCACATGGGATGTACTTGGACATTCCAACATAATGATCTAAAACACAAGGCCAAGTCGACCTGTCATTGGCTACATCAGAATAAAGTGAAGGTTCTGCAGTGGCCATCTCAGTATCCTGACCTCAGTATCATTGAGCCAATCTGGGGAGATCTCAAACGTGCAGTTCATGCAAGACAGCCCAAATATTTACAGGAACTGGAGGCTTTTTGCCAAGAGGAATGGGCAGCTTTACCATCTGAGAAGATAAAGAGCCTCATCCACAAATACCACAAAAGACTTCAAGCTGTCATTGATGTTAAACGGGGCAATACATGTAATTAAGAACTGGGGTATGTAAACTTTTGGTCAGGGTCATTTGGGTAGTTTCTGTTGTCATTATGATTTAAAGAGTAAACACAATTGATTGATAATAAATGGCTTCAGCTAAACACTAACCATGAGTGAAAGAAAAGTTTTTGTGTTATCATTCATATTCTCTGAAAAATGGCCAAGAAATCATAAATTCTGTCAGGGTATGTAAACTTATGAGCACAACTGTATATTGTAGCATTAGAACCATTTTAAAGTTTACAAAGCTCCAGAGAGAATTACAGAACTTTATTTATTAATTTATATTTATTTGCTGCTGGCTGTATGTATGATATATGATACAGTGTCTGTCTTTCTGTAATGCTAGCCATATACTGGAGACTCGCCTCCCCTATCACATTAACATCAGTGGAGTGGATCCTCCCTTGATAAGAAAACCCATGTAATAGTTTACATTTGTTAAAAGTGAACCTGTGTAAACAAAATAATGAAATTAAAAATATGTGTGTGTGTATATATATACGCACCTATTTGTTGTTGTGTTATATAAGCACCTATGTTTTAACGGAATAAGTCAGCATATACCTGACTCAGTCCACAATATGCCAACCACCAGGTCTGCAATTGAAACACAGGAATTTCAGGCATTTTGCTTTGATTGCTTGTATGGGTAACGCACAGCAGGTTCCCTTTAACGCTGAATTTTATCCGGTACAAGAGATGGTGTCGGACAGTGATCTCAAACATGGGAAAACATCAGTGGTTATGCCATCACATGTTCAACCCGCCTAGATCAGAAAATGAATGTAATTAATTAAGCAGTCATGCTGCTCACTCAGTGCTAATTGCATCCAATTCATTAAATATAAGGAAAACATAATAGTCCATCAAAATCTCAGCATGTGTGTGGCTTAATCACAAACCTAAAGATGGATGTTGGGCAAAACACAATATAATATAAGTGCCTGTTTATACAAACAAATTAGATTACAGGTTTTATTAGTGAATAATATTGTGATGCAGTCAAATATATAGAAATCATACAAAACACATTTTGTACAATATGTACACAAACGTTGCTTTTTATTTTTTTTATTTTTTTACTTATTACAGAGGTTACACCGTAGTATGGGTTAACAAAAAAAAAAAAAAATACAGACATACTCACCTTTATGCTGCAGCTTCGGTGTGAGGCTTCAGCTGTCCCACATCTGCTCTAAGCCTGGAAACTGACCGATCACATGACCCCTAATCGCTCCGTTCTCAGTCTGCTCAGAGCAAAGAGCAGTGATTGTAAATCACTGCTTATTTCTCTGCATCTCCAGAGCTCACTGCAACACCAGGATAGAGAGGGAGTGGGCCCAGCTGGCTCCAGCTTTCAGCTGCATGCTGAGAGGTGGAGCCAGATGTCAATAGGGCAATTTGATGGATCCCGACAGTATTGTCGGGACCCTTTCAGAGCCTGGAGCAGCTCAGTCTCATCAACTGATAGCTGAAAATATCAACTGATAGCTGGAAATAGCCCGCTATCAGATAATTCTGGGTCACAGGATAGCAAAAGTGAGTGCACTCCTGCAACCTATAGGAGCAGTATTGTCAAATTGCCATTCTTCTTATTTAGGTTGATGCTGGTAGGTGATGCAGAGATGGCTCAGATTTAATTTCTTAAATAGTTATAGAGAAGGGAATATTTAACAGGGTATCATACACGGTGCAGTGAAAGTAAATGTGAACCCTCACCTTTATAAAACAACCCATTCAGTTTAAAATATAAATGAAAAACAAAACATTTTATATATCTAATAAATATCATCAGTTTTGTTTGTTTTTTTTCGTTTTTAATATCATCACACATTCTCTGTTCTCAGCTGCATAAGAGGCTTAGAGAGCTGGGGGTGGAGAAAGAGCATTGCAGGACAGGAAGCAGGATAGGGGGGATACAGACCACACTGGGAGGGATGTGTGCTCATGCCTTGTATGCAGTGTTCATTTTGACATCAAATTTCAATTTAGTTATAGTCTTTTGACTAAAATGCCATTTTAGCTTTAGTTGTATTTTTTTTAATCAACTAAAATCTCAAGTACATTTTAGTCGACTAAAATCAAATGGGTTTAGTTAAATTTGAATGCATTATTTATTTAGAACTGCCAACATTATATACTCCTGGAGTAAAAATCTAATAACATGTTTATTATTTATGGTATTAAGGTTTGAACATGCACTACAGACACAAATTTAGCTGTCATCTGTCGCTCCATAGACTAGCATGGAGTGCCCATTTAGGTCCGCTGACAAAACTGACAGGCGGACCTGAACGGTCCCACAGCGTGAAAGGGGCCTTAGGTGATAGATTTATAAACATGCACATGTAGCTTTTTTCGAGTATGGCAATTACGATATGTGGAGCTATTGCCAAATGTCTTTGCTAGTGTTTTATCAGAAAGGCAGTCATGGTAGTTCTAATGGGCTGTTATTTCCGCTGATCTGTAGTTTGGCACAACATCAGACATGATATTGCATGCTGAATCGGGAAGACTGCAGTATCATTTCTGTTGGCTATTAAGCTTCAGTAGGATTTTTAATTGGCAAATAGTTTTTACATGCAAGCATTTTAGTATTTTAAAACAGAAAACATAATACAGCTTAGCATTTCTTAGATGAGGTGATTGTGTTCATATTTTTCCAGACTTATTTCATTTAATTTCCACCTTGTAATCCTGCAAATACATTTCCTTTCCCTGGGTGACTCCTGAGTCCACCACTGTATCTCTGCATTAAATCCTTCACTGTGGAGGGAGTCATGGCCACCCAGGCTGAACCTCATGTCTGCCTCTTGTTCATCTCCATTACATGTGTGATAGGGAGTTAAGGTGATTGTAAAGTGAGAAGGTTTTTTTTTATCTTATTGCATTCTATGCATTAAGATAAAAAGCCTTCTGTGCGCAGCAGCCCCTAACACTTACCTGAGCCCCATCTCTATCCAGCGATGTCCACGTGAAAATCGGCTGCTTGGGACACTCCCTCCTAAATGGCTGAGACACAGCAGTGGCGCTATTGGCTCCCAATGCTGTCAATCAAACTTGGCCAATCAGGAGAGAGGGGGTGGGGTCGAACCACAGCTCCGTGTCTGAATGGATAGATGGAGCTGTGGCTCGGCTCGGGTGCCTCCATAGCAAGCTGCTTGCTATGGGAGCACTCGGCAGGGGGGAGGGGCCAGGAGAGCCAGCCAGGGACCCAAGAAGAGGAGGATCTGGGCCGCTCTTTGCAAAGCCCCTGCACAAAACAGGTAAGTATAATATGTTTGTTATTTTAAAAGAAAAAAAAAAAGACTTTACAATCACTTTAATTCGCTTACAGAGGGAAGGTAAAATTGAATTATGCATCCAGTTCAGCTTACAGGAAGTGACAAGGTCAGTACAGTTTTGGCAAGATCAACTGATATTTTCTGTACCTGCTGAAAATTGTCTTTGCCTGATAAAAGAAAACCAATGCAGCCACACATCTGACTGGAAAGCTCCAACATATTACATTTTTTTTTTTTAACTAAACCATATTGCTCCACAACCTGACCCTAGATGACATTTCCTTTTGACAGAACATAGTTTTATGTAAAATGGTCTCCAAGCATATTTTGGTCATTTAGTTTTGAAGCTACATACAGAGCTGGCAGGTTAATGATATGTAGATGAGGTCAAATATCTCACATTGCTTACGCTACTTCAGTACTGCCACAATGTCACAGCGGTAGGTAAAAGCTTGAACATTGCAATATCTTTTTCTGCATTTAGGCCTCACGCACACGAGGCGCTGTTAAGCGTACGTTCAGAGGCAGTTGGACACTTTTTTCAACTGCCCCTGAACTCATTCAATGTTATCCTATGTGTGTGACATACACAGTCTCGTTTTTTGGCGTTTTTAGGCAGTTGCGTTAAACACAGTGGAACTAGCACTACAACATATCCTAGGGGGTTCCTAGCACCAAGTGGCCCCGAGATACAGGCCCCAAAGTCGGGTCGCAAAATGTCATTCTCTGCTCTGCAATATGTTCAATATGGGATCCATTTCCAAAAAAAAAAACGCAGAAAGAGAGGCAAATGCAAGTATATAACTGCTCTCTCTGCTGCTCACTCTGATCAAAATGGCAGAAATAGTTAAAATTTATCATACTTTCTGAGCTTGGGGAGGGTCTTTGTTATCTTAACTAAACGTTTCTAGACGCAAACGCGGCAAAACGGGCGTTTCTAAACGCCGGTTTCAGCTTTTAAAAACATGTGTTCAGCAGAGTTTGCACCGGCGTCTCATGTGCATGAAGCCTTGCTTGCATTGCTTTCTAGTGTGTTTTTTTTTTGTTTTGTTTTTTGTGATGGAGGCCAAAGACTCTGACCTGGTTTACAAATGTTTTGGTTCCTTAAACACATCTTGCCACCATGAATCTTCAGCAGCTAAATAATAATTTTGATGTCACAGTTGATGCTTTTTAGCATAGTGCATAATCAGGGCTTTTTCCTAACTGTATGGCTATATATTTCCGAATTATTTCACAATAAAAAAAGATAACAAAAAATGCAGTAAACTGTTTATTTTGTCATTAAGTTCTTACCTTTTGGCCGTGAGCAGCACCTGGGTACCTTGTAGCATCTGAAATTTTTTCTGCCCTCCGGGGATGGAAGAAAGAGCCTAAAGACTGCATATTTGTTGCTAGATGTAAAAGTGATTGTACAGTCACATTGTAATCTGTGAACTGTGTGGCTAGCTTAAAGCGATTGTAAACAGCAGATGTTAAAATAAAATATCTGCAAGGCAATGGCATAATGTGCTAGTATGCATCGCATGCTAGCACATTATGAAATACTCACCTTGGAACAAAGCCCTCCAGTGCTGTAATGTCACTGTTGAGAGGGCTGACATGTTCCCCCCGTCTTTCTTCTGGGTTTCTGCGCTCCAGCTATGTGATTGGCGAGCCCTGATGACGTCACTCCTGCACATGGGCGTGGGAGCCTTCGGTTCTGACACGAAGCTCTGAAGGTCTGGAAGGGTATGCTGGACCCTCAGAGCACATGCACCAGTGATGTCACTGGCTGTATGCAGGGTGGATATCTCCTAAACGGTGTACACATAGGAGATATTAATTTTACCTACATATTATTAACCACATGCCGACCAGCCGCCACAGTTGTACTGCAGCAGAATGGCGGGGCGAAACAACGTTATGCAACGTCGCTTCGTCCTGTGGCCACTGTGCACACACGCCCCCCGAGCCGATGCGAGTGCCTGGCGGTCTCAATCACCGCCGGGCTCCCGCGATCGCTCGGGGCACACGGAGAACCCGAAACTGTGTGTGTAAACACCGTTTCCGGTTTTCTGAGGGGGGAACTGACAGATCGTCTGTTAATACAGGGTATGAACAGATGATCTGTTATCTTCCCTGCACAGTCCCCACCCCCTTCAGTTAAAACACAAACTAGAACACACTTAACCCCTTCACTGCCCCCTAGTGTTAACCCCTTCACTGCCAGTGACACTTTTACAGTAATCAATGCATTTTTAATCTCACTGATCGCTGTATTAATGCCAATGGTCCCAAAACTGTGTCAAAATTGTCCGACGTGTCCGCCATAATGTCGCAGTCATGATAAAAATCGCTGATCGCCGCCATTACTAGTAAAAAAAAAAATATTAATAAAAATGCCATAAAACTATCCCCTATTTTGTAGAAGCTATAACTTTTGCGCAAACCAATCAATGTACGCTTATTGCGATTTTTTTTTTTTTTTTACCAAAAATATGTAGAACAATACGTATGGGCCTAAAATGAGGAAAAAACGTTTTTTTATATATTTTTGGGAATATTATAGCAAAAAGAAAAAAATAATGCGTTTTTTTCAAACTTGTCGCTCTTTTTTTGTTTATAGCGCAAAAAATAAAAACTGCAGAGGTGATCAAATACCACCAAAAGAAAGCTCTATTTGTGGGGAGGAAAAAACGTCAATTTTTGTTTGGGAGCCACGTCGCACGACCGTGCAATTGTCAGTTAAAGCGACGCAGTGCCGAATTGCAAAAAGTGCTCTGGTCTTTGGCCAGCCAAATGGTCCGTGGCTTAAGTTGTTAAAATGACCAAGTGGGGTTTACAGCCGCTTTAAAGATAAAACGGTTGATTTACTAAAAAAAAAAAATATGCCCTACCTTAGCGAAAAATCTCAAAATTCACTTTGCAAAGAATACCCAATCATATGCAAGGAGAATCCAATCATGTACAAGGGAAAAAATAAAAATAAAATAAATATATATATATATATATATATATATATATATATATAATTTTTTTTTTTTTTTAAGTATAACTTGCAGAACATTGCACCCATGATCAGTGGAGGATGTCAGGCTCCTGTGGACAAGCCCTACTGTACTTTCCTTTCGTACAGGCTGTCAGCTACAGCTCTTGTGACTGAACTGTGATTTGCTCATCAGCTCCCTTGCAGTTCATTGAAAACTACAACCTGTCTGCCTCAGTGGCTGATCTTACTTACTTTTCTCATTTTCCGATTGCTGTGAATGAGTGACGGAAGGAGGTTGCCTCTGGCGGCAGGTGGAGTATGTTACATCCTATATGTGGGTGTAACATACTCCTAAAGGTGAACCTATCCTTTAAGTTTATGGCCTCTTACCCAGTTGGGAGGCGACTTGTTGTAGTTAGTGGGGTAGGGTTGATCTGTTTCCCCCAAACTCCTGATCTTTTCCTTACAATATTGTTCCTTTTTTTTTTTTTTTTTTCTGTCCTCTTTTCTGTCATCCTAATTTCCCAGTATTTACTGCTACCCTTCCTGTCTCCCTTAGCTAACATCTCATTGCATTTTCATGGCCATGAAAAAGACACAACATCGTTTTTATATCCTATCCCTCCATTTCTTTTGTAAAAACTGAGGGGAAGAATGCATTTAATACAGTTACTTTCTCCTTGTCATCTGTAACCAACCTCCTCTGATTATCCTTTATGGGCCAATATGCTCTAACCTCGCATTCTTACTATTAAAATATTTAAACATTTTGGGAGAGTTTTTTTGAATCCTTCTCCGCTATGTGTCTTTCATGGTCTATTTTATCTGGCCTCCTTGCGTTTTTACACTTCTTATTGCATTCCTTATAGCATTGGAACATTAACGATGACCCCTTGGCCTTAAATTATTTAAAGCCCATTTTTTCTCTTTTATATGCCTTTTTAAAATAAAATGTAACCACCCAGGTTAACCTTGGCTCTTTAATATTTGCTGCCAATTGGAATGCACTGGCTGATGACATTATTTATTAGGTTTTTAAAACACTCCCATTTTTTCCTCAGTGTTCACTGTTTCTTGAATTTGATCCCATTTAATATCTTGTACTGTGGAGTACAGTGCAATAGAACATACTGTTTGAGGATCACAGTCTGTCTGTCCTTCTAGTACAGTCTCCCACCACCAATATCCTTTCTTGTAACCCTGCCCCCATCTTCACTGGATTGAATGAGTTGTTCCCCTGGCAGCTAGGGTAGTCACTTTGGTCCAGCAATGTCTTTTCTGAACTGACATGCAACCTTTCTAATGCTTTTCCTTCTACCCTGTTTAACTGCTACCCATCTACCCTCCCCTGGTGCCTGCACACACCTGATGAGTATGGTCCAAACTCCCTTTCAGGTTGACAATGCTTTGCAGTGTTGCCAGCTGCTTCCTTATATTAATGATCTGGGTTTCCAAGGAAACAATTTGCATACATTTTGCCCAGCAGTATTTGCCCTCAAATGGTTGTCCAAGGAACATATACATGGCACATGATGTGCACCAAGTCGCAACACCATTCTTGTTGGACTTGTTACACGCTTGTGTAATAGGGATAAACCAGGAAAGATTAGGAATTCTATTTTACACAATTGAATGTTATTCTTCTTTCCTCGCTTTATTTTACTCTGAGCATTAGTTGTTCCCTAGCCTTTTGGGATCTCCCGCTCACTGATCACATGCCCCACAGTGTCTTCTCCTCTGCTCCTTGATCACATGACCCCCTGCATCCTCTCCTGTTTCTAATCACTGATTCTCTCCCCCCTGGCTGCTCCTGCTTGGTGGCCACATGGCCCTGGTTTCCGTTCCTCCTCTTCCCCGTCTTAATGGTCCTTGGCGGCCTCTCCTTTTGCTTCAGTACACTCGGCCTCCGGCGTCCACTCCTAATGCTCCTTTCAGCTGATCACCTGACCCCCTAACATCCTCTCCTCCTGCTTGCTGATCACAATCCTTACCTCCTGCTCAAAGATCTGCTGTACTCCGTGTCCAATTACTCACAGTGCCATGGTACTCTCAGGGCCCCAGTCACTCAGAGCACCACAATACCCCAGTTACTTACAAGTCTTTGTATATGCATTCATTGTATTAAACAACTCAGAGTTTTGGAAATGGAGGTGAAGTGAGTAAATGACAGGATCTTCACTGCCTATACAAAGAACATATTGCATTGTGGGAGAGTAGTAGTATGAGGTCTTTGAATGGTGAAGGGGGTGGGCGGGCAAGTGGCACATTCTTCGCACTAGCAGTGACTGCTGTTAACCCATACAACACTACAAGATGGCCACTGTGGGCAATATCCAGTGGCTATGAAGGTGACACAAAGGGGGTGTTTTACAAGAAGCAGTAGCCTGGAACACAGGGGATCCACACAATTACACTTACCTAATGTGTTTGGTGATGCCCCCCCCCCCCCCCAAAAAAAAAAAAGAAGAAAAAAAATATTAATTTTGGCTGTAAACAATATACTAAAAAACATATTTTTCCAATTTTTTTTTACATGACATTTTGTTCAATAAAAATTAAATAAAGTTGTTAGGGCTACATGTACTACATACCTGAGCATAAAAGAGACTTAGTATTTATGGTAGTTCTCAATGCTATCACCATCATTTTTTTTAATTTTTTTTTTGAAGGCTACTTGTGTTTTTTTTTTTTTTTTGTTCCAGAAGGTTAATGTGTTGTGAATCTTATTGAAAGAAGCCATTCTGTTTCTGTATATAGGGGTAGTGACTGTTCTACTCTTGTAATTGAATGGCGGCAGTCCTTGGCATCCAGCAACGCTAATGTTATGTTTAATAGATGTTCAAGGTTACAAACAAGAAGCCTGTCATCTCAAAAAGCATCACCGGTTCATATTTAGTTGCAAAGATGGGATTCTATACAAAAATATGGATTGGTTTATATGGCACACTGAGTATTCAGCTTGTCTTTTACCTTTTAGAACAATGGAAAAAATCGAAATAGATTTTTTATAACTGTATCATATACATGCAATCTATGTGGATTTAGCCCCATAAGGATCAGTTTAATTTGAAAAAATACTGAAATAGAAGAACCTTATGTAAACCATAGACAAAGGACCTAAAAAAAAAAGATTGGAAACAGGAGAAGAAAAAAAAAAAAAAAAATATATATATATATATATATATATATAGGTATATATTATATATCTATATATATCTATATATATCTATATATATATATATATATACACCGTGCCTTGCAAAAGTATTCGGCCCCCTTGAACTTTTCAACCTTTTGCCACATTTCAGGCTTCAAACATAAAGATAGAAAATTTTAATTTTTTGTGAAGAATCACCAACAAGTGGGACACAATTGTGAAGTGGAACGAAATCTATTGGATATTTTAAACTTTTTTAGCAAATAAAAAACTGAAAAGTGGTGCGTGCAAAATTATTCGGCCCCTTTACTTTCAGTGCAGTAAACTCACTCCAGAAGTTCAGCGAGGATCTCTGAATGATCCAATGTTGTCCTAAATGACTGATGGTGATAAATAGAATCCACCTGTGTGTAATCAAGTCTCTGTATAAATGCACCTGCTCTGTGATAGTCTCAGGATTCTGTTAAAAGCGCAGAGAGCATCATGAAGACCAAGGAACACACCAGGCAGGTCCGTAATACTGTTGTGGAGAAGTTTAAAGCCGGATTTGGATACAAAAAGATTTCCCAAGCTTTAAACATCCCAAGGAGCACTGTGCAAGCGATCATTTTGAAATGGAAGGAGTATCAGACCACTGCAAATCTACCAAGACCTGGCTGTCGCTCTAAACTTTCACCTCAGACAAGGAGAAGACTGATCAGAGATGCAGCCAAGAGGCCCATGATCACTCTGGATGAACTGCAGAGAACTACAGCTGAGGTGGGAGAGTCTGTCCATAGGACAACAATCAGTCGTACACTGCACAAATCTGGCCTTTATGGAAGAGTGGCAAGAAGAAAGCCATTTCTCAAAGATATCCATAAAAAGTCTCATCTAAAGTTTTCCACAAGCCACCTGGGAGACACACCAAACATGTGGAAGAAGGTGCTCTGGTCCGATGAAACCAAAATCGAACTTTTTGGCCACAATGCAAAACGATATGTTTGGCGTAAAAGCAACACAGCTCATCACACTCAACACACCATCCCCACTGTCAAACATGGTGGTGGCAGCATCATGGTTTGGGGCTGCTTTTCTTCAGCAGGGACAGGGAAGATGGTTAAAATTGAGGGGAAGATGGATACAGCCAAATACAGGACCATTCTGGATGAAAACCTGTTGGAGTCTGCAAAAGACCTGAAACTGGGACGGAGATTTATCTTCCAACAAGACAATGATCCCAAACATACAGCAAAATCTACAAAGGAAAGGTTCACAAATAAACGTATCCAGGTGTTAGAATGGCCAAGTCAAAGTCTAGACCTGAATCCAATTGAGAATCTGTGGAAAGAGCTGAAAACTGCTGTTCACAAACGCTCTCCATCCAACCTCACTGAGCTCGAGCTGTTTTGCAAGGAAGAATGGGCAAGAATTTCAGTCTCTCGATGTGAAAAACTGTTAGAGACATACCCCAAGCGACTTGCAGCTGTAATCGCAGCAAAAGGTGGCTCTACAAAGTATTAACGCAAGGGGCCGAATAATTTTGCACGCCCCACTTTTCATTTTTTTTATTAGTTAAAAAAGTTTCAACAATCCAATAGATTTCGTTCCACTTCACAATTGTGTCCCACTTGTTGGTGATTCTTCACAAACAATAAAAATTTTATATCTTTATGTTTGAAGCCTGAAATGTGGCAAAAGGTTGAAAAGTTCAAGGGGGCCGAATACTTACGCAAGGCACTGTATGTGTATATATATATATATATATATATATATATATATATATATATATATATATATATATATATATATCTATATCTTCTCTGAGAAGAGAGCAGGAGAGATAAAGGGGGGAGAAAAAGGACTTGTAGGTATAGAGGAGAAGGCTTTAAAGAGAGAAGGGGAGACGAGTGGTTATGACCATGAGCGAGTCGGTACTGACAATGTCATAAACTCATTAAAAACAAACACGTATACAAGTTAGTAGGGTACTATACAGAGCATTATTAAACGTAGGTAGGCCCAGTGTAGACATGGATTCCTGATACAATCAGAACAATGGGTAAAAAAAAAAAAAAAAAGTGATAATCCACAGATATGTATTCTGCAGTGGGCGTCATGGGTGGTTTAGCCATGCTTGTCAGTGGTTAAGAAATCTTTTTTGTAGAAGGTGGGCTTTAGCAAAGGCATATTCATAATAGCAATTGTATGCCATAACTTCATCTTTCAGCATGACAACGACCCAAAGCATAAATCCAAATCAACAAAGGAAAGGCTTCATTAGAAGAAGATTCAAGTTTTGGAATGGCCCAGCCAGAGCCCAAACCTGAATCCGATTGAAAATCTGTGGCATGATCTGAAGAGGGCTGTGCACAGGCGATGCCCTAACAATCTGACAGATTTGGAGTGTTTTTGCAAAAAAAAAAAGCAAATGCTGATAGACTCACTCATACCCAAAAAGACTGAGTGCTGTAATAAAATGCTGTAATAAAAGTAAAAGGTGCTTCAACAAAGTATTAGTTTAAGGGTGTGTTCACTAATGCAACCATATTATTTTATTTTTTTATATTTACTTACCTCCACCTAAAAGATTTCAGTTGTTTGTTCAACTGAGTTGTACAGTTTATAGGTCACATTAAAAGGTGGAATAAGTTCTGAAATTATTTATCTTTGTCTCATTTTTTTACACCACAGAAATCTGACATTTTAACAGGGGTGTGTAGACTTTTTATATACACTGTATATATTAACTAATGTAATTAGTTGATTATTGAAAGAAGCTACAACAATAAGGAATTGACCATTCAGATCTGTAATTAAAGTCTGTATTTGAATTGCTATCGGTACACCTTTGCGTTTTGGTTTCAGCATGGAGCTTTAGAATTAACAAAGTGCGCCTCTTGAACACACATAACATTACACTTAAAGGAGAGTGCTTCTTTCCATAACAGTGAGTGAAGTGCTATTGAGTCCCTTGACGTTGGGCAGCACAGTGGTGTAGTGGGTAGCACTCTCACCTAGCAGTAAAAAGGGTCGCTGGTTCAAATCCCAACCATGACACTACCTGCCTGGAGTTTGCATGTTCTCCCTGTGCCTGTGTGGGTTTCCTCCGTGTACTCCGGTTTCCTCCCACACTCCAAAGTCATGCTGGTAGGTTATTTGGCTTCTGTCCAAAATTTTCCCTACTATGTATGAATGTGAGTTGGGGACCTTGGACTGTAAGCTCCTTGAGGGTAGGGACCGATGTGAGTGTGTCATGTATGTGTGGAGCACTGCATAAATTGACGGCACTATATGGGTACCTTAAATAAACAGGGCTACTTGTAGATACTCACTCAGGTTGAACTGGATGGACTGGTGTCTTTATTCAACCTTACTATGTAACTATGTAATGATAATATGTTAAGTGACATGGAGAGACAGCGATAGATGGGGGAAAATTGGAGGCACTTCCATAGCAATGGAATAAATGCTACTTAGAAACAACAACAAAACAAGCGCAATATGTAGTCCACCATGGTGAATAAATGGGGTTGTACTTATGAGCAACAGTGTGTACCGACTCATTGAACCAGAAAAGATATAAGTATAAAAGGGTAGAAAGTATGGAGGAGTAGAGAAAAAAGGTAAGCAGCTGTGTGCATACCATACTAGTGCTTTGGGGAGGGTATAAAAAGAACAGTGTAAATAACAGTATCACATCAATTAACTAGAGCTAGGAGCTTGGCACAGGAGAAGAACATATTTGAAGGCCGCTATTAATGGAAAGAGCAGTAGGTCCAGGCAGATAAGGTGGTGTTGGCTTTATGCCAGGGCTCTGGAACATGAGCTAGTGTGGTGAAAAAGGTGGAGTGGTTATTCCCTTGTGGGGACAGACCCCAGTTTTGAAGTTGCTTCAGGCCCTGTTTGGTAAGGTGAAAGGTGACAGTTTTGCCCTGGAACGTGACGATGAGCTTTGTGGGAAAACACCAGCTGTGAGGTATGTTATGCTCGCTGTGTAGTCATGATCTGGGAAAATTCTTTCCGCTTTTCAGCAGTGGTTGCAGATATGTCTGCATAGATTTTCAGGGACGCAAGTGGTTCTGGGACTGCATGTGCTTTCCTCGCTTTCAGGAGGATCTACTCCCTGACTTGATAAAAATTCAAGCAGGTGAGGACGTCTCCTATAAACGTAAAAAGACCGAAAATTTTGAAAAAAAATGATATTTTCAACTTTTTGTTATAAACAAAATCCAATAAACTCAATTTTAGTCATACATTTAGGCCAAAATGTATTCGGCCACATGTCCTTGGTAAAAAAAATGTCAATACGCGTATATTTATTGGTTTGCGCAAAAGTTATAGCGTTTACAAACTAGGGTACATTTTCTGGAATTTACACAGCTTTTAGTTTATGACTGCCTCATAAATCATTTCTTGAGGTGCTAAAATGGCAGGGCAGTACAAACCCCCCCCCAAATGACCCCATTTTGGAAAGTAGACACCCCAAGGAAATTGCTGAGAGGCATGTTAAGCCCATTGAATATTATTTTTTTTGTCCCAAGTGATTGAATAATGTTAAAAAAATAAAAATACATTTTTTTTTACAAAACGTTTTCACTAAATGATATATTTCTCACACATGCCATGGTTATATGTGGAATTGCTCCCCAAAATACATTTAGCTGCTTCTCTTGAGTATATGAATACCACGTGTGGGACGTTTTGGGAGCTTAGCCGTATACGGGGCCCGAAAACCAAGCACCGCCTTCAGGATTTCGAAGGGCGTAAATTTTTTATTTCACTCCTCACTACCTATCAGTTTTGAAGGCCATACAATGTCAAGATGGCACAAACCCCCCCAAATGACCCCATTTTGGAAAGTAGACACCCCAAGCTATTTGCTGAGAGGCATATTGAGTCCATGGAATATTTTTTATTTTTTGACATAAGTTGCGGGAAAATGACAAACTTTTTTTTTTTTTTTTGCACAAAGTTGTCACTAAATGATATATTGCTCAAACATGCCATGGGCATATGTGGAATTACACCCCAAAATACATTCTGCTGCTTCTCCTGAGTATGGGGATACCACATGTGTGGGACTTTTTGGGAGCCTAGCCGCGTACGGGGCCCCAAAAACCAAGCACCGCCTTCAGGATTTCTAAGGGCGTAAATTTTTGATTTCACTCCTCACTACCTATCACAGTTTTGAAGACCATAAAATGCCAAGATGGCACAAACCCCCCCCAAATGACCCCATTTTGGAAAGTAGACACCCCAAGCTATTTGCTGAGAGGCATGGTGAGTATTTTGCAGCTCTCATTTGTTTTCGAAAATAAAGAAAGACAAGAAAAATGTTTTTTTTTTTTTTTTTTTTTTGTTTTTTTTTCAAAACTTTGTGACAAATAGTGAGGTCTGCAAAATACTCGCCATACCTCTCAGCAAATAGCTTGGGGTGTCTACTTTCCAAAATGGGGTCATTTAGGGGGGGGGTGTGTGCCATCTGGGCATTCCATGGCCTCCGAAACTGTGATAGGCAGTGAAGAGTGAAATCAAAAATTTACACCCTTTGAAAGCCTGAAGGCGGTGCTTGGTTTTCTGGGTCCCGTACACAGCTAGGCTCCCAAAAAGTCTCACACATGTGGTATCCCCAAACTCAGGAGACGCAACAGAATGTATTTTGGGGTGTAATTTCACATATTCCCATGGCATGTTGGAGCAATATATCATTTAGTGACAACTTTGTGCAAAAAAAAAAAAAAAGTATTTTTCCCGCAACTTGTGTCACATAATAAATTATCCATGGACTCGACATGCCTCTCAGCAAATAGCTTGGGATGTCTACTTTCCAAAATAGGGTCATTTGGTTGGGTTTTGAACTGTCCTGGCATTTTATGCACAACATTTAGAAGCTTATGTCACACATCACCCACTCTTCTAACCACTTGAAGACAAAGCCCTTTCTGACACTTTTTGTTTACATGAAAAAATAATTATTTTTTGCAAGAAAATTACTTTGAACCCCCAAACATTATATATTTTTTTTAAAGCAAAGGCCCTACAGATTAAAATAGTGGGTGTTTCATTTTTTTTTCACACAGTATTTGCGCAGCGATTTTTCAAACGCTTTTTTTGGGAAAAAATACACTTTTTTAAAATTTTAATGCACTAAAACACACTATATTTCCCAAATGTTTGATGAAATAAAAAAGATGATTTTAGGCCGAGTACATGGATACCAAACACGACATGCTTTAAAATTGCGCACAAACGTGCAGTGGCGACAAACTAAGTACATTTTTAAAAGCCTTTAAAAGCCTTTACAGGTTACCACTTTGGATTTACAGAGGAGGTCTACTGCTAAAATTACTGCCCTCGATCTGACCTTCGCGGTGATACCTCACATGCATGGTGCAATTGCTGTTTACATTTGACGCCAGACCGACGCTTGTGTTCGCCTTTGCGCGAGAGCGGCGGGGACAGGGGTGCTTTTTTTTTTCTTTTTTTTTTTTTTTACTTTTTTATCTTATTTTGTAAACTGTTCCTTTCATTTTTTTTATTTTTTTTTTTTTAGCATTTTTATTGTTATCTCAGGGAATGTAAATATCCCCTATGGTAGCAATAGGTAGTGACAGGTACTCTTTTTTTTGAAAAAAATTGGGGTCTATTATACCCTAGATCTCTCCTCTGCCCTCAAAGCATCTGACCACACCAAGATCGGTGTGATAAAATGCTTTCCCAATGGCGCTGTTTACATCCGGCGAAATCTGTCATAAAATGCTCGTAGCTTCCTGTTTCTTAGGCCATAGAGATGATTGGAGCCATTCTGGTCTCTGATCAGCTCTATGGTCAGCTGGCCGAATCAACGGCTGCATTCTCAGGTTCCCTGTTGAGACAGGAGAGCCAGAGAAAAACATGGAAGACGGTGGGGGGGGGCATTCCCTCCTACTGCTTGTAAAAGCAGTCTAGAGGCTAATTAGCTGCTAGGATTGCTTTGACATGAAAGCCGACCGCTGGCTGAAAAGAATGATATCAAGATGATACCTAAACCTGCAGGCATCATTCTGGTATAACCACTTAAAGTCCAGCAACATACCAGTACCTTGCTGGTCCTTGTTGGTCATATATTGTAAACTTTTTTTTTTCATGCAGCCTGTGGGCTGAACGAAAAAAAGAGATTGATCGGTGGGTATGCCCACCATTAGAATACCTCCCTTCATCCACCAACTTCTAATAATGGGCATATATGCACCGTTTATATCGTGGGAGCAAACGCTGTTGCTGTCAAGATAAATAAATCCGCGCTGCAACTGAATGGCGTACCTGCTAAGCCAATGATGGTTAACAATAAAACAAAATAGCATTACAGTAGAACAGTAAGACTTACCATACCTGCAAAGCAAATACAAAAAAAAAAACATAGTAAAAAATAAAACATTTAACGCAACCTGTGCCTAAAATATATATATGCTGAAGCATGGGGGGCATCCTCCCGCAAAAGGCAGGCGCAAATCGCTCCTCCACCCACTGCTGCCCCCACGCTTCAGCATATATGCTGAAGTATGTAACTGTGGTGGTGAAATCACCTCCGACAGCGCTGGAGTCACGGCTTAATGTATCGTGGGAGCAAACGCTGTTGCTGTCAAGATAGATAAATCCGCGCTGCAGCTGAATAGCGTACCTGAAAACAAAAAAAATGGTTAAAACACAGTAAACTATAAAAAAAATTACATACCTGAAAAGCAAACATGATAAAACATAACAATAAAACATTGCAGAATAGAATACAGTAAAAAAGAGCAGAACAATAGAGAGAGAATAGAGAGAGAGAGAACAATAAAACAACAACTATTTTTGTTTTTGTTTTTTCATATTTTTTTTTTGTGTATTTTTTTTTTCTTTACTTTTATTTATTTATTTTTTTTTTTACATTTTTTTTTTATAACTGTAACTTTTTAAAACTGTAACGGTTCCAGGTTTGGGTCTCTCAAAATGCGATGGCATCTTGGGAGACCCTGTGAAAGTGTGTCTTATGCCGCGTACACACGGTCCTACTTTTCGTCTACAAAAGTCCAACAGACGCTGATGGACTAAAGCTGGCTGGTAATCCGATCGTGTGTGGGCTTCTCCGGACTTTCAACTGACTTTTTTAGCCTCAAATCCGACGTACTTTAGATTTGAAACATGTTTTAAAACTTTACTTCGTAACTACGACGGACCCCGAAATCCGCTCGTCTGTGTGCTAGTCCGACGGACAAAAAGCCACGCTAGGGCACCTATTGGCTACTGGCTATGAACTTCCTTATTTTAGTCCGGTGTACGTCATCACGTACGAATCCGTTAGACTTTTGTGTGGTCGTGTGTAGGCAAGTCCGTTCGTTAGAAAGTAGGCCGCAAGTCCGCCGCAAGTCCACCGAAAGTCTGCCGGAAGTCTGTCGGACAGGCTGTCCGACTTTTGTAGACGAAAAGTACGACCGTGTGTACGCGGCATTAGTCTGTGCAATGCTGTACCCTACGCTAAAACTCAACTAGTGTATGGTAGCGCTCAAAACATTCACCAATGCAAAGACCAGGATTGCCAGGACAGGAGGGACAATAATACCGGGTGTCACACCTATATCCGCGCTTTCTGCAGACACAACATTTTCTTTGGGGGGCTCGTTGGGTAGGGGTACTCGGGAGGACATAAGGAAAATGCCTCCCATGCAGCCGGCTTACTGCATCTGGTTGGGGAAGATGAGGTGGAGCACCGTCTGGATACAGAAGGGCTCTGACGATCTCTTCCTGGAATTTAAGGAAGGATCCAGTCCGTCCTGAAGCTCTGTATAGCACATGAGCGTTCAGCAAAGCCAATTGAAATAAGTATACAGACACTTTTTTGTACTAGCGTCCGGCCTTACGGGCAACTAGGTACAGCGCCAACAACTGGTCGTTGAGGTCCACTCCTCCTATATTTTGGTTATATTCGTGGACACAGAGGGGTTTCTCCACAACACCAGTAGCCGTAGTAATTTGTACCGTCATGTCTGCATGAAGGGAGGTAAGAACGAAAACATTCTTATTGTCCCTCCACTTCATAGCGAGCAAATTATTACACCGCAAGCAGGCTCTCTCCCCCAGCCTAAGACAGGAATCTACAAGCCGCTGGGGAAAGCCCCGGCGATTAGATCGTACGGTGCCACATGCTCCAATTTGATGATCAAACAAGTGACTAAAAAGTGGCACGCTCGTGTAATAATTGTCCACATATAAATGGTACCCCTTTCTGAATAAGGGTGACACCAAGTCCCACACTATCTTGCCAGCACTTCCTATGTAGTCAGGGCAGTTTGTCGGCTCTACGTGACTATCTTTGCCCTCGTAAACCATAAATCTGCATGTATAGCCTGTGGCCCTGTCACAGAGCTTATACATCTTGACCCCGTATCTGACACGCTTGCTGGGAAGGTACTGTTTGAATGACAAGCGGCCAGAAAATTTAATCAGGGACTCATCAACGCAGACAACTTGATGGGGAGTAAACAAGTCTGCAAAACGCTGGTTGAAGTGGTTTACGAGGGGCCGAATTTTGTAGAGCCGATCGTATTCAGGGTCTCCACGAGGACGACAGAGTTCATTGTCATTGAAGTGCATTAACCGCAAAATCTGCTTGTATCGTGCCCTGGTCATGGAGGCAGAGAACAAGGGCATATGGTGAATTGGATCAGTGGATCAAAATGACCGCTACTCACTCTTTTTAGTTATGCCCATGTTGAGGGAAAGGCCCAGAAAGATCTTAAATTCGGAGACCGTAATTGGTCTCCAATCTCTGGCAAGGGAGGACTGGGGAATATTGACGGTGTGTTGACCAGCGTATAAATTGCTTTGGTCCACAATAGATCTATAGAGATCTTCGGTGAAAAACAGTGAATAAAAATCCAGTGGCGTAAAATCAACTGTTTCCACCTGAATTCCGGGTTGGCCAGTGAATGGGGGAAGTACGGGTGCTGCAGAAGTGGTGGGTTCCCAATTCGGATTGGCGAATGCAGCAGGAAGGGCACTATGGGCACGACGGGCCTGTGTTCGTCTTCTTGGTGGCAGCGGAACACTACTAGTGCTTGCCACCTCGCCAGCTTGAACTGCATTAATGGGACTCGCCACGTCACCACGTGATACTGCAGTGCTGGATGTACGACCAGGGTGTACTAGGCCGCTGGTGGTTGCCAGTTCACCAGAAGGAATAGCGGCGCTAGTACTGCTCTGCTCCATGCGAGGGACCTGCGGTTCTTGCACTTCAAGGACAGAAGTAGTTGTTCGGGGTCTGGTACGCCTGACCTTGGCAGGGACCACAACTCCGTCGTCAAAGCTATCTGTCATGGAGCCGATGTCGTCTACAGGATCGTATTCTGAGCCTGAATCTGACAGATGAGTGACTTCCTCTTCACTATCTGTCATGCTCAGAAACGTGTAGGCCTCTTCACTAGTGTACCTTCGATTTGCCATTTTGGGCTCTAAATTTAGGGGTACACTAGTGAGACTCAAAGGCAAAAAAAGCTCCTGTCAGCGACTGTATCAAAACGCTACCAAAAAACTGTTAGCGATCGCATCGATTAGGCCTGACTCTGCGAACGCTGCAGTTATGTGTGCTTAATGTTTTGTAAGTGTCAGTGATCGATCGATACTGCACTTGGGTGGGCTGGGCCAAGGGGCAAAACGCAGGTGCTAGCAGGTATCTGGGCTGATCCCGCTAACACTGCGTTTTTGGGGACCCTAAACTGCTGGGGATGCTAGTGTAGATCTGATCGGATCAGATATTGATCCGTTAAGATACTATAGCACTAGGGGAGGTGTATGCGTGCGTGGGTTTTAGCGGTACTGACGCTACCTCGGGCGATGCAGACCTTATCTGACCCTAAAAACTTAACTTATATCACCGCCGGTCGATCAGGGGATTAAATCTTTATAAGGTAATAAATGGCGGGTGCCCTAAAACTATAATAAACTAACTAACCAGCGTCACCCGTAACAATTATATGGTGATCACTGGTGAAAGGGTTAACTAGGGGGCAATCAGGGGGTTAAAACCTTTATTAGGTAGAATATAGGGGTCCCTGTCGCTATAAAACACTGACGGCGAACCTATATACTTTCCTCCCTAACTAGAGTCACCTGTGTCACTAATACAGCGATCAGAAAAATGATCGCTTAGTGACACTGGCGACAGGGGGTGATCACAGGGTTAAAACTTTATTAGGGGGGGTTAGGGGGGTACCCTAGACCTAAAGGGGGCTAACCCTAACTGCCTTACCACTTATAACTGTCACAAACTGACACCAATGCAATAATCAGAAAAAAAAACTGCTTTTGGTGTCAGTGTGACAGGGGGTACAGGGGGGTGATCAGGGGGTGACTGGGGGGTGATGGGGGGGTGAAAAGTGTGCCTGCATGTTCTACTGGAAGTGGTGTGTTGATGCAAATTTACTTGGATGTCTTCTCTCCTCGGCGCCGGAACGAAAAGACCGGCTCGAGGAGAGATGACATCACTTCCTCCGTTTCTGTTTACATTACAGAAGCCGAGGAAGGTTGTCATTCGCCAGGAGCGATCGCAAGGTGGGAGCCACGAATGAGTGGCCTCCCCCTCACCTTTGATCGCCCCTGACCTGAATCCGACCGCCGCAGGCACAGGAGAAGTACAGCCAAACAAGCTTTGACTGTACTCCCTTAACTTGAAGTGTGCCTGCACATTTTACCAAGTGGAATTCAGCTTTAAAATGACCCTGTAGCCCTCTGGCAAATTTTAGAGTGTGATAACATTAAGGCAGAGAAGACCATACCTTATTGGCAAGTGACCAGAGAAATATTTGCTCTCTTCATGAGCTATAGCTGCCACTGCCACTATGCAACACTTACCAAGTTTAATTTTGTAAATGAAAAGAAAATGTAAATTTCCTTTATTTCAACTTCCCTAGTTGTTAGAAATGACTTGCTCTGCATCATTTTCAGGACCGTACAGTCCTGCAGCTGTTGATATTTTACCTGTGTGCTTTTAGGGCCCCGTCATCTTTAAAAGGAAGTGGAGGTTCATATTAGCGGAACACATACAGTGGCTTGAAAAAGTATTCATATCCCTTGAAATTTTCCACTTTTTGTCACGTTACAAACAAAAACGTAAATGTATTTTATTGGGATTTTATATGATAGACCAACACAAAGTGGCACATAATTGTGAAGTGGATGGAAAATTTTTACACATAAATATCTGAAAAGTGTGGCGTGCATTTGTATTCAGCCCCCTTTACTCTGATGGCCCTAAATAAAATCGAACCAGTGTAACCAATTGCCTTCAGAAGTCACCCAATTAGAAAAATAGAGCCCACTTCTGTGTAATTTAATCTCTGTATAAATACAGCTGTTGTTAAAAGAAAGCCATAAGATGTCTTGTTTGCAGTTTGCCATATGGGGGACACAGCAAACATTGAAGAAGGTGCTCTGGTCAGATGAGACCAAAATTGAACTTTGTGGCCTAAAAGCAAAACACTATGTGTGGTGGAAAACTAACACTGCACATCACCCTAAACACACCATCCCCACCGTGAAACATGATGGTGGCAGCATCATGTTGCGGAAATGCTTTTCTTCGACAGGGTAGCTAGCCAAAGTTCATGGGAAGATGGATGGAGCAAAATACAGGGCAATCCTGGAAGAAAACCTGTTAGAGTCTGCAAAAGACTTGATACTGGGGCAAAGGTTCACATTCCAGCATGACAATGACCGTAAAAATACAGTTAGTTATAATAGAATGGTTTAGATCAAAGCATATTCATGTGTTAGAATTGCCCAGTCAAAATCCAAACCTAAATCCAATTGAGAATCTGTGGCAAGACTTGAAAATTGCTGTTCACAGATGCTCTCCATCCAATCTGACAGAGCTTGAGCTATTTTGCAAAGAAGAATGGGCAAAAATTTCACTCTCTAAATGTGCAAAGCTGGCAGAGACATACCCAAAAAGACTTGCAGCTGTACTTGCAGCGAAAGGTGATTCTACCCCTGACTCAGAGGGGTTGAATACAAATGCACGCCATACACATACCCGCGACCGCGATCTCCTCACGGAGAGGACGAACGGGGAGATGCTGATGTAAACAGCATCTCCCTGTTCTGCCTAGTAACAAGTGTCACTGATCACAGCTCCCTGTCATCGGGAGCTGTGATCAGAGTAATGACACACACAGCCCATCCCCCTACAGTTAGTAATCACTCCCCTACGACACACTTAACCCCTCCCCGCCCCCTAGTGGTTAACCCCTTCACTGCCAGTGTCATTTACACAGTAATTGGTGCATTTTTAATCGCACTGATCGCTGTATGAATGACAATGGTCCCAAAAATGTGTCAAAAATGTCGGACATGTCCGCCATAACGTCGCAGTCACAATAAAAATCGCTGATCGCCACCATTACTAGTAAAAAAAAAATAATTAATAAAAATGCCATAAAACTATCCCCTATTTAGTAAACGCTATAACTTTTGCGCAAACCAATCAATAAACGCTTATTGCGACTTTTTTTTACCAAAAATATGTAGAAGAATACGATAGGCCTAAACTGAGGAAAAAAAAAATTATATATTTTTGGGGATATTTATTATAGCAAAATGTAAAAAATAATGCGTTTTTTTCAAACATGTAGCTCTTATTTTGTTTATAGCGCAAAAAATTTAAATTGCAGAGGCGATCAAATACCACCAAAAGAGAGCTCTATTTGTGGGAAAAAAAAGGATATCAATTTTGTTTGGGAGCCACGTCGCACGACCGCGCAATTGTCAGTTAAAGCGACGCAGTGCCGAATCGCAAAAAACGCTCTGGTCAGGAAGGGGGTAAAATCTTCCGGGGCTGAAGCGGTTAAGATGTCAGCATACCAAGACTTTTTTCGTACAAATTCATGCTCCCAACTTTGTGGGAACAGTTTGGAGATGGCCCCTACCTGTTCCAACATGACTGCGCATATATATATATATATATATATATATATATATATATATATATATATATATATATATACACACACACACACACACACACACACACACACACACACACACACACACACACACACACAGTGCTCAGCATAAATGAGTACACCCCCTGTGAAAAGATTTTAATCAATATCTCAGTGGACACAAGAACAATTTCCAAAATTTTTACAAAACTGAGATTTTAAGAACATTTGTTTAGCTCATTACATGAAAGTAAGGTTAATAATATAACCTAGATAACAAAATCTTCAGTTTTATTCAAATTAGTTGATGCAAAAATGAATACAGTCCACAACAAAAACTACTAATGTACATTAGTATTTTGTATGACCTCCATGATTTGTAAGGACAGCCCCAAGTCTTCTAGGCATGGAATGAACAAGTTGGCTCAACTTGACTTTTCAGAATTCCCCATAGGTGTTTGGGTTCAGATCAGGAGACATACTTGGCCCACAAAATCACTTTCACCCTGTTCTTTTTCAGAAATGCAAGAGTGGCCTTAGATGTGTTTTTTTGGATCATTGTCATTTTGGAAAAGTGTATGATGACCAAGGGCACAGAGTGATGGTAGCACCTTCTCTTTCAATATAGAGCAGTACATGATCAATGGAATGCAGCTCCCCGACACCGGCAACACTGTAAACACCATGCATTTTTCTTTTGTACTACTAACCTTTGCGACACCATACAATGTTGAAGCCATCAGTTACAAAAACATTTATCTTGGTCTCATCACTCCAGAGTACAGAGTCCATGTAGTCGTCTTCTTTGTCAGCTTGGGCCCTGGCAAATCCTATACTTTTTTTTTCTAAGGCTTTTTTGTGTATGGGCTTTGAGAGGCTTCATTCATGGACGACACCCATGCATGCCAGTCCTCTGCAGTGTAGGCCATATTGTGTCACGGGAAACAATCACCCCAGTTTGGCTTTCTACTTTTTTAGCTAACTGTAATGAACGTGCATCGCAATTTTCTTCAACCCTTCTCATCAGAAGATGCTTCTGTCGAAGTGTTGACTTCCGTGGACAGCCTGGATGTGTCTGCGAGATGGTTGCAGTTCCATCTTTGCATAATTTTTGTATTGCTTTTGCTACAGTATTTTGACTGATGAGTAAAGCTTTGCTGATCTTCTTGTAGCCTTCACCTTTCTTGTGTAAATAAATTATTTTCTTTCACAGGTTTTGTGACATTCTCTTCCATGTCGTGCCTTGCTGACTGTGAAAGGGTTTTCTTTAAGTAACCCCTTTTTATAATCAACTGTCTACTGGACACCTGTTTAATGAATAATTAGGCTCACCTGTAGCCGAATTCTTGTTAATTAGGATTTTGTTGTCTAAAATGTAGCTTTGCTTCTAAGACTTTCATCATGGTGTATTCATTTTTGCAACATGGTCTTGAATGAATTGGTTAGGAAAAAATACTTGTTTTTTGTGTGCAAATTAACAAATCTTGGTTGCAATCCGTGGCCCACATTTGTGGAAGTATTTTGTAGTATAGTGTCCCATTAAAAAAAGTTGATTTTGAAAGGAAGGTAAAGGTTTTCTGACAAATCTGTTGGAGTGTACTCATTTATGCTGAGCACTGTGTGTGTGTGTATACCTTTTGTATTGAACTGTACTGTAATTGTGTTGTCCCCCTATACATTGTATGCGTAAACTGTTGGCGCTATATAAATCGTGAATAATAATAATAATGTCGTGTGTGTGTGTGTGTGTATATATATATATATATATATATATATATATATATATATATATATATATATATATATATATATATATATATATATATATATATATACAGTGGCTTGCAAAAGTATTCGGCCCCCTTGAACTTTTCAACCTTTTGCCACATTTCAGGCTTCAGACATAAAGATATAAAATTTTTATTTTTGTGAAGAATCACCAACAAGTGGGACACAATTGTGAAGTGGAACGAAATCTATTGGATATTTTAAACTTTTTTAGCAATTAAAAAACTGAAAAGTGATGCGTGCAAAATTATTCGGCCCCTTTACTTTCAGTGCAGAAAACTCGCTCCAGAAGTTCATCAAGGATCTCTGAATGATCCAACGTTGTCCTAAATGATTGATGGTGATAAATAGAATCCACCTGTGTGTAATCAAGTCTCTGTATAAATGCACCTGCTCTGTGATAGTCTCAGGGTTCTGTTGAAAGCGCAGAGAGCATCATGAAGACCAAGGAACACACCAGGCAGGTCCGTAATACTGTTGTGGAGAATTTTAAAGCCGGATTTGGATACAAAAAGATTTCCCAAGCTTTAAACATCCCAAGGAGCACTGTGCAAGCGATCATTTTGAAATGGAAGGAGTATCAGACCACTGCAAATCTACCAAGACCTGGCTGTCCCTCTAAACTTTCAGCTCAGACAAGGAGAAGACTGATCAGAGATGCAGGCAAGAGGCCCATGATCACTCTGGATGAACTGCAGAGAACTACAGCTGAGGTGGGAGAGTCTGTCCATAGGACAACAATCAGTCGTACACTGCACAAATCTGGCCTTTATGGAAGAGTGGCAAGAAGAAAGCCATTTCTCAAAAATATCCATAAAAAGTCTTGTCTAAAGTTTTCCACAAGCCACCTGGGAGACACACCAAACATGTGGAAGAAGGTGCTCTGGTCCGATGAAACCAAAATCGAACTTTTTGGCCACAATGCAAAACGATATGTTTGGCGTAAAAGCAACACAGCTCATCACACTCAACACACCATCCCCACTGTCAAACATGGTGGTGGCAGCATCATGGTTTGGGGCTGCTTTTCTTCAGCAGGGACAGGGAAGATGGTTAAAATTGAGGGGAAGATGGATGCAGCCAAATACAGGACCATTCTGGATGAAAACCTGTTGGAGTCTGCAAAAGACCTGAAACTGGGACGGAGATTTATCTTCCAACAAGACAATGATCCCAAACATACAGCAAAATCTACAAAGGAATGGTTCACAAATAAACGTATCCAGGTGTTAGAATGGCCAAGTCAAAGTCCAGACCTGAATCCAATCGAGAATCTGTGGAAAGAGCTGAAAACTGCTGTTCACAAACGCTCTCCATCCAACCTCACTGAGCTCGAGCTGTTTTGCAAGGAAGAATGGGCAAGAATTTCAGTCTCTCGATGTGCAAAACTGAGAGACATACCCCAAGCAACTTGCAGCTGTAATCGCAGCAAAAGGTGGCTCTACAAAGTATTAACGCAAGGGGGCCGAATAATTTTGCACGCCCCACTTTTATTTTTTTTTATTAGTTAAAAAAGTTTCAAAAATCCAAAAGATTTCGTTCCACTTCACAATTGTGTCCCACTTGTTGGTGATTCTTCACAAAAAATAAAAATTTTATATCTTTATGTTGGAAGCCTGAAATGTGGCAAAAGGTTGAAAAGTTCAAGGGGGGCGAATACTTTCGCAAGCCACTGTATATATTATATATATATATATATATATATATATATATATATATATATATATATATTTTCCAAAAGAGAGAAAAGAGAGAGCGCTACTCACGGGTCTTAAATGAATGCACAGTTAAGATTTTGCACTGAAGAGCTTGCACTAATGGAAGTTCAGTCTTAAATCTTTATATGACCATGTTAAAATACTGGCTAACACGTTTCGGCACAAGCTTTGTTCACAGCAAAAAAGTGAAAAAACACAACATATATATAATATATATATAATATACACAATAAAAAGTACCTCTTTTAATAAAACTCTTTTTAGGGGAAGAGAGCAACATCATATCTAAAATCCATACCAGATGGAATCCTGGTATGAAGGTTAAAAATTCACCAAACCTCTCGCTCGAGAAGCTTGCAATGTGTCACCACCTTGAGGTGGATTCTTAAACTTTTCTAGACCATAAAAAGTAAACAATAACATATTGCCTGACTGGTGATGTCTAAAATGTTTGGACACATTAGATAAACCTTTTTCTGAAGCATAGGATGCACCATGGTAATGCTTGCTTATCCTAGTCCTTAATGGTCTCATAGTACATCTCACATATTGTAATCGACTAGAGGTACATTCCACTATATAAACTACACTGTTGGTCCCACAAATAATGTAGTCCCGCATTGTGACGCTTTTACCAGTAGAGCAAGATCACACTACACCAGTTTTTTTGGAGTGCTTACCGCAAAACCGACAGGTGTTAACACCACATGTATAGGATCCTGTGGTATGTAGCCGTGTCCTCTTGTGGCTCCCTGACTGGAAAAAAACTGGGAGAAAGAATGTCCCCTAAAGTGCTAGCACGCTGGCTTGAAAACCTACAGCCTGCTTCAATAATAAGCGTCAGGTTTTTGTCTGTGGACAAAATAGGAAGATGATTGAGTATGATATCTCTAACCAGATTAAATTCACACAAATACATTGTGACAAAAGTAATGGGGTTAACTCCTTCCACTCTGGGTAAATATGACCTTGGTGGTGTGGATGTGTCATTGCCATCATCCCATGTGAATCTATAGAAAAATATATAATACCTCTAGCGGGATTTTTAAGGCAATGAATACAAAAAAAATATTTATAAAATCAATTTATTTAATATTATTCAGCATTAAAAGTGTATGGATTTTTTCAAATTTTTCACAAATAATCATGTAGATCAGTGGACATAGAACAAAGAATAAAATAATTTCCAAAGCATGTAGTAATTCTGCAAATACATCCAATACAAAATTACATATGGAAAATAACTTGAGGAAGAATGTGATGTATCACACTACCCCGTGCGGTCACCCTAGATGGCCACCCTGGTTTGAGGTAGTGGAATTCCAACGCGTTTCAACGTTTAAATCTTAAAAGATACAAGTCTTCTTCAGGGAAATTACATCACAGTCTAGAAAATCAGAAAAACAATACTATTATGAACTGTACATGTATATACCAAACATATCCCCTGCAATGGTTGTATTCTCATGTGACTTACGCTCTCCCAGGACAACCCAGTAGGGGGCTACACGCCAGAGGCCAGAAACATCCCACATCAGAAAAGCCTGGACTGTCCTAATACTCTACAAGGCGGCTGGATATAATAGATGATCCAAAAGTTTGACGTCCTTAGCCTCAAATAAAAATTGATGGCTATCTGTGATGGGGCAAAGCAATAAGAATCAGTAATATGTGTGGTCAAACCCTACAACAAATCTCATATGCAGAGAGGTGTCCCCTTAGTCCTATGTATGGGACACCCATGCCTCCCATGGAGTGGGGAGTCCCAAATATGCAGAGAAGAGCGCACTTACTTCTAAGTGGATAGCTGGTCACTGACTGATAAGCCGGGGGGAAGTTTCCGTGATGCCGGAGGTTTGGAGCCTGCCCCATGTGCCTGGATGAGTGTCCAGGGAAGAATTGCGCCATTTGCCGTCTTTGGCGTCCTATATGTGGTGTGGGCCGGTGGATGGGCGGAGACCAGACGCCGCGCTGGCCAATGGCGCGGCTTGTGGAGGTCGTTGCTGTCAGGAGCATTCAGCGTGAGGACGCCGAATGCTACCTAGGCAACCAACTCCGCTGAACAGGTCTGCGCATGCGCGACGTATCAGCGCGCCTTTACGTAAGGCTGGGAGGATCAAGGATGATGCTGTGAGCACCAGCGGCCATCTTGGAGACGGGCTGTGCCCACACTGGAACAAAATATCGCCGCAAATAGGGGCTCGGAAGTAGAGCTGCATCAAAAAGTGGATGCAGCCAATCCAAAGGATCCCCTAGTGATACCCCAGTAGCATGTCCCCCCCATGGTTTGAAGGACCGGGGGGGAGAGAGCCAGTGGGGGAGGAAAGGGGAAAAAGGAAAAATTAACGGTAGTAAAAACATTAATGATGATAATAATACAGGTGATGATAATAGGGTCACTCAGAGGCTTTAGGATAAAAACCGCAAAAGTTCCCCCCCCAAAAAAAAAAGTATTTTTCTGGAGAGGGAAGAGAGGACTGATAACCACCGACACAGGGATTCCCGCCTGGCAAGTATGCAAGGCAGGGCAGAAAGGCCCCATAGCTAACTAGAGCAGTGGGGCCCCCCTGTGTCGGGTAGGTATAGGACTACCCGAGTGTATCTGAGAGGTGGGTGATGGGTCCTAGGCCTCCGCATATCTAGCTCCCCCCGAGTAGTGCCCATGGGAGCGACTCATCACAGGAGATAAACCAAAATTTATTACAGTGATATTAGATGGAAATCACGGTGGAGCAGCAAAATCGAATATACAAACATAATAGAAATTATATAAACAATACATAAATAGAAAAGTCATTCAACTGGGTGGGGGTTGTGATGTGTACAGGCCCCAACCCAGCTGTAGTGAATTCGTCAAACTTAGTGAGCTATACACCAGCTCTGTATAGCTCACTAAGTTTGACGAATTCACTACAGCTGGGTTGGGGCCTGTACACATCACAACCCCCACCCAGTTGAATGACTTTTCTATTTATGTATTGTTTATATAATTTCTATTATGTTTGTATATTCGATTTTGCTGCTCCACCGTGATTTCCATCTAATATCACTGTAATAAATTTTGGTTTATCTCCTGTGATGAGTCGCTCCCATGGGCACTACTCGGGGGGAGCTAGATATGCGGAGGCCTAGGACCCATCACCCACCTCTCAGATACACTCGGGTAGTCCTATACCTACCCGACACAGGGGGGCCCCACTGCTCTAGTTAGCTATGGGGCCTTTCTGCCCTGCCTTGCATACTTGCCAGGCGGGAATCCCTGTGTCGGTGGTTATCAGTCCTCTCTTCCCTCTCCAGAAAAATACTTTTTTTTTGGGGGGGGGGACTTTTGTGGTTTTTATCCTAAAGCCTCTGAGTGACCCTATTATCATCACCTGTATTATTATCATCATTAATGTTTTTACTACCGTTAATTTTTCCTTTTTCCCCTTTCCTCCCCCACTGGCTCTCTCCCCCCCGGTCCTTCAAACCATGGGGGGGACATGCTACTGGGGTATCACTAGGGGATCCTTTGGATTGTCTGCATCCACTTTTTGATGCAGCTCTACTTCCGAGCCCCTATTTGCGGCGATATTTTGTTCCAGTGTGGGCACAGCCCGTCTCCAAGATGGCCGCTGGTGCTCACAGCATCATCCTTGATCCTCCCAGCCTTACGTAAAGGCGCGCTGATACGTCGCGCATGTGCAGACCTGTTCAGCGGAGTTGGTTGCCTAGGTAGCATTCGGCGTCCTCACGCTGAATGCTCCTGACAGCAACGACCTCCACAAGCCGCGCCATTGGCCAGCGCGGCGTCTGGTCTCCGCCCATCCACCGGCCCACACCACATATAGGACGCCAAAGACGGCAAATGGCGCAATTCTTCCCTGGACACTCATCCAGGCACATGGGGCAGGCTCCAAACCTCCGGCATCACGGAAACTTCCCCCCGGCTTATCAGTCAGTGACCAGCTATCCACTTAGAAGTAAGTGCGCTCTTCTCTGCATATTTGGGACTCCCCACTCCATGGGAGGCATGGGTGTCCCATACATAGGACTAAGGGGATACCTCTCTGCATATGAGATTTGTTGTAGGGTTTGACCACACATATTACTGATTCTTATTGCTTTGCCCCATCACAGATAGCCATCAATTTTTATTTGAGGCTAAGGACGTCGAACTTTTGGATCATCTATTATATCCAGCCGCCTTGTAGAGTATTAGGACAGTCCAGGCTTTTCTGATGTGGGATGTTTCTGGCCTCTGGCGTGTAGCCCCCTACTGGGTTGTCCTGGGAGAGCGTAAGTCACATGAGAATACAACCATTGCAGGGGATATGTTTGGTATATACATGTACAGTTCATAATAGTATTGTTTTTCTGATTTTCTAGACTGTGATGTAATTTCCCTGAAGAAGACTTGTATCTTTTAAGATTTAAACGTTGAAACGCGTTGGAATTCCACTACCTCACACCAGGGTGGCCATCTAGGGTGACCGCACGGGGTAGTGTGATACATCACATTCTTCCTCAAGTTATTTTCCATATGTAATTTTGTATTGGATGTATTTGCAGAATTACTACATGCTTTGGAAATTATTTTATTCTTTGTTCTATGTCCACTGATCTACATGATTATTTGTGAAAAATTTGAAAAAATCCATACACTTTTAATGCTGAATAATATTAAATAAATTGATTTTATAAATATTTTTTTTGTATTCATTGCCTTAAAAATCCCGCTAGAGGTATTATATATTTTTCTATAAACTCCTTCCACTCTGATCTTCTTTTGTCATGAGTGTTACAGGAGAGTGGCTCTATCCCTGTTCTTGGCTACAATTATGGCTCTATCAATCTTTCTGTCTGTATTTGCGTGCCTGCAATCTGGAGGACACCACATTGCACTCCTCAGAGAAACTACTGTAGAGCAATTCCACAATTCAGAATTGTCTCTCCTCTCTAAGGCCCCATTCACACCTGAGCGTTTTGTAGCTTGCAGCCTGATGCTACAAAACACTGGAGGGGGAAAAAAAAAATCAATGATTCTCTATAGAAATGGTTCGTATCTCCACTCCAAAATGCCAAGTTCTGGCATTTTTTTTTTAGGCAGATTACAGGCATTTTTCTGCTTTTTTACATTGGTGACCTTTTGACCTGTACAAATTTCTGGCAAAAATTGCGGCAAAATCTTAGTAAAATCACGCAACTTTCTTCCTGAAAACACTACGCTCAGGTGTAAATGGGGCCTTGTGGTCTCTTTCTTCCCTATGTTACATTTTGACATCTTTAGAACTTTGCTCAATGTTAATCACTTTGTCTGCAACATAGTATTAAGGAAACATTTTTATGTTGAACCTGAGCCCACTGTTTCTCCGCCTGTGGCTCCCCAGAGTAATGTGTCTGTTTTAACTACCCCAGGCTCGTAAGATATTTTGGTAAATTTGTGAATTCATTTTTTCCTCACTAGCAAGTGGTCCAGGCCCTGAAGCTGCAAAGCAAACACAAATCATAATCCCTCCACCGTACTTTACCATTGGGATGTTGTTTTGATGGCGGTAAGCTTTGCCTTTTTTACTCTGTGCGTAGTGTTGAGTATTCTTCCTGAACAATTCACCATTTGTTTTCTTTTTTTGTGAGCTGTGCCTTTCTCTATGGTGTTCTGCCATGGACACCCTACCCTGCCTGTTCAAAGACTTACATATGGTAGACTCATGAACAGGGATGTTTGCCAGTTCCAGTGATGTCTTCAAGCCTTTTAGCTGGTTCTCCTTTACCTCAGTGAGGATTATGCTTTGTGCCTTGGGAGTCATCACAGTACTAAACTGTCTCCATTCATAGACAGTTTGTCTAACTATCAACTGATGAATGCATAAATGCTTGGACATTGCTTTACGTCCCTTTTCAGCCTTTTGCAGATCAACTACTCTTGATTGTATATCTTCAGAGAACTTCTGTTTACTAGGCATGGTTCACATCAGCTGATTCTTCTTATGAACAGCAATCTTAGAATGTTTGAGTATCTTTTATCAATCAAAATGGCACCTCCAAACCCATTTCATTAATTGGACGCCAGGTGTGCAAACTACTGACACCTTAGCTTTTGTTGAAGTAATTAGGCTATGAGTTCACTTTTTCCTTCACCATTGTCAATGTTTAACAGGTGTTGTCAGTTAACTCCAAGAGAATCACATACTTTTCATTGCCACTGTGTGTGTGTGTGTATATGTGTATATTAGGGCTGCGCATCTTCACTGGCCTCACGATTCGATTCGATTACGATTATCAAGTCAACGATTCGATTCGATTCGATTCCGCGATGCATCACGATGCATCACGATTACAGCACAAGTCCGCAGGTGCTCATGGTTTTCATCAAAAAAAATTAAAGTAGTCAGGAGAACTCCATTTTTTTTATTCTATCTGTTCTTAAGAAAAAAAAGAGACAGCAGAGGAGCTCCAGGCTCTCTTCCAAAATACTAAAGGAGATGGTCAGAGCCTGCGGACATGCTACAGGAGATGATCAGAGACTGCAGACAGACATGCTACAGGAGATGATCAGAGACTGCAGACAGACATGCTACAGGAGATGATCAGAGACTGCGGACATGCTACAGGAGATGATCAGAGACTGCGGACATGCTACAGGAGATGATCAGAGACTGCGGACATGCTACAGGAGATGATCAGAGACTGCGGACATGCTACAGGAGATGATCAGAGACTGCGGACATGCTACAGGAGATGATCAGAGACTGCGGACATGCTACAGGAGATGATCAGAGACTGCGGACATGCTACAGGAGATGATCAGAGACTGCGGACATGCTACAGGAGATGATCAGAGACTGCGGACATGCTACAGGAGATGATCAGAGACTGCGGACATGCTACAGGAGATGATCAGAGACTGCGGACATGCTACAGGAGATGATCAGAGACTGCGGACATGCTACAGGAGATGGTCACAGACTGCGGACATGCTACAGGAGATGGTCACAGACTGCGGACATGCTACAGGAGATGGTCACAGACTGCGGACATGCTACAGGAGATGGTCACAGACTGCGGACATGGCACAGGAGATGGTCACAGACTGAAGACATGGCACAGGAGATGGTCAGACACTGCGGACATGGCACAGGAGATGATCAGACACTGGGGACATGGCACAGGAGATGATCAGACACTGGGGACATGGCACAGGAGATGATCAGACACTGGGACATGGCACAGGAGATGATCAGACACTGGGGACATGGCACAGGAGATGATCAGACACTGGGGACATGGCACAGGAGATGATCAGACACTGGGGACATGGCACAGGAGATGATCAGACACTGCGGACATGGCACAGGAGATGATCAGACACTGCGGACATGGCACAGGAGATGATCAGACACTGCGGACATGGCACAGGAGATGGTCAGTCACTGCGGACATGGCACAGGAGATGATCAGACACTGCGGACATGGCACAGGAGATGGTTTAGACACTGGGACAGGGCACAGGAGATGGTCAGACACTGCGGACATGGCACAGGAGATGGTTTAGACACTGGGACATGGCACAGGAGATGGTCAGACACTGCGGACATGGCACAGGAGATGGTTTAGACACTGGGACATGGCACAGGAGATGGTCAGACACTGCGGACATGGCACAGGAGATGATCAGACACTGGGACATGGCACAGGAGATGGTCAGACACTGCGCACATGGCACAGGAGATGGTCAGACACTGCGGACATGGCACAGGAGATGGTCAGACACTGCGCACATGGCACAGGAGATGGTCAGACACTATGGACATGGCACAGGAGATGATCAGACACTGCGAACATGGCACAGGAGATGGTCAGACACTGCGGACATGGCACAGGAGATGATCAGACACTGCGAACATGGCACAGGAGATGGTCAGACACTGGGGACATGGCACAGGAGATGATCAGACACTGGGGACATGGCACAGGAGATGATTAGACACTGGGACATGGCACAGGAGATGATTAGACACTGGGACATGGCACAGGAGATGATTAGACACTGGGACATGGCACAGGAGATGATTAGACACTGGGACATGGCACAGGAGATGATCAGACACTGGGACATGGCACAGGAGATGGTCAGACACTGGGGACATGGCACAGGAGATGATTAGACACTGGGACATGGCACAGGAGATGATTAGACACTGGGACATGGCACAGGAGATGATTAGACACTGGGACATGGCACAGGAGATGGTCAGACACTGGGGACATGGCACAGGAGATGATTAGACACTGGGACATGGCACAGGAGATGGTCAGACACTGGGGACATGGCACAGGAGATGATTAGACACTGGGACATGGCACAGGAGATGGTCACAGACTGCGGACAATAATGCAGAGTTGTGGTGTGATGAAGGCGCCCCCCCCCTCCCCCTCTGTACTTACATGCTGCTCTGCCAGTGGCAGCCTGTAATGAGCAGGGCGATCTGCCTGCTCACCATCTCCCCCCGATCTCAATTCGTGCGGCCGGTGTTCCGCCGGTTGTCACATCTCAGGTCAGTGAATTCTCCTGGTAGAGCGCTCCGTGCATAAAGTTGTTATTAGTGTGTGTATATTCCGGTCATGTGACTCTCAGCCGCGCCTCCCTCCTCTCACGTCTCTCCTGATGTCAGCCCCGCCCGCCTCTCTTCTGACCTGTTAGCTCCAGTCAGTGGGCGGAGCTGACACCAGGAGAGACTGAGAAGAGGGAGGCGCAGCTGAGAATCACATGACCGGAATATACACACACTAAAAACAACTTTATGCACGGAGCGCTCTACCGGGAGGGGGCGGGGCCAGACATCGATTTTTAGGGTCGCATGCATCGATGCCGCATCGGGGACACCCGAATCGCGATGCATCGATGCTGCGATTAATTTCAGCAGCCCTAGTGTATATATATATATATATATATATATATATATATATATACAGTCATACTCAAAAGTTTGCATACCCTGGCAGAAATTGTCAAATGTTGTCATTAATATTGAAAATATGACTGATCATGCCAAATTTCTTACCTGTGTGTTTTTCTTTGTATCCTGAGCTATCCTTCCACTAGTTCTGGCTGCAATCTTTCTTGATCTACCTGACCTTGGCTTGGTATAAAGAGCAACTAATTTTCCACTTCTTAATACGTTATTAACCACTTCAGCCCCGGAAGGATTTACCCCCTTCCTGACCAGAGCACTTTTTACAATTCGGCACTGCGTCGCTTTAACTGCTAATTGCGCGGTCATGCAATGCTCTACCCAAACGAAATTTGCGTCCTTTTCTTCCCACAAATAGAGCTTTCTTTTGATGGTATTTGATCACCTCTGCCGTTTTTATTTTTTGCGCTATAAACGGAAAAAGACTGAAAATTTTGAAAAAAAATGATATTTTCTACTTTTTGTTATAAAAAAAATCCAATAAACTAAATTTTAGTCATACATTTAGGCCAAAATGTATTCGGCCACATGTCTTTGGTAAAAAAAATGTCAATAAGCGTATATTTATTGGTTTGCGCAAAAGTTATAGCGTCTACAAACTAGGGTACATTTTCTGGAATTTACACAGCTTTTAGTTTATGACTGCCTATGTCATTTCTTGAGGTGCTAAAATGGCAGGGCAGTACAAACCCCCCCCAAATGACCCCATTTTGGAAAGTAGACACCCCAAGGAAATTGCTGAGAGGCATGTTGAACACATTGAATATTTTTTTTTTTTGTCCCAAGTGATTGAATAATGACAAAAAAAAAAAAAAATTTACAAAAAGTTGTCACTAAATGATATATTGCTCACACAGGCCATGGGCATATGTGGAATTGCACCCCAAAATACATTCAGCTGCTTCTCCTGAGTACGGGGATACCACATGTGTGGCACTTTTTGGGAGCCTAGCCGCGTACGGGGCCCCGAAAACCCAGCACCACCTTCAGGATTTCTAAGGGCATACATTTTTGATTTTACTCCACTACCTATCACAGTTTTGAAGGCCATAAAATGCCAAGATGGCACAAACTCCCCCCAAATGACCCCATTTTGGAAAGTAGACACCCCAAGCTATTTGCTGAGAGGCATGGTGAGTATTTTGCAGCTCTCATTTGTTTTTGAAAATGAAGAAAGACCAGAAAAATTTTTTTTTTTTTCTTTTTTCAATTTTCAAAACTTTGTGACAAAAAGTGAGGTCTGCAAAATACTCACTATACCTCTCAGCAAATAGCTTGGGGTGTCTACTTTCCAAAATGGGGTAATTTGGGGGGGGGTTTGTGCCACCTGGGCATTCCATGGCCTCCGAAACTGTGATAGGCAGTGAAGAGTGAAATCAAAAATTTACGGCCTTAGAAAGCCTGAAGGCGGTGCTTGGTTTTCGGGGTCCCGTGCGCGGCTAGGCTCCCAAAAAGTCCCACACATGTGGTATCCCCGTACTCAGGAGAAGCAGCAGAATTTATTTTGGGGTGTAATTTCACATATTCCCATGGCATGTTTGAGCAATATAACATTTAGTGACAACTTTGTGCAAAAAAAAAAAAAAAAAATTTGTCTCTTTCCCGCTACTTGTGTCACAATATAAAATATTCCATGGACTCGACATGCCTCTCAGCAAATAGCTTGGGGTGTCTACTTTCCAAAATGGGGTCATTTGGGGGGGGGTTTGAACTGTCCTGGCATTTTATGCACAACATTTAGAAGCTTATGTCACACATCACCCACTCTTCTAACCACTTGAAGACAAAGCCCTTTCTGACACTTTTTGATTACATGAAAAAATAATTTTTTTTTGCAAGAAAATTACTTTGAACCCCCAAACATTATATATTATTTTAAAGCAAATGCCCTACAGATTAAAATGGTGGGTGTTTCATTTTTTTTTTTTTCACACAGTATTTGCGCAGCGATTTTCAAACGCATTTTTTTGGGAAAAAACACACTTTTTTAAATTTTAATGCACTAAAACACACTATATTGCCCAAATGTTTGAAATAAAAAAGATGATCTTAGGCCGAGTACATGGATACCAAACATGACATGCTTTAAAATTGCGCACAAATGTGCAGTGGCAACAAAATTAATAAATTTTTAAAAGCCTTTAAAAGCCTTTACAGGTTACCACTTTAGATTTACAGAGGAGGTCTACTGCTAAAATTACTGCCCTCGATCTGACTTTCGCGGTGATACCTCACATGCATGGTGCAATTGCTGTTTACATTTGACGCCAGACCGCCGCTTGCGTTCGCCTTAGCGCGAGAGCAGGGGGGACAGGGGTGCTTTTTATTTATTTATTTTTTTTCTTTATTATTTTTTTGCTTTTTTATCTTATTTTTAAACTGTTCCTTTCATTTTTTTTTTTTTTTGTTAATCATTTTTATTGTTATCTCAGGGAATGTAAATATCCCCTATGATAGCAATAGGTAGTGACAGGTACTCTTTTTTGAAAAAATTGGGGTCTATTAGACCCTAGATCTCTCCTCTGCCCTCAAAGCATCTGACCACACCAAGATCGGTGTGATAAAATGCTCCCCCAATTTCCCAATGGCGCTATTTACATCCGGCGAAATCGAAGTCATAAAATGCTCGTAGCTTCCGGTTTCTTAGGCCATAGAGATGTTTGGAGCCACTCTGGTCTCTGATCAGCTCTATGGTCAGCTGGCTGAATCACCGGCTGCATTCTCAGGTTCCCTGTTGAGACAGGAGAGCCAGAGAAAAACACGGAAGACGGTGGGGGGGGCATTCCCTCCCACTGCTTGTAAAAGCAGTCTAGAGGCTAATTAGCCGCTAGGATTGCTTTTACATGAAAGCCGACCGCTGGCTAAAAAGAATGATACCAAGATGATACCTAAACCTGCAGGCATCATTCTGGTATAACCACTCAAAGTCGTGAATGGCGTACCTGAAGACAAAAAAATGGTTAACAATAAAGCACAGTAAACGGTAAAGTATAAAAAATTGCATACCTGAAAAGCAAACATGATAAAACATAATAACAATAAAACATTGCAGAATAGAATACAGTAAAAAGAGCAGAACAATAGAGAGAGAGAATAGAGAGAGAGAACAATAAAACGACAACTATTTTTTTTTATTTTTGTTTGTGTTTTTTTTTTTTTTACACTTTTTTTTTTGTAACTGTAACTTTTATAACTGTAACCGGTTCCAGGTTCGGGTCTCTCAAAATGCGATGGCATCTTGGGAGACCCTGTGAAAGTGTGCCTAGTCTGTGCAATGCTGTACCCTACGCTAATACTCAACTAGTGAATGGTAGCGTTCAAAACATTCACCAATGCAAAGACCAGGATTGTCAGGACAGGAGGGACAATAATAGTGAGTGTCACGCCTATATCCGCGCTTGCTGCAGACACAACATCTTTTTTGGGGGGGTTCGTTGGGTAGGGGTACTTGGGAGGATATATAAATGCCTCTCATGCAGCCGACTGCATTTGGTTGGGGATGTGAATGGGGGAAGTACGGGCGCTGCAGAAGTGGTGGGTTCCCAATTAGGATTGGCGAATGCAGCAGGAAGGGCACTATGGGCACGACGGGCCTGTGTTTGTCTTTTTGGTGGCAGCGGGACACTACTTGTGCTTGCCACCTCACCAGCTTGAACTGCACTTATGGGACTCGCCACGTCACCAAGTGTTACTGCAGTGCTGGTTTGACTACGACCGGGGTGTACTAGGCCGCTGGTGCTTGCCAGTTCACCAAAACGCTACAAAAAAAAGTGACAGTGATCGATCGATACTGCATTTGGGTGGGCTGGACTGGGCTGGGCCGGGCGGAGGGGCAAAACGCAGGTGCTAGCAGGTATCTGGGCTGATCCCGCTAACACTGCGTTTTTGGGAACCCTAAACTGCTGGGGACGCCAGTATAGATCTGATCGGATCAGATATTGATGCGTTCAGATACTATACCACTAAGGGAGGTGTACGGTGCGTGTACGGTGCGTGCATGGGTGTTCGCGGTACTTGCGCTAATCTGACGCTGCCTAGGGCGACGCATATCACCGCCGGGCGATCAGGGGGCTAAACCTTTTTTCGGTAATAAACGGCGGGTGCCCTGACACTATAAAAAATAAACAAACTAACCAGCGTCACCCGTAACGGTTATATGGTGATCAGTGGTGAAAGGGTTAACTAGGGGGCAATCAAGGGGTTAAAACATTTATTAGGTAGTATATGGGGGTCCCTGTCGCTATAAAACACTGACGGCGAACCTAAATATTTACGTCCCTAACTAGCGTCACCAGCGACACTAATACAGCGATCAGAAAAATGATCGCTTAGCGACACTGGTGAGGGGGGGTGATCAAGGGGTTAAAACTTTATTAGGGGGGGTAAGGGGGGTACCCTAGACCTACAGGGGGGTAACAGTCACTACCCTAACACTGCTAACTGTCACAAACTGACACTATGCAGTAATCAGGAAAAAAAAAAAAAAAAAAACCTGCTTGGTGTCAGTTTGTGACGGGGGGGGGGGGGTGATTGGGGGGTGATTGGGGGGGGGGGTGGGGGGGTGTAATGTATGCCTGGCATGTTCTACTGTGTGTGTGTGAGTGTTGGTGCACTTACATGTCATCTCCCCTCGGCGCTGGAACGGAAACTCCCGAGCCGAGGAGAGATGACATCACATCCTCTGCCTCTGTGTACTATACAGAGGCAGGGGATGTTTCTCATTGGCTGGGAGCGATCGCGAGGGGGGGGCTATGATCGGATGGCCTCCCCCTCGTCTCCCATCGCTTCCAACCAAATGCCGACCGCAGCTGGCACCGGGGGGGGGGTCCGATCGGATCCCCCACCCGCGGGAAGGCAATCACGTTTCAGGTACGTGATTTTGCCTGCCCGTGCCGCTCTGCTCACGTATATAGGCGTGAGGCGGTCGGCAAGTGGTTAAACAGTACTGACTGGCATATTCAAGACTTCATGGGATAACCAACATTGTCCCATATACAAAAAAGACTTCAAGGGTAACACCAGCTTTCTAAACATGTTTCATATTACACCCATATTTAGGGTGTAATATGAAGCATTGCATGATTGCCGTGCTTTAACTACTTAAGGACCAGCTGCCATTGTAATATGTCACTACTTTGACATTTATTACCGCTGTTATGGCAGCAGCTAGCTGCCATAACCCCGGTCGGTGTTTTTAAAAAGGGTGGACTGACTGTCCTCTTGAAGCGAAAAATGGTCTCAGCAGCTGATTTTTTTTTTTTTTTTTTTTTAATTTTATTTTTTGCATTTTAGTGTATATATGAGATCTGGGGTCTTTTTGACCCCAGATCTCACATTTAAGAGGTCCTGTCATGCTTTTTTTCTATTACAGGGAATGTTTACATTCCTTGTAATGGGAATACAAGTGACCCAAATATTTTTTTTTCAATGGACAGTGTAGAAAATTTCAAAAAAGTAAAATAATAAAAAAAAAAAAATGAAGTTGAAATCGCTCCATCCCACCGAGCTCACTCCCAGAAGCGACCACATAAGTAAGTCGTTCCCGCATATTAAAACCATGTTCAAACCAAACGTGTGAGGTACCGCTGCGATTGTTAGACCTCCTCTATAACTCTAATGCCCTGTACACACGGTTGGACATTGATCAGACATTCTGACAACAAAATCCATGGATTTTTTCCGACGGATGTTGGCTCAAACTTGTCTTGCATACACACGGTCACACAAAGTTGTCAGAAAATCCGATCGTTCTGAACGCAGTGACGTAAAACACATACGTCGTGGCTATAAACTGAGCAGTAGCCAATAGCTTTCATCTCTTAATTTATTCTGAGCATGCATGGCACTTTGTGCGTTGGATTTATGTACACACGATCGGAATTTCCGATCAGATTTGTTGTCGGAAAATTTTATAGCAAGCTCTCAAACTTTGTGTGTCGGAAATTCCGATGGAAAATGTGTGATGGAGCCCACACACGGTTGGAATTTCCGAAACCAAGTCCCTATCACACATTTTCCGTCAGAAAATCCAACCGTGTGTACAGGGCATGACTTTTAAAAATCGCCTATGGAGATTTTTAAGGGTAAAAGTTTGTCGCCATTCCACGAGCGGGCGCAATTTTGAAGCATGACATGTTTGGGTATTAATTTACTCAGTGTAACATTATCTTTCACAATATAAAAAAAATTGGGCTAACTTTACTGTTGTCTTATTTTTTAAGTCAGTGTATTTTTTTCCCCAAAAATTGCGCTTGTAAGACCGCTGCGCAAATACAGTATGACATAAAGTATTGCCACAACCACCATTTTATTCTCTAGGATGTCTAAAAAAAATTATATAATGTTTGGGGGTTCTAAGTAACTTTCTAGCAAAAAAAAAAATAAAAACTTTAACTTGTAAACACTGAATCTGAAAAATAGGCCTGGTCCTTAAGTGGTGGCTGCTATGCAAAAAAAAGAAACACTTTTTTTTTTTAAATTAAAGGGTTAGTAAAGGAATTTTTTAAATTTAAAATAATAAACATGTTATACTCACCTGCTCTGTGGAATTATTTTTTACAGAAGGGCCCTGAACCTTCTCTGCTGGGGTCCTCCGCTGGTGATCCTGGCTGCTTCTCTTCTCTCTGTGACCTCATAGCAAACAACTTGCTATGGGGCACATGCATGCTCGCTCCCAAGCTGTGTGTGTCTATGGAACAGTGCATTTGATTTCACAGCAGCTGGAGCCAATGGCTTCTGCTGCTGCTCGAATTCCTGAGTGAAGAGAAGAGAGGAGATCTTGCCGTGCACAGCACTGGATCGATTGAGGACTCAGGTAAGTATTTTGGGAGGTGGGGGAGGACAGCAATACATAAAACATTTTTTACCTTACTGCAGGAAATGCATACATTTTGGCTTTAGAACCTCTATGGGTACATTTATTTTATTATTTTGTATTTTTATGTTTTTTTCAAAATTTGGATATTATCAGAGAACAAATCTTTCCAGGGGGTTGCTGTAACCACCCCACACCCCTTTCACTGCTGGCCAGGACCTCCACCAGTGAAAACCTGGTATTGTCATTGTAGAACATTTATTAAATCTTGATATGTATGGGATCAGGTCACCAAGCCAATGCAAAGAATACATACCTAGAGGTGTAAAAAACTAAAAACATACAACACCCATAAATCATTTATTTATTTTTTCTATTTCTTAACGTATTACATATTTCTGATTTTTTTTCTCCCAGGGGGTTTTCTACATTGTGCAGTAGTTCTAGCTACTGGGGTTGTGCGATAAAAACAGATTTGATCTGCCCTGCTCATAATCCATAGACAGCAGTATGCCATATATTTAGGATGAATTACCTATCCTTGATTCTGTGGCTGTTAAATGTAAGTGGTTTCCATAAATATCTAATGTATTTCTATATATCCAGAGGAAAACCAGATTCCTGTCCTGATTTTTCATTGTACTAAGGCAAAAGTAGTTTCTATTAGTTCTGTCAATTATGCATGTGTGTCAGGCTGTAATTTGCATAGATTTCATTTTACAGAGGCATCAGAATGTTCTTTTCCTGCTGTACTGCTTTGCCGGCAATCAGTGGATGTCCACTTAAAGAGGGAGAGCCTTGCAGCAATTGCTAGGAATAATTAATGATGCTGGAAAATGTGATAAACTATGTCAAGCAGGGATAACAAGTGTGTAGTAGACATTTATCACAAGTTACCCAAACATAACTCTCTCTTACTGAAGTCTTACATTACTTTGTTTAGCCAATTCGTTATCAGACTGAGCCGTTTTCTGCAGTGTATGTTTATGAGCATAACATCAAATCATTAGGTCTGTAATGAAAAAAAACAAAAAACAATCTTAAGGTATTTGAGTCAGGACAAACTGCTATATTATACAATGGGCCCTTCTTATTTTTAACTTAAAGCTCATCTCCGGGGGAAAGGAAAAATGCTGCCTTGCAGTGGGACTGCTTGTTTAGGTCTACGGAGCTGCTCCCCTGGCACTCTCCTCTTCTCCCCTATGCTCCTGTAGTGAACTGTTCCTCAGCATCCTCATAAGTGCAAGGCTATGGGCCTTGATCTCAGAGGACATCTGAATGCCTGAGCATAGGAGATAACAATGCTGCAGGGATTAGCCTGAAGGGAGCCTGTGAAAGTAGAGTTAAAAAAAAAAACAGTATATGAACAGTTATGCTTTGCAGCCCCCTGCATAAGAGCATTGTTCCTAAAAATACCTGTACTGAAGCCTCGTCAAAGCCAAGGAAATAATTTCATCTGCAGTTAACTTTTTTTTCCATATCCACTGTGTGATATTATTATGTGGCAATCTTGTGATGTGACAAAGAAATCAAGTTGAAAGCTCACTGCAGTGGAAGAACTCTTAGTGCCGGTTCACACTACCGCGACTTGGGATCCGACTTGTCAGACCTCAAGTCGCCCCAAGTCGCTTGACATCTGAAAGTCCATGTAAGTGAATGAGAGCCGTCTATATGTACGCTACTGAAGTCGCTCCGACTTCAGAAAAGGTCCCTGTACTACTTCAAGGCGACTTGTAGGCGACTTCCATTGAAATCAATGGGTACAAGTCGCCTACAAGTCGGATCATGGTCTATAGTGAAGCGACTTCAAAGGAAGAGAAGATGTTTTTTTCAAGCAAACCCCTCCCTCCCCCAGAGCTGATTGTTGTTTGATTGGCCACTGGAAAGTTGCCTGTACTGGAGGCGACTTGAAGTCGCCTTGTAAGTCGCCCCAAGTCGCGCTGTCGTGTCGCCCTCAGGTCGTGTCCAGGTCGCCTCGCAAAGTCGCGGCCAGAGTCGTGTTGCCCCTGTGAACCGGCGCTTATACTCCTCTCCCCAGTGGCCCTTGTGTCTTTCACTTCTCAGTTTAAGCACTGGTGGTTCCATCCTTTGAGCAAAATTGTAACTAAAGACTCAGAAGTGATGCAGGGGTGCATGTGGAGCCAAAGTAAGCAGCAGTGGACACAGGCATCCAGAGGAACTGAAAGACTTTGCAGAACTGGAATCAACTTTATTTATTTTTTTTACTTTACCTGACAAGGATGATTTAATACTACCAATACTGATAAACTGGTGTCAGCGAGTGCCTTTTGAAATGGTTACTGGTGCAGTGCTACTTTTTAAGGCAAAAACTGAATTGATTGTCAGGCATTCTCTTTTAGGTTACTGGCTGATAATGTATCTTCTTGGCATAAAAAATACATCAACTAAATGTAGATACATTGATCTAAACTGTCTGTTTTACCTAAAATGGTTTTGGACAGATCTAAGGCTGGCCATACATGGGTAGAAAATCATTCAAAATGCTTGCTTGTTCGCCTTTTTAAATAATTCTCAAAATATAAACATCTGTGATAAAAAACAAAACAAAAACAAAAAAACAAACAAGCATGTGGGAATTTTGTGGCTGAAACAAACAATTTTCTAAACATAATCGATCGAAAACAGTCCAAAAAAAGCATGCAGTGTATGAGCAGGCTGAAGTTAACCCTGGAAGCACAACAAAGTTCTCTCCCCCCCCCCCCCCCCCCCCCCCCCAGCCAAACTTTTGTGCTAACATGGAGATTGACAGATCTTTATCAAATGCAAAGTATTTTTTGAACAATTTTCTACCCATCTATGGCCAGCCTTAGGCTGTTATACTATTCTGGTTCTTACTTTCTCTTTTTTTATATAAACGCTTTATTTCTCTTAAAGTGGCACCCTTTTGCTATTGCCCAAGCAGCTATAATCAGCAATTTATTACATTGCAGCTCACTAATTTTTAGAAGTAGTGGCTGCATTCATTTTGTTTGTTTTGGTTTTTTTTTTGTGTTTGTTAGCCTTTTTTCTTTTATTTTCACACAGTGAACAGACCAAGCTGTCCAAAGTAATACATGGCTGAAACACATCATCTACCACAGACCAGTACATAAATACATGGGGTTCGCCCTGGGACTTTGAGTGAGGTGAATATGGTTAGCCAAAAAAACATACCATGAAAGTAAAAAAATAGATTTATTACAATTTGTTGCTCATATAAAACACAACGGCAATAAATGCAGGCCGATAAAATATGCATACAATGTGAACATGGGACAATCCACATACATGGTAAACAGTGTATACCAATATACAAACATCAGACAAGTGTGCAAGCATCAGTAGTGCCCGACGACGTTTCGCGAGACCACGCTCGCTCTTTAGGGGTAAATGCTTTACTATAGCTGTAATACAGGTGGAAAATCGAATGTATGTTGCATCAAATATTCAGGGAGATGAGTAATCGGGGTCAGAATGTGGGACCCCATACTCACCAATGGGCTGGGCCAGGCCATCAATCACCGAGTACACCGGCGGCGGCAGCAACAAACATCCAGCACGGGAGCTGAGGAGGCGGAGCAAAAGGTGACCCCCATCTAGGGAACAAACGGAGCACCAACATGGCTTTGGCTGTGTAATAAAAGTGTAAGTGTCCCTAGACACTTGGACACTTGGGTCTCCCCTTGTCCATGGTCATGAACTGCAAAAATGGTAAGAGTATACATGTAAATCAGAAGGACCCTGCAAATGCAGGTGAGCTTCCTGCAGTGTTTGATATACATATAAATGTATAGGGACCAGCATGAAGTAAGTGCTGGGAGACTAGAAGGGCTTAGAACTGAAACATTACAGAGTATGAATAAATGTTGGGCCAGTGGTGTGCAGAGTGCACATTGAGTGGAATAAAGCGGGAGTTGAAGGAAAAGGCAAACAAATGTGCTGAAATGTCAACTAGGCTAAAGAGCAACATGAAATACCTGGGTGTAATGTGAGACCATCCCCTCGTGGAAGTGCAGCTGGTGTGTGTAAACTCATGATGTGAGTGAGAAAAGCTGGCATGTCAGGCTACAATTATACCAAATGCTCCTCCCCCAACGTCATGTACGAACAGGGCGGCGTACGAGCGCTGAAGATACAGACCAGGGTGCTTATAATGGTCAGCTTTTGTACATCTACTATTGAAGCTTTTCTAGGACATTGTATTCTGACAGCTGTACCCACCAGCTAGAATCATAAAAATAAATAAATAAATAAATAAATAAATAAATATATATATATATATATATATATATATATATATATATACATATATACATACATATATATACATATTCCCCTGGTCACCATCTTTTTTGCCTTTGGTGCTTGAAAGGGTTGTATACCTTTTTGTAATCTGACTAATTTTAATTTTGGAAAGGAACTTCCAATTTCCCCCTCCTTGTCAGTCCATTAAAGTGGTAGTAAACCGCAGCATTTAAAAAAAATAAAATAAAATGCATAAAAAAAACCCCCTGCCGGTCAGTGGCATAATGTGCTAGTATGCATTGCATACTAGCACATTATCAAATACTTACCTTAGAACGAAGTCCTCCATCAGTTCACTGTTTATGCTGATGGGGCTTCCATCTTCCCCTGGTCCTCCTTCGGGTGAGCAGGCTCTAGCTGTATGAGTGACCAGGGCCCCCGTTAACGTCACTCCTGCTCATGTGCGCGTGAACCCTCGGCTGCGGCACAGAGCTCTGAAGGTACGGTACGGTATTCTCCGGTGACGTCACTGACTGCATCCAGTGTAAATATCTCCTAAACAGCACAAGCCTTATTATAGGCTTACCTGAAGGTACAATTTAAAAAAAAAATCACTTTACTAATACTTTAAGGCATGTGTAAGGCTTAATGTACACGGGACATTTTTACAACGTCTCCTGAACGATTTAACTTGACACATAGTAACCCACGTTTAAAATGTCCGTTTTGCCTCGTTTAAATGCCGCATTTGCGTTTAGAAGCGTTTTGAAAAAAAAACAAAACATTTTCGTCTTTGGCTATTTTGAAAAAAAACAAAAAAACGCCTGTCTCAAACTCCTAGAATTTTGAAGAAATAGAAATCTATTGAGATAATCTCCCAGCTTTTACTTTTGGTCAGTGAGGATGCAAAATGACTACACCTGGTTTATGGAGTTTATTTTTGAGTTTATTGTTTCACCCTATTAAGAAATTGCTTAGAAATGTTAATTGCATACTTTTGTTTCAAATTCCTCCTTAGAATGGTATTTCAACTTATGTAAGGATGCATAGGCTTACTATTAATATGGGGCCTAATAGCCCATGTGATATTACTGCCAATACTGGTTTCTCTCTTTTTCTATGTTATGTCTATGGCTTCAATATATATGCCTAGTTCCATATCATGCACTTACCCTAATATGATTTTGGAATATTATTGTTTTTTATATTTTTTATATTTTTTTATATTTATGTGATCACTTTAGATGCCCACTAATAGATGGGTAATTGAATGTATCAAACATTAATTTTCCGCTGTGGGCCATAGGTTTTATAATTCTTCGTGTATATATATGTTATTTTAAGTTGTTCCTATATAATTAGAGGTGTGGGTACCTATTGGCATCGTGGGATGTCTATGTGGCCCCGCTCTGTGCGTCAACTGATGATGATGCCCATACTCAAGATGGCGCTGTATGTTTCCCTAACGGGACTCAGAGCAAGGCTTGAGTTGTGTTTATAACGTGGTGGCTCAGCACGCTGCCCGTTCCCCATTGAGCACGTCAACGTATGACGAAACGCGTCTGGGAGGGGCGTGCTGACGTCACCACGTTGTTCTGTTGAGGACGGGAGTGTGTCCGGAGGCCGGCCGGCTTCGTTTTATCTTTCCTTCAGCTTTTAATCTCCTTATCTATGTAAGTGTTACTCTTTTCAAAATAAATCTATATTATGCAGTATTACACTATTGGCTCTTTCATCATATATGTACCGCTGAGTTCGGGTTGAGTGGTCAAGACGTATATACACCGTTCCTGTCTGGAGTCCGGCTTGTACCTTAATATCTGCCCTCTTTGTTTGCATATCTGGTAAGGGGACATTCCCTAAGGTTCGTTAATATCAGTGTTTTCCCACTTGGTGTTTGGTTCCTGTTCTTATTGAATCTGCGCACAAGGGTCTGTCATCTGGTAAGCAGTTTGCACTAATAGTTTTCAGCACTTGGTGGGGCTTTCCTTCACATACCTTTTGGGGTGATTGATATACACTGACTGTCCACTTATATCTGGTAAGCAGATTTTGGGTGTCGTTGTAGCTTTCACCTATTCACCTTCAGTTTGCATGATTGCATGATACTCACTATATTGCCCTGGCTATTTGGCACAGGATTTTATATGATCACATATGATTTATGGTTAGTTGAGTGTCACATGTTTTCTGGTTTGGAGTATTTTTTATGTCAACAGTATTACGCTATATTTTTGTCATATATTTTCGGATCATAATCTGTGCATCCACGGGACGAGGGCGTTCTTCCTGCTTCATCTGGACTGTTCATCTAAAGGCCCAGGCTGGGTTTAAGCCACTCGCCCCTTTTTTGGCTTACTTCTGGTAAGCACAATACCTATTGTGTCTTTCATCACTGTTCCTCTTTGGATGAAGTTCATGTTATAAACTTACCTTCTTTCCTTTTGGATCACAATTGGGACTATTTATTTATGTATGAGACTTCATAGTTGGACTATTGCTCACATCACTTTATAGCGCGTTTTTTTGCTTTTTTGATTCCTGTGCCTACATCTTGTATATCTAAAGTTTGAGATCTAAAGCTGGCAAAGATGTCCACCTCTATACAGGTAAAAGCCAGTAAATTAGAATATTTTGAAAAACTTGATTTATTTCAGTAATTGCATTCAAAAGGTGTAACTTGTACATTATATTTATTCATTGCACACAGACTGATGCATTCAAATGTTTATTTCATTTAATTTTGATGATTTGAAGTGGCAACAAATGAAAATCCAAAATTCCGTGTGTCACAAAATTAGAATATTGTGTAAGGGTTAAATTTTGAAGACACCTGGTGCCACAAACTAATCAGCTGATTAACTCAAAACACCTGCAAAGGGCTTTAAATGGTCTCTCAGTCCAGTTCTGAAGCCTACACAAACATGGGGAAGACTTCAGATTTGACAGCTGTCCAAAAGGCGACCATCGACACATTGCACAAGGAGGGAAAGACACAAAAGGTTATTGCTGAAGAGGCTGGCTGTTCTCAGAGCTCTGTGTCCAAACACATTAATAGAGAGGCAAAGGGAAGGAAAAACTGTGGTCAGAAAAAGTGTACAAGCGATAGGGATCACCGCGCCCTAGTCAAGATTGTGAAAAAAAACCCCTTCAAAAATGTGGGGGAGATTCACAAGGAGTGGACAGCTGCTGGAGTCAGTGCTTCAAGATCCACCACCAAGAGACGCTTGAAAGACATGGGTTTCAACTGCCGCATACCTCGTGTCAAGCCACTGTTGACCAAGAAACAGCGCGAAAAGCGTCTCACCTGGGCTAAGGAAAAAAAGAGCTGGACTGCTGCTGAGTGGTCCAAAGTCATGTTTTCTGACGAAAGCAAATTTTGCATTTCCTTTGGAAATCGAGGTCCCAGAGTCTGGAGGAAGACAGGAGAGGCACAGGATCCACGTTGCCTGAAGTCTAGTGCAAAGTTTCCACCATCAGTGATGGTTTGGGGTGCCATGTCATCTGCTGGTGTCGGTCCACTCTGTTTCCTGAGATCCAGGGTCAACGCAGCCGTCTACCAGCAAGTTTTAGAGCACTTCATGCTTCCTGCTGCTGACCTGCTCTATGGAGATGGAGATTTCAGGTTCCAACAGGACTTGGCGCCTGCACACAGCGCAAAATCTACCCGTGCCTGGTTTATGGACCATGGTATTTCTGTTCTAAATTGGCCAGCCAACTCCCCTGACCTTAGCCCCATAGAAAATCTGTGGGGTATTGTGAAAAGGAAGATGCAGAATGCCAGACCCAACAACGCAGAAGAGTTGAAGGCCACTATCAGAGCAACCTGGGCTCTCATAACACCTGAGCAGTGCCAGAAACTCATCGACTCCATGCCACGCCGCATTAATGCAGTAATTGAGGCAAAAGGAGCTCCAACCAAGTATTGAGTATTGTACATGCTCATATTTTTCATTTTCATACTTTTCAGTTGGCCAACATTTCTAAAAAATCCCTTTTTTGTATTAGCCTTAAGTAATATTCTAATTTTGTGACACACGGAATTTTGGATTTTCATTTGTTGCCACTTCAAATCATCAAAATTAAATGAAATAAACATTTGAATGCATCAGTCTGTGTGCAATGAATAAATATAATGTACAAGTTACACCTTTTGAATGCAATTACTGAAATAAATCAAGTTTTTCAAAATATTCTAATTTACTGGCTTTTACCTGTATATAGACACAATGCAAAACAAGGCATAGTAAGTCAGTAGTAAGGAAAAGATCAGCTGCAGGTTGACCACAGGCGATACTAGTGGCTAGTCCTTTGCCCTCTGCCAGCCTATTTCTGGGTGCAGCTTCCAGAGTTCAGCTCCTCTTTAACCACTTGAGGTCCGGGCCATAGCCAAATGACGGCTACAGCGCAGACCGCGTGTGAGGAGAGAGAGGATAGCTGCAGCGATCTGTGCCTTCAGTGAGTGTAGAAACATGTTTTATGTGATAAAAGTGCCCAAACAATACAGTGGGACCTGTGCCAATCGGTGCCCACCTGTGCCAAACGGTGACCACCGGTGCCCATCTGTGCCATTGGTGATCAGTGTCCAGACATCTGTGCACATCTGCAATCAGTGCCCACCTCTGCCACCTCATCAGTGCCCACCTCTGCCACCTCATCGTGCCCACCTCTGCCACCTCATCGGTGCCCACCTGTGCCAATCAGTGCTCATCTGTGCCGCCTCATTAGTGCACATCTGTGCCACCTCATCTGTTCCGCCACATCAGTGCACATCTGTGCCACCTCATTAGTGCAATCAATCAGTGCACAACTGTTCCGCCTCATCAGTGCCCATCTGTGCCACCTCAGTGCCCATCTGTGCCATCTCATCAGTGCCACCTCATCAGTGCATATCTGTGCCATAAATCGGTACCCATCTGTGCCGCCTCAGTGCACATCTGTGCAATCAATCAGTGCCCATCTGTGCCACCTCATCAGTGCATATCTGTGTAATCAGTGCACATCTGTGCAGCCTCATCAGTGCCGCCTCATCAGTGCACATCTGTTCCACCTCATCAGTGCCCCTCTGTGCCACCTCAGTGCCCATCTGTGCTCATCAGTACCGCCTCATCAGTGCAGGCTTAGCACACACCTGTGTAGTCGCATCACCACCAGCAAGCATGTCCAGAAGAGGCTTTTCCGCCGAGGAGGCATACCAGATACTTTCCCAGGCCGACGAGAGCAACTGGGAGCTCTCTTGTTCGGATTCCATTTCAAACTCTGATTCTGAGTCGGACGTCAATTATGAGCCAGTCCTCAGTAGTGGAACAGTGAGTGACTCAGACAGGCCCGGACTGGGACAAAAAATAGGCCCGGGCATTTTAGACTGAACAGCCAACTTTTCTAGAGGGACTGGGTGGGGGGGTGGGGGGATTGTAGGATCGTCGGTAGACATTCGCGGGGGTGGCTGGTGTCGGTCCTCCACTTGTAATGTGCAGTGACATTGTGATATAAAGGGGACTGCACTGTAAAAGGGGCACTGCAATGATTACAGTGCAGTCCCCTTTATATTACAATGTCCCAATCCTATGGTGGCCATACAATGCTAGTACTGTCTGTCTCCTATTGTGCCCACACTGCCCAGTGACACTGACCTGCTCTCTCTCCGGTGGTGCTGGACAGAATGGCGCTCTCCCTCTGGTGGTGCTGGACAGTGTGGCTCTCTCTGGTGGTGTGGTTACAGCGTGGCTCTCTCTGTTGGTGCGGGTACAGCGTGGCTCTCTCTCTGGTGGTGCTGGACAGCATGGCGCTTTCCCTCTGGTGGTGTGGGTACAGCATGGCTCTCTCTCTGGTGGTGCGGTTACAGTGTGGCTCTCTCTCTGGTGGTGCGGGAACAGCGTGGCTCTCACTCTGGTGGTGCGGGTACAGCGTGGCTCTCTCTCTCTGGTGGTGTGGGTACAGTGTGGCTCTCTCTCTCTGGTGGTGCGGGTACAGCGTGGCTCTCTCTGGTGGTGCGGGTACAGCGTGGCTCTCTCTGGTGGTGTGGGTACAGCGTGGCTCTCTGGTGGTGTGGGTACAGCGTGGCTCTCTGGTGGTGCGGGTACAGCGTGGCTCTCTCTGGTGGTGCGGGTACAGTGTGGCTCTCTCTGGTGGTGCGGGTACAGCGTGGCTCTCTCTCTGGTGGTGCGGGTACAGCGTGGCTCTCTCTCTGGTGGTGCGGGTACAGCGTGGCTCTCTCTGGTGGTGTGGGTACAGCGTGGCTCTCTCTCTGGTGGTGCGGGTACAGCGTGGCTCTCTCTCTGGTGGTGCGGGTACAGCGTGGCTCTCTCTCTGGTGGTGCGGGTACAGCGTGGCTCTCTCTCTCTGGTGGTGCGGGTACAGCATGGCTCTCTGGTGGTGTGGGTATAGCGTGGTGGTGGCGCTTTCTCTCTGGTGGTGTGGGTACAGCATGGCTCTTTCTGACTTCCCCCAGCACAGTCCTCTCTTTCTTTAGTAGTCACTCAGCTTTTCCTGGGTTCCAGGCTCTTACTCTTTCCCCCAGCAGAGTGCATGCTGGGGACTGAAGTCTGCTGCCTGTGGACAACAATGGGGCTTACAATCCTCCAGTACTACATGTCCCATGATGCCCTGCTAGCCAATGGGGACAGAAACAAATCGGCAACAAGCTGGGCAGCCAATCAAGATGAGAACCGCGCTCTGCTGACAGAAGAGGGGGGAGAGCGGGGGATATACGCTGACATCCCGCAGCTCGCATTCCCCTTGTCACAGCGTGGCCGCTTGTGTTCACTGGCGAACGGCACCGCCTCCCCATAGTGACCTCTAACGTGGCTTCTCCATCCCTCCTTCTCTCCTGGCATCCTGGTTGCCAGGTGCCCGTCGGCTGCGGGGCTTATGCGCGAAGCGGCGGCCTGGGTTGCCATGGATGGGCTTAGTAGGCGGAGAATGCCTCCGCTCCTCCCACCACCACCAGCGGCCGGCCCTGCATGTCCCTGCATGCAGCGCAGAACATCAGCGGCCGGCCCTGCATGTCGGAACCCGCGGCGGTGGCCGGCCCTGCATGTCGGAACCCGCATATGCGGCCCGGAGGTGCCCGGCCCACCGGGCAAACGCCCGGTCTGCCCTATGGCCAGTCCGGGCCTGGACTCAGAGGAGGAAGATATTCGGGCCACCAAACGAAGGCGTTCTAGTGAGAAGGCAGTGGCATCCACCAGCACCGCAGTGCCTTCCACCAGCACCGCAGTGCCTTCCACCAACACCGCAGTGCCATCCACCAGCACCACAGTGCCATCCACCAGCACCGCAGTACCTCGGCAAGAAAGGCTAAGGACCCATGCCAGCCTTCCCTATGCCCTTCAAAACCCCTTGTGGCTTTCTCCTAATTCAGGAGAAGCCAACATTCCCCCTTTCACTGCCCAGGCAGGAGTCCAGGTGGACACAGAAAATTTTTCCCCAATCAATTTTTTTTATTTTAATTTTTACAGAGGACATGCTATCAACAATTGTGGCCCAGTGCAACCTTTATGCACAGCAATTTATTTTAAATAATCCAACGTCCTATTATGCCCATCCCTACGAATGTAGAGACCTAACGGTGGAGGAGTTGAAGGTTTTTTTAGGCCTCACATTTTGTATGGGACTCATCCACCACATGCCAATCTTCTCCAAGGTAATGCTCAGAACCAGATACCAAATGATAATGAGGTTCCTTCATTTCAATGATAACACCCAGTGCCCTCCCCGAAATGACCCAAATTATAACAGGCTTTTCAAAGTTCAGCCACTTCTAAATTATTTTTCTGAAGTATTCCCCCAGCTGTTTACACCGGGCCAACACATATATGTGGATGAGTCCCTTGTTAAATTTAGTGGCAGGCTTAAAATCAAATAATTTATTCCCAGCAAAAGGGCCCTCTATGGGGTGAAGGTATACAAATTATGTGACCGAGTCACAGGGTACATGTATGTCTTCAAAGTGTACTAGACTTTCAACTGCTTCCTAATAAATGTTATTATATTTTAAGCTTTCACTCTTGGTCGAAAAGAACTCTTATTTAACCCACATCATATCTATGAGATATGAAAAATCTTAAATATAGATTTTTCAGGGTAACACAGGTGATATTTACAGTACCTACAGCTAAGCCTTATTATAGGCTTACTTGTAGGTACAAGTGGTGTAACTAGGTTTACAACCACTTTAACTGGTTCCCGACCGGCGCACGCCGATGTACGTCGGCAGAATGGCATGGCTGGTCAAATGGGCGTACCTGTACGTCCATTTGAATTCCCCGCCTTGTCATTGCGTGCGCGCCGGCCGGGAGCTCCGTGAGTCGGATTGCGGGTCCCGCGGACTCGATCGCCGCGGGGATACCCGCGATCGCCTCACGGAGATACCCGCGATCGCCTCACGGAGAGACGAACGGGGAGATGCTGATGTAAACAGCATCTCCCTGTTCTGCCTAGTAACAAGTGTCACTGATCACAGCTCCCTGTTATCGGGAGCTGTGATCAGAGTAATGACACACACAGCCCATCCCCCTACAGTTAGTAATCACTCCCCTAGGACACACTTAACCCCTCCCCGCCCCCTAGTGGTTAACCCCTTCACTGCCAGTGTCATTTACACAGTAATCGGTGTATTTTTAATCGCACTGATCGCTGTATAAATGACAATGGTCCCAAAAATGTGTCAAAAATGTCGGACATGTCCGCCATAACATCGCAGTCACAATAAAAATCGCTGATCGCCACCAATACTATTAAAAAAAAAAAATATTAATAAAAATGCCATAAAACTATCCCCTATTTAGTAAACGCTATAACTTTTGCGCAAACCAATCAATAAACGCTTATTGCGACTTTTTTTACCAAAAATATGTAGAAGAATACGATAGGCCTAAACTGAGGAAAAAAAAAATTATATATTTTTGGGGATATTTATTATAGCAAAATGTAAAAAATAATGTGTTTTTTTCAAACATGTAGCTCTTATTTTGTTTATAGCGCAAAAAATTAAAATTGCAGAGGCGATCAAATACCACCAAAAGAGAGCTCTATTTGTGGGAAAAAAAGGATATCAATTTTGTTTGGGAGCCACGTCGCACGACCGCGCAATTGTCAGTTAAAGCGACGCAGTGCCGAATCGCAAAAAACGCTCTGGTCAGGAAGGGGGTAAAATCTTCCGGGGCTGAAGCGGTTAAGATGTCAGCATACCAAGACTTTTTTCGTACAAATTCATGCTCCCAACTTTGTGGGAACAGTTTGGAGATGGCCCCTACCTGTTCCAACATGACTGCGCATATATATATATATATATATATATATATATATATATATATATATATATATATATATATATATATATATATATATATATATACACACCCACACACACACACACGCACAATTTTCATACTTTTGGCTCTGTATGCCACCAGAATAAAATTAAAACAAAACAATCCGAATGAATTTGGAGTGCAGACTTTCAGCTTTATTTCAAGGGGTTGAACATAAATATCAAGTACAGATTTCAGGAACTGCAACCATTTTATTCACAGTCCCCCATTTTTAGGGGCTCAAATGTAATTGGACAAATTTAATATAATCATAAAGAAAATGTAAATTTTTACTATTTTGTTGAAAATTCTTTACTGGCAATGACTGCCTGAAGTCTGGAACCCATGGACATTACCAAAGACTGGGTTTCCTCCTTTCTGATGCTTTGCCAGACTCTAACTGCAGCTGTCTTCAGTTGTTCTTTGTGGGTCTTTCTGCCTTTTAGTTTTGCCTTCAGCAAGTGAAATGCATGCTCAATTGGGTTGAGATCAGGTGATTAACTTGGCCATTGCAGAATATTCCACTTCTTTTCCTTCAAAAGCTCCTGGGTTGATTTTGCAGTGTGTTTTGGATCATTGTCCATCTGTACTGTGAAGCGCTGTCCAATCAACTTTGCTGCATTTTGGTGAATCTTGGCTGACCGTATAACTCTAAACACTGCAGAATTCATCCGGCTGCTTCTGTGTTCTGTCACAGCATCAATAAACACCAATGACCCAGTGCCACTGGAAGCCATGCATGCTCATGCCATCACACTGCCTCCACCATATTTTACAGATGACGTGTGCTTTGGATCATGAGCTGTTCCAAGCCTTCGCAACACTTTTATCTTCCCATCATTCTGGTACAGATTAATCTTAGTTTCATCCATCCAAAGAATGCTTTTCCATAACTGGTATTGCTTTTTTAGATGTTTTTTGGCATAGTCTAATCTGGCTTTTCTAGTCTTCAGGCTTATGAATGGTTTGCACCTTGTGGTGAACCCTCAGTATTAGCTCTCGTGAAGTCTTCTCTTGATTGTAGACTTTGACAATGATACACCCTCCTTCTGGAGAGTGTCCTTTACTTGTCTGGATGTTGTCAATGGGATTTTCCTTACCATAGAGAGGATCCTGCAATTATTCACCACTGTTGTCTTCCGTGGACTTTTTATGTTGCTGAGTTTACCAGTGCGTTTTTCTTTCCTCAGAATGTACCAAACTGTTGATTTGGCCACTCCTAATGTTGCTGCTATCTCTCCGATGTTTGTTTGTTTTGTTTTTGTTTTTGAAGCCTTACAATGGCCTGTTTCACTTGCATGGACAGCTCCTTTGAACGCATGATGTAGTTTCACAGCAATATATTTCAAATGCAAATACCACACTTAGAATCAACTCCAGACTTTTTACCTGCTTAATTGATGAAGAAATAACGAAGGCGTGGCCCACACCTGGCCATGAAACAGCTTTTGATTCAATTGTCCAATTACTTTTGGTCCCTTGAAAAGGGGGGCTGGCTATTCTTAAGAGCTGTAGTTCCTAAACCCTTCCCCCGATTTGGATGTACATACTCTCAAATTAAAGCTGGGAGTGTGCAATTTCAGCCCATATCCATTATATAACTATAGTTTGAATATGTTTTGGTAAATACCTGAAAAAAAACTAAAGTTATGCCTGTGTCCAAACATATACACTGTGTGTGTGTGTAAAATATATATATATATATATATATATATATATATATATATATATATATTTCCCCCTTCTATTGGCTGAACTATTCTGTTGGTTGAACAGGCTGTTCTTACAGGCAAAGTTGTACCCTGTTGTACCCTGCACTTTTAGTCATAGGTGCTTAAATTTTATAGGTCAGTTATGTAAATGTGCACAATGGAGACAACATGTTCCAAAGACAAATGTGAACACACAAATTCCCAGTTTTATAAATTGCAGTATATCATTATATGCTTCTCTAAAAAGCAGCATTGTTTGTATAAGTTGGAGAAATTCCCTACCTTCTGTAATAAACAAAAATACAGTCTGTCTTATGTTAAATTTAGGAGACCCAATACCACAACAATGTAACAGGTCTTACTGGGATTTTAGCGTTAGGCCCCTTTCACACGGGCTGTCCGATCAGGTCCGCCTGTCAGATTTTCAGGTGGACCTGATCGGACCTTGCACTCTGACTTCCGCCGCTATCCAATCTGGTGCTGCTGCTAGAGGAGAGCAAACCCCTGCTGAGCAAGCGGATTCCACAAAACGTGTGAAAGATGTCTAAGGGTGATGAAGGTAACTGGTATTAATTTCTTGTAAAGGAAATCATGCTATTGGTTAGTATACCGGATTGGATCCAGCATGTATTTTTTTATTTATTTTTTTTCATCACAGATTATTGAAAATCTAATAGCATGGCAAACTTTGACATCAAAAACAAATGAACATTTCAAAAATAATTGCATAATTTTTTCATCTGTTTGAGTTAAGACAGGCGGATTGAACAATAGTTGTTACCTGCTTTCATATCAAGAATTATTAGGGCAATTCTAGAGAATGGAAGCGTTTTTTCATATCTGGAGTTGCAAGAGCCCTTGCACACTGGGGCGGTGGGGGCGTCGGCGGTACAACAGCGCTATTTTTAGCGCTGCTGTACCGTCGTTCTAGCAGCGGTATTCGGCCGCTAGCGGTGCGGTTTTAACCCCCTGCTGGCGGCCGAAAAAGGGTTAAATCCCTCGTACAGCGCGGCTATAGCCGCGGTATTACAGCGGTATAGCCGCGCTGTCCCATTGATTTCAATGGGCAGGAGCGGGGAAGGAGCGGTGAATACACCGCTCCTTCCCCGCTCCAAAGAAGCGGTTTGCAGGACTTTTTTCACCGTCCTGTCACCGCAGCGCTTCAGTGTGAAAGCCCTCGGGCTTTCACACTGAACAAACAGCGGCAGCTGTTTAGGGGCGGTTTTCAGGCGGTATTTTTAGGGCAATACCGCCTGAAAACCGCCCCAGTGTGCAAGGGCTCTTAATCTCAGGGGATAGCGCCAGCATGCTTGTGATGCCTGTCCCGGCCCCAAACCTTGAAGCATCAAGCTCAGCTGTAACTGCCGCCACAGTTTTGATTTCTGTACTGTATAAAAAATCTATGCAGTGGTGAGAGCTTACCCAAACTAATAGTAATCACAACATTGGAATGCAGTCTTCCACATTTAATTACAATTTCTCAGCTTCTATTTTGCTTCTCCACCTGTGAATCCCAGAAAGGCAATCTGTTGTTTTTTCATACCTATAATTCTCTCCTTGAAGGTGTTTATATTTATTATTTACTCCTTCAATAAATCACGCTAACCTGGCGGCTTTTAGAAACATGACAAATGGTAGTTATGGAAGGGGAACAGTTTCTTTTCTGGTTGATAAAATTCATGTTAGGTAGATGTAATTGGATTAATTTGGGGTCCTTGTGGCACTGACAGCTTTGCGGGTGCTTCATGATCTTGGTTAGAAGCAATTTTTCCCCTGTGAGCACAATAAATTAACATTTTAATAATTTACCATGTTTTCAGTGACACCAATTTTATTTTATTTTTTGTGAAACTGCAATGAATATTGACTTTTTTAAAGGTTAAAAACATGCTGTTTAACTTCTTAGTCTTTCATCTTCAGTTGCACAATTTCATGTATTAATGTATAAATAATAAATGCATGATAAAAATATATTTTATGAGAGTGTTAAAGTGGATGTAAACCCCAATTTTTTTTTTTTTTTTTATGTCATAATGTAGAGTATAAGATTTCCTATCATTTGAGCCCAGTCTTGCCACAAAGAGTTAATCCAGCTCTGAGCAATCCTCTTTTAGGCTCCATTCACACTAGCGCGTTTTTTGATGCATTTTGCAGAAATGCATGGGAATTTTTTAACATGGGTTCCTATGGAACATGTTCACATCAATGCCTTTTTGTATCTCTGCATTTTTGGAAAGGGTCAGGGACTTTTTTTCATGCAAAATGCAGCGTTTTGCATGTAATAGAATTCAATGGACAAGCATCAAAAACGCAAGTGCAGCGTTTTTGCAGCGTTTTTGCAGCGTTTTTGCCGTTTTTTTTTTTTTTTCTGACTGTATACAGTCAAAAAAAAAACTGTAAAAAAAAAAAAACGCAAAACGCGTCAAAACGCTGCTCAAAAACGTGGCAAGCATGAAAAAAAACTCCAAAAACGCTCAAAAGCAACATGCATAGGTGTGAATCGAGCCTTATTCAGTGAGATAAATCTTGACAAACTGACAACTTTGTCAAATCCTCCCCCTTGCTGTGAGTGACAGGTGATTTACATATCGCATGCACTAGCCTAAGACATGCATTATTTTTTAATTCCCACCCACTCCTTTCTTTAGAAGCTCTGCAAGGATTGGCTGTTCCACACCTCGGCATGATTTGGCATGCTGAAGTCATGTGGTTACTTTCCTGTCTTTTCACTGGATGTTAGAGATTATAGCAGAAGTTCAGTGTAAGAAATACACAGGAGAAAATGCATATTGACAAGGGGAGTGTAGAGGTGGGCGGGAAGTCTACAGACATCATGACTCCACCCACAGAGCTCCAGACAACAGACCCACCCACAGAATATGCAGTTTTTCGGGTCTCATAACAGACAGAGGGGAGACATTTGACAGGTAAAGATACATGCAGGAGGCATGTATATCCTTATAGATAACCCCTATGGCAGTAGTTTAGAAAGGATGACATTGGGTTTACATCCACTTTAACTAAATAGTCTGCTTGTATTGGAGGAAACTGGAGATGTTGCTCATTGCCCAAAGAATTGACTGTCTTTTTATGGTATCCGTTACAAAATCAAAGGAATGTCTGATTGCTGTGCACAGTTCAATTTAACAAATGGTGTGGCATGGTCCAAATTGTAGTGCTGTGTAAAGCTGGCCATAGACCCATTGAAATTTCACCGGTTCAGCAAGGGACAATCCAAATTTCAATCCATGAATGGGCGGGCTGATTGACTCAGGTACAACCAGTCTGCCAGATTTTATGCATGCGATTACTGCCAGCAGCTAGCAATAATCGTTGTATTCTGCTGGCAGGGAAGGCTCCGCACGCCATAGTGGAAGGAAAGAAAATCGATTAATCTATGGCTTGCTTTAGCCTACTTTACTCCACCTGCAATGAACTGTTAAAAGCTGACCTATGTCTTGGCATGCTTTACAGCATATGTCTGCCTTTTAAGAAATGGTATTGTATAAGCATTCAGTAATATATCATTTAGAACACCATGAGTAGAAGGAAGGAAAGCAGGGAAATGAAGGCAGATTGAAGAAAGGAAGGCACTGTTTTATAGAACTGAGTGATGATTCAAGTGCAGTAGTGGTTTTGTACGTTTTAATATTAGGATCAGAGCTTAAAAAAAAAAACCTTTGGCAGGTAGACAATCTCCTTATGTCTTACAGACAACTGTTGTGTTGTGGGGTGATTACAGGGAGAACACAAGAATTGCCTGCACGTTTACACTTTTCATTTTTTACTGTGACAGTGTTTGTGTTTTTAGTGAACTTGAAGGTGATCTCAAGGCATGATCCAAATTTGTTCCGAAACCTCCCACTGTAGAGTAGGTCCCAGAGGTTTCTTTCTTTTTCTTTTTTTTTCTTTTTTTCGCCTAGTTTTTGTAGCAAGAAATTCTGTTTATTACTTTCTGTGACATCACAAGGCTTGCAAACTTCTTGCAAGGGCTGCTGCTGGGAAGATCAGCAGGGTACCTTATGCCATTTCCTATTGATGTAGGCATGTCCCTCAGGACTTCTATCATGCCAGCAGCCAGTGTCTGGGGAAGGCTTTTGGGAGCCAGGGCTGAAGCAGCATTGTTTTGTTGTTAAAAGAAAAAAAAAAAAAAGTCAGTGTATACATCTATTAGAGGTGCCAATCAGTGCTGCATACTAAAAATAAATGATAACTGCTTATCAGTGCCCATCAGTGCTGCATATTCGTGCCTCATCATCATTGCCACCTCATTAGTGCCCATCAGTGCCACTTTATCAGTGCCCATCAGTGAAGGAGAAAACGTATTTACAAAATTTTATAATGTTTGGGTACACTGTTGCATGACCGCACAATTGTCATTTAAAATGTGACAGCCCTGAAAGCTGAAAATTGGCCTGGGAAGGAGGGGGAGGGGCGCGTGCCCTGTATTGAAGTGGTTAAAACACTTTGGTATCTGCTTTGGGAAATTTGTCTTATATACAAGTCTAGTCTAGTGCATATTATCAGGAAAGCAAAAAATGAATGGATCCTGGCACATCACACAGCCCTTACACTTTCAAAAGCCTGTTAGATCAGTGCTCGAAAAGAAATCCAGATCAATGCTTAGGCTTGAGTAGAAGCATAGAAAAAATAAGCAGGAGCTATTATAAGGAGATACTGCATCAGAAAGAGCTGAAAAAACCCAGAGACAATGTCACCCTGGAATAAAACTTATATGTTCTGATTTATCATACAAAATGGATAGCTGAAAATTTGGTGTACCTTCAACTACCACCTGGAAATCAAAGTGTGCAGACTAACACATTTGAAGAAGCAACACCTAAATATTTAATATTGTTGCACAAAGTTGAAAATAATTTCTTCTGCTGCTCTTAATTATGGTCCACAATAGTAATAATATAATGAAAAAAAGATGTTCAATCTATTTATTTAAAATGGCAGTAATAAATGTGACAGCCACCCCAAAGGCATGTGTTAACCTACCAGTGATAAACACCTGAATATACCAGAAGGTCAGTGGTGGAATTCTCCATGCTGTAAGCTCACGTGATCTGTTCAGGAGAATTCAAGAGATTCAATAAATCTTTAATTTCATAAGGATTTTAAGAAAGAGTGTGACCGATTTATTTTTTTATAGCACTTCTTTCCAAAGTAAATTGTCATTTTCATATACCTGGGTGGTTTTCCTTACTGCACACTCAGGTCCTTCTTGAGCTTCCCTAAAATATTAAAGTGATGGTGGTAAGTCTTTGTCTAAAGGCTCGTACACACGATGAGAATATCGGACGATTGATCGTGCATTTTTTGTTTGCCTGCTAGCCTCATTTCGAAAATGAAGAGGTTGCTAAAGTTACAAAATTCTTGTACGACAGGATACAACTTCGGAAGTGATGTAATGTGTTGTATTGTAATGTATTCTTTTGTTTCCGAACAAGCATGGTCTTGCTCTTCTGATTTTCGACAGACAAATACTGTGCCGATTTAATAAAAATCATTAGTTCTGGTATTGTACGTTAAAAAAAAATTGTCCCTTCAGATAATTTTGCACAGTGTCATGACCGGTTTTCAAACGCTGTGTACTAACGATCAGATTATCATACGATAGCTTTAACAGCAGTATTTTTAGTCCGATTTACTGATTGTGTATACTAGGCATTACACTGGAATTCTACTCAAAAAAAAAAAAAAAATTATATATGTGTAAAATATATATATATGTATATGTGTGTGTGTGTGTGTGTTTTCTAATACCAGAGTTGGGTTATCTCACTTTACAATTAAGTGTGTTTCTGGTAGGGCTACTCATGTGCCATTAAGCATATCTCCAAAACCGGACAACTCAAAATATTTTTATGTAGATTGTAGGTATTCAGGTGTTAATCTATTAGCAAGAGAGATCAGTGCTTTGACCTGCCTTCTTTGTTTTACATTTGGTACATGAGTTCGCCCATCATCTTAAAACCCAAATGAACATTTAGCTTAACCACTTAAGGACAGAGTCTCTTTTATAGATGTGTTGTTTACAAGTTAAAAACAGTTTTGTTTTTTTTTGCTAGAAAATTACTTAGAACCCCCAAACATTATACATTCTTTTTCTAACACCCTAGAGAATAAAATGGCGGTCGTTGCAATACTTTCTGTCGCACTGTATTTGTGCAGCGGTCTTACAAGCGCACTTTTTTTGGAAAAAAAATACACTTTTTTTATTTAAAAAATGAGACAACAGTAAAGTTAGCCCAATTTTTTTTTAATATTGTGAAAGATAATGTTACGCTGAGTAAATGGATATCCAACATATCACACTTCAAAATTGCACGTTGCTGACGGCTCCAGTAAGCGGCGGAGGGCACCGGAGCGCGACTGGAGGGGGGCCCCCTCTCCCGCCGCTGATAAAAGTGATCTGGCGGTGAATCCGCCGCAGAGACCACTTTTATCTTGAAGCGGACCGCTGGCCGTACAAGAGGATACCATGGTTATGGCAGCTAGCTGCTGCCATAACAATATCCTCCTTCAAAGTAAGGACGTATATCAGCGTGCGGTGGTCTGGAAGTGGTTAAGCTAGCTAAATAAATTACAGTCGCATACGAACGAAAGGTGTACAAAATCTTACATTTTGTTTAGAAAGCAACACCAGCCTAAAGCTGGCCATACAGGAGTAGAACTTTTTGTCTTTCTAATGACTAGTGGGTCAAATCAACATTTGTTTTTGACTGCAGTGACAAGAAACTTTGAAGGCATAGGATGGAAAATTTTACTTGAACAAACACTTTTCTAACAGTGTATATGGTTTTGTGTCCATTCAGGTCCATTCATTTCAAAATTTGAATGATAAACGCAAACAAAATCATTTGAATGACATCTGAATGTTCAGGGAATGTTCAGAAATTTTTCATGCAATTTTCTTAAGACTTCTCCTAAAAATGTTCTTAGCCTGCTTATGTAGATATACCTGTCCTCTCCCTACATGTTGCAGAGGAGGACCCTAGTGTGAAAGCAGTGGTATCTCAGTGGAGGTCGGATATACCTATATCTCTGCATTTAGCAAAGCTCATTCTCCCTGCTGTTGATTAGAGAGCTTTTGCTAATATGACTTGCTGTGACCCTCTGCAAAAAGATCACTGCATTGAGGGAGACAGGCTGTTCTGCCTTATTTTGCTTTAATCCACAGAAGCAAGATCATGGTGACCCATTGGAAAAGTACTAAGGGAAGCATATGATGCACAACTTTCTCACCAAGGAAAGATTTAATGTGGCTGTGAGAAGCATTTTAGTACTGACACTTGGTTTATTCAGACTTGCTGTGTGGGGGAAACCACGAGGGCCATTTACTGGATTTATTTTGCAATTTCTCACCTCCATTATAAACTTGTACCAAGTAGGGTTCCCACATCACCACATTTTAAAAGAAGAGTGGGGTGGACTGGTGCATTACGTTCATGTCTTGATGGTGTAACTGAAGTACTGAGCCGGAAGGCTGTGCTCCCTATATGCATGTTATGACTTATATTTTTGAAGTATACTTGCAGCTGATATAACCAGCTTCAGTTCAAAGTTTTGGATAAGGTTTTTTTTTTTTTTTTTTTTTAAAAAGGATGAGAACAAGCTCACATGTGTTTTTCTTCACTTGCTTTATGTGGTCAGCAGGACAGAAAGTGAATAGAATCTCTCCAATCCACAGGCAACAACTGAAATTTTGTCTTTTAAAAAAAAAACATTAAAGCGGAGTTCCAGGCTTTTTTTTTTTAATTAAAAGTCAGCAGCTTCAAAAAGTTTAGCTGCTGACTTTTAATAAACAGACACTTACCTGTACCGCGGTCCAGCGATGCGGCCGCATGGAGCCCCGCCCTCTCCTCTCCTCGGTGCAGCTATTGGAACTGTGGGCACCTGGCTGTGACAGCTTGCGGCTGCTCAGCCGGGCGCACACTGCGCATGCACGAGTAGCACTGCGCTCTCCCAGTGGACAGGCAATCTTCTGGGACCTGTCGCGTGTCCCAGAAGATTGCCGAGAGGGAGGGACTGCCTAGGGGAGAGGAGTAGCTGCCATGGGCAGAAGTAGGAAGTTGGACAGGAACTCCCTCTCCAAAGTAGTCACCCACTCCCCCCCAAAAAAATTACATGCCAAATGTGCCATGTTAAGGGGGGGAGGAGTGCTTAAAGTGGAAGTTCCCCTTTTGAGTGGAACTCCGCTTTAAGAATTATATTTTTGTTTATGTTCATGTTTTTGAGATACTTTCTGTGTGGTTGGGGATGTGTGGGGAAGTCACCTTAGTGGGCAGTAGATAGCGACAAATCTTGACAAAGGTTCTATTCTTTCCCTACCTTACTTCCTGTCCCAGTGACCACACTGGAAGTACGGAGAACACCTAAGAAATATAAACTAAAATCTGACAGATGTTCTATGCCTACCCGGCTATGCAGAATTAGGATTTATCTTTATTATGTAATGGTCTCTAAAAATACATCCATATTTCCAGTTTGGCTTTCTGTGTTTTTATGAAGAGGATTTGTAGCAGGAAATATTTTTGTTAGTTTTGGCAGAATTAATGGGCTACATTCCTTCCCAAATTCTTTTTCTTATCAGTAATATAAAAACATGATGTTATGTGCAAAATCTTTTGAGGTAATGTAAAATCCCGGACAGTATATAAAGTGAAATTTGACCAAGGCTAAACGCCTTGATTTAACTGCTCATATTTAAACATATAAACTGAAATGGATATTTCAAAAGCTCTTGTGAAGCTAATTTCAAGTAATTTAGACAAATTGCATAAGTCATTCTCTTTTATTCAGAAGTATAAAATTGACTATCTCGTTTACATGACAGGTGTGTGTGCCATCATAAAACCAGTAAGCACTACAAAAGTATTTTACTGATGCCATCTCTAATGCCCCATACACACGGTCGGACATTGATCGGACATTCCGACAACAAAATCCTAGGATTTTTTCCGACGGATGTTGGCTCAAACTTGTCTTGCATACACACGTTCACACAAAGTTGTCGGAAAATCCGATCGTTCTGAACGCGGTGACGTAAAACACGTATGTCGGGACTCTAAACGGGGCAGTAGCCAATAGCTTTCATCTCTTTATTTATTCTGAGCATGCGTGGCACTTTGTGCGTCGGATTTGTGTACACACGATCGGAAATTCCGACAATGGATTTTGTTGTCGGAAAATTTTATAGCAAGCTCTCAAACTTTGTGTGTCGGAAAATCCGATGGAAAATGTGTGATGGAGCCCACACACGGTCGGAATTTCTGACAACAAGGTCCTATCACACATTTTCTGTCGGAAAATCCAACCGTGTGTACGGGGCATTAGAATTTAAATCGCAACTAGCCAAAGAAATATACATGGATTTGGTACACCATAATACCGTGAATGCCCCTTGATAAATGTTGGGGTTACATAATGGAAGGTTAAAGCTGTTACATTTGTAATGTTGTCCATTGACATTTTAGGAACCTAAAGATTATAATGCTAGGGATAGTTGACTCCTGTCCTGCCCCACTTAATGTTTTAGTTCAGAGTAGTTAAAGCATCTAGATTTTGTCATTTCAAATTATACACAACTGCTGAAAACTGTTTACCTTTCAGTTCATAAAATTCATTAGCTAATTTTATTACTGGAGCCTCACTTCTATGACATTCCTGACTTTTGACCTTACCCACTAAAACTGTCATTCCCCTGCCTAATTATGATATTTATACTGGCTACTAAGTCACTGTAAGGCAGGCCATAGCCATGCAAATTTTTTTTCATGCAACCACAGGAAGGTGACCATAGATCTGGTACAGCTGTGCATGGTAGCCAATCGGCTTCTAACTTAAGCTTGTTCAATTAAGCTTTTGAAAAAACAAAAACTTGGAAGCTGTGGTTGAACAGAAGTCCATCTACTGAGTGACTTCTGTACAACTGCCCTGCTGGAAAATTTCCTTTCGATCAGCACTGCAGGCTACAGCCTACGGTGCTGATCATTGTATTTTGATGGAGGGGAAAACTCCCCGCTGTCAGACTACAAGGACACAGCGGGGAGAATTGCCCCATTCACATCAAATGTGTGGTTTGGGGAATAAGGTCAGTTTTTTTTCTACCGTTTAGCACACTGGTTGAAGGAAAAAAATTAACTCCTCTATGGTCAGCTTAAAAAGAAGCTGCAGAGCACAACCCCTGGGTAGCACTTCAAAGTAGAAACCAGGTCCTGCGCATGTAGTGAGCAGATGTATGTAGATAATTAGAACTATCAAAAAAACAGGTTTCTAAAAAAAAAAATTACATATTTAGGCGATGACTGGCAGGATCACCTAAACGGGGAAGCTCCGCTTTGCCGCCTCCTCCCCTCCGCTGCCACTTTTGCCACCTTTTCAGGGGGGGGGGTGCGGGTACCAGGTTTTGACAGGTAACTGCTCCCACTTCTGCCTGATCTCGCCGCGGCAATTTCAGCAGGAAGTTCAGCCCCCCATCTCCTTCCCCTGCCACCGAGCCATTCACTAAGCACTTTGCGCATGCGCAGCAGTGAACCAGCTGTGAAGCCGCAATCTACCTTAGTGGAGATGGCAGCGGCAACAGCCAATTGAAAAATTGGCAGGGGTGAAGACACCGCTGGATTCATGGACAAGTAAGTGTCATAATATTAAAAGTCAGCAGCTAGACTGGGGTCTCAAACTGGCGGCCCTCCAGCTGTTGCGAAAGTACAAGTCCCATCATGCCTTTGTCTGTGGGAGTCATGCTTGTAACTGTCAGCCTTGCACTGCCTCATTTCTCAACAGCTGGAGGGCCGCCAGCTTGAGACCCCTGATAGAGTATTGTTTTTTTTTTTGTTTTTTTTTAAGGAGCCTGGAGCTCCGCTTTAATGCCTAGTCAAATTTAACTAACTGGATTTCTACAATATTTTTTCCAGTTGCTTTTGATACACATAGGAAATGCTACTTCCACTTATGTGTCTGTATGGTTGAACTTTGGAACTTGTGACAGGAAAAAATAACTAATCCCACTGCCTCCTCTGTGTCACCATAAGAATGTGTGCTGCTATTAGCTGTGAATGAACACATGGAAAAGCTTCCTGATTTTTAGTCCTGTCGGCCAGTGCTATTTATACCTCCTCTTGCTGTTCCAGAAAGATGAAATCCTCTGATTAAGTTACTTCACTGATGCAGCAATAAAGATCATCCATGGTCAGCCTTGGCTTCTTAATATGTGAACAGCAGTAGTACAAAGATACCAAGGTGCCATTTTCTTTCTTAAATACTTAAATTATGTTCTATAACAGTACACCACTTTTCTTCACATTATGTTTGTCTACAGAGGGGGAAGCCTCAAGAGTTTAAAATTTTTGTGAAGGCATTTTTTTTTTTAATGGATCAAAAAAGAGTTAGGCGCTTTAAAGAGGAAGTAAACCCTCTCTAAAAAAACAAAACAAAAAAAAAAACACCCTGCAGGACAAAGGCATAGTGAGCTAGTATGCATAGCATACTAGCTCATTATGAATTACTTACCTGAGATCGGAGCCCTCAAAGCGACCCTCGTTCACCTCCGTCGCCGCCATGATACCCGGAGTGACTTCCGGGTATCGCTGCTCCGGCGCTGTGACTGGCTGGAGCAGCGATGACGTCCCTCCGGCGCATACGCGCAGGAGCCGTCAGTGACGGCATGATCGCTTTCACTAACGGCAGGCTCAGTGCGCCTGTGCCGTTGTCTAAGCCGCGCATGCACCATAGACATCAGTGCTCGTTTTTAGGACCGTGTAGGTTAAGGAGATATTTCTTGCACCTACAGGCTTACCTGTAATCTAGGCTTACCTGTAGGTTAAAGTGGTCTGTGAGGGTTTACAACCACTAAGTTGTATTGCTTTGACACGGATAGCAAATTCTTGTTAGTAGTGTTAATCCTACTTCATACTGCCTAATCTAAAGAATAACAACAGAGTTTACATAAGACTTTGTACAGGGATAGGGACAATTTTAGACACTCAGGTTGAACTGGATGGACTGATGTCTTTATTCAACCTTACTATGTAACTTTAATTGCTATGTGTGTGTATATGTGTATATATGTATATATATATATATATATATATATATATATATATATATGTATGTGTGTGTATATATATATATATATATATATATATATATATATATATATATATATATATATATATATATGTATATATGTATGTGTGTATATATGTATATATATGTATGTGTATATACACATACATACATATATATATATATATATATATATATATATATATATATATATATATATATATATATATATATATATATACATATATACATTATATTACAAAAAGTATTGGGACACCTGCCTTTACCTTTCACATGAACTTTAATGGCATCCCAGTAGTATGTAGGGCTCAATATTGTGTTTGCCCACCCTGCAGCTATAACAGCTTCAACTCTTCAGGGAAGGCTGTCCACAAGGTTTAGGAGTGTGTGTCTAGTGTGTCTATGGGAATGTTTGACCATTCTTCTAGAAGCACATTTTGTGAGGTCAGGCATTGATGTTGGACTAGAAGGCTTGTCTTGCAGTCTCCATTCTAATTCATCCCAAGGGTGTTCTATCGGGTGAAGGTCAGGACTCTGTACAGGCCAGTTAAGTTCTTCCACCCCAAACTCGCTCATCCATGTCTTTATGGTGCTTTGTGCACTGGTCCAAATCATTTGGTGGAGGAGGGATTATGGTGTGGGGTTGTTTTTCAGGGGTTGTTCCTGGCTCCTTAGTTCCCGGCTCCTTAGTTCCCATGAAAGGTGTCGGCATACTAAAGACATTTTGGACAATTTCATGCTTCCAACTTTGTGGAACAGTTTGGGGATGTCCCTTTCCTGTTCCAACATGACTGCACACAAAGCAAGGTCCATAAAGATATGGATGAGCGAGTGTGGGGTGGAGGAACTTGACTGGAATGCACAGACCTCAACCTGATAGAACACCTTTGGGATGAATTAGAGCGGAGACTGCGAGCCAGGCCTTCTTGTCCACATCAGTGCCTATACTCACAAATGCGATTCTGGAAGGATGGTCAAACACTCCCATAGACACACTCCGAAACCTTGTGGACAGCCTTCCCAGAAGAGTTGAAGCTGTTATAGCTGCAAAGGTTGGGCCAACTCAATATTGAACCCTACTAAGACTGGAATGCCATTAAAGTTCATATGCGTGTAAAGGCAGGCATCCCAATACTTTTGGTAATATAGTTTGTGTGTGTGTACAGTGGGGACGGAAAGTATTCAGACCCCCTTAAATTTTTCACTTTGTTATATTGCAGCCATTTGCTAAAATCATTTAAGTTCATTTTTTTTTCTTCATTAATGTACACACAGCACCCCATATTGTCAGAAACGCACAGAATTGTTGACGTTTTTGCAGATTTATTAAAAAATAAAAACTGAAATATCACATAGTCCTAAAGATTCAGACCCTTTGCTGTGACACTCATATATTTAACTCAGGTGCTGTCCATTTCTTCTGATCATCCTTGAGATGGTTCTACACCTTCATTTGAGTCCAGCTGTGTTTGATTATACTGATTGGACTTGATTAGGAAAGCCACACACCTGTGTATATAAGACCTTACAGCTCACAGTGCATGTCGGAGCAAATGAGAATCATGAGGTCAAAGGAACTGCCTGAAGAGCTCAGAGACAAAATTGTGGCAAGGCACAGATATGGCCAAGGTTACAAAAAATTTCTGCTGCACTGTAAATGTGTGTATATGTGTGTGTGTGTGTGTATATGTATGTATATATATATATATATATATATATATATATATATACACTACCGTTCAAAAGTTTGGGGTCACCCAAACAATTTTGTGTTTTCCATGAAAAGTCACACTTATTCACCACCATACATTGTGAAATGAATACAAAATAGAGTCAAGACATTGACAAGGTTAGAAATAATGATTTGTATTTGAAATAACATTGTTTTTACATCAAACTTTGCTTTCATCAAAGAATCCTCCTTTTGCAGCAATTACAGCATTGCACACCTTTGGCATTCTAGCTGTTAATTTATTGAGGTAAGCTGGAGAAATTGCACCCCACGCTTCTAGAAGCAGCTCCCACAAGTTGGATTGGTTGGATGGGCACTTCTGGCGTACCATACGGTCAAGCTGCTCCCACAACAGCTCAATGGGGTTCAGATCTGGTGACTGTGCTGGCCACTCCATTACCGATAGAATACCAGCTGCCTGCTTCTGCTGTAAATAGTTCTTGCACAATTTGGAGGTGTGTTTAGGGTCATTGTCCTGTTGTAGGATGAAATTGGCTTCAATCAAGCGCTGTCCACTGGGTATGGCATGGCGTTGCAAAATGGAGTGATAGCCTTCCTTATTCAGAATCCCTTTTACCCTGTACAAAGCTCCCACCTTACCAGCACCAAAGCAACCCCAGACCATCACATTACCTCCACCATGCTTAACAGATGGCGTCAGGCATTCTTCCAGCATCTTTTCATTTGTTCTGCGTCTCACAAACGTTCTTCTTTGTGATCCAAACACCTCAAACTTGGATTCATCCATCCACAACACTTTTTTCCAGTCTTCCTCTGTCCAATGTCTGTGTTCTTTTGCCCATCTTAATCTTTTTCTTTTATTGGCCAGTCTCAGATATGGCTTTTTCTTTGCCACTCTGCCCTGAAGCCCAAAATCCCGCAGCCGCCTCTTCACTGTAGATGTTGACACTAGTGTTTTGCGGGTACTATTTAATGAAGATGCCAGTTGGGGACCTGTGAGGCGTCTGTTTCTCAAACTAGAGACTCTAATGTGCTTATCTTCTTGCTTAGTTGTGCAACGCGGCCTCCCACTTCTTTTTCTACTCTGGTTAGAGCCTGTTTGTGCTGTCCTCTGAATGGAGTAGTACACACCGTTGTAGGAAATCTTCAATTTCTTTGCAATTTCTCGCATGGAATAGCCTTCATTTCTAAGAACAAGAATAGACTGTCAAGTTTCAGATGAAAGTTCTCTTTTTCTGGCCATTTTGAGCGTTTAATTGACCCCACAAATGTGATGCTCCAGAAACTCAATCTGCTCACAGGAAGGTCAGTTTTGTAGCTTCTGGAAGGAGCTAGACTGTTTTTAGATGTGTGAACATGATTGCACAAGGGTTTGCTAATCATCAATTAGCCTTCTGAGCCAATGAGCAAACACATTGTACCATTAGAACACTGGAGTGATAGTTGCTGGAAATGGGCCTCTATACACCTATGTAGATATTGCACCAAAAACTAGACATTTGCAGTTAGAATAGTCATTTACCACATTAGCAATGTATAGAGTATATTTGTTTAAAGTTAGGACTAGTTTAAAGTTAGCTTCATTTAAAAGTACAGTGCTTTTCCTTCAAAAATAAGGACATTTCAATGTGACCCCAAACTTTTGAACGGTAGTGTATATATATAAAATGTGTGTGTGTATATAATTTATACATATATCTTTTTTTTTTATGCTAATAATTTTAATGCAGAATTCATAACCTACAGTAAGTCTTCCTTCAGTCTGTACCTGTGAGTTTTTTTCTTAAAGCGGAGTTCCACACAAAAATGGAACTTCCACTTTTCGGAACCCTCCCCCCCTCCAGTGTCACATTTGGCACCTTTCAGGGGGGAGGGGGGTGCAGATATTTGCACCCACTTCCGGCATAGACTCCCATGGGAGTCTATGGCTCTTCCTGTCCCTCCGTGCTGTCTCCTGGTTAACACACAGGTCCCAGGAGATAGCGGGGACCAGTTACGATGCGCAGCGCGACTCGCGCATGCGCAGTAGGGAACCGGGAAGTGAAGCCGCAACGCTTCACTTCCTGATTCCCTCAGCTAGGATGGCGGCGGCAGCTGCCGAGAACCGAGCGGGTTCTCGGCGTCGGCTGCCGACATCGCTGGACCCTGGGACAGGTAAGTGGCCATTTATTAAAAGTCAGCAGCTGCAGTATTTGTAGCTGCTGGCTTTTAATATTTTTTTTTTAGGTGGTGTAGGTGGACTCCCTCTTTAAGTTGCTGTTTTGGAAAAAAAAAAATGGCAGTGTTTTAATATTATATTGAAAGCAAATGCAGTACTACATAGAAGTAAAATATTAGCATGGCATAGAGAGAACATTTTACATCTCATTGAGATTTCCAATACACAGTTTGACAGTGCGTTGCTGAATACACAAGTACGAACTGTTTGGAATTCATATTTGATTATGTCCCTGATCTATGACGTTCTCCTGTTTCCAACTCATTTGCTGTTCATTTCAAAAAGCATTAGTGAAAGGGTTCAGTGAAGACTGTCTTTTAGTTAGCCCAAGTCTTTAGTGTTCACCTAACATAACATCAGTAATATTTGTATGACTATGAATCATTGTTTAGAAGAAATGGCTTATTCTGCTCTTGTCATTTTGTTCTCAGCACTTATGGTTGACAGGATATAAAGTAGAACAGGGAAAATGCACTGTTCTTAATTGAGGCATGTTTGCACTTTTCTATTTTCACCACATGAATACTAGTTGGAAACAGAATAGTGAAACTACTGTAGTTCTCACTTCCTAGAGAAATTGAGTACTATGCAAATTCTTTAATTAACTTGGCCAACAAACATTGCCCAAACAGTACCTAAAAGAGAAGAAAGCCGCCTCTCAAGGTGACTAAATACATGAACTTCATTTAAAATGCCACATAACGGGATTTGGATTTGTTCAGTTACATTATCTATATGTTTGACCTCAGCCTGTGAACTTGGCTGAATAATCAGGCAGACTTGCTTTTAAAATTTTGGACAGTCAGTCTTTTGAAATATTCATCTGAAATGTTTCCAGTTATTCTAGAAAAAATGAGTAGAGCTCATTTAACAGAATATAAAGCCAAAAAAACTTTAGTGGTTGTAAGGTTGTTTTTTTTTTATATAACAAACATGTCATGCTTACCTGACCTGTGCAATGGTTTTGCAGCCCTGAAATTCCTCTTTTGGGCTCCTCCTCTTCTGTGTCTGCCACAATAGCATGTGTCTATTGACGCACACAAAACGTGAAAAACAAAAAATGTTGCCGCTCTAAACCTACATAATGAATAAACAAGTGTCCATAAAGTGTGAACAACTGGTGCTGTTCTGAGTAATGCAGGTGAATTCCTTGATGAACATCCAGTTACAATAAGTATAATTGATGTGCGTTTTGATCACCCAAGTGCACCTTCGCAGATATTGATATAAAATGCTTCCTTACTGATGGAGGTAATACGCCACCCAGGTGTACTTCAGGTAATGCAGGAAGAGCTTCAGAGACCCACAAATTCATGAGAGACCAAATAAGACACAGGGAAACAAGCTGGAGTGTGTTCATAAGATCTCTGACCTTTACTGAATACTACAATGGCTTATATGCAAAAGAAAGGAGGAGCTGTGTTTTTAATGCATATGTTTCTAAAAGTTTATACAAACTCGGTATTTTCTTATGATAAAAACTGCTGAATTTAGTCAAACAACTAGTTGATGATTTTGCTTATATAACAGGCTGCTTGACTAGATAACAAGAAATAGCTAATGACTTTTGCTGACACAAATTTGGCTTAACGGCAATATCTCTTAGGGTGCAGTTCTATGCAAACCTTTAAGCTGAATATGGTAAAATACAAATACACACAGCAAAATGTTCACTTCTACTGTATGTAAAATGGAAGATAATCTAAGATGGAGTCAGTTGTTTATGCATTCTATTACACTTACCAGAGGTCTAGACTGCATTATAAGAGGCTCAATAGGCGTGATATGGAAGTATAGAAGATCCAATCAACTTCCTCGATTATATTGTAGGTGGTGGTACTGTCACGACTGATGGTAAAGTTTACTTCATAGGGCCCATGAAGGAAAGATAAAACCGCTACATAATGTAAAACTGTTTGACAGTTTATTAAAAGAAATTGGTGCTAAACACATTTACAGAAATCCAATATAAAACAAGCATTAATAGATCCAAGACATCCTAGAAGTCGATCGAGCAGTATACAGGGTTGGCGTGCGTAATACCTCACAGACGCCATCCGAAGCGTTTCGTTAGAATTAACATCTTGGACCCCTCTACCCCTAATCATCCGGTGACCCCAAGACGCTGATCATCCTGCGACCTCTGAGCCCCTGATCATCCTGTGTTCCCTGACCATCCTGTGTCCCCTGTGACCCCCAAGTTCCCTAATCATTCTGTGTCCCCTGTGACCTCTGAATCCAAATCATCCTGTGTCCCCTATGACCCCTGATCATCTTGTGACACTTGTGCATCTAATCATCCTGTGTCCTCTGTGACCCCCAAGTTCCCTAATTATTCTGTGTCTCCCTTGACCCCTAATCATCCTGTGACCCTAATCATCCTATGTCCTCTGTCCCCGCGATTTCCCTAATCATGCTGTGTCCACTGTGACCTCTGAATCCCAATCATCCTGTGTCCCCCAGATCATCTTGTGACCCTAATCATCCTGTGTTCACTGTAACCCCTGATCATCCTATGTCCCCTTTGGTTCATAAGTTCCCTTATGTGTCCCCCATGACCCTTGAGGCACTGATGATCCTGTGTCACCCTTAGTGGTGCAGCGTGTGTTATCAGCGCCTGGGGCAAGGCAAGTAGTTTGTGCCCCCTAACCTGTGGACTTTTAGCACTCCCTGAGTCCCTTCCACAAGTTCTACTGTGATAGCTTATTAAGAGCTCCAAGCTGTTCAGAGCCTTAGCCTTTGATTGGCTGCCTGCAGCCCCACAGTCTTTTATTATTGGCAGAATCTGAGTGATAGCTCTTTGTCTACAGTAGTCAAAGAGCTATCTCAGATTTAATCAATGAAAGGCAGCCCATAAGACTCCTGTGAATATTGAGGAGGCAGAGCCCTTGCTAATCTGTTGGAGCAGAGCGGCCAGCCTATAACCCTGACGTACAGTGTGTGTGGGTGGGTGGCGGGGGGGTTGGGGGGCTGGCAGTGAGCAGTATATGATTGGGGGGGGCAGTGGAGAGGGGGGATGCATTCAGGTGGAGTGGAGGACAGAGCCAGGTGCACAGAAGGGATGACAGAGCCAGGGGCACAGAGGGAGATGAGTTGCAGCCAGGTGCAGGGGAGGTTGGAGCCAGGTGGAGTGGAGGGCGGAGCCAGGTGCACAAAGGAGAGTGAGAATTGCAGCCAGGTGGAGGGGAGGATGGAGCCAAATGCACAGGGCAGAGTGGCAGTTGCAGCCACGTGGAAGGAAGGACGGAGTAAGGTGCACAGAGGAGAGTATAAATATGTTTTTTATTATGTAATAAGTATATCATCATTTTTATTTTTTGCCTACAGGTAACTTTGCACACAGATTTTTCAACAAATCTGTATGGTTATTGCCTGTTTTATTCTGTCTTCTTATCAGAGGAGAAACCAAGCTGATTGGAACAGCCTGTATAGACAGAGCAGTGAGCGCGCATAGGTAAGGCAAAGGTGGGAAATAGCCGGGGCTTCACAGGGCGATAGTGAGGAGTGGGCGGGACCTCGGTGATGATTGAGATGCCAGTGCTTGTAATGGACTGTATGAGCATCTCCCCCAGTGATGTCATACCAGCACGTCTGTTCAGAGCGGCATCACACAAAAGGGACAACAGTGGCATTTAGAAACAAAAAAAGCAGTGTTGTCTCCTGATTAAAGGAAGTGAAGCTTTCAGCTGCGGGGGAAAAAGGTAGATATCTCAATATCCTTGATGTTATTTGAAGAACAACCAGTGAGATGTTTAACAGATTGTAGAGTTACATCACATGATGATTTTTTCATTTGGCCATAGTTATTCTTTGAACAGAAAAATCTGTAAGGTGAACTAACACAGGACCCCTTCCTCACCCCCCCAATTCCTGCTGACCTGGAGCGCGGCAATCTCTCGTTCTGCGCCCTGCTATAGCCACCTCACTGATTCGGGGCTTAGAAATGCCCTCGGCTTTCACTCCTCTAATTCCCCACTGACAGGACGGGCTACGCGGGTTCTGATTAGAATGCTCCTAAACCTAACTCCTGACAGGGTACGTTTTGGAGATTAAAGCAGAGCTCCGCTTAAAGTGGAGTTCCACCCACTTTTACAACTCTTCAGCATCCCTCACTAAACTGTGCACTGTAAACGAATTGGATATTTAAAAAAAAAATTTCTCAGCACCTACTGTATATCTGTTGTATTCATTTTTCACTTCCTCCTCCCTGGCCGTGGCCCATCGCATCATTTCCTGTTTGCAATGCCTGCTGGGAAGGGGCGGCAACTTCCTCTGACACTGCCGTTGCTATGGAAACCTGACCTTGTGCTATGGAAACCTGACACTGCTTGTGCTGCACTGAGCATGTGCGAGATCTGCAAGGATGAGATCCAGGAAGAAATAGTCCGGCTTCAGATGCCCACACTTAAGATGGCCACGACCTGCTGTAAGTTTATAAAATAACAAACTACTGCTATAAACTAACAAAACAGACCTTAGTTTACAGACTAACTTTACTACAATACATTAAGCTTGTGTATTATAGGGGTATTTTTATTTAAAAAGTATAATTTCGGCCGGAACACCACTTTAAAAATAAATAAATAAGTCAGCAGCTACAAATACTGCAGCTGCTGACTTTTAATAATCAGACACTTACCTGTCCCATGGTCCAGCGATGTGGGGGATCAAAGCCCCGCTCGTCTCCCCCTCTGCTCGGTGGCACCTGCATTGTAACATGCATGAGCCGCGCCGTGACTGGCCACGTAATTATCTGGGACCTGTGACGTGTCCCAGATGATTGCCTAGAGGGAGGGGGGAGAGGTGATCTTCCGGTGCCGAGGGTGCGGCAGAAGGAAGTGGGAGCTGGAACCCTCTGAAAAGATGGTATCCGCTCCCCCCCCCCCAAAAAAATGACATGCCAAATGTGGCATGTCAGGGGGTCACCATGCTCTTGAACCGGAAGTTCCATCCTTGGGTGGAACGCCGCTTTAAGCTGCAGGGATTTCGAAGCCCCGGACCCGTGACGTGGCTATAGCAGGGTTTGGAATGGGAGATCGCCGCGCTCCAGGTCTGCGGGACTGGGGTGGGGAGGGGGTCCTGTGTATGTTCACCTTACAGATTTTTCTGTAAATGTAAACTTGCCCTTTAAAGCAGATTATTCGAAATGTTCGCTTAAGTTGTTAGTGTTAGAACTCGCTCATTATGAAGGGCATGGAGATACAAGGATGAGTAATTTGAAATCTTTTAAGATAATTTGATATGAGATACTTGGATTTTTCTGCAAGGCTTATAGCTAAATGTTACATTGTTAGGATGTATAGAAGGGTGGTGGGAGGTTGGATGCTGTTCTGTACATTGAGCTTAGGAGAGAGTCATTGCCTTGGACCCTTGCTGTGGGGAAGGAGCATAGGGCTAACATTGTAGTCATGAGTATGGGGACAAATCCTAGTTGAAGGGAAGAATTTACCAGGAATAACCAGTTTGCCCTATTAAAAGGCAGATGGACATTCTGGAGTTTTTTGCGTGATGCTTCAGTGACAGTTTTGAAGGTGTAATCCCTTGCTTTTTTGGCCCTATACAAATTCTACTTGAGTCTGATGATTTTGTTTGGGGGGGGGGGGGGGATTGGATTTGCTTCACTATTATTTTCAAGTATAGTTTTAGGTTTGCTCCTCTTAGATCATAGGGCAGTAGTTGAAACAGGGTATATAGTTTTTCTGGTTTAGCAATCAGAAATACATGGACTCCAGGGCCTGGTCAGGGAAACCAGATTCTTGAGAAATTGAATGAAATACTTTTGTTAAGTGAGTCGAGAGCTAAAGTTACGAAAGTTCTCATACAAGAGAATACAACACATTGGAAGTGATCTAATGTGTTGTATTGTATTTGTTTTGCATTTTCAAACGACAACTGTACTAATTAAACAAAAATCATACATAGTTACATAGTAGATGAGGTTGAAAAAAGACACAAGTCCATCAAGTCCAACCTATGTGTGTGATTATATGTCAGTATTACATTGTATATCCCTGTATGTTGTGGTCGTTCAGGTGCTTCTCTAATAGTTTTTTTGAAGCTATTGATGCTCTCCGCTGAGACCACTGCCTGTGGAAGGGAATTTCACATCCTTGCCGCTCTTACAGTAAAGAACCCTCCTACGTAGTTTAAGGTTAAACCTCTTTTCTTCTAATTTTAATGAGTGGCCACGTGTCTTGTTAAACTCCCTTCCGCGTGAAATAAAAAGTTTTATCCCTATGTGGGGTCACCAGTATGGTATTTATAAATTTAAATAATTTCCCCTCTCAATCGTCTCTTCTCCAGAGAGAATATGTTCAGTGCTCACAACCTTTCCTCATAACTAATATCATCCAGACCCTTTATTAGCTTTGTTGCCCTTCTTTGTACTCGCTCCGTTTCCAGTCAATCCTTCCTGAGGACTGGTGCCCAGAACTGGACAGCATACTCTAGGTGCCCCCAGATCAGAGTCTTGTAGAGCAGGAGAATTATTGTTTTTTCTCTGGAGTTGACCCCCTTTTTAATGCATGCCAATATTCTGTTTGCTTTGTTGGGCTCAGCAATGGCATGCAATGCCAAGCTGCTGCTATCATCTACTAGGACCCCCAGGTCCTTTTCCATCATAGATTCCCCTCAGAGGTTCTCCCCCCAGTGTATAGATTGCATTCATATTTTTGCCACCCAAATACATTATTTTACATTTTTCTACATTGAACCTCATTTGCCATGTAGTTGCCCACCCCATTAATTTGTTCAGATCTTTATGCAAGGTTTCCACAACCTGCAGAGAAGTTATTGCCCCGCTTAGCTTAGTATTGTCTGCAAATGCAGAGATTTAATTGTTTACCCCATCCTCCAGGTCGTTTATGAACAAAATAAACAGGATTGGTCCCAGCACAGAACCCCACTACCCACCCCAGACCTTTCCGAGTTCTCCATATTTATCACCACCCTCTGAACTCGCTCTTGTGGCCAGTTTTCAATCCATGTACTCACCTTATGATTCATGCCAACTGACCTTATTTTGTACAGTAAACATTTATGGGGAACTGTGTCAAATGCTTTTGCAAAATCTAGTAACACCACGTCTACAGGCTTCCTTTATCTAGATGGCAACTTACCTGCTCATAGAAGGTTAATAGATTAGTTTGGCAAGAACAATTCTTTGTGAATCCATGCTGATTACTGCTAATGATACAGTTTTACTAAAATCTTGTATATAGTCCCTTATCATCCCCTCCAAGAGCTTGCATACTATTGATGTTAGGCTAACTGGTCTGCAATTCCCAGGGATGTATTTTGGGCCCTTTTTAAATATTGGTGTTACATTGGCTTTTCTCCAATCAGCTGGTACCATTCCAGTCAGTAGACTGTCAGTAAAAATTAGGAACAATGGTCTGGCAATTACTTGACTGAGTTACCCAAGTACCCTTGGATGCAAGCCATCTGGTCCCGGTGATTTATTAATGTTAAGTTTCCCGAATCTAATTTTAATAATGTCCTCTGTTAACCATGGAGGTGCTTCCTGTGATGTGTCATAAGGATAAACACTGCAGTTTTGGTTACTGAAGTCCCCCGATTCCCTCGTGAAGACTGAGGAGAAGAATAAATTCAATACCTTTACCATCACAACATCCTTTGTAACCAGATGTCCTTCCTCATACTTTATGGTACCAGTATGGTCTGTCCTCATTTTTTAATGTTTACATACTTAAATCATTTCTTGGGATTTTTTTGCTCTCCTTTGCAATGTGTTTTTTGTGTTCTGTCTTATCCACCCTAATTGCACCCTTACTTTTCTTGTTGCATTCTTTATAAAGTCTGAATGCTGATAATGATCCCTCAACCTTGTATTTTTTGAAGGCCTTCTCCTTTGCTTTTATATGCATTTTTACGTTGGAGTTAAGCCATCCAGGACCTTTGTGCACCCTTTTAAATTTATTACCCAATGGGATGCCCTTATTTAATATGCTCTTAAAGGAAACCCATCTCTTCTCTGTGTTCTTTGTTCCTAAGATTTTATCCCAATTCATGCCTTCTAGCAAGGTTCATAGTTTAGTGAAGGTGGCTCTTTTGAAATTCAGTGTCTTTGTATTCCCTTTGTTTCCTATTTGTGTGATTTATACTGAAGCAAGTTGACCTGTGATTGGTGTTTCCTAAATTGCCCCGTATTTCCACATCCGTGATTTGGTCTGCATTGTTAGTAATCAGTGGATCCAGTAACGCTTTATTTATAGTTGGTGCGTCTACCATCTGAAACATGAAATTGTCCTGCAAGACATTTAGAAACTGGCGAGCCTTAGATGAATGTGCAGTTCTCTCCGCCCAGTCTATGTCTGGATAATTAACATCCCCCATTATGATAACACTTCCTATCCTTGCTGCTAATCCAACTTGTGATAGGAGATCCGTCTCCCCCTCCTCCCTCAGGTTAGGGGGCCTATAGCATACTCCCAGTATTCTTTTCCCCTTAGCTTTTGTACGATCTGGTATCGTCCAAAAAGTTTTTGTGCATGTCTGTTCAGATAATATCGGATAAACTGTCATGATCGGCTCTTGCAAGCTGTGTAGGGGAGGTGAAAATTTTTTGTTTAATCACCGATGATATCTATATAAAAACAATGGTTCAGTTATAAAGTTTATAATGCTTTGCTCCATCTATAGAAGTGTGAGTGGTAGTCGGTCAGTATGACGAGGATCAAACATGGAATATGAACCAGGACATCTGTAGAGTTTTTAATGTGGTATAAAATGGGTGGGGAGCTCGTACAATTTTTGCTGAATTCATATCTGAGCTGCACAAGTTTCGTTTGTAAACTCTGTGTAGACATATAAAGACCAAGCAGTTTATACTTTGTAGCCAAGATGTTGGCAAGGGTTTCAAGTGACAAAGGGAAGTAAAGTTCTAGGGAGAGAAATCTTCCTAGGTCTCCGTGATGCTTTAGCTATGCTATTTCTTCAGCCTTGGGCATTGTTGTATAAGAATAGTCTAAGGCCCCTTTCACACATGCGGACCGTTCAGGTCCGCCTGTCAGTTTTTTCAATCGGACCTGAACGGACACTCCATGTACTTCTATGTCAGCGGTGACATGTCCGCTGACATCCGATCCAATAGGGTTTCCATCCAAACGGATGGAAACCCTATTTTTCATCCTTTTGGCGGATCAGATGAATACAGACAGACGGTCCTTTTTCATCCGTTCTCCCCATAGAGAAGAGGTGAGATCTGACAGGTCCATCTCTCCACAGTGAGCAGAGATAGACCTGTCATCCGCTGGCTCAGGATTGATCCCTGCTGAGCAAGCGGAGTCCGTGAAAACGGATCCACATGTGTGAAAGGGGCCTTAAAGACAGACTTTTAAAGCCTCCTGTTGGGGTGGTAAGAGGGTTAAGTCATTAGCATGGTCTAGAAGAAAATGCCTAATTAAATCGGTGATAGCCTGGTGGCAGGTAGTATCTAATGGGATCAAATTGTATAGGCGCCATGTGCATTCCCAGTAAGATACATCTGTTGTTCACCATTGCTGAGCTTCTAAAAATGCTAGTTCCTGGGTATCATGAGGATTGCTTTTGCCTAAATATTATGCAGAAAATAAAATGCTGCATAATATTGCACACTTAAGTCAGAATTCTGCATCTCTATAACTTTTCTAGATTTGTTTTTTCTGGGTTATCAAGGACAGAAAGCTAAAAATGTTTAGAAAAATAATCACAGTCCCAGTATTTCTCTCATATGTGTACTTCAGCGTTTTATTTTTTACTGAGCTAAAATACAGCCCATTAATTGTAATGTGTCTATGCACACAGGCGTGTAAACAAGGGCCATGCATTCTGCAGTAAAAAAAAAAAAAAAAAAAAAAAAAAAGAAAAATCTGCTTTTTTGTCAGTAATGTATGCCTCATGTGTGCAAATGCGCAGTTTCATATTTTGCACAAAGAGAACGCGAGAATAAGTTTGCACGCATTTGCATACAAATCGGTGCAAATACATACCAACAGCAACATCTGAAAAAGTAGATGGTCAAACAGTAGTATTATGCAAGAGGCCTTAAAGAGGCCACATTGGTGTAAATATTATGAGGCTTCAAGCACACCGGGCTTAAAAAAAAACCTATCATATAGAGCGTTTTTGTATACAGTTCAGGAGCGTTTAGCATTTTTTTCTGGCAGAAAGCTCCAATTAGAAATGCAAACCAGAAGGGTTTGTTTTTTTTTTTTTTCTGCCTCTAAACGCTGAGCTCAAAATATGCCTCTAATCGTCCTAACATGGATAGGGTGGCATTGAGCTGCTTCTACAGGCAAAACTCAAAATGAATAATGTAAAATTCCCCAACGCATAAAAATATAGTACATGCTGTACACCACAATGCACACCCCACAATGCAGTGCACTGTAGTATGTTGTAACGCGGTTTCATCTCTGTGCCATTCAAAATAAATGGCACTGCAGCACATCAATGTGAGCATGCTGCATTATGATAATGCACTTTTTTTACCACTGGTGTGTGTATGCCCATATGCCTTGAGTGTTAGTATATCTAAATAAATGAACACAGAGCCCATTTACACTTCCATTCACTTTTCTTGCATCAAGGCGTGCAGTGTTCTACAGCCCATTCAAAGTGAATACCACCTTAATGTATCAATGTGTACATGGTACGTTACCGCATTGGTGTGAACGAGTACTTCGCCCTTTAGGGAATTGGAAATTAAACAATGTAGAAGGGCTTTGCTAATGTACCCTAATTTGTAGCTGCATAAAGGATCTGGATCTGCTTTGCTTTATAGGTTGAATACCCCTTTTACAGGCATTATTTACCCTTTTACTACCTGGAGACCACTTAGGCATGTATTATTATATTTTATATTTGTTTGCAAATTAATTGTAAGTGGCAAGTCTTTATGGTTTGTAAAAGGAGAGAAAACACATATTTTAGGTTATTCTCTTATTTTCTAGTAAGTTCTGTGCTGCAAATTCTGCTGACATAATGTGATTTTCCCTCAAGGGCAGAGTGTGCCCATGTTGAACCTGTCAACCTATAAGGTAGTTTCTATTAGCATATATATTGCTATGATCATCGTTATTAATATTAATGACTTCAGGTATGAGTGTTTGTACCCATCATTTTAATTGCAGGTTTATGGTCTGCTGTGGTCCTACAGCTTGTCATTACAGAGTTGATCAAAAGAATATGTTGATGTGAATTCCACTGCCTGGAAATTGTATCATATTATAGATGTGCCTAATTTGGTCTTTGGAATTGCCTACAGTTTAACCACTTCAGTACTGGGCACTTTCACCCCCCTTCCTGACCAGGCAAATTTTCAGCTTTCAACACTGTCACACTTTGAATGTCAATTGCACGAGGGGTCATGCAACACTGTACCAAAATTACATTTTTATAAAAAAAAATTTTGAGACAGATGGAGCTTTCTTTTGGTGGTAATTAATCACCACTGGGTTTTTTATTTTTTGCTAAACAAACAAAAAAAGACAGAATTAAAAAAAAAAAGAATAAAAAAAAGTTTTCCAGAAGTTTGTTATAAAATTTAGCAAATAAGTAATTTTTTATCTTCACTGATGTGCGCTGATAGGCTGCTCTGATGGGCACTGATGTGGCTGCCCTGATAGGCTGTGCTGATTGGCACAGATAGGCGGCACTGATTGGCACAGATAGGCGGCCCTGATTGGCACTGCACTTATATGTTGTTCAGTTCCCTGATTATCAGTGTAGACAATGTGCTGACAGCTTTGCGGTTATCAGCTTTCCTTTCCTCACACAGATAGCATGTGAGGAAAGGACTACCTTTAACTACCAAGTCTGTTTACATGTGATTAAATGTGATTGGACACAGCTGAAAACATGATAAAGGGCCTGCTGTGATTGGCTTTTTACCGCCATCTGTAATCAGCTATGACATAAGGACACAGCAGTCACAGCACGTGCAGGGGGGGGGGGGGATCTCAAAGGATGCCCATGGATGCCCTCCCATAACTAGAGAGCTGCTGTGTCGCCGTCTTCCAGCTATAGTGCAGTAATCAGACAGTTAAAAATACTTTGCACTGAAATAGCAGTTTTCACTGTATACATGGGTACATAGTTTGTCTGGTTGAAAAATAACATTAGTTCAACCAATTACAAAAAAACACACAAATACAAAATCGATATATATACTATGACCTGCAGTGAGGTTGTATCTGTGATTTTTGTGTGCTTTACCTGCGGTTTTAGCCACCGCCCTATAGACTTTCTATTAGGTCACAAGTTTTTGCCAGTTTCTGAAAGTGCAGAAAAGATGAGGCCCGGGCGGGGGGTCCAATCGGACTCCCCCCGGTGCCCGAGGCGGTCGGCTTTGGTCTGGGAGCGTTTAGAGATGAGGGGGAGGCCATCCATTCGTGGCCCCCCCCTCGCGATCGCTCCCAGCCAATGAGAATCGTCCCCTGCCTGTGTGTAGTACACACAGGCAGGGGATGTGATGTCATCTCTCCTCGGCTCGGCAGTTTCCGTTCCGGCGCCGAGGAGAGAAGACATCTGAGTGAGTGCACAAACACACACACACAGTAGAACATGCCAGGCACACTTTACACCCCCGATCGCCCCCGACCCCCCCCCCCCAATCACCCCCCCCCCCCCGTCACACTGACACCAAGCAGTTTTTTTTTTTCTGATTACTGCATTGGTGTCAGTTTGTGACAGTTAGAAGTGGTAGGACAGTTAGTGTTAGCCCCCTTTAGGTCTAGGTTACCCCCTTAACCCCCCTAAAAAAGTTTTAACCCCTTGATCACCCCCTGTCACCAGTGTCGCTAAGCGATCATTTTTCTGATCGCTGTATTAGTGTCACTGGTGACGCTAGTTAGGGACGTAAATATTTAGGTTCGCCGCCAGCATTTTATAGCGACAGGGACCCCCATATACTTCCTAATAAAGGTTTTAACCCCTTGATTGCCCCCTAGTTAACCCTTTCACCACTGATCACCGTATAACCGTTACGGTTGACGCTGGTTAGTTCGTTTATTTTTTATAGTGTCAGGGCACCCGCCATTTATTACCAAATAAAGGTTTAGCCCCCTGATCGCCCGGCAGTGATATGGGTCGCCCCAGGCAGCGTCAGATTAGCGCGAGTACCGCTAACACCCACGCACGCAGCATACGCCTCCCTTGCCCCTCCGCCCGGCCCAGCCCAACCCAGCCCACCCAAGTGCAGTATCGATCAATCACTGTCACTTACAAAACACTAAACGCATAACTGCAGCGTTCGCAGAGTCAGGCCTGATCCCTGCGATCGCTAACCATTTTTTTGGTAGCGTTTTGGTGAACTGGCAAGCACCAGCCCCAGGCAGCGTCAGGTTAGCGCCAGTACCGCTAACATCCACGCACGCACGGTACACCTCCCTTAGTGGTATAGTATCTGAACGGATCAATATCTGATCCGATCAGATCTATAATAGTGTCCCCAGCAGTTTAGGGTTCCCAAAAACGCAGTGTTAGCGGAATCAGCCCAGATACCTGCTAGCACCTGCGTTTTGCCCCTCCGCCCAGCCCACCCAAGTGCAGTATCGATCGATCACTGACACTTACATAACACTAAACGCGTAACTGCAGCGTTCGCAGAGTCAGGCCTGATCCCTGCGATCGCTAACAGTTTTTTTGGTAGCGTTTTGGTGAACTGGCAAGCATCAGCGTCCTAGTACACCCCGGTCGTAGTCAAATCAGCACTGCAGTAACACTTGGTGACGTGGCGAGTCCCATAAGTGCAGTTCAAGCTGGTGAGGTGGCAAGCACAAGTAGTGTCCCGCTGCCACCAAAAAGACAAACACAGGCCCGTCGTGCCCATAATGCCCTTCCTGCTGCATTCGCCAATCCTAATTGGGAACCCACCACTTCTGCAGCGCCCGTACTTCCCCCATTCACATCCCCAACCAAATGCAGTCGGCTGCATGAGAGGCATTTTCTTTATGTCCTCCCGAGTACCCCTACCCAACGAACCCCCCCCCCCCAAAAAAAAAGGTGTTGTGTCTGCAGCAAGTGCGAATATAGGCGTGACACCCGCTATTATTGTCTTATTGTCCCTCCTGTCCTGACAATCCTGGTCTTTGCATTGGTGAATGTTTTGAACGCTACCATACACTAGTTGAGTATTAGCGTAGGGTACAGCATTCCACAGCCTAGGCGCACTTTCACAGGGTCTCCCAAGATGCCATCGCATTTTGAGAGACCCGAACCTGGAACTGGTTACAGTTATAAAAGTTACAGTTACAAAAAAAAGTGTAAAAAAAAACCACAAAAATATAAAAAAAAAAAAAAAATAGTTGTCCTTTTATTGTTCTCTCTCTCTCTATTGTTCTGCTCTTTTTTACTGTATTCTATTCTGCAACGTTTTATTGTTATGTTTTATCACGTTTGCTTTTCAGGTATGCAATTTTTTATACTTTACCGTTTACTGTGCTTTATTGTTAACCATTTTTTTGTGTTCAGGTACGCCATTCACTACTTTGAGTGGTTATACCAGAATGATGCCTGCAGGTTTAGGCCTCTTTCTCACGGGGCGGATCAGTGATGATCCGCCCCGTGAACATCCGCTGGCTCAGCGGGGATCACTCCGCCGATCCCCGCTGAGCAGGAAGATGACAGGTGCAGCGACGGACCTGTCAGAGCGCCGCTCTCCCCTATGGGGGGATCGGATGATGACGGACCGTAGTGTCCGTCGTCACCCGATCCGATCCGAAAACGGATGGAAAAGAAGGTTTTTCCTCCGTTACACTTTTCGGATCGGAGCGGGTCGGATGTCAGCGGACATGTCACCGCTGACATCCGACGCTCCATAGGGATGAATGTATGTCCGTTTTTCATCCGAAAACGGAAGGATGAAAAACGGACATACGGATCGTCCATGTGAAAGAGGCCTTAGGTATCATCTTGGTATCATTCTTTTCAGCCAGCGGTCGGCTTTCATGTAAAAGCAATCCTAGCGGCTAATTAGCTTTTACAAGCAGTGGGAGGGAATGCCCCCCCCACTGTCTTCCGTGTTTTTCTCTGGCTCTCCTGTCTCAACAGGGAACCTGAGAATGCAGCCGGTGATTCAGCCAGCTGACCATAGAGCTGATCAGAGACCAGAGTGGCTCCAAACATCTCTATGGCCTAAGAAACCGGAAGCTACAAGCATTTTATGACTTAGATTTCGCCGGATGTAAACAGCACCATTGGGAAATTGGGGAAGCATTCTATCACACCGATCTTGGTGTGGTCAGATGCTTTGAGGGCACAGGAGAAATCTAGGATCTAATAGACCCCAATTTTTTCAAAAAAGAGTACCTGTCATAGGGGATATTTACATTCCCTGAGATAAAAATTATTTAAAAAAAAAAAAAAATGAAAGGAACAGTTTAAAAATAAGATAAAAAAGCAAAAAAAAAAAAAAAAAGCACCCCTGTCCCCCCTGCTCTCGCGCTAAGGCGAATGCAAGCGTCGGTCTGGCGTCAAATGTAAACAGCAATTGCACCATGCATGTGAGGTATCACCGCGAAGGTCAGATCGAGGGCAGTAATTTTAGCAGTAGACCTCCTCTGTAAATCTAAAGTGGTAACCTGTAAAGGCTTTTAAAGGCTTTTAAAAATGTATTGATTTTGTTGCCACTGCACGTTTGTGCGCAATTGTAAAGCATGTCATGTTTGGTATCCATGTACTCGGCCTAAGATCATCTTTTTTATTTCATCAAACATTTGGGCAATATAGTGTGTTTTAGTGCATTAAAATTTAAAAAAAGTGTGTTTTTTTTCCCCAAAAAATGCGTTTGGAAAATCGCTGCGCAAATACTGTGTGAAAAAAAAAAAAATGAAACACCCACCATTTAATCTGTAGGGCATTTGCTTTAAAAAAATATATAATGTTTGGGGGTTCAAAAATAATTTTTTCATGTAATCAAAAAGTGTCAGAAAGGGCTTTGTCTTCAAGTGGTTAGAAGAATGGGTGATGTGTGACATAAGCTTCTGAATGTTGTGCATAAAATGCCAGGACAGTTCAAAATCCTCCCAAATGACCCCATTTTGGAAAGTAGACACCCCAAGCTATTTGCTGAGAGGCATGTCGAGTCCATGGAATATTTTATATTGTGACACAAGTTGCGGGAAAGAGACACATTTTTTATTTATTTTTTTTGCACAAAGTTGTCACTAAATGATATATTTCTCAAACATGCCATGGGAATATGTGAAATGACACCCCAAAATACATTCTGTTGCTTCTCCTGAGTATGGAGATACCACATGTGTTGGACTTTTTGGGAGCCTAGCCGCGCACGGGACCCCGAAAACCAAGCACCGCCTTCAGGCTTTCTAAGGGTGTAAATTTTGGATTTTACTCTTCACTGCCTATCACAGTTTCGGAGGCCATGGAATGCCCAGGTGGCAAACACCCCCCCCCCCCAAATGACCCCATTTTGGAAAGTAGACACCTCAAGCTATTTGCTGAGAGGTATAGTGAGTATTTTGCAGACCTCACTTTTTGTCACAAAGTTTTGAAAATTGAAAAAAGAAAAAAAATAATTTTTCTTGTCTTTCTTCATTTTCAAAAACAAATGAGAGCTGCAAAATACTCACCATGCCTCTTAGCAAATAGCTTGGGGTGTCTACTTTCTAAAATGGGGTCATTTGGGGGGGGGGGGGGGTTTATGCCATTTGGGCATTTTATGGCCTTCAAAACTGTGATAGGTAGTGAGGAGTAAAATCAAAAATGTACGCCCTTAGAAATCCTGAAGGCAGTGATTGGTTTTCGGGGCCCCGTACGCAGCTAGGCTCCCAAAAAGTCCCACACATGTGGTATCCCCATACTCAGGAGAAGCAGCTAAATTTATTTTGGGGTGCAATTCCACATATGCCCATGACCTGTGTGAGAAATATATCATTTAGTGACAACTTTTTGTAAATTTTTTTTTTTTTTCATTATTCACTTGGGACAAAAAAAATGAATATTCAACGGGCTCAACATGCCTCTCAGCAATTTCCTTGGGGTGTCTACTTTCCAAAATGGGGTCATTTGTGGGGGTTTTGTACTGCCCTGCCATTTTAGCACCTCAAGAAACGACATAGGCAGTCATAAATTAAAGGCTGTGTAAATTCCAGAAAATGTACCCTAGTTTGTAGGCGCTATAATTTTTGCGCAAACCAATAAATATACACTTATTGACATTTTTTTTACCAAAGACATGTGGCCGAATACATTTTGGCCTAAATGTATGACTAAAATTGAGTTTATTGGATTTTTTTTAGAACAAAAAGTAGAAAATATCATTTTTTTCAAAATTTTTGGTCTTTTTCCGTGTATAGCGCAAAAAAAAAAAAGGGCAGAGGTGATCAAATACCATCAAAAGAAAGCTCTATTTGTGGGAAGAAAAGGACGCAAATTTCGTTTGGGTACAACATTGCATGACCGCGCAATTAGCAGTTAAAGCGACGCAGTGCCAAATTGTAAAAAGTGCTCTGGTCAGGAAAGGGGTAAATCCTTCCGGGGCTGAAGTGGCATGCAGGACTTTTGGTTTGCTTTCATAAAACGTGGGAAAAACATGTCCTAATGCAAAGTCCATAAGACCGCAATTAAAGCCCACAGAAATCATGGATACACCAGTGCTGTGGCCAAGCCGCAGCGCACCAGTCTGAAAGGAGACCTAACTTTGCTTAGGAGCCCTACATACCAACTTTTACAAGATGGCAGTTTAACTTATTTACCCATGTCCAATATGTCTCCTTTTAATAGAATAATAATAAAAAAAAATCTCAATTTTTTGTAATTCGTAGTTTTGCTTTAAACAAATTCAAGGCATATTCACACAGCAGATAACAGTTCTGTGTCACAATAGGTCCTTCATAAGCTTTTATCCTGCAGAAATGATGCTGTCAGATTAGGGATGTGATGGCTGAGAGTGAGATATATGGGTAGGCTGATAAATCTGACACTGCACATGTTTTAAAAAGACCTTGAAGTCTTTCTAAATCTTAGCAATTAGCTCAGATAAGCTTTATATAGGTAGAAAGACAGACAAACCATATATATTTGCAACCTGCAGGCTTCTCAAAGAAGAACACCAGAAAACCGCTAAACACACAGTTAAAACATACAAATGTATATTGTGTATATGTTCTTTCCTACTAGTTTAGCATTATAATTTGCTAGGTTAGCATTATCTTTTCTAGATCTCACTGGATAGAAGCATTGTTTCCGATTCACTGTCCAATGAAGGGGCTGGAGACAAGGGACATATAAAGCTGCATTGCTGAACCAAGGCAAATAATCAATCTGGCTGTGCAGTGCTGAAAATGTGTCTAAAGAAAAAACTGCTAAACAAATTAATTGTAACTCAACCAAATTGGAGTTACAATTCTAAGCCATAGAACAAAAGTGATGCTAAAGTCTTGTTATGTTTTTTATTTTTAAATTAAAAAAAAAAAGTCATACTTACCTGCTCTGTAAAGTGGTTTTACACAGAGCAGCCCCAATCTTACACTTGTCTGGTCCCTCTTCTGCCCTTCTGGCCCCTCCCTCCCGTTGAGTGCCCCCACAGCAAGCAGCTTGCTATGGGGGCACCCGAGCCACAGCTCCCTGTGTCCATTCAGACACTGAGCCGTGGCCCGGCTCCGCCCCCTCACTTCTCATTGGCTTAGCAACTTTGACTCAGTAGCGTGAGCCAATGGTGCTCCGCTGTTGTCTCAGCCAATCAGGAGGGAGAGTCCGGGCCAGCCAAGTCTCTCTCGTGCAACATCGCTGGATCGAGATGGGCTCAGGTACGTATTAGGGGGAGGGTGGAAAGAGGAGCTGCTGCACACAGAAAGTTTTTATCTTAATGCATAGAATTCACTAAAATAAAAAAAAAACTTTCTACCTTTACAACCACTTTAACTTTTTGCAAAAGGAATACTAGAAACTCTACAAAAGGGCTTTTTCCTGACACGCTCTTTGTTTTAAAATAAAAATCTTGTAGAGCGGTGGTCAGCAACTTGTTGATCACTGGCAGGTGACAGGTAGATCACATCCCCTCCTCGCCAACCCCTGGAACCTGGTCTAGAGCAGGGACAACATGTGCTGGAATGGATCCTGTGTATTTTTCTCTTGGGGCAGCTGAAAACCAGCTTCTCCTTTTCCTTCTGCCAGGATTCAGGTGGAACTACGGGGGTTCAGTTTAAGTAAATGCTGCCCCTCCTATGCAGGTTCCCTTTCTTTCTACTACCTGGGCCCCTCTGTAGGCTCCCCTGCAGCTTTAAAGCTTTTACATGAATAAATAAAAGCGGATCTTCGTAAGCACCCCTATCAGTAGTGTATGGTTTATCTCAATAACGCTGATGCATTCTGCTGGAGAGCTTCTTTTGAAAAACATAACTACTAGCTGGATCACCAGATGAAAATGGAAGCCTAAAAAACAAATGCAGCCATCACATCTAACAATTGTTAATCTGCAAAATAATATGTTGGGTTTAATACTGCTTTAAGGTAGGCCAAGTTTATATTTTTACAGTGATACTTATTTTATCATATTGTTTTGTAAGATTTTCTTACTAAATAGTTAGGCCTTGCTAGTGAATTAAAAAAAAAGGTGCTGAACCCCGATCTTTGATTGCTCATTTTGGTCAGGTAGATCTCCACCTCTCAAGGGTTGCCTACCCCTGCTTTAGAGTGCTGCTGTTTTGTGTTTTTTTGGGGTTTTTTGTTTTGTGCTGAAATATGCATACATTATTACATTTTCTAATAGCTAATGTTACACTTTATCTTTTATTGCAGAAGAAAAGCCTGACTGCTCAACAGCCCGATGTGAAGTACAGTTTTCTCCACGGTGTGCAGAGGACTCTGTCCTCATCGAAGGCTATGCACCTCCTGGCGAATGCTGCCCCCTGCCCAGCCGTTGTGTATGTAGCCCATCAGGATGCCTGAGAAAAGTCTGCCAGCCTGGCTATCTCAATATACTTGTGTCAAAAGCATCAGGCATGCCAGGGGAATGCTGTGACTTGTATGAATGCAAACCAGGTAATACAGCTTGGGTTAAATTATATTCACAAGCACAAATAAATGCACACCTTATATGCTCAGACAATTTTTTCTTTTATACATTGCTGTAATGGACGAGTTCACCCCTGCCTCTTTTGTCAGTAATCTGAGAATAGCTTATGATAAAGCAAATGATCAAAAACACCCACTGCATGCAGTTGTTGATATTTTAAAAGTTAAATGTAACAAAAGCCAGTACTGAAAAGTTGTGCCACAAATCAGACTTCAAGCGTTTTTTTTTTCAGATTCCTACTTACCTAGGCGAATGCGCCGGCGCTTCTAACACTGAGAACCACTGATCGCTCAGTTCACACAACTCCGCGAGCAGAAAGCTGGGGACTGTCAGTCACAGTTGTCACAGTTGTCTGCTCTGCTCCCTCACTGGGGCGCTGGGCTGTGGAGAGGGCAGGAGTGGCCAGCTCAGGCTCTCAACCTCTCGCTGAGAGACTGAGCCGGGTGTCTGTCCAGGGATCTGGGTGGATCCTGACTCCATGGTCGTGATAACACCAAGCCTGGACCAACTCTGTGACGTCAGCAGAGAGCGGGCTGAAGTCTGCTCTCTGCTGACGTCACAGGAGTGCAGAACGAACTACACTCTTGTAATCCATAGGAGAAGTACAGCTAAACGAGCTTTGGCAATACTTCTCCTTAAAGCACGATAAACAGCATAGTGCTTCTGCAGTGTAATTTGCCCCTCTCAATGCTGTAAAATACCTTGATGATCCTGCCTGTTCCTGTGTCCTCCTAGGTGTGCTGACCACGGTAATCATGGCTGCTGATCTATGATACCTTGGTCAGTTTATGTGCCTCCATCATCCCGCAGTCACCCACTCTCCCTCCCTTTCCCTGCCTATCAGCTCAGTAGTGTGTGTGTGTGAGCCATCTCCTCCCTGGATTGTCAAAAATAAATGCTGTTGTTTTAAAGTGAATGTGTATGCACAAAAGATTTCCTTTAAGTCTTTATACAAAGATGCACCCTGCAGTGATATTTGCATCACACAAACACCTACTACATTATCAAGCTTACACTTAAGTACTTGTGTCTGTTTAAACAGAGTTGTTATGCATTTCTCTTTGAACATTTTTGTTACCTTCTTGAAGGTGTAACCTTTGCTAATGAAGGGTGTCACAATTTACTACACTCTTTATGTAACTCACATTAGAATCTTTTTTTTTATTTCAATAGTTTTTATTGGTTTTCTCAAAAGAAATAGAAAACATTGTTACATTTTGTTGTACAGTATAACATAGATGGAAGGGTCATATACAAAGACAATGACAACGTCTGAAACACAATTGTCTTTAGACAGCGGAAGCAGTAGCAATGCTGATGCAACAACATGGGTACCACCCACCACCTCCAGACACACCATATGAGAGCAAACTGTTGAGAGATGGAAGGCGGTATGGCCAGCCTGTTTTCTTTCTGTATTTTAACTAGAAAATTATTTGAAAGAATTACCAAGAGAGACAATACATCTAAGGTAAACATCATTGGAAACAAGATAGGACAAGGACATTCGCAATATGCTTGCCCATACGGGATATGATCCTCAACTAGAATAGCAACTAAAGAATATATTATACATGAACACTTTAAAAGGTCAGAGGTCAAGAGATAGTTCCAGGAAATGGGGAGAAGCCTCCCCTCCCAACGGGAGAGGGTCTCCTGCTAGGAGGTATATCCTCTAACTTGACCTGATCAAAAGATCTCAATAATCAAAAGATCATATTTGAAAACAGAATAGAGATAAGAGTTGAGAACTAAGAATAGAGGAGAAGAAAATAGATTCAGGCAGCATAGATAAGATACAGGCACCAAGGGGCATCAGATATCGTGTTCCAACAAATTGGTTCATAGGGGTTAATGTATGTATGTACTCCAGGGTTCCCATACCGCCTCATATGCTTGGGAAGAGGCCATCAAAACACTGACCACCTTCTCCTGGACCATTAACCAAGATATCTTTCATTTTGCTGCTGCATAGGACACTTTTGGCTGTTTCCAGGTGTGGGCGATAGTAATTTTTGAACCCAACAGAATGAAGTGAATGAGTTTCAATAGATTTTTAGAGCATCCGACCAGCTTACTGTTGAGCAAGGCAATCTTGGGGGTTTTAGGAATTGCCATACCGGTGATCCTGCGCAGCAAACCAAAGATCCTGTTCCAAAAGCCCCTAATGCGGGGATATTCCCACCAGGTATGGAAGAGGGATCCCACATGGCCATACCCCCGAAAACATAGTGGGGATGTGCCTGGGAAAATTTTAGCCAGTTGGGTAGGAACCAGAACCCATCTTCTAATTGTTATGACACTTGCTTCGATCATTAAGTTATTTACAATTCCCTTAAATGCTGATCTCCATATCCTGCTCCCAGCTAAGTGCATATGGTGGCTTTCCCGAAGTCTCTGCCAGAGCGGCGTAAATAAGGGAGATGCCTCCCCTCTGGTCTATTGTCTGCAAACAACACTGCTTGTAAGCTGTGAATCTTGGGGGATCGGGTTTAGATATCCATAGAGAGAGGAGATGATGTCATATTTGATGCAATCTAAATCTTTTAGATTGTGTCAATAAATTAGAAATGCCCCAATGGGTTGCTGTTAAAGGGCCTGTTGAAGACATAAAGTGCCCAATCCTAAAAAGGCTCTATTAGTCCACCATTGGAAAGCACAAATGTCCTGCCCCGGGGGAAATTGGGGATTGTGGAAGAGGTGCGTTAATGGCCTAAGTCCAGAGACCAGTGCAGGTGATTTGTGTAAAGAGTCACAAAGAGCCATAGAATGGTAAAGAGTGGGGGGTCAATTTTGATGGGCTACTCTTGGGGGGGGGTGCAAACCAAGAAATCAGTGGTGTGTTTAGGGATAGCCTGTCTCTCCATGTCCACCCAATCTGGTTTCTGCCCTTGAGAATAGACTGTAGAGAACTGCGCTAATTGGACCGCATGATATTGCCATGGAATAGGAACCCCTAATCCTCCTTGATTTTGGCTTCTAAATAATACACTTTTGGGACATCTATAGCCTTTAGAACCCCAAATAAAGCAAACTACCTGAGATTTAAATTTTTGAAGGTGAGGTTTCTGAAGTAGAATCGGGAGGTAACAGAAGAAGTACAACAACCTGCGGAGGAGGGTCATTTTAACAGAGTTAACCCTTCCCAACCAGGAGATGTGTCGTAATAACCAACTGGTCAAGTCTGCCCCTAGCTTCTTATACAGAGGAGGATAATTGACCTTATAAAGCTGGTCCACGCTAGCTGCCAAACTGACTCCCAAATAAGGGTTAGAGATATTACTCCATGCAAACAAAAAATGGCTTTTAAGTCGTTCAAATAGGGAGGTAGGGGTATTGATGCTCAGTGCTATGGATTTGGCCATATTGACATGCAGACCTGAGATCCTCCCAAATGCTTTTAGGAGACTGAAGACGTTAGGGGTTGATGTGAGAGGGGAGGTGAGAGAGCGCAGTATATCGTCTGCAAAAAGAGCACATTTGTGGGAGCGTTGGCCACATCGAACGCCACAAATGTCTGGGTTATTTCTAATGGCTAAATCCAGAGTTTCAATTGTGATGGCAAAAATTATGGGGGATAAAGGGCATCCTTGTCTTGTCCCCATGTATATTGGAAAGGGGTGTGAGTAATGGCCTTGTAATTTTACCTGTGCACTTGGGTTTGAATATAAAGCCTGTAGGACCCATATAAAATGCGGACATGTCTATCATCTGTCTAGAATATCAAATAAGTAAGGCCATTCTACTGTGTCAAATGCTTTTTGTAGGTCAACCGATAGTAAAAAGCCTTCCTGATGTGCTCCCCCATCCCAGTTAGCTTGTAGAAGGGAGATGACATTCACTCTACGTATTTGATCCAGACCCTGTCTTCCTGGAATGAAGCCCAGCTGGTCTTTATGGATATAACCTCTTATGAAGGCTGACAGTCTATTGCCCATGATTTTGTTTAGGATCATTGTTGATCAATGATATGAGCCTATAGTTGCTGATCTCCTGGTCTTTTCCCAGTTTGGGAATAACAGAAATATAGGCCATGTTAGCTTAATTTTCCAATGTGGCTCCCCTGCAGGGAATTAAAGAAGCGACTCAAACATGTAGTGAGCCTGGATGCAAAAGATTTGTAAAAGCATGAAGAGAACCCGTCCGGGCCTGGGGCTGAAATCTTAAGATTTTTAATGACCTCCAAAATCTCTGCATCTCCTATGGGTTTCTCAAGTTCTGAGCTGTGATCCTTTTGCAATTTTGGACGCAGGATAGCATCAAGGAACTCGGAAATGAGGATGGGTCTGACTTCCTCATCTGCCCTGTATAGCTTAGAATAGAAGTCATGGAATGCTGCCATGATCCTTTGAGGATTCTGAGTGAGCGCTTAGTCTCATATTTTGGGGAAAGAAAATGTACGAGGATGAGGTGTCAGCCTGGCAGCCAGCCTAGGGCCTATTTTATCCTTGTTTAGCTAGAAACGCGCACTGGACCATCTTAGGCTTTTTTAAGCCTGAGTGGTCAGGGCCAGATTGAGGTCTAAGCGACTTGGGGGTGGGGTTACATCTGCGGTCATTAGACAGTTTCTGAAAAAAAGGGGACCCTAGAAAGGGGAACCTTTGTACCCCCCGGTACAGCGGGACTTTATAGGCGAACAACAGAAAAGGGCATTTTTTAAAATTATTTATTGAAAATTGCTTAAAAAGCATAAAAACCCGGTAAAGATCTAACATAAATCTATGCACAAAATTGTGCAAAATGCATCAGTTTTTTCACATAGTGTATTTTTTACAACTCAGATTATGAACACATATTTCTCCATAGGCCTGACATGTTTCAGGACGAAGTCCCTTCTTCAGAGGGGTTTGTAGGAGAGAAACAGATAGATGTATTCTGAAAAACAGGTAAGATAGGTTTGAAAAATTATTCAGGGCAAGAAGTCCACATTATGGCATATGGGAGTGTCCAATATACATACCAGTATTCAATTTTTGAGGTGAGTTGTATAAGAAAATGCGAAAGAACCATTTTTTCTTGTGAAGAAAAAAGTAATAGAATAAATAATTTTCAACCGCCAATTGTCCACCAATGGGAATGGTGGCCTCCGTTCGGGCCAAGAGAAACCCACACAAAGGCCCCCAAGAGAGAGGACGCCCCGCCACATCCACAGTAGAACCCTGGGAAATAATTCAAATGATTTTATTTTAATACACTTTGTTGTAGGATTTAAGAAGTGTCTTGTCAGATAACTATATAGATTATGTAAGCTATGTAAAAAAGGCTGCTCTTCCTGTAGTTCCAGTATTAAGGCTTACTGCTTTGTATTTTTTGTTTGTTTTTTTGAAGAAAAAAAAATAGACAAAATATTAGACAATTTCTGGAACTCACATTCTAAATTGAGTATCTTAGCCTGCCGTTCCCTTTGGAGCTTGGGGGTCATTTGAATGATCTTTCCCCTAATGACTGCCCTAAGTTGCCGGGAGACTTCTCCATTGTCATTAACCCAAAATTATTCGCCTATGTCTTTATACAATATCGTGCATTGGACAGGATCACTTAAGAGGGATTCATTTAGGCGCCAAAGGAACATGCCTTTATGGTTTCATAAGGATCATGAATACCAGCGAGTGGTCTGACAACAGAGAATCTCTAATGAACAACTTCGTAACCAGTGGGATGGCATGGGCAGCAATAAAGATGTAGTCTAATTCTAGCAAGTGTTTGGTGTGGTGCAGAAAAATAGGTGTAGTCCCTTGACGTCGGGTTACATTCCCTCCAAATGTCCACCAAACCCCAAGCGTGTATAAGCTTAGCAATTTTCAAGCTCTGCTTGGGAGGATGCAGAAGGCGAGAGCCACCTCCCCCTGCTTTGTCTAACATCTGATCCAGTGCTACATTAGAAACCCCTCCCATGAGAATCATGCCCACCAAGTGGGGAGAAAGGATATCCATCATGGAGTCAAAGAACTGTGCTTGGCCTCTGTTAGGGGCATAATAGGAAACGAGGGTATACTGGGTCCCTTATAGTGAGCCCGCTATTGGAATGTATCTATCCTCAGGATCCCTGATTTCCTGAGAGGGAGAGAAGGTAGCTCTTTTAGAAAAGAAAATTCCCACCCCATTAGTTTTATCCTCTGCGTTGGCTAAATAAAATTGCGGGAATTTAGGGTGAAGACATTTTGGGTTGAAATGCTTAGGGAAATGAATCTCTCTTGAAGAAGAAGCACCTCTATCTGCTGTGAATGGGAATGTTGAAAGTATTTTCTTCTTTTTAAGGGGAAATTCAAACCCTGAACATTGTGGGAAGCTAAGCGGATAGGCTGGGGAGTTTCATCACTCATAACCATGGACCAGAAAGAACATCACACTCACAACTAGGCAGAGGCTTACCTTCCGCCACATGCACTTGCCCATGGTTTGCTCGATCCCAGTTGAGGTTCGAGCAACACCCTGGAGCCGCACGTTATCCTGTCTGTTCCGCTGCCCGTAGTTTAAAACTAAAGTTATAAGTATAGGAGGTTATGAGGGCTCTAAAAACTGAATGTGTAAATAACCCCCACAGAATTCAAAGAAACAATGGGTCTCATCCGAGAGAAACCATGGGGAAGCCTCTTCCAGGTCTCTTGGATGCGAGCCCATCCTGACTAGCAAGTAATTGCATACTATTATAAAAACTTTGCTTAAAGTCCGACCTTGGGTCGCAGGTCAAAGAATAGAACACTAAATGTAGAAAAAAAAAAAGTCCCCCAATTAGCAAGGCCTAATAAAGTGCCATGAGGCCCTGAGGAACAATCTATCAATCAGTCAAAGTGTTACGATTCCCAGACCGGAATCAAAAAGTGAGATGGTAACCGGAGAACCCTTTAAGGGGGGTGACAGTCCTTGGATATCTTCTTCTGCTGTTTTTGCCAGACTGGTTGAATTGGACTTGATGGTGAAGAACGCTTGGTGTAGCCGACATTCTTGTGGGTCGATGTTGATTGCGGGTCTTCGGTTATCAGGCCCAACTGTAGCAGGAGGCGTTCCCCCTCTTGAAAAAAACAGCATCCATGTGTTTTGTTCTTGAAAGTGAGAGACAGGCGCAAAGGAAAAGACCACCAGTATTTTGTTGACTTCTGAGTGAGGACCTGGAGAAGCTGTTTGAGCGCCCTTCTCTTCTGGATGGTGTAAGGAGACAAGTCTGCATATATTTGGACCGGGTGACCTTGGATTGTCAGTTGGACTTCCTCTCTTGATATGCGCATGATTTCTTCTTTCACTTGGTAAAAATGTGGTTTAACCACTACATCTCTGGGCAGGCCATCCGTCCGAGGTGGTTGGAGTGCTCTGTGAGCCCTGTCCAACTCCAGCCGGTCCTCTGGTAAATCAGGGAAGAGTTCCTTAATAAAAGTGTGGACCTTTGACTGAACATCTTTGCATGTTTCAGGGAGACCTATGATGTAGAAGTTGTATCGCCTTAAGCAATTTTCCAAGTCATCTATTTTGGACATAGCAGTGTCTAGGTGATCCTGTAGCTCCTTTATACAATCTGTGTTTTGATTGGTTCTCAAAATCATTTGTTCTACTTTATTTTCTATGGCTTCTATTCTGGAGCCTAGATTCTGAAGGTCCGCCTGAGACAGTCTGTGCTAACTCCATTTATAACATCTTGGAGAAAGTGCTCAACACAACAGAAAAGTCCATAGGGGCAGCTGGAGGTGTATGACCCAAGATAGCTGCCATAGCAGAGCTTGCATTATAGTCACTCATGGGGGTGAGCAGGAGTTCATCCATGGTTCTCTCAATTAGAGATACGGTGGAGGCGGGGGACAGTGAGCAGGGGAGATGAGTACTCAACTCACAGGCTGCATGTTGATCTGTGCTCCGTCTGTGCCTTCCTCCATTTCCTCTCCTCTGTCTGCTGGAGCATGCTGCAAGGCCAGCACCATCTTGGAATCCCCGGGGCTCAGGGAGCTGAACCCGGGCTAATGAGACAGGTCCCTCTGGGCTGACCCTGATGACATAAGGGTGATACTGGGTGTCCCAACTCAAGTTGATTGGCCCCCCGGCCAGGAGAATAAAATGGCTTGGCTCCTTCTAGGGCTGGCCTAAAATACCAATCTCACACAATCACATTCACACACACCGGGGCAAATTCACACAGAAACCAATTAACCAACCTAGTAAATCCGCATCCTATTGCTCATATCTTGGCTTGGTAAACCTAATTTCTTTAGGCCTCATGCACACTGGATGTTTTTACAGTTGCTATTTTCGGCTCCAAGTGTTTTTTTCTACAGCCAGTAAACGCTGTTGTCTGCATTTTTGGCAGGTGCGTTTTCTGGCTGGAAACCCCCCCCCCCCAGAACTAGTGGGTTTTTAAGAGGAGTTTTTCAGCTGTAAAAATTCTCTAACTCTGATAAAAGCTGAAAAACATGGCTATTCAGCCTTTATCAGTGCTTTTGAGCCATAAGCTATTATAACATAGTTACATTGTAGGCAAGGCTGAAAAAAAACACGTCTATCAAGTCCAACCTAGGTGTTTGATTTTATGCCAGTATTACATTGTATATCCCTGTATTTTATGGTTGTTCAGGTGCTTATCTAATAGTTTTTTTAATTTATCGATGCTCCCTGCTGAAACCACTGCCTGTGGAAGATAATTCCACATCCTTACCGCTCTTACAGTAAAGAACCCTCTACGTAGTTTAAGGTTAAACCGCTTTTCTTATTTTAGTGAATGCCCGTGTCTTATTAAATTCCCTTTCGCAGAAAAATTTCCGACGAGCCGGTTCAAACCGCTGTTCATTGATTTTTAAATGTGAGTACCTGTATTTCCTTTAAATAAACAAGCAATCTTTATCAAATGGTATTACACTATTGGGTCCCTTCTTGCCTTATTATCTTGTATACCCCCCCGCACTGCATCTGAGGGAACCTTATCCCAGGATCTAGGACGGTGAGGGAAGCGCTGGAACCCCCAGGTGTATACTACAAAGGCTTTGTCTGGTCATATGCTTTTGCCCTATTACCTTAAGGTAAGGGGCCATTACCCACCTGTGTGTTTGCACACGAAGATGCACCTGATGTGATTCACTTTGAGCACTTTAATTGCAACGTTTGCATGCCAGGACGTTGCTGTCGCATATTTCATTTTACAAAAGGACTTTATTTGAAATAATTATTTCTTACTTTGGGACAGTCATATCGTATCTATTTTTGGATGTTTTTTTTTACCTTTTGCACTTTATGTGAAGTTTAGCATACTGCCACTTATACTGTATTGTATTGCACATTGCACAATGTCACTTTTTATGAGCTGTGTGTGCACATAGCTTAAACCACCACTTACAACTTACCTGCACTGCATTAAGTATTGTTTTGTTACTGACTTTGAGTCAGTCATACACCACGGTGATATAAGTTTTTTAAATAAGTGTGTTTTTATGAAGATTTTTTCACGGTTATGATATTTATACGTTTTGGTTAGTACTACGCACCACTTGAATTAATTTTTTGGTGATGATTACCATTTAAGCTACACTGTTTTCTATATTTAGGATTAGTGCAGCACCACCCATTTATATATTTATTTTCAAGGTCAGGTATGTACCAGAATCGGTGCAAGCAGCTTTTCCACCCCCAGCCGACTCCATATCTGATAGCGCGGGAATAATTTCTTTAATATGTGGCAGATAGCTGCTGCCATAACAACGATATTCCTCTTCAAAGAGCCTCCATATAATGACTGTGGGCGGTCCGTAAGTGGATGATGCATGCCGATATTCTGTTTGCTTTGCTTGCAGCAGCTTGGCATTGCATGCCATTGCTGAGCCTGTCATCTACTAGGACCCCCAGGTCCCTTTTCCATCATAGATTCCCCCAGAGGTCCACCAGTGAGTAGATTGCATTAATATTTTTGCCACCAAAATGCATCATTTTACATTTTTCCACATTAAACCTCATTTGCCATGTTGCCCACCCCCTTAATTTGTTCAGATCTTCTTGCAAGGTTTCAACATCCTGCGGAAGTGTTATTGCCCTCCTTAGCTTAGTATCGTCCGCAAATACAGAGGTTGAGCTGTTTATCCCATCCTCCAGGTTGTTTATGAATAGATTAAATAGGATTGGTCCCAGGACAGAACCCTGAGGGACCCCACTGTCCACCCCGGAACATTCTGAGTATCCCCCATTTATCACTACCCCCTGTCTCCCCTGTAGCCAGTTTTCAATCCATTTACTCACCCTATGGTCAATGCCAATGGACCCTACAGTAAATGTTTATGGGGAACTGTATCAAATGCTTTTGCAAAATCCAGATACACCACGTCCACGGGCTTTCCTTTATCTAGATGGCAGCTCACCTCCTCATAGAAGGTTAATAGATTGGTTTGGCAAGAATGATACTTCATGAATCCATGCTGATTACTGCTAATGATACCGTTCTCATTACTAAAATCTTGTATATCGTCCCTTATTTTCACCCATATCATGTATTTGGGCCCTTTTTTAAATATTGGTGCTACATTGACTTTTCTCTAATCGGCTGGTACCATTCCAGTCAGTAGACTGTTCGTAAAAATTAGGAACGATGATCTGGCATTTACTTGACCGAGTTCCTTAACCACTTGACGACCGCTCACTGTATATGTACGTCATTTTTTTGAAGATGGATATCTCGGTAACGGCAGCAGCTGCTGCCACAACCGAGGTATCCATCTTTACAGTGAACGGTTCTGTACACGATAACGGTGGTCTCTGCGGCGGGTTCGCCGCGAGATCACCGTTATCGGCGGCGGGAGAGGTGCCACCCCCCCTCCCGCCGCTCTCCCACGCCCTCCGCCGCTTACCGGAGCCGTCGGTAGCGGCGGAGGAGATCGGGTCCTGTCACTGCTGAGGTATAGAGACGAGTGAGGCCAAGATGGCCCCCACCCGTCTCTATACCATGTGACGGCCGGAGCGACGTCATTATGACGGCTCCGCCCACTTCTCTTAAAGGCACAATTTTTTGTGTCATTTTTTCAAACTACTTTTTTTTTTTTTTTTGCATTTTAGTGTAAATATGAGATCTGAGGACTTTCTGACCCCAGATCTCATATTTAAGAGGACCTGTCATGTTTTTTTCTATTACAAGGGATGTTTACATTCCTTGTAATAGGAATAAAAGTGATCCAAATTTTTTTTTTTTTAAAACAGTGAAAAAATAAATAAAATAAAGTAAAATAAATAATAATAAAAAAAAAATAAAAAATTAAAGCGCCCTGTCCCGACGAGCTCGCGCGCAGAAGCGAACGCATACGTGAGTAGCGCCCGCATATGAAAACGGTGGTCAAACCACACGTGAGGTATCGCCGCGACCGGTAGAGCGAGAGCAATAATTCTAGCCCTAGACCTCCTCTGTAACGCAAAACATGCAACCTGTAGAATTTTTTAAACGTCGCCTATGGAGATCTTTAAGGGTAAAAGTTTGACGCTATTCCACGAGCGGGCGCAATTTTGAAGCGTGACATGTTGGGTATCAATTTACTTGGCGTAACATTATATTTCACAATATAAAAAAAAAATTGGGCTAACTTTACTGTTGTCTTATTTTTTTTATTCAAAAAAGTGAATTTTTTCCAAAAAAAGTGCGCTTATAAGACCGCTGCGCAAATACGGTGCAAAAAAAGTATTGCAATGACCGCCATTTTATTCTCTAGGGTGTTAGAAAAAAAACCATATATAATGTTTGGGGGTTCTAAGTAATTTTCTAGCAAAAAAACCTGTTTTAAACATGTAAACACCTAAAATCAAAAACGAGTCTGGTCCTTAAGTGGTTAAGGACCCTCGGGTGCAACCATCTGGTCCTGATGACTTATTAATGTTAAGTTTTTCAAGTCTATTTCTAATTCTGTCCTCTGTTAGCCATGAGGGTGCTTCCTGTGACGTGTCGTAAGGATAAACTTTGCAGTTTTGGTTACTGAATCCCCCCGATTCCCTCGTAAAGACTGAGGAGAAGAATAAATTCAATACCTTCGCCATCTCTCCATCCTTTGTAACCAGATGTCCTTCCTCATTCTTTATGGGGCCATTATAGTCTTTTTCCTCCCTTTTTTTACTCTTTACATACATAAATAATTTCTTGGGACTTTTTTGCTCTCCTCCGCTATGTGTCTTTTTTATGTTCCATCTTAGCCGTCCTTATTGTACCTTTACATTTCTTGTTGCATTCTTTATAAAGTCTGAATGCTGATGATGATCCCTCAACCTTGTATTTTTTGAAGGCCCTCTCCTTTGCTTTTATATGCCCTTTATTAATATGCTCTTAAAGCAAACCTGTCTCTCCTCCTTAGTAACCAGATTCTCTTCATCATTCTTTATGAGGCCAGTATGATCTGACCTCCTTTTCTTACTATTTATGTACTAAAGAATTTCTTGGGATTTTTTTACTCTCCTCCGCTGTGTGCCTTTTGTGTTCTATCTTAGCCACCCTGATTTGCACCCTTACATTTTTTTTTGTTGCATTCTTTGTAATTTTGTAATGCTAATGATGATCCCTCAGCCTTGTATTTTTTGAAGGCCATCTCCTTTGCTTTTATATGCATTCTTACATTGGAGATAAGCCACCCAGGACTTTTATTAGCTCATTTAAATGTATTTCCCATTGGGATGCACTTGCTAACACCCTTGATTAATATGCTCTTAAAGCATACCCATTTTTCCTCCTTGTTCTTTGTTCCTAAGATGTTATCCCATTTAGTATCTTCTAGCAAGGATCATAGTTTAGGGAAGTTGGCTCCTTTGAAATTCAATGTCTTTGAATTCCCCTTATGTTTCTTAATTGTGTGAGTTATACTAAAACTAATCGACCTGTGATCGCTGTTTCCTAAATTGCCCAATATTTCCACATCCGTGATCAGGTCTGTATTGTTAGTAATCATTAGGTCTAGTAACACTCTGTTTCTAGTTGGTGCATTTACCATCTGACCCATGAAATTGTCCTGCAAGACATTTAGGAACTGGCGAGCCTTAGATGGATGCGCGGTTCCTTCCACCCAGTTTGTCTGGATAATTAAAATCCCCCATTATGACACTTACCATGCTTGCCTCTAATCCAAATTGTGATAGGAGGTCTGCCTCCGCCTCCTCCCTCTGGTTAGGGGGCCTGTAGCATACTCCCAGTATTACTTTGCCCTTAGTTTCCTTCCTTTGTAGCTCTACCCATAAGGATTCCACCTCCTCACTTGCTCTATTAATGCACACTGGACGTTAAAATAACGTTATAAAAACTCCAGTAGCTTTGCAGTGAGTTTTTCAACGTTTTTCAAAGTTTTTTTAGCGTTTTTCAACGGTTTTTAGTGGTTTTCTGCGTTATGGTTTTCTGCGTAAAAAATAAATAAATATATAAATAAATAAAAAAAATTAATGCATCAAAAACGGTAAATTCTTTCTTCTTTTATTCTTGGATTTTTGGGTACATACTGGCACCTTCAGAAGGGGGTGAACACTGGCAAACCAAAAAAGTTAAGCCAACCCCTGTATAAATCCGCCTCCAACGGAGGTAAATCTACGGTAAATTTTAAAATATATATAACTTAAGAAAATGCTGCTTTAGCTACACAATAGCGATCCTGATTGGCATACCCTTAGCAATAGCTTTGGAGCCATTCCCAGACCCTGCAGGACTGAAGATTGCAAGACTAGCCTGGAATGTGTTCTTGGGCACTGGGCTCTGCATTGTAATGCTTTCCAGCTCTCTCTGTATTGTGCTGCAGGACACTCTCTAGGTTCAGAGCTGTGCCAGAGTCTCAAATATTAATTATGGTTTGCTGGGCTATAGAACTGGTAATTTATCTCACAGTTGGTACCACTGGGTTCCATTTTAACATTCCCTCCACCACCATGTTACTGTACTGCAGGGCTCAACAAACTTCAGGCGCCAGGTCACATTGGTGCTTATAATTAGCAGCCTGGCCCCTGGGCTACACTGTGGCAGGTGTCTTGTCCCCATGCAATATGGGGATGGAAACGGACCGTCTGTCCATTTCCATCCAATGCCATCCAATCCTCTAGATGGATGGGGCATAGGACCACCATCCGTCTGTTTTTGGTGGACAGGTTCAGATCGGATGGCAACGGGTGTCAGCGGACATGTTAGTTTTCAAGCAAATTTGTTAATCCCTGCTGTACTGTGATATAAATTAAAGCAATATTAAACCCAGAAATTAAAGTTTGCAATATATTGCAACTTGGTGACTGAAATAGTTTTGTTTTTTAGGCTTTTTTTCTTGTGTTTATTTTTATACCTGGTAATCCAGACAGTGTCTTTTTTTTTTATGATTCATTTTAAGATACCAGGCTGTCCCACAAAAGTGGCAGTTAAATTGTTGAGACAAACCATGCAACACTGACAGGGCTTCTTACAATGGTCATCTTTATCCCAAAATGTAAAAATAAAAAAAAAGAAAAGAAAATCCTGTAACTGATTATAAAGTGTTAGCTAGAGTTTGCCATTAATTTGTTAGTCGGGTTCACCAGATTTAAAGTCCACCCTCTCCTCAGACTGTAAATGCTGTTATCCTAAGGTGTCTCGCTCCTCCAGTGGAGCGTATACACTCATAAGCCTTGGACACGCGCTTAGATTTTCAGACGACCGAACATCCATTTTTTGTGGCGTGCTAGTCTCATGTCGAAAGTGAAGAGGTTACTCACAATACGGAATTTTTTGTACGACAGAATACGACGTCAGAAGTGACGTATTGTGTTAAATAGTTTTGTATGTATTCTTTTGTTTCTGAGCATGCGTAGTCTTGCTCTTATGATTCTTTTTGTACGAAAACCATACTAATGAAACAAAAATGGGACGTTCACATCCGACAAAAATTTTATAGTCTACACATCCAGCTTTTGTCTGACAAAAAAGCATAATCGGCTGTCGAAAGCACCGTACTAACGATCCGAAAATCGTCAGACAGCTCGTCGTACAGGTTGTTCCATCCAATTTTAGGATCGTGTGTACGGGCTTTAAGACAGGAAATGTTACTGCCCAGATTGGCAGGTAAAAAGAAGTAAAAAAAAGGCTAAAGAGGAAAACTAATACAGCTGTTCATCCAGCCAGAAGTTGTTTGAGTTTACAATGTGCTGCGCTTCCTGTCTGTGGGCTTTTATCCGTTAGCATTGTTCCCTGCTATCACTGTGAACTTCAAAATACCTTCCCCTGTTGTGGAAAAAGTAGGGAGGTGTTCTGTAGTCTTTACACATTCCCATTAATAGGGTGGCAACACTACTCAGTATGGTTATAACCCTAGGACAGCAAATGTGTTAATCTCAGAAATACCAGTTTAAAATATAGAAGAAAATGTGAAACGAATGCAGCCACCACATCTAAAGGACTGTTAAGCTGCAGTACTATCAATTTTTGTTCTTGGTGTTAAGCTATAATAATCAGTCTGCTGTAATCTTGATGCTGCGAAGGAAGAATACCAACACCTCCCCAGATCTACTCCTGTCAATAGATGCAGAAAAAGCATTTGACAGGGTAGACTGGGGATTTATGATGACCACGCTACAACAGCTCGGTCTGGGGCCTAAAATAATGAAGTGGATCATGAATCTCTATAGAGGGCCCACGGCTTGTGTAAAGGTAAACGGCAAGACGTCACCAGTGTTTGAAATGCTTAATGGAACACGGCAAGGATGCCCACTCTCGCCCCTTCTATATGTACTATGATTGGAGCCGTTCCTTGAGACCTTGCGAAATAACCGAGGGTTAGAGGGGGTGAGAGTAGGAGGAAAAGAACATAAAGTTGCGGCTTATGCCGACGACATCCTTGTGTACGTGACTAAGCCTAGAGAGACACTCTTAAATCTCCTGAAAGAACTCTCAAATTTCAAAATAAATCCCATTAAAACAGAAATATTGAACCTGAGAGTAAGTAAAAAAGACACTCTGGCCCTTCAAAGAGAATTTCCATTTACCTGGGTAAAGGGGGAGCTACCCTATCTAGGAATTAAACTAACAGCATCACTCGAGAAAATCTACCCTGCAAACTACATCCCACTACTAAATGAGATCAAGGCAGAAGTTAAGAAGGTAAACATACAAACAATATCGTGGATATTGTACAAATTCCAAATGTTACCAATAAAGGTTCCACAGAGATTTTTCAAAACCATACAAAAATTAACAAAATATATATGGCAAAATAAAAAACCAAGATTAAAATCCGCATTCATTTCTAGGAAAAAACAGCACGGGGGTTTAACAGCACCAGACATTTCAAGGTACTACAAAGCAGTAATCCTAGCACGCATGATAGAATGGACAAAAGAAAACGAAGAAAAAAATGGATAGAAATAGAAAACACTTTAAGTAAAACCACGCTTCACAAAAATATTTGGATATCAAATAAATTTAGAATACTAGACCCCAACGCACATGAGGTGACAAAAAATGTTTTTAGAATTTGGGATGCACTACACCGGAAACAAAAATGGGCATATAATTCACCGTTGACGCCCCTCAGAGGAACACATTTTTTCACTCGGGGTGAGGACATCTTTGGAAGACTCAAAATAAAAAATCCACTAATTAAAGGTATTAATAGAAGAGGGAAGTTGGAATCTGCACAAAAATTGGAAAGTGAATTTGGTGGGAAATTACGAGATTGGGAATATTTTCAACTAAATCACTTAATAAACACATCACCACACCTGTTTAGAGATGGAGAAAGATTAAACGGTTGGAAAAGCTCTGTATGACAACGACACCTTTGAAGGGAGGCATCTCGAAAGTCTATGAGTTTCTGACAGATCTGGAAGGACAAGACAGGCCTCCCTTCATTGAAAAGTGAGAAAGTGAGTTAGAAACAAAGTTGGAAGAACAATAAATTAAGAGAATGATTGCAGGAGGATATAACCAAGCATGGGACACAAACACAAACATGAATTACAAATTCCTAGTCAGGTGGTATATGACCCCGGAGAGACTCCACAAAATCAACCGGAATCAAGCGGAAACACCAATGTGTTGGAGAAACTGTGGACAAAAAGCCACAATGATACACATATGGTGGGACTGCCTGCAAATTAGCACATATTGGCAAGAAATAATTACAAGTATAAAGAAAATTACGGGCGAGACGATAGAGAATAATAGACTGACCTGCCTGTTCCATGACACCAACTCCTCTAGCAAGCGGTATACGGAAAAAATAACGTCAAAATTACTAAATGCCGCAAAGGGAGCGATCCCAAAAAACTGGTTAAAGAGTGAAGGCCCAGACTTAAAAGACTGGTTTAAACAAGTGGAGTGCTACCATAAAATGGAACTTCTCTGCTGCAAAGATAAAGAACAAATAGAAAAATGTAATTCTATCTGGATTGGGTGGGAAAGATATAAAACCTCGGACAAATTCTGGCACAAAAAACTGGAAGGTATAAAACACTAAAAAGGAAAAATATTAGGGAGAAGAGGAAAAATCCAGGAAGTAAGGCGGGGGGGGGGTTATTTAGAAAGGGTGGGCAATAGGTGGGTAGTGTAGGACGGGAAATTTTTTTTTATACGGTAATTAATAAAGCAGGGAAGGAGGGAACCTTTGTTTCCCTGTTTTTTGGGGTTTTTTTTGTTCTTTTCTGAAAAGAGGCCACAATTATGTGAACTTGAGAAGGGACGAGTTTTGAACGTCAAGTTGAAAAGGGTCTCTCAAAAGAAAACACTGAAGTGGTAAAAAGAAGAAAAAAAAAGAGAGAAAAAAAAAATCAGTATTCTGCAATATATTTTGTTTTGGGGGTAAATAACCCCTTTAAAAATAGAACTATATGCAAAACTTATTTTATTTCTTTTATTTTTATAATTTTGGATGGATTAAGGGAGGATTATAAACCCTGTCAGTTTCCTTTTTTGCCATCTGTGTCCCATTGGGGAGATTTCACTTCACTTCCTGTCCCATAGGCATTTTTCTTTACTTCCACTTTTAATGATAAACAGGATAGTGAGTGGGGGTGAATCTTCCTAACAGAGAAAGAGGTAGCAATAAAAACCTGACTTGTATTCTAATCTTTCTCCACCGTGTCCAAAACAAAAAAAAAATAAAGTTTTGCCTTTTAGTTATAATTACTATACTTTACCTCTGCATTCTCTTCCCCAACATTCAGCCTAGAGGAAGAATCTTTCTGCTGCTGCTCCTACTTTGTAAGTGGACCATCCAGTCTCTGGTTCCCTCCTCTGCCCACCTACAGGTACTTTGTCACCCTCAGCCACCTGCAACCCTCATCAGCATAGTTTTGCCTGAATTTGTGAGCATGCAGGGCTGTGCCATATTTTGAGCCTATATGTATTCTGTTACATGGTTCAACGTGTATTTTCAAAAACACAAGATAGCTCTGCTGCAACTGGAAACCTCAATCCATACACCATTGTTGACAGGGGTGACTGCCTGGTATTCGCGGAAGGGTCCAATGTCTGCAACATAGACCCTGGGATCATTCTTACTAAAAGGATGTCCTCATCAGAGTGTTATATAGCTGAGACCTAACATACATCAACAAAACCTTTAACATCCATTCAGACTTTTATAGGCGTCACATGACGTGACAAGGACATCCATTACACCTCCTGCCCCATACCCCCTGAATATGGTGACTGGGTATAGCAGGACGAGGAACATGGGTGTCTATAAAAGGTTGTGGCACAGTGGGTGATCAGATGATGGTCTGGATGTTTCAGATGCTGAGACTGGTGCTTGTGCAGATTGGTGGCACACAGGTAGAGCACAAGATCTTGCAGGAGCAGGAAGGAAAGCCATAGTAGAGCTGAGTCGGCAACAACCAGGTAGCAGAGGTACCATGTTAAGACAGAAGCAGGGTTAAGGGCAGGCAGCAGTTCAATCACAGAAGTCAAATTCAATAACGAGCAATAAGTATAAAATAATCAAGAGACAAACCGGGTCAAACATAAGAAAACAAACAACTATCTCTGGTGGTTCTGTGTTGTAAATCGGCCTATAGATGACTAAAGCCAGTGCCCAACATTCACACTAATTCACATACACATAGCAAACCTGGATCCACACAAATCTTTGATTCTGTGCACTTGACCACAGGCCATGCAGAAAAACATAAAAGGGTTACACCTTGTAAGAATCGGGTAAACCGAGTTCATATGCTGCTGGGTTGATCCTCTTCGTTACAACAAAAAGTCCAATGTATTTCGATCTCAGCTTCTTTGATGACCGTGGTAGCTTCAGATTTATCTTTGATAATTTACTTTGTCTCTTGTTTTTAGGTGTAGACCTCCCCTGTTTTTCTCGTTAATGGTTCTTTTATTATTCTTTTGTGCTTTTGCAACAGCCATTTGCAATTTTCAATTCTTGTCAAGAACAAACTACTTTTTCTTGTATTGCTGGTACAGTCTGGTACTATTTGGCAGAATGAACAAACCTATATTTATTAAAAAAAAGGTAACAGGTTCATAGCACCGTGAACAGATTTGTTTAAGCAAACTCCACAATAGGTAAGAGATGCCCAGTCACTCTGAGAAAATAATGAAAAACATCTGGGATATTGCTCAAGTTTCAGATTCATGCATTCCGTCTGCCCAGTCACCTGTGGGTGGTACACAGGAGATGAACAAAAATAGTAGTATAACCATTTGAGACTTAAAACTATACAAATTCCAAAGATATAATTTCCAATGGTCTTATAGGTACTGGGAGTGACCTCAGCAGGCCCCCAGGACTTGACCTTATCACCCTTGCTTTGTATGCAGATAATACTGGATTTATTATAATTTTTACAGTCTGTCTTCAAATTAGGTCACCAAAAGAATCATTGGACCACTTCAGCAGTCTTTTGAGTCTCAAAGTGCCTGGCCAACGGGTGGTCATGACACAACTTGATGACCTGAAGTTGTTGGTTTGTTTGTACAAAAACTGTACAAGTAGAGTCCATATTTTTTCCTGGGACTCGTTTTTTTTTTTTTTTTGGTCAACCAGCGGGTTGAACAAAATAAAAAAATATTACTCTGTTCCCCCACCCACACATTTGAGGTGGATGGGGGAATACTCCTGCTGTGCCTTTATGTTCTGACAGCGGGGAAACTACCCTGCCATTAGAATACACTGATCAGCGCCACCAGTTATAGCTATGTAATTAAGCTGAAATTTCCAACAGAGCATTTGTACAGAAGTCAATCGGTAGATCGAGTTCTGTAGAACCACCCTGCCCAGACATTGATCAAAATTCAGCCGGTCCCTGCATGGACAGCTTAACTCCTTGCCCTAATGTCTGCTGGTAGTGTAAGCTATCGGGTCTTTCTGGTGGAGCAAAACATTTTAAGCAGACAAGATGGTAACAGGCTGGGCTGGTCTTCAATCTGTGAAAACATGCAAAACAGGGTATCCGCTTGCTATTTTTAGAACAGGCCGAAAGGTAATGTGAAGCACAAATCTGGAGACAAAAAGCACTCGTTAGGCTTGACAAAGTCTCAGTTTCTTGGCTCTTCTAAGATACTCCAAATTCTTGTGGTCTGTAATAAGTAAAATCATCCTTGCCATTCCTCAAGGGCAGCTTTAATTACCAGGGATTTATGATCCCCAATGTCATAATTTCTTTCTGCTGGATTCAGTTTTTTGGGAGAAAAGCCAGGGGATGGATTGGTGATTTAGGGCCTTGTCTCTGTGACAAAATGGGGCTAATGCAGAAGTTTTCAGCTAGATAAATGCTGCTTCAGCCTCCGATGCCCATTGGAACCGGGTGTGTGACTTCATCAGTTGCATAATGGGATACATTCCTATAGAGATTGGCAGAACCCAGACCTTTGCATTCTTTCTAGTGGCTTGGGCAGGCCTTTTTAGTGATCCGTGTTGAACCCTAGGAAGGGGATTTCCTGTTTTTCAAACTGACATTTCTCTGCTTTAGCATTGTCTGTGTTCACTTAATCTGCTCAATACCCTTGCAACATGGACATGATAAAGCTCTAGCGAGTAGGAGAAGTTTGGGATATCATCCAAATATTTAATCATAAAAGAATCAGTAAAATTCCCAGAATATATTGTTTACAAAGTGTTGAAAAATTACTTGTGCGTTGCATAATACAAATGAGATAAACAAATATTCTAAATATGCAAAGCGGGTTCTGAATGCTGTCTTCCATTCATCCACCCTCGACTGCAGATTCATTTATAAGCCCCTCGTAGGTTGAATTTGGTGTAAGCTTCAGCAGTTCTGAATCTTTGAAAGAGTCCAGGGACTAGTGGGAGACGGTACCTGTTCTTGATCTTAATGTTAAGTTCTCTACAATCCATGCAAGAACAAAGAGTGTGAATTTTCTTGTCAACAAAGTTAATTACTGCTCAAGCAGCAGATGTGGACAGGCAGATGAAGCCCTTCTCTATGTTCTCTGAAATATATTGACAACATGTTTCCAATTTGGGCTTAGAAAGAAGATTTTCCACTCCTGATAAAATGTCAATTTGACAGTTGTGAACGGTGAGGGGGTAGCCTCCTTTTTTTTTTTTTTTTTATAGAAAAAATCCCCAAAAATCATGATGTAGTGAAGGAACAAACTGCCATGGATCGGATTCAGGATGAAGCCCAAGAAGTGGAGTAGTTCTTGTGCAGAAGGCTGTGGTGGCAGGACTGTTGGCAGTAATAAGATGAGACTGACACTTTTCTGGCGCTCCAGTCTATGTGAAAGTTATGTGCTTGGAGCCAGATGATATCAAGAATTACAAAATAAACAGAGATGCTATGTCTAGCCAAAGAAACTCCTGATTACTGTTGTCAGAAGGTACAGGAAGCAGACAGGTCTCAAGATTTGTGGGCCCCATTTTGAAACCTGTAGAATGTGCTAGATGTACAGTCAGTCTTTGCTGCTTCGGCTACAAGGGAATGCTGTGTCATGTTTCAAAGTTCATATTCATGAAGTAGTTGCAAGCACCATGATCTATAATGGCTTAAACTGGGATAGTCTTTTTGAATATCTGCAGGGAGGTATGCAAAGCAACATATGCCAAGTTATTATCTATGAAGCAGCAAGAGTTAGTTTATTCTCTGAGGTGCATCCAACCACCAGTGAAGAGGAGTTTGGCTTACTTGATCTCAGAGAGCAAGTCAGTATAACATGTCTTGTCTCCCCACAGTAGAAATACAGGTTAGACTATTGGTGGCAAAGGGTTTCCTATATAAAAAGTGGAGAGCGCTGGAGTCCATTCTTCATAGGTTCTGCAGATATAGCAGGCATGCAATTAAGTATACATGAACTCTTGGTAGTATCCAAATCAATCTAAGTTGGGGGTTGCTAAAGAAATTAAAGTAGCAGATGCAGGCAATGCTGTAGACTGACTTGATGCAACCCTCCAACTGGCAATACCCTTTTGTAAATTCTTGACAGCCAGGGTCAAAGTGGAGATCTGTTGACATAAAGGGGTTGATTTACTAAAACTGGAGGGTGCAAAATCTTGTGCAGCTCTGTTAGAAACCAATCAGATTCTGGGGTTTATTTTGTCAAAGCTTAAATGAACAAGCTGAAGTTAGAAGCTGATTGGCTGCCATGCACAGCTGCACCAGATTTTGCACACTCCAGTTTTAGTAAATCAACCTCAAAGTGTCCAGTGGTGAGGCACCCCTTTTGGACTCAGAGATAACTAGATGGTATTGTCACATACCTGGTAGAGGCTGAGTTGACTAGAGGGCTTCCCTTGCACCTCCTGTCCAATACCCACTGCAGTTGGTGAGAGGGTGTAGTAGGGTGAGGAGTGGCACAGGTGCCTTGGCACTGTGTGTGATCAAATGACAGTCTGGATATTGGAGATATCCAGACTGGATCTTGTGCAGAATGGGGGCACACCAATATACCATAGGAAACCTGCAGGTGCAGGAATCAAAGCCGTAGTTCATAACATTCAGGTAGCAGAGATACCAAATCCGAAGATGGGAGAAGGTTCAGAAGCCAGGTCAGAGTCAATATAAGATGGACAGCAAAAGTACAAAAACAGCATGCAGAGGATGAGGCCAGGACACAAGCCAGGGTTGGCAATAAGAGATCAGGATAAAGCAGAGTCCAGAGGCAAGCCCACAGGATACAGGTCTGGTCACAACAGTTGACAACCATTTGGCAAATCTGCTTCAGCTTTGCTTTAAATAAGCCTCTGGGTTCCAAAACCCAGTTTCAGACTTTCTAATGTGTGCATGTGCAAACACATACACATCATTGACTCTGTGCAGCGTATCACAAGCTGCACTATGCACATGCAGAGATTTTCGGGCACAGTTATGTACTAAATATTTGTGACAATAGTTTCTGCACAATGAATGCAGCAATCCACTTGCAAGGATTCTAAGTGTGCTCTGGCACCATTCACAACAATATCTAATTCTGAGCCTACTGAAACTCCAACTTTAAGTGTTTTTGAGGCCCATATTACAATCTCCTATTCAGAGTCTCCACAACCTTTCCATGAGAAAGAAGGCTGTTTTTCAGCAATTTCCATATGACTCCACAATAAGTTCTTTATCCTCTGCTGCAGTGTATTCCACCCTGCAATTGGAGGAGAGACTTGCTGTAAAGGCATCGTTTCTCCTAGAATTGTTACTACAAAGCCCTTCCCAATACATTTGGTATGTAAAACTTTCCTCTATGAGGAGTAGAAACAACCCTTGAAATCATGGTTTCTTTCTGACAAAATGATGGAACATTTTCCATTTGAAATTGATAAGTGGTCTCTGCCCACTGTAGTCACTCCAGTTATCCACCTTAAAAACACCTTCAAATAGGTTGGTGATGATCTTGCCTTTTAATGTTCAGATGTTGAGGGGCACTTGAGCTTTATCAAAAGTTGTCACCAGTAAAACCTGTGAAACAAACTGTGCTCACCCACAGAGAGATGTGCCCTCGTGTGTTATTCAACCTTAATGAGCCTAATTAGGCTCAATGCTGTGCAAGTGAATATCAGTGCCTGGTTAGGACTGTGTGGCCGATAGATAAAATTGGGTACAGACATATAACACTTGTGTTGTTAACTTCGACAATAGTATTGAAAAATAAATTACATGTAATAAAGAAAATGGTAAATATTAACTAAAAGCAAGTAGCCCAGATTAAAAACTCAGTCCTCTGACTGCTGTAGCCAGGGTTCTTCCAGAGATTGCAAGGGGATCCTCAGACAATAAGCAATTTCTGCCTCCAAAATGAATAACCACTGACACCAATGATCATTTTAGCTATCTGTAAGGAGGGAATTCTTCACAATGACCATAATGTAAGGAGCATTCTTCCCACTGACCATCAGACTAATGTGCTGTGAACTGTAAATATAATTATTAGCAGGGGTTCCCTGATTCCAAAAAGTTATTTCAAGGGTTCTTCCATGTTAAAATGTTGAAAAAGGCTGGCTATAGCTATGAGGGTACTGCTGCTAAGCTGTGTGGGTAGGTGCTGTACACCTGAAGAAAACGTGAGAGGAGCACACACCCCACAGTGCAGTATGAATGAGGAAGTTAATGAGCAAAAAAAAAGAAAAAAACGGTAAAATGTTGCACTCACAAACCTCAAAAGGGGTGCAAAGACTTGACAGGTTGCCTAGGTGTAAACCAGAGTCAGTGTATAGATAGTGTCAAATCCCAATCTTGGCCACCAGCTGGAGAAAGCGTGGGCTGCTGTAAAGATGTTCTGGCAGGGATGGAGCCGCCGCTAGGGTCTGGAGTCTGAAACCAAGAGCCTCCTGCTGTCACCGCTGTATACCCCCAAAAGCCGAAACATTTTAAAGCAATCTGCTTCTTTGTTAAGCTGTAGAAACCTGGGCTACCTGCTGGTAATATAGCCGACCCTGGGTGTGTTGTGGCTGCAGTTTGTAGTGTTATAGCTGATTGATTCCCCTAAGTCAATGTATTCCTGCAACTAGCCTGTCTCTCTGCGCCAGGAGGACAAGACAATTTCCTGTTTAGGGTCATGTGGTGTCCAAGGCATGTCTCACCATCGCCTCCGTGGTGCATCACAAATGTGGGAGTGCTAATGTGATGAAGCGCATCATCTCCCAGCTTCATGAGTGAGCTGTTTGTGTCTATTATGAATGGTCTGCCTGCTTGTCTCTGTGTCAGATCTATTTACTGGTCAGATTGCACTTGCAAAATCACTAGACTGAGAAACCCAGCGCTTGTGGGATATGTGGTTTCTTCACAGAAAGTATAAGATCTCACACAACACAGAGGTCACATTTTAACTAGTGCAAAGCCTTGCTGAACTCTTCATATGTCTTATATGGTTGTAACCCCCCCCCCCCCAAAAGAAAATCATGACCCTGCCCCTTTAATGCACAAGCTATAGCATAGTGTTTTTGCCTTGTCAATTGTCCTTTTGTATCTTCTACAGTACTTGGTTGATCCTGCCTGGTCCTGACTTCCCTTCTGTGAGCTGACCACGTTTATCATGGCTGCTGCTGGCCGCCTCCTTCCCCTCCCTCTCTCCCTCTCTCCCTGTCAGCTCGTAGTGTTCAGTGAGAGCACAATCTTCTCTCTTGCCCGCCCCTCCCCTCCCCTCTCCTCTCCACCCCTCCCCTCCCCTCTCCACCCCTCCCCTCTCCACCCCTCCCCTCTCCATCCCTCCCCTCCCCACCCCCCCCCTCTCCATCCCTCCCCTCCTCTCTCCACTCCATCCCTCCCCTCTCCTCTCCTCTCCACCCCTCCCCTCTCCTCTCCACCCCTCCCCTCTCCTCTCCTCTCCACCCCTCCCCTCCCCTCTCCTCTCCACCCCTCCTTCCCCTCTCCACCCCCCCTTCCCCTCTCCTGCTCTCTCCACCCCTCCCCTCTTCTGCTTTCTCCACCCCTCCTCTCTCCTCCCTTCTTCATCCCTCCCCTTTCCTCTCCTCCCCTCCCCTCCCATATATATATATATATATATATATATATATATATATATATATATATATATACACACCATAAGACGATATCAATAATAGCTAGTTTTGGCCATCCAGCCAAGTGTTAAAGTGATACTAAAGTTTGTTTTTCTTTTTTTAAAATAACAAACATAAATACTTACCTGCTCTGTGCAGTGGATTTGAACAGCACAGCCTGTATCCTCCTTTTCTTGGGTCCCTCTTCGATGATCCTGTCTCCTCCCTCCTGTTGAGTGCTCACACAGCAAGCAGCTTGCTATGGGGGCACCCAAGCCGAGCCACAGCTCCCTATGTATATTCCGACCCGGAGCCGTGGCCCGGCCCTACCTCCTTTCTCTCCTCATTGGCTGACTGACTTTGACAGCAGCAGGAGCCAATGGCGCTGCTCTGCTGTCTCAGCCAATGAGCAGGGGAGTCCCGGGCAGCCGAGGCACTCCTACAACATCGCTGGATCTAGATGGGGCACAGCTAAGTGTTTGGGGGGGCTAAGAGGGGCTGCTGCACACAGAAAGCTTTTTATGTTAATGCATTAAGATAAAATACCCTTTGCCTTTACGATCATGTTAAGCACATTCCTTGATATACAGATGGCCACTGGAAGGAGACGTTAGAAGTCTGTATCCAAAGTGCAAAGATGTAATAAACCAAATATGAGACATAAAACAAGTAAAATAGATATGATTAAAATGTGTATATATATTATATGTGTGTGTGTACATATTCTGTGTAACCTACTAACAAAATTGGTTCTGCTAAATTGGTAATCTAATGGTGAATTCATAGCGCTTAATGTTGAAGCCAAGGCTTCAAACCATAATGAATGTTCAGTTTCAAGGTAAAATGTGTTTGGATGTGGAAAGTTAAACTACATTTACAAGAAAAAAAGTACCATGATAAAAATGACATCTTAGACCCTATTCCAGGGGTGGGGAGGGGAGGGGAGGGGTGGAGAGGAGAGGAGAGGAGAGGGGAGGGGTGGAGAGGAGAGGAGAGGAGAGGGGAGGGATTGCTCATAATTGCTCATAATAATGACTGCTTCTGCTCACATAAACAATGGAATAGTTTATTCCTTTAGCTACCGTGCATTGGTAACCTCCTCTTGCCACCTTGTAGCATTGACACAGATATCTAGTACAGAAAAATTGAGCTCTTAAAATGTATTTAAAATAGATCTAAAAATATTAGTTAAAGGATATGTAAAGGTTCATTTAAAAGCAAAAAAAAAAAATCATGTCATACTTGCGTCCTTTGTGCAGTTTGTTTTACACAGAGTGGCCCCAGCCCTCCTCTTCTGTGGTCCCTCAGTGGTGCTCCTGGCTCCTCCCCTTCTTGAGTGCCCCGTTGAGCCGCTCTCCCTCGGGGGAACTCGTGTAGGCACGCCCCCGTGTCCTGCTGTGTCCATTGACACAGACAGCAGGACTCGGTCCCTCCCCTGGCTCCTGTGTCATTGGATTTGATTGATGGCAGCGGGAGCCAATGCACTGGTATCAATCTATCAAATTAGGACCCGAGACACCGGCTGGAGCTGCTGTGTTTGTCCCCATTGCTGGAAAGACTGGGTTTAGGTAAGTAAAAGGGGGGCTCTGGGGGGCTGCTGCATCACAGGAGGTGTTTCACCTTAACCGCTTCTCGACCAGCTCCGGCAGATATACTGTGGCAGAATGGCTCTCCTGAGCAAAATCCCGTACATATACGGCTCTGCCCAGGAGAGCAACCAGAGGACGCGCATGGCCAGCGGGCGTGATCGCGTCCATGAGAGCCAGCACAGGGATTTGTGTAAACTGTGCTGTCAGAGGAGAGGAGACAGATCGTGAGTTACTACAAAGTAGGAACAGCGATCCGTCATCTCTCCTAGTTAGTCCCAACCCCACACAGTGAGGGAACACACAGTTAACCCCTTGATCGCCCCTAGTGTTAACCCCTTCCCTGCCAGTTACATTTATACAGTAATCAGTGCATATTTATAGCACTGATCGCTCTCTAAATGTCAGTGGTCCCAAAAAAGGTGTCAAAAGTGACTCCGCAAAAATAAATAATAAAAACATGCTATTAATCTTTCCCATAGTTTGTAGACGCTATAGCTTTTGCGCAAACCAATCAATATAGGCTTATTGAGATTTTTTTTTTGTTTTTGTTTTTTTTTTCTTTACCAAAAATATTGTAGAATACATATTGGCCTAAACTGATGAGGACATTTTTTTTTTTTTTTTTTTTTTTGTTTTTTTTTAAATTGGGGGATATTTATTATAGCAAAAAGTAAAAAAAATATTTTTTATTTTCAAAATTGTCACTCTTTTTGTTTATAGCACAAAAAATAAAAACCACAGAGATGAATAAAATACCACCAAAAGAAAGCTCTATTTATGGGGAAAAAAGGCCGCACATTTAGTTTGGGTACAGCATTGCATGACCGCGCAATTGTCAGTTAAAGCAACGCCGTGCCAAATTGTAAAAAGTGTTCTGGTCAGGAAGGAGGTAAAATCTTCTGGGGCTGAAGTGGTTAAGGACCTGAAGGATTTGCCCCCTTACCTGCTTGCCACACCTGCCCACCGTCAAATGACGGAGCGGCTCTCGTTCTGGGACACCGTAATATGACGGCATCCCAGAACGGCAGCTCTCGCATGCCCGCGGGGCCACGCAGCGTGGCGATCGTGGCCGCGCTGTGTTCCTTGGACACGGCGCGACCCTAATCTCTGTAAAGAGCTGTGTCCGCGGCTCTTTAACTATGTGACCGGCTGTATCCAATCACAGCCGGTCACATGTAAACAAGAAAGTGCCGGTTATCGGCTCTCCTCACCTTACAATGACAGTGTGAGGAGAGGAGAGCCGATCAGCGGCATCTCCTCACAGGGGGACATGTAGGAATGTATTCAGGGCACTGATCATCAGTGCCCTGATTAAAATAGTGCAACACAGTGTCACCACTCAGTGCCCACTAATGCCAGCTATCAGGGGCAGAAATCAGTGCTGACCACTGCCCACAAGTGCCACCAATCAGTGCCCTTTAGTGATGCCAGTCAGTGCTGCCCATCAATGCCCATCACTGCTGTCAATCAATGTCCATCAGTAATGCCCATCAGTGCCACCCATCAGTGCCCATATGCACCGCCTATCCGTGCCGCCTATCAGTGCCACCTATCGGTGCCCACCAGTGCCGCCTGTTAGGGCTCATCAGTGCCACCTATCAGTACCTATCAGTGCCACCTATCAGTACTTATCAGTGCCACCTATCAGTGCCACATATAAGTGCCCATAAGTGTGGCATATTAGTGCCGCCTCATCAGTTCCACCTAATCAGTGCCCATAAGTGCCGCCTCATCAGTGCCCATAAGTGCCACCTCATCATTGCCCACCAGTTCAGCCTATAAGTGCCCATCAGTGCTGCCTCATCAGTGAAGGCGAAAAATTAGTTACAAAATTTACTGACGAAAAAAAGTAAAAAAATAAAAAACCCAGCAGTGAATAAATACCACCAAAAGAAAGCTCTGTTTGTGTGAAGAAAATGATAAAAAATTGTTTGGGTACAGAGTAGCACGACAGCGCTGAAACCTGAAAAATCACTTGGGCAGGAAGGGGGTTAAGTGACTGGTAGGCAAGTGGTTAATGACAGGCCATATTTTGCGGTACGGCACTTTAACTGATTTGCGCGGTCGTGCAACGCTGTACCCAAACAAAATGTATGTCCTTTTTTTCCCACAAATAGAGCTTTATTTTGGTGGTATTTGATCACCTTTATGTTTTTTTATTTTTTGCGCTATAAACAAAAAAAAAGACTGACAATTTTGAAAAAATAAACAATATTTTTTTACTTTTTGCTCTAAAGAATATCCAAAAAAATATATATATATATAATTTCTTTCTCGGTTTAGGACAATATATATTCTATTTTTGGTAAAAAAAATTGCAATAAGCGTATATTGATTGGTTTGCGCAAAAGTTATAGCGTCTACAAAATAGGGGATATATTTATGGCATTTTCATTATTTATTTATTTTTCTTTTCAAATATTTTATTGGTAATTAACAAGCAACTGTTCCATACATTACATTGAAGATAGCAAGGTAGCATAAGACAGTGCTTTTCATTGACATAGATTATATCATTAACAAAATGGAATATAGTGGATTATACCAACAAGTGAATACTCAGTCAAATCGCAAGTATAAATGAATAAGATTGGATAGCTAGAAGTTTAGAGGGAACCGGGTCCCCTAAATAAGTATTCAATGTAAAGGTTCCGAGTTTCTCCCCAGAAAACAAACGTGGGAGTCACCAGGACCATTGTATAAGACCGAGTACAATACCAATAGGTATTAATGGTAGAAGAAGGGAGAAAAAGAGAAGAGAAAAAAGGGGGGGGAAGGGAAGAGAAAAAATAGATAGAAAAGAGAGGAGCAAGGGGGGGGTGTGGGTCGGCCGGGTCGCACGGGCAGAGGTGTGGTATCATTGTCTCAGGTTTAGGACCGAATAGATTCAGAGTCCCAACAAATGCTCATCAATACCAGCCGGCAGGAAGTGATCCATCCATGGTTGCCAGATTCTGACGTGTTGGGGGACCTTATCCAAGATTTTCGCCTCAATCTTGCTATGCACCATTGCTTGTGTGACCCGGTTTTTAGTTTCGGTTATACTGAGCGTGGGTGTTTTCCAAGCCTTAGCGATTGTTTGCTTAGCTGCGGTGAATAGCTGGAGAAGGAGGGGAAGCTGTGCTCTTGTGTAGTCCTGGGGAATTAAACTGAGCAGGGCTATCATTGGGCTGGGTTTTAGGGTGACTTGGTGAAGGGTGGACGCCATTTGGAATATAGTTTCCCAGAAGCGTTGCGCCAGTGGACATTGTCCACCAGATGTGTAGATGTGTACCTCTGTCGCTACATCCCCTGAAACAGTTTGGGGAAAATTCAGGTAAGAATTTAGCAATTCTAGCCGGGACTAGATACCACCGCATCAACACCTTGTAATTTGCCTCTGAGGCAATCACGTTTTGGGAAGAATTTTTTGTGTTGGTCCAGATAGTCACCCAATCCTCCGCTTCAATATTAATATCTAGATCGTTTGACCATCTCTGCGCATACGCGGGAAGGCGCGAGGATGGTGTAGTGAGATGGGCGTAGAGACGGGAGATAGTGCCTGGAGCGTGCGGGTCCGAGTCACACATAGTCTCGTACTCTGTCATAGTATCCAATCCAGTGAGAGATTTTATTGTTGATTTAGTGAAGTGCGCAATTTGGAGATAACGGAAGCATTCTCTACTGGGGAGCTGTGTTTGTGCTTGGATACTGGCAAATGATTTAATAGCGTCAGTATTGACTATATCACATATGCGGGTCAGGCCCGCCCGCTCCCAGGACTGAAATGATAATGGTTCAGTATAGGCTGGGTAGAATTGTGGGTGACCTAGAAATGACAAGAGGGGGGAGTGCGGGGAAATCAGTTTGAAGGGTGTTTTCAGTTTATCCCAAAGTCTGAGAGTGTGTTGTGTGATTGGGTTAGATATGGGGCCTCGTGATGCTGGGGAAAGCCATAGCAAATTAGTTATAGTAAGCGGAAATGAGTCAATAGCTTCAAGGCTAACCCAGAGTGGTATTTCGAGTTTCGAGTGGTAGAGAGCCGTCTGGGCCAGCCTTGCAGCTTGGTAATAGTGTTGAAAGTTTGGGATGCCAAGGCCTCCATTAGGCTTGTTACGAAGAAGGACGGATCTAGCTACTCTGGGTCTTTTAGAGCCCCAGATAAATTTAAAAACTTTACTCTGTATGATCCTATGATAATATGAAGGGACTGAGACAGGGAGAACTCTGTATAGGTATAATAATTTCGGAAGCAAAGACATCTTAACAGCCGCAATGCGGCCGAGCCAGGAGATACATAAGGGTAACCAAAGGTTAAGAAGGGAAGTTAGTTGGGTTAGCATTGGGAGGTAATTGTATTGGAACAAGTGAGATGGGTCACTTGTCAGCTTAATCCCTAAATAGGGAATAGATGTAGTGGACCATTGAAAAGGAAAATTTTGGCGTATCTTTTCTAAGTCAGCTTGCGGCAAAGACACATTAAGAGCCCTCGATTTAGTTTGGTTGATTTCGAGCCCCGAGACCCTGGCAAATCTATCTAGGGTGTGCAAAAGGATCGGGATGGTAGTATGGGGAGATGTGATGAACATGAGAGCATCATCAGCAAAAAGGCAAAGTTTATGTGAGGTAGAAGCAATCTCCAAGCCCCGAATATCAGGGTTACTCCTTATCAGGGCAGCTAAAGGTTCGATCATGAGTGCAAACAAAATGGGGGATAAGGGACAACCTTGCCTAGTTCCTCGTAAAATGGGAAAGGGGTCTGAACGGAAGCCTGAGTAATGCACGTATGCTTGTGGTTGATTGTACAGTGCATTGACCCACCCCAGAAAATGTGGGCCGAAGCCCCAACGTTGGAGAATATAAAATAAGTAGGGCCAGGAGACAGTATCGAAAGCTTTCCGGATGTCTAAGGAAAGGCGATGCATCGGGACTTTACGGGAGCAGGCTAGGTGTTGGAGGAGAATTACACGGCGAATGTTGTCGCTCGCCTGTCGTTTAGGTATAAAAACTACTTGGTCTTTATGGATCAATCCTCCAATTATAGGGTTGAGACGTAGGGCTAAAATTTTGGCTAGAATCTTGATATCGACATTTAAGAGTGAAATTGGTCTGTAGTTAGACCACGAGGTGGTGTCCGTGTTTGGTTTCGGGATCATCGATATGAGTGCCGTCAATGTGTCTCTGCCGAAGGAGTGTTGTTTAAGTATAGCGTTAAAGGAGTTGGTAAGGAGGGGGGCTAATTCACTGGCAAATTTTTTATAATAAAGGCTCGGTAGACCGTCCGGGCCTGGGCGTTTATGAGGTTTAAGTGACTTGATGGCTGATAAGACTTCCTCCGTGGTGATCGTGCTCTCCATAAGTTCACGACTAGCATTAGATAATGTAGGAATAGGAAGATTGCTAAAAAGCCTTTCCGCCTGATTCGGCGAAAATGCAGTTTTAGACTCGTACAAGTTTGCTAGTTGTTTACGGAATTCAGCGAGAATTTTAACCGGATTGCTAGTCACATTATCTTTAGACAGTCTAAGTCTGATAGGGACACGAGCACGGTCTGGTCTACGAAGGCGTAAGGCCAGATATGTGTCAGGTTTGTTTGCTTTGGTGTAGATCGTGTGACTAGACCTGCGGATAGTCTTATCAGCCGCTTCAGCCAAAAGTAGGTCTAGTTCGAGTTTAGTCTTTTCTAGAGTTATTTTATGGGCTTCAATTGGGTTAGTTTGAAATTGTAGGAAGTGGTTCTGGTATTCTGATTCAAGTTGGTGTAATCGGAGATTTTTATCCCTATTGAGGTGTGACGCCACTGAAATGCATGTGCCTCGTATGACTGGCTTATGGGCTTCCCAGAGTAGTATAGGGGAGATATCGGGAGTGGCATTATGAGTTAAGTAATCTTTGAGAGCTATCTGGATATCTAAGCAGTATGATTGGTTGGTTAGGAGGGAGTCATTCATGGACCACCACTTTTGAGGGGCCTGTGGTATTAAAGAAGATACTGTGGTGATAACAGCACAATGGTCTGTCCATGTGATTGGGTGAATATGTGAATGGAGGAGGAGTGGGGCGGATGCTATAGGAATAAAAATGTGGTCAATTCTAGAGAAAGATTTATGGGGGTGTGAATAAAACGTAAAATTTTTCTTAGTGGGATTGGATTCTCTCCATGTGTCTAAAAGGGAGGCCTTAAGTATTTGTTTTCGGAATTGGATAGAGGGGGTGTGATGTTCAGGGGCATAGGGGGATTTATCTGTATGTGGTTGTAGAACAGAGTTGGAGTCACCACATAGGAATAGGGTTCCCTTACAGTGGGTTTTCACTATTTGTAGTAGATGTGAGAAAAAGGGGTTTGGGTTTGAATTAGGGGCGTAATAAGAAACAAAAGTTGTTGTAACATCCTGCAACAGACCTACAAGAAGTAGGTAACGACCCTCCGGATCTTTTATTTCAGTTAAGGGGGTGAATGGTGTGGTGTGATGAAAAGCTAGAAGGACCCCTCGGTGTTTTGTGTCTGCTGAGGCGGTAAAGACTTGCGGATATTTAGAGCTAAAGAAGTTGGGGGTGTGGCGCTTTGAATAATGGGTTTCCTGAAGAGCCACTATGTTGGCTTTTAGGGATGCGAACGTTTGAAAGGCTTTGACCCGTTTATGTGGAGAGTTAAGCCCTTTAACGTTTAGGGTGAGTACATTAAGTGGTGCCATGTTTAGGTATGTGGAGAGTTATTAGCCAGGGATATCGAGCCCGTGCGAGCCGACCGACAAAAAAAATGGGGAAAAGTAGAGGGAGAGAGTTTGAGAGAAGAGAAAGAGAGGGAATAAAGAAAGGAGAGGGCATATGGTGTAGGGTACGCCACCGAGATCGCCCCCTATCAGGGAGGCAAATGGTCAGTGGCGCCCGACCAGTAAATGCGCCATCTCTGCGATCAGTTGACCAATCAGAGAGAGGGTGCACCATAGAGAGGGAGCACAATGACAGCTCCCCGCCGCAGTCGGGATTAATCAAAACAGTTTAAAGTTAAAGCCCACAATGTTGTAACATATATTAAGGCATAAACCCAACACAGAACATGAGGGGGGGGGGAATTGGGAGTGGAGGGAGGGGGAGGGGGGAGGGGAAAGGGGGGGGTAAGGGAAGTAAGGGAATTGGGACATACAACATAATCAGTCATTTTTTCTCTTTTTTCTACCCCTGACATGACTTGTATTCAGGGTAAAATCTCGTGAGATTATGGTTTCTATATTGTGGTGGTATAGTAGTGGGAATGGCAGGATACTAGGGTTAACCTGGCACACTTTGTGTATACCAGTTTAAGCGCATGAGCCAAAATACAATATGTGTATACATTATACATTATACAGGCAGGTAGAAATACAGTTTGGAGGTTAAACATTTCAATTCAACGAAAAGAGAAAAAAAAAAAAAACACTAAAGAAAACCTTTAAAAAAGGTAACGTAACTGAACCTGAGTAGGCCTTAAAAGGCCTAGAAGCTCTGTAGAGAAGGCTTGCAGGAAGCTGTATTAGTTCCTAGACCAACCGATGTCGTCCAGCAGCTCCTGGCCACTGAAGCGTTCTATGTGAAGAGAGTCATGGTAGATGCAACCGAGGAACTGTAAGCTGGAAGAGACAAGGGGAGAAGGAAAAAAAAAAAGGGGGAAAAAAGAATATATGTCTGTCAAGCTTTCAGCGGAGGGCTTGAGATTTCGGGCTGGGATGGTAGTTTCCAGATGATCGTGCTGGGGTTCCTTTCCGGATGGACTGTGGATCGGGGTTATTTCTCTTCGGGGTCATGTTGTATGGTTGGAAGATTGATCTGGCTGGTGTGCGAGGCAGAGATGTTTCAGGATGACGCGTCTGGGGCGACAGGTGCAGAGATTCTAGCAAGCGTTGCAGCGACTCAGGGGTGGTGCAGGTATGTTGTTGTCCTTGATAGGAGAATTGCAAGGCAAATGGGAATCTCCATGTGTACTTGAGATGGTGCTGTTGTAATACTTGCAGCTGTGGTTTCATAGCACGCCGTTTAGCGATAGTGAGGGGCGCTAAGTCCGTGAACAGTTGGTAGTCGTGATTCTGGAACTGAAGGGAGTTCTTATTCCGTGCTGCTGCTAGTAGTTGTTCTTTTGTGCGGAAAAAGTGTAGTTTGACTATGTCTCGCGGTGGCCCGTCTGCTTGACGGCGGGTTAGTGCCCTGTGAATTCTGTCAAACTCCAGGCGTTCGATGGGTATGGAGGGTTCAAGCTCTTGAAATAAAGCAGTGGTAAATGATTGTAAATCATCAATCGCCTCTGGTATACCCCTGAGTCGCAAATTGGACCTGCGAGAACGGTTCTCAGCGTCTTCTAGACGCGATAACAGCATAGCATTTTCCTCACGGAGGGCAATATGTTCTTGGGCCTGTTCTTGCAGTGTGAGTTCCATGTCGTCGACCCTGGTCTCAAGGTCTGCAGTGCGTTGGCCTATTTCACGGATCTCTCGTGTCAAATTGTTAGTGATTTGATCAGAGGTTGTTTTCAATGCCTTATGGAGCATGGTTTCCATCAGCCTTATGAAAGCAGTCTGTGACATACCTGCTTGCGGTAAGGAGGGAGAGCCGCCTGAATGAGATTGCATGTCTGTCTCGTCTTCACTCTCCAGCACCTCTGAGTGTGCAGGAGAGGACGCTGCTTGATCAGCCAGGGCTCGGGCCTTCGCCGCCATCTTGGAAGAAGCGCGGGCCAGCGCTTCTTTTATGGGTTTCGGCTTTGTTTTGCCGCAATGACCCATGAGTACCATACCGGAGGAAGCACTGATGTCCGGGGGAGGTAATCCCTGGAAAACGGGAGCCGGATTGCTGCGTTAAAGGTGCTTTAAGGTCCCGAGTGTGCGGCGGGGAGTGCGGAGCTTCACAGGGAGATGTCCGCCATGTAAAGCTTCGCGCATGCGCCCCTATTTATTTATTTTTTTACTAGTAATGGCGGTGATCTGCATCTTTTAGCAGGACTGCGACATTGCGGCGGACAGATCGGACACTTTTGACACTTTTTTGGGACCATTGACATTCATACAGCGATCAGAGCTAAAAATAACCCCTGATTTCTGTATAAATGTCATTGGCAGGGGTTAACACTAGGGGGCGATGAAGGGGTTAAAAGTGTGTCCTAGGGAGTGTTTCTAACTGGGGGGATTGGACTGCTTGGAGGAGGAGACAGATCTGCTGTTCATACCCAGTATGAACAGCAGATCTGTCTCCTCTTCCCTGACAGAACGGAGATCTGCCTGTTTACATTGACAGATCTCCCTCTGTTCTGTCTCTCTCAAAAGTGATCGCGGGTGCCCGGCGGATATTGCGACTGCTGGGCACACGCATTGGCTCCGTCCTCAACTGTGGTGGCTGGTCTTTAAGTGGATAATGCATAAAATGCATTAAGGTGAAAAACCTTAAGGGTTTACAACCCCTTTAAATTAACACAATATTCATAGATTGCATTGAAAGTGTTTTTGATCATAAATATTTCAGTTTAGGTTTCAGTATATGTAATGGCCACTCCTCAAAAATATGTACATTTAATCCTAATCATCATTTTTAAGCATTGTTAGAACAAACATACTGCTATGCAGTTGTAAGAAAGCGTAACTTTTTATTTTTTAGGAATAAAACGTTTTTATAGAGGCATCTATGAAGTGAGACATCTGAAATTACCCATCTTCAAAAAAGTGCTAATCTACCTATACTATATATAAAAAAATAAATTATATAATATATATAGCTTCTAACCTCGGCTTGTTCAATTAAGATTTGGTAATAAAACCTGGAAGCTCATTGGTTTCTATACAGAAGTCAGCCTGTTTTTGCACTATCCAGCTTTAGTAAATAACCCCCATTGTGTACTTAAAAGTGGGGTATGCCTGTGTGTGTGTGTATGTGTGTGTGTATGTATATATAGCGAGAGATAGAGAGATAGAGAGATAGAGAGAGATATAGATATAGATCTATATATAGATAGAGATAGATATAGAGATAGATATAGATCTATATAGATATAGAGATAGATCTAGATCTATATAGATATCTATATATATAGATATCTATATCTCTATATATATCTATATCGATATATATAGATATCTATATATAGATATCTATATATAGATATATATCTATATATAGATATATATATATATATCGATAGATAGATTTGAGGGTCAAACAGGTAGAGGTGAGGTGTTACCCTCAGGTCTGACCTGGCTGGAGGCACTTCCCCTCATTCTTGTGAGTGGGTTGAATCTTCCATTCTTTATATGTCTTCTCCTTTTTTTTTTTTTTTAGCCATTTCTCAGGATTTTTTTTTTTTTTTATACAGTATTTAGAAGGGGGTTGGGATATTATGAAGGAGAAAGGAGGGTTCTAGGAGTATATGGAAATTTGTGAATTGTTGAGCAATGCCATGAACTTATCGCCAGAAGGCAGTGAATTTAGGACATGTCCAGAGGATGTGGAATATTTAACACTTATCCTGTCCCTATCATCATATCCAACATTTATCTGGTGCAGCTGGGGTTCTGTACCAGCGTGTATGTTTCCTTAAGTTACATTCTTTTAGAGCAGATGGAAAATTTCATAGTAAAAAAAAATATATATATATATATATATATATATATATATATATATAATTTTTTTTTTTTTTTTTTTTTTCTACAGGTGCATCTCATACAATTAGAACATCATCAAAAGGTTAATTTTTTTTCAGTAATTCTAATCAAAAAGTGAAACTCATATATTTTATATAGATGCGTTACACACATGACATATTTGTGACATATTTCAAGCATTTATTTCTTTTTTTTTTTTGATGATTAAGGCTTACAGGTAGTGAAAACTCAAAGTTCTGTAACTCAGAAAATTATAATATTACATAAGATAACATTACCAATAAAAAATAAAATTATTTTTAATACAGAAATGTTGGCTTACTGAAAAGTATGTCCATGTACAGTATAGTATGCACTCAATACTTGGTCGTGGCTCCTTTTGCATGAGTAGCATCAATGCGGCGTGGTATGGAGGTGATCAGCCTGTTGCACTGCTGAGATGTTATGGAAACCCAGGTTGCTTTGGTAGGGGCCTTCAGCTCATCTGCATTGTTGGGTCTGGTGTCTCTCATCTTCCTTTTGATAGTACCCTACATATTCTCTAAGGCAGTGGTTCTCAACCTTTCTAGTGCCGTGACCCCTTGATAAAATTTCCCAAGTTGTGGGGACCCCTAACAGTAAAATTATTTTCGTTGGTCGCATTTGCTGGCACAGTGGCGGCGTTGGGCACAGTGGTGACAATTGATGGGCACAGTGGCTGCACAGTGGGACGTTTGCTGGCACAGTGGCGACAATTGATGGGCACAGTGGCTGCGTTTGGCACAGTGGCAACAATTAAAGGGCACAGTGGCTGCGTTTGGCACAGGTGGCGACGTTTACTGGCACAGTGGCAACAATTTATGGGCACAGTGGTTGCATTTGGCACAGTGGCAACAATTAAAGGGCACAGTGGCTGCGTTTGATGGCACAGTGGCTGCGTTTGATGGCACAGTGGCGACAATTGATGAGCACAGTGGCTGCATTTGATGGCACAGTGGCGGCGTTTTTTCTGGCACAGTGGCGACAATTGATGGGCACAATGGCTGTGTTTGATGGCACAGTGGCGACAATTGATGGGCACAGTGGCTGCACAGTGGCAACGTTTGCTGGCACAGTGGCGACAATTGATGGGCACAGTGGCTGCGTTTGGCACAGTGGCAACAATTAAAGGGCACAGTTCCTGCGTTTAATGGCACAGTGGCAGCGCTTGCTGGCACAGTGGCGACAATTGATGAGCACAGTGGCTGCATTTGATGGCACAGTGGCGGCGTTTGCTGGCACAGTGGCGACAATTGATTGGCACAGTGGCGACAAAAGATGGGCACAGTGGCGACATTTGCTGGCACAGTGGCGACAATTGATGGGCACAGTGGCTGCGTTTGCTGGCACAGTGGCGACAATTGATGAGCACAGTGGCTGCATTTGCTGGCACAGTGGCTGCATTTGCTGGCACAGTGGCTGCATTTGCTGGCACAGTGGCGGCATTTGCTGGCACAGTGGCGGCATTTGCTGGCACAGTGGCGACAATTGATGGGCACAGTGGCGACAATTGATGGGCACAGTGGCTGCACAGTGGCGACGTTTGCTGGCACAGTGGCAACAATTGATGGGCACAGTGGCTGCGTTTGATGGCACAGTGGCGACAATTGATGGGCACAGTGGCTGCACAGTGGCGACGTTTGCTGGCACAGTGGCGACAATTGATGGGCACAGTGGCTGTGCTTGGCACAGTGGCGACAATTGATGGGCACAGTGGCTGCATTTGATGGCACAGTTGCGGCGTTTTAATGGGGGGGGGGGTTTCAGATTTTTTCAGTTTGTTTGCGCCCCCACCACTTATTTATATATAAACGTCCCGGTTGGTTCCTCAAAAGTGGTTATTCCGTGCCAGTGCTAGATACACAAAGTGTATAGCACCCAAACCTGTATCTAGCACTGGCACGGAATAAACACTTTTAAGGAACCAACTGGGACATTTATATATATATACGTTTATATATATATACAAATGTTAAGTAACATAATGAAAAAAATGTTATCTTGTCAGCTTCTCCTGTGTGTCTGACTTACCAGATGTCACAGTGACACAGGTGTTCTTCAGGTGATTCGTTGCCTCCCTCTTGGTACACTCATCCACAGCAAGCGGACTTCGGTGGGTGTAACAAGATGTCCGCTTGCCGACTTCTAAGTCTAAGCATTACTGTGGAGGAGAGTACCAAGATGGCGGCGACGGAACGTCACTTCCGTGCAGTCTCTCCTCTGCAGGAAGTGACATCTCGCTGGCCGAGACGGACGGACTCCGGCAGTAATTTCGGGTCCGTCTCGGCCAGCATCTCAGGCAGCATCTCGGCCAGCATCCGCGACCCTCTGGAGAATCGACAATCGACCCCCCAGGGGGTCGCGACCCCCAGGTTGAGAACCGCTGCTCTAAGGGGTTTAGGTCAGGCGAGTTTGCTGGTCAATCAAGCACAGTAATACCATCATCATTAAACCAGGCAGTGTGAGCAGGTGCCAAGTTGTGCTGGAAAATTTAATCTGCATCTCCATAAAGCTGGCCAGCAGAGGGAAGCATGCATTGCTCTAGAATTTCCTGGTAGAGGGCTGCGCTGACTTTGGACTTGATAAAACACAGTGGATCAACACCAGCAGATGACATGGCTCTCCAAATCATCACGTACTGTGAAAAATGTTGCATTTCATTTGGTATTCAAGGTCCCAGAGTCTGGAGGAAGAGTGGAGAGGCACAAATCCAAGTTGCATGAGGTCCAGTGTGAAGTTTCCACAGTCGGTGATGATTTGGGGAGCCATGTCATCTGCTAGTGTTGGTCCACTGTGCTTTATTAAGTCCAAATTCAGCACCGCCCTCTACCAGGAAATTCTAGAGCACTTCATGCTGCCCTCTGCTGACCAACATTATGGAGATGCTGATTTCATTTTTCAGCAGGACTTGGCACCTGCCCACACTGCCAAAAGTGCCAATACCTAATGATCATGGTATCAGTGTGCTTGAATGGCCAGCAAGCTTGCCTGACCTAAACCCCATAGACAATCTGTGGGGTGCTGTCAAGAGGAAGACGAGACACCAGACCCAACAATGCAGACAAGCTGAAAGCCATCTGGGCTTCCATAACACCCCTGCAGTGATAGTCTGATCGCCTCCATTTGAATAAAAAAAATATTTTTACAATAGCTAAAAATAAATGGAAAGAGATTACACATCCATTCTGCTTATTCTAGGCTCAATATACAAAGTTTCATACGGATAATGTTTGACATGTGACTGTAATTTTCAAATCTCAATAAACCCTGCTACAAAATAACTTTTTTCGTTCAAAAGATGGATCATTGTTTTAGTGTGTTAGCTTTGTGAATTGACTCAATTATGTTTTATAATGGTAATGTTATAAATGTGTTCAGCATTAGGCTAGGTCTGTTCAATAAATTGGAGTTGATTTGTAAAAGGACTAGAGCATGTTCACTTATCTTGGTGAATATGATAGAGAAAAAAAAAAAGTTTTATGATTGCGTGCTTTAACCATTTGCCGACCAGCCGCCGCAGTTTTACTGTGGCAGAATGGTACGGCTGGGCGAAACTACGTTATGTCTGCTTGCCCCTGGAGCCAATGCGAGTGGCAGGCGGTCGCGATCACCGCCGGGCTCCCGCGATCACTGGTGACACACCGAGAACCGGGATCTGTGTGTGTAGACACAGTTTCCGGTTCTCTGAGGGGACAAGAGACTGATCGTCTGTTCATACAAAGTATGAACAGCGATCTGTCATCTCCCCTAGACAGTCCCCTCCCCCCTTCAGTTAGAACACAGAGAGGGAACACAATTAACCCCTTGAGCGCCCCCTAATGTTAACCCCTTCCCTGCCAGTGACATTTTTACAGTAATCAGTGCATTTTTATAGCAATGATCTCTGTATAAATGCCAATGGTCCCAAAAATGTGTCAAAAGTGTCCGATATGTCCGCCATAATGTCGCAGTCCCGATAAAAATCGCAGATCGCCACCATTATTAGTAAAAAAAAAAATGCCATAAAACTATGCCCTATTTTGTAAACGCTATAACTTTTGCGCAAACCAATCAATATACACTTATTGCAATTTTTTTTCACCAAAAATATGTAGAAGAATACACTGAGGAAAAAAAATAGTTTTTTTTTTTTTGCAATTTTTTAGTTTATAGCACAAAGAATAAAAACCGCAGAGGTGATCAAATACCACCAAAAGAAAGCTCTATTTGTGGGGAAAAAAAAGGACATCAATTTTGCAACGTTGCACGACCGCGCAATTGTCAGTTAAAGCGATGCAGTGCTGAATCGCAAAAAGTGCTCTGGTCAGGAAGGGGGTAAAATCTTCCGGTGCTGAAGCGGTTAAAGTCATTGTCCATATTCCCATCACACATGTCCCTGGACATCAGTAGCGGATGCTGTAGCAGTTACCAGCTGGAGACTGAACTTGCCATGAAGCAACACACATGTCAAGTAAATGCACGCCCACAGTGGCTAGCTAACGGGGGCATGGTCCCTTACTTGGGGGTATGAAGGAATAAGGGGGTACATACATATTCTAAGCAAGTAAGACTGGCCGTGATACACTTTCACTGCCCGCACTACCTCTGGCCACCACTAGACGGAGACTCCACTCCAATCCAGCTGGCTGACCACACACACAGGCAGATACAAATCTTACATGCAATCTGGTGCACTCAGAAGGCCCGTACACACGATCCGAAAATCGTATGGAAAAATTTGTACGATGAGCTGTATGACGATTTTGGGATCGTTAGTATGGTGCCTTAGATAGCCAATTTCACTTTTTCGTCAGACAAAAGCTGGATGTGCAGACTATAAAATTTTGTGAACTCAACCTCCGATTTTTATTTCATCAGTATGATTTTCGTACAGAAAAAATGGTAAGAGCAAGACTACACATGCTCAGAAATGAAAGAACACATACAAAACTATTCAACACAATACGTCACTTCTGACGTATTCTATTCTACGAAAATTTTCGTATTGTGAGTAACCTCTTCACTTTTGACTTGGGACTAGCATGCCACTAAAAATGGACATTTAGTCGTCTGAAAATCTGATCGCGTGTACAAGGCTTTAGGGTTGGGGAGCAGTCTAGCAATTGAAACACACTTCTAGGATTCCTCTAGCTATCCTACAAGCTAGAACCCAGGTGTTAATTACTCTTCCCACTGTCCACACACGCACCCACCAGACACACAACAAATGGTAGATTGCCACCACCAAGCAGTTTATCGGCAGAATGGTCCGCTAGACAACCACACACATACAGATCTCCATCTGACAGATCTGTTTGTTTACAATCTGTATGCAATCTGCCAACACACAGTTTAATTGCATACAGATTGGCAATTTACTTGGATCAAACACATAGACACTAAAATGCAACAATCTCTCCAGAGATTTGAGCCCTAGCTTAGTGCACAAAAGTCACTTATTAATTTCATAATTTAATATCCCAAAAGTGATTAGTGCATAAAATATATACAAAGAAAAGGAATTACAAAAATTGCAAAAAAAAGACACAATTTGCTATTCACTCTGAAAATAAAAAGGGATAAAAACAGAAATAAACGTAACCCAAGTTTAGCCTTTGACAGAAGCATGTCCAAAACATCTGTAATTCCCCAGTTGAATTTGATTTGTGGGAATCACCCCATCCATATCTCATGCTCCACAATTTATTGAAATATGGATGTGGGCTGGGCTCTGGCTCTTATCCAATCACCCCTGGGGGATTTTCCCATTTTAGCCCACAGGATGTTCTGTGTTTTGAAATTCCCAGAGTTTAATGGGCCCAGAATGACTCCGAGCCACTTTGTCGGGGATATGATTTCCAAGACCAGTGCGTCAGTCCTATCGCGGCAGTACTAATCACTGTTCAGCTGTAGCAATCAGGCTCAATATAACGGTTTTATGTGTTTCTCCTGCATTCTAAATGCACTACCAATACAGATTTACACATAGCCCAACATGTGTAAGATCAGAAGGAATTATTTTTCTCTCTCCAACTAATATTTTAGCTCTTATGAGAGATAAAAATAGATTCCTCACAAAGGACCAATTGCATCATTTCGGAGCAGCGCAGGACACCTTTATCAGGCATGTGATGATCATGAAAAGTTTTGGACGACATCTGATGATCCATGGTGTGCTTGCAAATATGTGTGTTGCTTTAACCACTTCCTGCCCGTCAGCTGTCATATGACGTCCTTGACTTTGCAGGGGTATATCTGAATGATGCCTGCAGCTACAGGCATCATTTAGATATCCGCTTTTTCAGCCACCGATTCCCTATACCATAGGAACAATCATAGTGGCTGTTCCTCCGCTTGATCGTTCTTACGGGTGGCGAGAGGGGACTCCCACCGCCCTCCGGTGCTTTTACTGACATACTGCTTCCATCGGTGATTTTGAGACAGGATCCGCCGGCCCCACTTCCATCGGTGATTTTGAGACCGGATCCGCCGGCCCCGGAGGTTTACCATAGAAATATTCGGCGGACCAGATGGTGGCCGGAGTCTCTATGCTCGTTCGGAGGCTGGGCAAAATGTTATGACATCACGCCCGGCCTCTGCATTCAAACAAATGGCGCCATCTCGGCTGGGAAGCTGAGATAGTGTTTTTTTTTTTTCATGCTTGCCAGCCTAGAGGTGAGATGTGGGGTCTTATTGAACCCATATCTCACTGTAAAGAGGACCGATCATGCCATATTCCTATTACAAGGTATGTTTACATTCCTTGTAATAGGAATAAAAGTGATAAAAAAAAAAAAAAAATAAAGTGTCAAACTAAAAAAAAAAAAGAAGTAAAATTAACAATAATAAAAAAAATAAAACATTTAAAGCACCCATGTGCTCGCACGCAGAAGTGAACACATACGTAAGTCCCGCCCACATATAAAAACGGTGTTCAAACCACACATGTGAGGTGTCGTCGCGGACGTTAGCGCGAGAGCAATAATTCTAGCCCTAGACCTCTTCTGTATCTCAAATACATGTAACCAGTAAAAAATTTGAAAGCGTGGCCTATGGGAATTTTTAAGTACCAAAGTTTGGTGCCATTCCACGAGCGTGTGCAATTTTGAAGCGTGACATGTTAGGTATCTATTTACTCGGCGTAACTTCATTTTTCACATTGTGCAAAAAAATTGGGCTAGCTTTACTGTTTTTTTTGTTTTTTATTAAAGCACAAAACTGTTTTATTGCCTCAAAAAAAAGTTTGAAAAATTGCTGCGCAAATACCGTGCGAGAGAAAAAATTGCAACGGCCGCCATTGTATTCTCTAGGGTCTTTGCTAAACAAAATATATAATGTTTGGGGGTTCTATGTAATTTCCTAGCAAAAAAATGATGATTTTTACATGCAGGAGAGAAATGTCAGAATTGGCCTGGGTGGCAAGTGGTTAAAAAAAGCCAGTCTTGAATTACAGTGCCTTGAAAAAGTATTCATACCCCTTGAAATTTTCCACATTTTTTCCGAAAACATAAATGTATTTTATTGGGATTTTATGTGATAGACCAACACAAAGTGACACATAATTCTGAAATGGAAGAAAAATAATAAATGGTTTTCCAAATATGTGAAAAGTGTGGCGTACATTTGTATTCAGCCCCGCTCAATCAATACTTTGTAGAACCACCTTTCACTGCAATTACAGCTGCAAGTCTTTTTGGGGATGTCTCTACCAGCTTTGCACATCTAGAGAGTGAAATTTTTGCCCATTCTTCTTTACAAAATAGCTCAAGCTCTGTCAGATTGGATGGAGAGCATCTGTGAACAGCAGTTTTCATGTCTTGCCACAGATTCTCAATTGGATATAGGCCTGAACTTTTGGCCATTCTTACACATGAATATGCTTTGATCTAAAACATTCTATTGTAGCTCTGGCTGTATGTTTAGGGTAGTTGTCCTGCTGGAAGGTGAACCTCCACTTCGGTCTCAAGTCTTTTGCAAACTCTAACATGTTTTCTTCTAAGATTGCCCTATATTTGGCTCCTTCTATCTTCCCATCAACCCTGACCAACCCTGTCCTTGCTGAAGAAAAGCATCCCCACAACATGATGGTTCCACCACCATGTTTCATGGTGGGGATGGTGTATTCAGGGTGATGTGCATGTTTGCTGTGTCCCCCACATGGCTTCTCGCAAACTTCAAACAGGACTTATGTCTTTCTTTCAACAATGGCTTTCTTTTTGCCACTCTTCCATAAAGGCCAGATTTGTGTGCACAAATAGTTGTTCTGTGGACAGATTCTTCCACCTGAGCTGTAGATCTCTGAAGCGCCTCCCGAGTTACCATGGGCCTCTTGGCTGTATCTCTGATTAATGCTCTCCTTGCTTGGCCTGTCAGTTTAGGTGGACAGCCATGTCTTGGTAGGTTTGCAGTCGTGCCATACTCTTTCCATTTTCGGATGATGGATCGAACAGTGCTCCGTGAGATGTTCAAAGCTGGGGATATTTTTTAAAACCTAATTCTGCTTTAAACTTCTCCACAACTTTATCTCTGACCTGTCTGGTGTGTTCACTGGCCTTCATGATGCTGTTTGTTCACTAAGGTTCTCTAACAATTCTCTGAGGGCTTCACAGAACTGCTGTATTTATGCTGAGACTAAATTACACACAGGTGGACTCCATTTACTAATTAGGTGACTTCTGAAGGCAAATGGTTCCACTAGATTTTAGTTAGGGGTATCAAAGTAAAGGGGCTGAACTAGAGGTCGACCGATATATCGGCCGGCCGATATATCGGCCGATATTTGGCTTTTTTTACTTAATCGGCATCGGCCGATTGTGCTGATAAAAAAAGCAGATTATAACTTCAGCGGGACTTGCAAAAAAGACTTCTCCTTCTCTGGGCAGCCTGCCAAGTCTGATAAGAAGAAACATTGTATCTCTTCAAGTTGTTTTATCAATAGACTGAACTCCGTGTGTAGAAGCTCTCAGTTTAACCATTTAAAGACTAAATCTTTTCTGACACTTGTTGCTTACAAGTAAAAATCCTGTATTTTCTGCTAGAAAATCACTTTGAACCCCCAAACATTATATATATTTTTTTTTAGCAGAGACCCTAGGGAATAAAATAGCGGTTGTTGCAATATTTTATGTCACACGGTATTTGCGCAGCGGTCTTTCAAACGCAATTTTTTTGGAAAAAAATACACTAATGAAATAAAAAAAAAAAAAAAGCAGTAAAGTTAGCCCATTTTTTTTTTTCGTCCAAAAGTTTTGATTACCTGTTTTTGGGTATTTAATATTTAAGATATAGTTATTTTTTTTCAATCTAAATTATACATACAAGTGAACTGATTGGAGGTTTGTTTTGTTTAATAAATGTTTAAAATGTAAAAAAATTTCTGTATCACTTATTACTTAAGGATGCTTTCACACTGGAGCGGGCATGCATTGACTGTAAAACGCTGCTAGTTTTAGCGGCGCTTTACCGTCATTTTAGCGGCGCTATTTGGCTGCTAGCGGGGCGCTTATAACCCAGCTAGCGGCCGAGGAAGGGGTTAAATGCGCCCCTGAAGGGCTGCTGCCGAAACGCTTTGCAGGCGCTTCGGCAGCGGTGCGCATTCATTTCAATGGGCAGGAGTGGTGGAGGAGAGGTATACACCGCTCCAAAGATGCTGCTTGCAGGACTTTTTTTTTAAACATCCTGCCAGCGCATCGCCTCAGTGTGAAAGCACTCGAGCTTTCACACTGACACTGCAGGGGAGCCGTTTTACAGGCACTTTACAGGCGCCATTTTTAGCCCAAAAGCGCCTGAAAAACACCCAGTGTGAAAGGGGTCTAACTGTTAGATTTTATGAGATGAAGGGAAAAAAAAAAAAATCGGCCTAATATATTGGCCCAAAAAAATCGGCATCATATATCGGCCATCGGCCACCGCAATTTCTAAATATCGGCATCGGCATCGGCCGTAGAAAAACCCATATCGGTCGACCTCTAGGCTGAACACAAATGCACGCCACCCTTTTCACATATTTATTTGTAAAAAATGTTGAAAACAATTTATCGTTTTCCTTCCACTTCACAATTATGTGCCACTTTGTGGTGGCCTATCGCGTAAAATCCCAATACAATACGTTTAAGTTTTTGGTTGCAACATGAAAACAAATTGGAAAATGTCAAGGGGTATGACTAGTTTTTCAAGGCACTGTATCTGACTGGCAAGATATTGCCTATGATTTATCGAAAGTATCTATTAATACAACGCTAATTGAAGCTAATTAAAAGACCCTCCTTCGCTGGTATTTGGTCCCAACCAGAGCGGCAAGGTTGCATCCATCTGCATCCCCCACTTGCTTTAGATGTTGTGGCCAGATGGGTACAATGTATCATGTTTGGTGGCAGTGCCCTGTTGTCACCAGATTTTAGATTTGAATATTTAACCTGGTGTATTCTATGACAAGAGTTAATGTCCGCAGATCCCCAGAACCGACACTTTTTTAAAAGCTTCCTGACATGGTCCCTGTTAAATCGATCAAGCTAATTATATACATATTTTTAGCAGCCAGAATAACTATTGCTAAATAGTGGAAGCAGTCGACCGTTCCCCTTGACTACGTGAAGAATAAACTTGGCTGGATCAGTTATTGACACTCACCTTTATCCTACAAAATTCTACGAAGGGATTTCATGTGGCATGGGATGCATGGATACTATATATATATATATATATATATATATATATATATATATATATATATATATATATATATATATATATATATATATATATATAATGTATGTGTGTATATATATATATATATATATATATATATATATATATAATCTGCACCTTAATACACCTTTGACTGACCATCCTTTTTTACTTTTTTACTTTTCTTTTCTCTCTTCTTTTTTCTTCTCTTTTATATTTTTTTGTCTGTCTGACGTTTTTAATAAATACAAGATGTTTTGATAGAGCATATAGTTCTATGTTGATGATACTCCTAGGAATGTGCACAGGGATTTCCCCCTTTTTACTCATCTTTTCCCTTCCCATTCACCCCCCCCCCCACACACACACACAGACACACCCTTCCCTTGTTCCTTACACTATATCTTTTTCCTGTGGCGTAGCCATTCCCAGTACTATAGGACAAAGTGGCTTGATGGGACTTTATATGTTATGTCCCTAGTGCAGTGATGGCGAACCTTGGCACCCCAGATGTTTTGGAACTACGTTTCCCATGATCATCTACACTGCAGAGTGCATGAACATCATGGGAAATGTAGTTCCAAAACATCTGGGGTGCCAAGGTTGGCCATCACTGCCCTAGTGGATTGGATGTATATTTCTTGTATTCTTCTATATTATTTTGTCAATCTTACTGGTATTTCCACCAAGCACATTTTATATTGAGATGTTTTGTTTAAACGTTCGTTCAGCTTCTGTTTGCATTATTGTTTATTGATTGTACCTTATATGACACTGTCTTGTGCTTAAATAATAAAAACATATTGAAAATTAAAACAAAGTCAGTCACATCAGAGTTTTCACTTTCTGTTGGGTTTATTAGTTGGGTGATCAGTTCTATACACTTCTAATTGAGATTCCCCCAAGCAATTTAGCATAGTCTGTGCTTGATCTTGATCAGCTTTAGCATAGTGCACAGAGGAAATAAAATGGTCAAATAGACCTCTGATGTCTTCTTAACCACTTCAGCCCCAGAATATTTGTCTGCTCAATGACCAGGCCATTTTTTGCGATACGGCACTGTGTTGTATTAACTGACAATTGCACGGTCGTGCAATGCTGTACCCAAACAACATTTTTCCCCATAAATAAAGCTTTCTTTGGTGGTATTTGTTTACCTGTGTTTTTTTATTTTTTGCCCTATAAACAAAAGAAGAGCAACAATTTCAGAAAAAAACACTATCTTTTTTACTTTTTGCTATAATAAACATCCTAAATTTAAAAAAAAAACAAAAAAACAAAACAAAAACACATTGTATTCTAATACATATTTTTGGTAAAAAAATCGCAATAAGCGTATATTGATTGGTTTGCACAAACGTTATAGCGTCTACAAAATAGGGGATAGATTTATGGCATTTTTCTTATTTCTTTTTTTAGTAATAATGGTGGCGATCAGCAATTTTTATCAGGACTGCGCTATTGCGGTGGACAAATCGGACACTTTTGACACAGTTTTGGGACAAGTGACATTTATACAGCAATCAGAGCTATACAAATGCACTGATTACTGTATAAATGACACTGGCAGGGAAGGGGTTAACACTAGGGGGCCATCAAGGGGATAACTGTGTTCCCTAGGTGTGTTCTAACTGTAGGGGGGTGGGACTGACTAGGGCAGTGGTTCTCAACTCCAGTCCTCAGGACCCACCAACAGGCCAGGTTTGCAAGATAGCTGAAATACATCACAGGTGATATCACTTGCTGCTCAGTGATTTTAGTATTCTAGTCTTCAACTCCCCAAGGTAATACTTAAAATCTGGCCTGTTGGTGGGTCCCGAGGACTGGAGTTGAGAACCACTGGACTAGGGGAAGAGAGAGATCGGTGTTCATACGTAGTATGAAGACATGATCTGTCTCTACTCCCCTGAAAGAACCGTGATTTGTGTGTTTACACACACACATCCCCGTTCTCATTCTGTAACAAGCAATTGCGGGTGCCTGGCAGTCATCGCACCCGCCGGGGACACGCTTCGGGTGCATGCGCGCGTGTCTTGCCGGAGGTGTCTTCAAAGAGCCGACGTACAGCTACGATGGCTTGCACAGGGGAGCCAACCTGCCGCAGTATAACTGCAGCGGCTTTTCCGGGAGCGGTTAAAGATAATCTGACACCTGTGTTATGCTATCACATATTGGGGCTTTTGAACCCCCTTTTAACTGTGTTTTTATGTATAAAAGAAAAAAAAAAGTATATATATTAATGTGTGTACAAAAAAGCTCTGGCAGCAAAAAAAGGGTTAAAAAAAGGATCCTTAGCGGATGAAATGCATCAAGGCGTGGCCTAATGTTTGGCGTGTGCAAGCTGTCGGAGAGACCGATGGAAACTCCGTCTGGGGAGCTGCATGGGAAGTCTACTTTGCCGGCATCTGATTGTAGTACAAACAGCTGAGATCTTGTGGCTTGTTTAGTGCTTTTAGATTCTGTGAGTAGTTATGCTGCAAAAATAAAATGTATTTTTTGTGGAATTACACTATTTGGCCATTCTTTTTTTGTTTTGTTGAACATCTATCGTCCTCTACATGAGAGTTGTGGTATATTGGAGGGGCAGGAAATAAAGTGCACGTGACAGATGAACACCTAATGCAGCTTTTAGGGTCAATTCACACTATATGCGGTGACAGAAGTTTTACCACATGGTAAAACATCTGTCACCGTGGGGACACACAGGAAACAATTGTTTCCTACGTGAAACATTCACAATTCTACACATCCTAGCAATGCAGTAAAATGCCAATATGCTGCATTTTACCGCAGCTCAGTGGGCCAAAATGAACTGCAATGTTGGGCAGCGCATCGCACTACCCGATATCGCAGAAAATTACGTGTACATTAAGTGTGCTGATCTAATATTAGAGAGACCCGGAGATTTGGTGAGATGCTCTCTGTTGGGAGTTGGTCACAGAGCATGACATTGATCACTGGTTTGATGAGTGAATTGAAGCCAGAGCGCTTGGTGAAGACTGAACTTTTATCCAATGAGCATTAACATATCATTTTGGATAGTCCACTGTTTGAGCACTTGGACATATTGTTATATATATATATATACACATACAGTAGGGATGGAAAATATTCAGACCTCCTTAAATTTTTCACTGTTATATTGCAGCCATTTGCTAAAATCGTTTAAGTTCATTTTTTTTCCTCATTAATGTACACAGCACACCATATTGACAGAAAAACACAGAATTGTTGACATTTTTGCAGATTTATTAAAAAAGAAAACTGAAATATCACATGGTCCTAAGTATTCAGACTCTTTGCTGTGACACTCATATATTTAACTCAGGTGCTGTCCATTTCTTCTGATCATCCTTGAGATGGTTCTACACCTTCATTTGAGTCCAGCTGTGTTTGATTATACTGATTGGACTTGATTAGGAAAGCCACACCCCTGTCTATATAAGACCTTACAGCTCACAGTGCATGTCAGAGCAAATGAGAATCATGAGGTCAAAGGAACTGCCTGAAGAGCTCAGAGACAAAATTGTGGCAGGGCACAGATATGGCCAAGGTTACAAAACATTTCTGCTGCACTTAAGGTTACTAAGCGCACAGTGGCCTCCATAATCCTTAAATGGGAAAACGTTTGGAACAACCAGAACCCTTCCTAGAGCTGGCCGTCCGGCCAAGCTGAGCTATCGGGGGAGAAGAGCCTTGGTGAGAGAGGTAAAGAAGAACCCAAAGATCACTGTGTCTGAGCTCCAGAGATGCAGTTGGGAGATGGGAGAAGGTGGGAGAAGGTTGTAGAAAGTCAATCATCACTGCAGCCCTCCACCAGTCGGGGCTTTATGGCAGAGTGGCCCGACGGAAGCCTCTCCTCAGACACATGAAACCCGCATGGAGTTTGCTAAAAAAAAACACCTGAAGGATTCCAAGATGGTTGGAAATAAGATTCTTTGGTCTGATGAGACCAAGATGGAACTTCTTGGCCTTAATTCTAAGCGGTATGTGTGGAGAAAACCAGGCACTGCTCATCACCTGTCCAATGCAGTTCCAACAGTGAAGCATGTTGGGGGCAGCATCATGCTGTGGGGGTGTTTTTCAGCTGCAGGGACAGGACGACTGGTTGCAATCGAGGGAAAGATGAATGCGGCCAAGTACAGGGATATCCTGGACGAAAACCTTCTCCAGAGTGCTCAGGACCTCAGACTGGGCCAAAGGTTTACCTTCCAACAAGACAATGACCCTAAGCACACAGCTAAAATTAACGAAGGAGTGGCTTCACAACAACTCCATGACTGTTCTTGAATGGCCCAGCCAGAGCCCTGACTTAAACCCAATTGAGCATCTCTGAAGAGACCTAAAAATGGCTGTCCACCAATGTTCACCATCCAACCTGACAGAACTGGAGAGGATCTGCAAGGAGGAATGGCAGAGTATGCCCAAATTCAGGTGTTAAAAACTTGTTGCATCTTTCCCAAAAAGACTCATGGCTGTATTAGATCAAAAGGGTGCTTCTACTAAATACTGAGAAAAGGGTCTGAATACTTAGGACCATGTGATATTTCCGTTTTTCCTTTTTAATAAATCTGCAAAAATGTCAACAATTCTGTGTTTTTCTGTCAATATGGGGTGCTGTGTGTACATTAATGAGGAAAAAACATGAACTTAAATGATTTTAGCAAATGGCTGCAAACAAAGAGTGAAAAATTTAAGGGGGTCTGAATACTTTCTGTCCCCACTGTATACACACACACACACACACACACACACACAATTTGCAATTGATTTTATGATGATTATCCTGTTTTTTTCACTTTCTATCTGTACATAGCGCTGCATAGCAGAGATTGGTATTAGTTCATGCACTTCCACTGTTTTTTTTGTGAATGTAGGTTTAACTGACTTTTTTTCTTAAACAGTAAAATTTTGTGGTGATGTGTTTTATTCTTTTTTGAATTCCATCATTTCAAGCAATGCATACAACTGCTTAGAAGTAAACTATGTGGAGGGAAACTTTTGAAGATTGGCATTACACAGCTTGTCTTTGAGTTCACAGCTTTTCAGAAGCAGTACCACACATGTGATCTCTCTGATGTTTCTGCGTGGATTGCAAACACATTAATTCACAGCTATGGGTGATATCACAGTGCATGACAAATGAATCAACAAAACCACTAAGCACCAGTTTCTTCTACAAAGTCATATAGATAATTATGTCTTTGCGGAAATACATGGCCACTGTCTTACATTGTGTACTTAAAATATGAATGAGACTTTCAAATACAGTGAAGAGAAAGGTGGTGGCACTGAAATGAGACATAGGTAATTTGTAAAAAAAGAGACATCCATATACATTTTTGAGCTTGGAAGACAACTTGAGAGAATTGTGGGATTTGAAAAATAACTTTTATACTCCCCCATGTAGATACAACATGGATATGATGCTGCATCTGTCCCCTGCTGCCTTTATGCTCAGTTCTTGGGTCCTCCATGAGCACAGAGCGGTGCCTGTCAGCCACTGGCTCTCTGCTCTGCCCCTCCAGCACTCACTGTAGTGCTAGACTTTGAAGGGGGCAGAAGTAGCAGGCTCAGGCTCTCAGCAGCACACTGAGAGGCTGAACCAGCTGCCGGTCTGGCATATGGTCTGATCTGGACATTGTAGGGATCCCTGCAGAGACTGGACTGGCTTTGTTGAGGTGTGATTCTGGGTCACAGGAGTGCAGCAAACTACAGTGTCTATTATCACTCTCAGAGATCACGGCAGTACCCGGTCAATGCCTTCATCTGTTTTTCTATTTAGAGGTCATATCTCTGGCTGGTGTATTATTTCATCCAATGTACAGTATACAACATTACTGCATGTAAAGCCTCATACACACGATAGGACTTTGTACAAACTCTCCCTTGGATTTTTGTACAAAGGGTGTTGGCCATAAGTTTGTATTGCATACACACGGCAGAACTTTTTTAGCCAACTTTCACCAAATCATGTGGTTTTTCAGCTCTTTACCACCACCCTTTGGTCAACTTCTGTATTGTTGTCTGATGTTGTGTCAATCTCGCCACTTTTATCGGCGAGATTGACACCTTGTGAGCCGGGTTCACACTGGTGCGGGGATCAGACTTGGAATGCCAGACACTGTGTTTGGTATGAATCTTGAGGGGGAATTCCACGACAAATTTTAAATAAAAAAAACGGCATGGGTTCCCCTCCAGGGGCATACCAGGCCCTTAGGTCTGGTATGGATTTTAAGGGGAACCCCTACGCTGAAAAAACGGCGTGGGGGTCCCCCCAAGATCCATACCAGACCCTTATCCGAGCACGCAGCCCGGCCAGTCAGGATAGGGGGTGGGGGCAAGCGAGCGCCCCCCCCGCCTGAGCCGTACCAGGCTGCATGCCCTCAACATGGGGGGGTGGGTGCTTTGGGGGAGGGGGGCACCCTGCGGCCCCCCCACCCCAAAGCACCTTGCCCCCATGTTGAGGAGGACAAGGGCCTCTTCCCGACAACCCTGGCCGTTGGTTGTCGGGGTCTGCGGGCAGGGACCCAGATCCCGCCCCCCCCACCCTATGTGAATGAGTATGGGGTATATCGTACCCCTACCCATTCACCTAGGGAAAAAAGTGTCAATAAAAAAACACACTACACAGGTTTTTATAGTAATTTATTAGCCAGCTCCTGGGGTCTTCTTCCGACTTCGCCGCTCTCTCCGGAGTCTGATTCTTCTCCACTCTTTCTAGCCTCTTCTCCCGGTGTCTGGTTCTTCCGCCGGCTCCTCCGCTATCTTCTGCCGCTCTTTTGCTAGCGGTGGCCCGGACTTCTGCGTCGTCTTCTTCCCTCTTCTCTTCTTCCGATGTTGACACGACGATCTCTCCGGCTGTAATGACGTCATCCAATGACCACACCCCCTTATGACGTCACAGTCCCAGCATGCCCCAGAACTGTGACGACATAAGGGGGCGGGGTCACCACCTATATAAGTTATTGCGGAGCGCTCAGACAGCATTACAGCGGGGGCGAGCGTCCTGTCAACATCGTTAGAAAAGAAGAGGGAAGAGGGAAGAAGACAACATAGAAGACCGGGCCACTGCTAGCAAAAGAGCGGCAGAAGATAGCGGAGAAGCTGGCAGAAGAACTGGACCCCGGGAGAAGAGGCCGGAGAGAGCGGAGAAGAACTGGGCACCGGGAGAAGACGCCGAAGAGAACGGAGAAGAATCGGACACCGGGAGAAGAGGCCGGAGAGACCCCCAAAGTCGGAAGAAGACCCCCAAAGTCGGAAGAAGACCCCCAAAGTCGGAAGACCCCGGAGCTGCCTAATAAATTACTTTAAAAACCTGTGTAGTGTGTTTTTTTATTGACACTTTTTTCCCTAGGTGAATGGTGAATGGGTAGGGGTGCGATGTACCCCATACTCATTCACATAAGGTGGGGGGCTGGGATCTGGGGGCCCCCTTATGTTTTTCCTATTGCAGCCAGCGCGAGATGTACAGTACCCTATCGCCGAGAACATTCTCGCGGCTGCGTACTGTAGTTTGTACAAAAGTCCGATGGTTTTGTGTACACACGATCGGACTTTGCTCCATCGGACTTTTGTTGCCGGAAAGTTTGTGCGTTCGCACAGCCAACAAAAGTCCGATGGAAACAGAAAAAGTTTGTCCGATGGTGCGTACACATGGTCGGATGTTGCTCCAAAACAGCTAATTTGCATGTTGTCAAAAAGTCTGATCGTGTGTACGGGCCTTAAGACTACACAGAGTAGCAACAGCCTATGTTTAACATTTCATTAAAAATTAAAACATTATTTTTTTTTAGTCTCCATATCACCCATAACAAAAAATGCTGGTTTCCTGTTGTGAACTTTAGAGCCCTGTACATGTAATCAATGTTAATGCTGCAACCACTTCTCAACTGCTCAACCTAACCTCCTCTTTTAACCTAACACAATGTGGACACAAACCACCACTAACTCCAACGGCAATACTCTTGACCTCTTTTTCTCCCATCGCTGCACTCCCTGCAACCTCTCTAACACCCCCATTCCTCTCTCTGATCACAACCTTATCAGTTTCACACTCTCCTTGTCTTCTACCTCCCATGCTGCCAACCCACAAACCGCTACTCGCAGAAAACTTCACAACCTTAACCCTTCCCTTCTTTATTCTGCTACTGATAGCCTTTACGACAAAAACGCTCCGCTGCCCTGCCCAGATCTAACCACTTCCATCTACAACAACACGCTGTCATCCTTCCTAGACGTACTTGCTCCTCTTTCTACACGCAGAACCAGGCTCCATCTGCCACAACCCTGGCAAACAGACAACACCAGAAGTCTCAAGAGACACAGCCATGCTCTTGAGCAAGCATGGCGTAAATCTAAGTCTCTGCAAGACTTTACCCTCTACAAATTTGCCTCCAAGCTCATCGAACGCCCTGTCCATGACCGAATGAGTCACTACCTCACGGACAACAACCTTCTTGACCCCCTACAGTCTGGCTTCCGTCCACAACATTCTACTGAAACTGCCCTACTAAAACTCACCAATGACCTACTAACTGCTAAAACCAATGGCCATTACTCCATACTCGTACTCTTGGCCTCTGTGATTCTGCTTTATCCTGGTTCTCCTCCTACCTATCTCAGCACACTTTCAGTGTCACTTACAACTCCATCTCCTCCGCTCCTCTTCCTATCTCCTATTCCTATCTATGGTCTATCCATTGGTTCCTCCACACATGCCAGGGTGGTGGGTGTAATCCTTGACTCTGACCTATCCTTCAGCCCCCACATCCAATCACTGGCTAAATGCTGCCGTTTTAACCTCCGCAACATCTCCCGAATTTGACCCTTTCTGACTAATGACACCACAAAGCAACTTATTCACTCCTTGATTATTTCCCGCTTTGACTACTGCAACACTCTCCTTAATGGCCTACCCTTACGCAGGCTATCCCCCCTTCAGTCTATTATGAATGCTGCTGCTAGACTTATACACCTCACTAATCAATCTGTGACTGCTGCCCCTTTCTGCCAATCCCTTCACTGGCTTCCCTTACCCCACCGTATAAAATTCAAAATGCTAACCGCAACATACAAGGCCATCCACAACATCGCCCCTAGCTACATCGCCAACCTCATCTGCAGATATCGCCCAAATCGTCCTCTCCGCTCCTCCCAGGACCTCCTGCTCTCTAGCTTCCTTGTTACCTCCTCTTGTGCTCGTCTTCAGGACTTCTCCAGAGCCTCTCCCATCCTCTGGAATTCCCTGCCCCGGTATATCCGAACAGCCCCTAACCTGTCCACCTTTTAGTAGATCCCTGAAAACTTACTTATTCAGAGAATCCTATCCCACACCCACCTAACAACCCCATCAAATCATTCCCCACATCTATTACCTTTTGTACCACCACCCCCTCCCTTTAGAATGTAAGCTCTGCGAGTAGGACCCTCCTGTCCCTTCTGTATTGAACTGTACTGTAATTGTGCTGTCTCCCCTCTACATTGTAAACGCTGCGTAAATTGTTGGCGCTATATAAATTGTGAATAATAATGTAGTGTTTGTAGTATAATTGTGCTGACATAGCTCATCTGTTCTGTGTACATGCAGCTAAACCACCTAATTAGCCAAATATGTTCTTGTACATTACCAGATTTGATGGAATTCAGTCACCCAGTGTCTTCATTTTGTCTTCATTGCCTTTTTATTTATTTTGTGGTATTAGAACAGGGTTAATATATCATTGAGAGAGGTGTTCTATTAGGAAACATTTGAAATTTGACCCTTTTTAGGCTAGACGTTTAGAACTGTTATCCCAAACTATTTATAAGCTGAAATTTTGGCATCTGTTTCAAAATCATCTGTCATTTTATATTGAAAATGTGTCACACTTTGCAGGCCATAAATTAGATGTGAGTTTCAAATAAATCTATAGTTAGTAATATTTATGACTTCAAAAAGTAAAGCATTTAATACTAATAAATCGTTTGCAAGTCCAAAGGTATAGAATTATACAGGATTTGTATAGCACCAACAGTTTGTGCAGCTCTTTACAACATGAGGACAGACAGTAAAGTTGCAAAATAATACAATTCAATACAGAATACTTAGCTTGAAAGGAATTAAATTGTAAACGTTTACCAAGTTCAAATACTTTGCATCAGAAACATAATCATAAGGACCATTAATGTAGATAGAGTTAAGGGTGTACAATACAACTTTAGTCCTAATTTTATATAAAGCATTGCTAAACCCACAACAGTAGAATCAGTCTGTATATGCAGTAAAGCATGCTTGTTATACTCACTGTGGAACCTAAGGGGTTAATCCTCTGCATTGTGTAAAAAGAATGTTTGATCCTGTCTTCTCTGATCCTTCCCTTCTTCCACTGTCTCCATTCCATCTCCTGATAACCGACTCTTTGGAGTCGCTCTGCACATGCTCAGTTTGGTGTGGATTTCCAAAAACAAATTTTGTTTTTTTTTTCTTGAGAGGGTGTATGTAATCTGCACAAGGCCAATCAGCACTGTTCAGATAGGGGGTCAGGGGTCCTGAAGCCTCATAGGACAGTCAGAGGAGAATGAAAACTCCTCCTACAAGCTTTACCCAGGTAAAATTAACAAGACTGCTATATACTGCTGATGAGAAAAGGTATTTAGCAGTTTATATTTACTAAAATAATTGCATTCCATGTTCTGTGTACTGTGGGAGCCCAGATATGAATGCAGGGTCCTGGGTTTAGTAACACTTTAACTTGCTTTAAATCAACTCTGTACTGACAAAGAAAAAAAAGTCTTGCATGCACCATAAAATGCCTGTTCTTGCCTTCTCAGTTCCAACTGGACCTACAATCTAATGCTGGAGCTTCATCAGGAACCAAACATTACTTTTATATACTTTTGAGACATAAAGAACAAAGCCCTCTTCCTCCTGCAATGCATTGCTTGACATGTATGTAGCACTATGCAAATGCATATTTTCATACATTTCAAAAAATGGGGGAAAAGGGGAAGATGGGATTATTGCGGTGCCACCAAAATTCAAAATTACTAGAATGATATTTTATATAAAATCATTTATTTTATTGATATCAAAAACATCTAAAATGTTTACATGAAAGAGTACAAAAAATATACAAAGCAAAAACAAAAACAGAAATACAGTTCAAATAAATGAGCGTCACCAAAGATGTTGAGGGGTGATCATAGTCTTATGTTCCCAACTAGTTTCGCCAAAACATTGGCTTCATCAGGGGAATGTAGAGATGTACTGCAAAGAGTAAAACCACTATAATAAAGAAAAAATGCATTATTGGATCAACATAATCTTGTAATGCTGGAGGCAAGCCAATCACATCGCATAGTGGTTAAGTTGCCGCCCCCCCATATCCCACGGTCTTCCCACCCCCCACACACCTAAAACATACCATGCAGGCTCCAAAACGCCAGGGGGACACCACCAAGACACTGAGAATGGAAGTTGCACTCAGCCCAGTGATTGGCTACAGGGGAATTAAAGGGCGCCTAAAAAGAGAAGTATAGCATATAAGTATTGAAAATTCTTTTATTTTATTTAACAAAAGGGACCTAAGCCTCAATTACATACCCTAATTATATGCAAAACCAAGGCACTCAATGTTGCACAAGGGATCATTTATTTGAACTGTATTTCTGTTTTTGTTTTTGCTTTGTATATTTTTTGTACTCTTTCATGTAAACATTTTAGATGTTTTTGATATCAATAACATAAATGATTTTATATAAAATATCATTCTAGTAATTTTGAATTTTGGTGGCACCGCAATAATCCCATCATCCCCTTTTCCCCCATTTTTTGAGATCTTCTACTCGGGATGAGGTGCCGTATCTGGTAGGACACACCACCCACAATCCAATTTTCATACATTATTTTAACATTATTATTGAAAACTATTAGGTGACATATTTAAATTTATATTGAATATAGCAGATGAGAGTTACAACCACTGTCGGGTTGTGATGGGAAATCCCACTAACAGGGACTCGGGCAAAAACAAAAATACATTCCTTTCCGCCTAAAAGAGAAATTAACACTGGCAACAAGAAAAAGCTTTTGGCCAGCACAGAAAAACCCCACCCACAACAGTCATGCTTTTGTTTTTGCTTGTGTTTTTTGGCCATCACGGGAATAACCCCACCCACAACCATCACGCCTTGGTTTTTGCTAGTGTCCTCAAAAGATTAGATATGTTTTCTTCAGTTTTAGTGTGCTCCGTTGCTTTGGAAGAGTTTTCTACTATCAACAGCTGCTGGTTGATTCATTGCCCAATTTATGGAAATCTGAAAATCTCTTTAGTCAGGCAGCTGCGCTGGTAGCTACATGCAAGATATGGGGAGTGGGTGGAACAAGACACATGCAGAGACTGAGGAGAGGATTTTTATTCCCTGAAGGCACATTCAGGGACATGCCCATCTTGATGGGCAAAGCCTGGACTTAATATACAGTACAATGTCATGGACAGGTAAGAGAGTCATCCTGTATCTTTCAGAGATACTGTGTAAAATGGGGTCATGTTTAGAATGCATTCACTTCATGGTGTACATTTCTAAAATTTGGCACTAAAACTCAACCACTCAGAGTTAAATTTCAGGTTGATAACCAGGTATTACAGTACACTACTTGTCACACACTAAACACCACTTCCACCTAGAGCCCTATAAGGTAATTAGGTAGTTCCTCCTGCCCTTTGCCACAAGTATTTATTACAGGATGGTCTACGACTGGGTTATCACATCATTCTGCCGGACACACTTTCTTCCTTCACGTTCTTCATATCTCCCACTCTACTCCCTGAGTACCCCTCAGGGGGATACCATCACTTGTAGCTATGGAGGTAACTATGAGAAAGGGGACCAATGCTTAAAAGGCAAATATAAGCTCCGCTGAAGGTCCGCACACCACTCAAACTCAAAGCAACAGTGTGCCCTGTGCCCCTTGCCCCTGCAGAACCCAGTTTTAACATTGGTCTCAGCGTCCAATTCTAACTCTATTTCAGGCATGCAACAAGCACGCCCACAAGACACAAGCAGATTTCTTTTCATCCATGTTGCAATTCCCTGGACAGATGATGGCCTTAATTCAGCTATCTCTGTTCAGGGCGCACATGGCCCACCAGCACTTGGGACCCAATCCCCCACCATTCACCCCACCCACACACACCAGGCTGAACAGAACCACAACCGACATCCATACAAACCCAACCAAAGACACATTCCCATCTCACACATGTCAACACACCACACAGAACAGCACTTCCAAACACACAGCAGGGACCACACCCCCAGAAAATCCCACAACATCGGGGGGGGGGGGGCGCCACCCTGCCAACAGGACACATGCTCACCTCCCATATAATCCAGCCATTCCACCACCACTATCAAAGGAGGCCCTTGGACAAGCCACCATATCCATCCCTGCCCCTCCAAAAACCCACAAAGGAGTCCCAGCAATCCTAATCCAGCAGTGGGTCAGCTGTGGATAGATATCTGCCAATGAAGGCATCCGCCATGGCAGTGCAAAGATGCAGCAGCGGTGTCCCTCCTAAATAGTCTAGCTAGACTGTGTGTGACGTCAGCTGGCATCATGCAACCTATGCAAAATTTGTTTTGTGAAAATCTTTCCCTGCTTGTAAGCTGCAACGAGTGGGGCCCTCTGATTCCTCCTGTATTAAATTGTATTGTAAGTGTACTGTCTGCCCTCATGTTGCAAAGCGCTGTGCAAACTGTTGGCTATATAAATTCTGTATTATAATAATAATAATGATCTTTAAATCTGAATTTCATAAAAGCTATAGGCCTGTAGTTCATGCAGAGTAAGCAATCTTTATTAGGTATCAATGTAACATAGGAATGTTGCATGTCTTGCGGTATGGGGAATTTATTAGGAAACCATTAAAAAGCAAGGTCATGTATGGGAGAGGAATTGGGAGAGAGGATTTATAGTATTCACATGGAAGTCCATCCGGTCCCTGTACTTTGTGGTTTGGAAGCATTTTTATTCCTTTTTTTTCCATAAATTATTGGAAGTAGGAGGGAACAAGCCCATAAAATGTAACACAGCAACATACATGACAAGATATATGATATGTAACGTATTACATAAACATTTGTAACTCTCTAGCAATAAACATCTTGGTGTGACCTAGTAATGAGATGAAGAGGATGGAGCTTATTTGAAATATGCCAGGAACTTGTTGGTTTCCATGAGTTCTCAGTGCTGAAGTAGAAACATGGGAATGGGATATCTAGGGGGTCAACATGACCCTGGGTATGTGTTGTGGAGATCATTTTAGGTCCTTATTGGGTTAAGGTATGTTGTTTATCGTTCAGTATTTTTATCATTGATAATTTTCAGAAACAAATTCAGAAACATATTTGTACAAACATAATCATAACCGGTGTAGAAACACATGTGAAAACAATGGAATTCCAGAGTTAAAATATTACAATCATGAGAGTTGCATCAGTATGAGGGGAGTGGCCAAATTGTACACTACCCTTTAAAAGAAAAGATGAGGAAGAACAGTAAACAGATATTATAACAATGGGGAAACCCACCTGGTGATCCTGGCTAAAAGTCTTATCTCAAAGAAGATATGTAAAATGACGTATAACAGAGGTGGGTGGTCCCCACTGCGGGATCCCCACACAAATATCCAGGGTCGTCAAAATTGAGGTGTTCATCAAACAAAGACTGAGATAGGTATGGTAAACTCTGCTGTGGGGCGGGTATTCCGTTTAAAACCGTCATCAACTTAAACAAGTAGCGTACAAGGATAAATTCCTTTAGTGTTAGCTAATAGCTAATTCAAATATCGCATCACTGGAGATTTAAGGAAAATAACTTGGCTCAGGGTGTCCAGAAGTCTGGACTTTCTAAGAGAGTGCCCACATGTCGAATCTGGAAATTCCTATAAGCCAGGTCATAAGTCTGATGAGCTGGCTGTAACGTCAAGATTGGGCACCACTTAGGGTAGAAGGAGAAAAGAGGAAGGAGGCCAGGATCGGCAAGAGTAAGGGGGGAGAGCAAAAGAATAATAGAGAGGTGAGAATGTAGAGTGAAATAAGGAGAAATGCCTATGCAGAAAGTCAATACTATATCAGTGCAACCGAAATGGTAGTTAGCAGAGTCAGGGCATTGCTAGAGTTAAAAGGGTAACTTCGATGTATTGAGTCCATGGTTCCGAAATCTGTTCAAATTTATCCGTGGTGTTCAGAATTATGTTATTATCTTTTCCTGGCTTAGCTAATTGGAAGGAAACTGAGGGGTCTTCACGGAAAGCATAATCATTATTTTGGCACCAAGGAGGATTATATAGAAAATTAGGGCCCAGGAGCCTTTAGAAATTTTAACTATGCATTGATTAAGAAGGACAATTAGTGGGTCCTGGTTTAGGGGGATCCCTGTAATTTTGCATATTAATTGGAAAATTTAATTCCAGAACCTCCTAATCCTGGGACACTGCCAGAGGGTGTGAAGGGGTGTGCCTAGATGTCCGCAGCCTCTGAAGCAAAAGGGAGATGCCTCAGGGTACATTTTGGCTAGGCGAATGGGGACAAGATACCATCTAGACATAATCTTGAGGTTCCCCTCAATCAAAGAGACATTGTGATGATCTAGAAAAGCAGAGATGCCAATTGTCCATGTCCCAGTCAATCTCAAGGTCCCTTTCCCAATTCAGCATTTAAGATGTTTTCTCTAGAGGCTCAGCTAAAGCCGAGTAAATTAGGAAGATCCCTCCCCTCATGTCCATGACATTGGAACACCACTGTTCATACAGGGTGACTGATAAAGTTTTCGGTTTATCAGTCCAGATGGAACGTAAGAAATTGGAGATTTGGAAGAAGCAGTATCTCAGACGGCATCTCTAATTTGTTAACACAATGGCTAAGCATGAGGGGTCCATTTGAGTAGAAGTAGTGACCAATTCGGTATAACCCTTTGTTCAACCACCATTGAAAAGCTTTAATGTCTTGCCCCGGGGGAAAGTGGGGTTTGTGAAAGATATGAGCAAGCTTATACCAAGTTGAAGCTATTTTGGTAAACCTGTATAATGAGCCACACAGAGATACTGAGTGGGATAGTGTTGGGGAAAGAAAATAAGGGCTTAATTTAGGGGCGCTCCATATGAGGAAGTCTAAAGTGAAATGAGGGACAGCTTGTCTTTCCATTGTTATCCAGTTGTGTTTGCACCCCCTGGAATAAATAATAGAAAATTGAGCCAACTGTGCTGCCTGATAGGACCACCAAAGATTGGGTAGTCCTAATCCCCTTCTCGCCCTTGATCTATAGAAGATGTGTTTGGAGAAACAATTTTCCGTTTTGCCCCAGATAAAGAGAATTATAGCTGATTGCAATTTTGCTATATGTTGTTTAATCAGGGGAATGGGTAGAGAGCAAAAAAAAAAAATAAAGGTTGTAAGGTCATTTTGACTGCGTTCACTCTTCCCATCCAGGACAGTCCAAATAGGAACCACTGTGAGAGGTCAGCTGATAATTTTTTGAACAGGGGGGATAGTTATTTGTTGTAAAGTTGGTCTATTGAGGTGGCTAGGTTGATGCCCAGATAAGGAATCAAGGAAGCACTCCAGGAAAATGGAAAGTGGCTCTTTAGGCGTACTACTAAGTTGGAGGGGGTCAATGCATTGAGGGCCATAGATGTAGTCATATTGACATGAAGGCTGGAAATCTGACTGAAATTATGCAATAATTGTAGGATATTAGACGTTGAAATGAGGGGGAGGGGGTTATGAATAAAAGGACATCATCTGCAAAGAGGGCACACTTATGGACTTCCTGTCCACAACGAACACTGTGAATGTCAGGGTGAAGTCTGAGGGCGATAGCAAGGGTTTCTACCTCTATTGCAAAGATGAGTGGGGAGAGAGGACAACCCAGCTTTGTTCCTTTCTCAATCGAGAAGGGGTCCGAGTAATGTCCCTGAAGTCTAACTTGTGCCATCGGGCATGCATAGAATGCTTCCAGAATTTTCATAAATTTAGAGCTGAAACCCCATTTTTTAAGGATCACAAAGATATAAGGCCAGGAGATAGTATCAAATGCCTTCTGAAGGTCTATTGATAAGAGAAATTCCTCCTAGGGCTGAGCTATTTTGCAGGTTTTTAATAACTTCCTGAACTTCAGTCTCCATAATGTGAGATTCTAGAATGGAACAATGATTATCTTTGAGTTTAGGGAGGGGTATTTCTTCCAGAAAGGTCTCCAGTTTATGTGGGTTGTTCGAGTGACCTTTTGGCTTAGAGTTTAGAAAAAAAGGAGTGAAATGTTTCTAAAATACGTTTAGGGTTTTAGAATAGGGAGCCTGAAACCGTTTGTTTTTTTATTTTAGGGAGGGATTGCATTCAAAATTTGGGGGTTAGTTTGGACGCTAGTTGTGGGCCAATTTTATCTCGACTGAGGTAAAAATGGCCGCTCGTCCACCTCAAGTGTTTTTCGGCCGCTGAGGTTAGAGCCCCAGATTCAGAGCTAGTTTTACCACTTCGGGATTGGCTAAGGATGTGTTTGTGGGGTGCCGTTTGTGATCTTTGCTGAGTAGTTTAAATTCTTTTTCCAGCTTTGCTATATCAGCCTGACATTCTTGTTTCGGTTGGGAGCCGAGTTGGATGAGTTTCCCTATTATCACACTGCTTTGTACTCCCCCCCCCCCCCCCCCCCCCCCAAAGAGAGCCCAGTGATATATCATCTATGCCGTTTAATATAAAGTATTCCCAGAGATCTTTCTCTAGCATAGAGCATCGTACTGGGTCACTTAAAAGGGACTCATTGAGGCACCAGGGACAAGGACCTGTAAAGGATGGGGCCCTATATAGTTTGAGGAGTACCAATGAGTGGTCCGACCAGGGCACATCATGAATTGAGGCCTGAATTACTATATTAATCTCGGAAGTAGGGACAAAGATATGATCAATCCTACCATATGTTCTATGGGGGCTGAGAAATGGGTGTAATCTCTAGATGTGGGGTTTAGCTCTCTCCATGTGTGTATCATTCCTAGTGAGTGCAGAAGGCAGGCTATATGAAGGCTTTGTTTGGGAGGTCTTTTGAGGCGAGGGATCCCTTCTGCAGATTTATCTAGCACTTGATCAAAGCTTATGTTGGAGTCCCCTCCCATTATTACTCTCCCCTCAGTATGAGGAAGAAGTGACTGAAGCATTAACGAGAAGAAGGCTGCTTGGCCTTTGTTTGGGGCGTAGTATGGTATAAAGGTGTAACAACATCCATTAATATCCCCTTTGACTAATATGTATCGACCCTCTCATTCTCTAATGGTTTGGGAATGAGTGAATAAGATTTTTTTTTTTGAGAAGAGGATGGCTACCCCTCTTCTTAGCCTTCACATTGGCAAGATAGAATAGTGGATATTTCTGTTGGAGAAACAAAGTGCTATAGCTTCCAGGGAAATGGGTTTCTTGAAGCAGTAAAATATCAATGCCTCAAGAGTTATAATTTTGGAATGCCTTGCGTCTCTTGATTGTAGATTTAAGGCCTTGTGTATTATGAAATGCGACTCAAAGAGTCAGATGTGAGGGGGCGGGGCTAGTCATGGACATGAGGGTTAGGGGGCGCCATTGTGTGGCAAAAACATACCCATTCAGCCGTAGAGGGAACCTCAGGATAGTTGGTCCAGTTATTCACTCAGTCCAAAGTATTAAGGATATGTTGAGTCGTCTGTGTAGGCATCTGGTATTGAAGGAAGCAAAAAAAAAAAAACGGTGAGAAGAGAGTGAAAGAGGGGAATAGGAAGGAAAAACAGGACAAGGAGAGAGGAGGGCGAGGGATGGAAGAAGAGGGGAATCAGAACTAAAGACGTTCTAAGTCCCCAAAGAGCAGGACTGGACCAGCCAAGTCCCGCTCTCGACCCCTAATTAATGGGGATGGTGTAACGGCAACCTAGGTGTAGGTTGCTTTCCGGTGTCACACCAGGTTAACAGTACCCTTGAGTCACAGCAGGAGGAGTGGCAAGCTAATCCGCTCCGGCCTAGAGGCCCCCTAGTCTATATTCAGAATTAATGGTCCCTTAGGAGAAAAAATAGTTTGAAAATATTAGGTACATACATTTGTAACATAAGAAAAAAATAACTAGTAATACTTGCAACATAAAGCCCAACATGAGCATTGAGGGAGAGAACCAGCACTCGCCAAGTGATAAGGCATCATGCTAGAAGTCTCCCTTAGAGAATGCGATGGAGAGACGTGACCATTGGTCCCATCCGTTTCAGGCCTAGTGTTGGTCCAGTTGGAAGATTAGGCTAAGAAAGCACAAACTATCTAGAAAACACAAACTATCTAGAAATCTCAACGTAGTTACGTAGTCCAGCTGATCGGGGATAAACTATGAAGGGGAGAATTGCCAACTGGCAAGTCCACTAACAGAGAGTACAATGAAGAAGTACGACCTGGATAGGTGATTCTTCATCTCAAAACTGTTTCAATAAGGATCTTCAGAGAGTCCATCTACCAGCATGGGGGGTTTAGATTCACGTTGCCTTTTCGGTTTTTGTTCCAAATTGGTGTCGGGGCTACCCGGAGGAGGCCTCTTGAAGGAACTGTGGCAGCTAGTTCAGGAGGAAGATGCCAGCTCTTGCGAGATGAATCCAAGTTGGAGGAGTAGTCTTTTTCCATCCTGGATATTCGTGAACCCATAGGACTTCTTCTTATACTGGATCTGTAGACGGAAAAAGAAGGACCACCTGTATTTTATTGACTTTTGGGACAACACCACCAGAAGGGGTTTGAGGGATCTTCTCCTTTGAATCGTATTAAGAGACAGGTCTGCAAATATTTGTACGGAGGATAGAGAGGTTTTTTTACGTCCCTGGATTTCTGCATGACCTCCTCTTTTACTGCATAGAAGAGTGGTTTTACTATAATGTCCCTGGGTAGTCCATCTTCACGATGGGGTTGTAGAGCTTTATGGTCTCTGTCCAGCTCGAGTCTTTGATCGGGGATATCAGGCATGATGTCCTTAATGAAGGATTTGCCAGCCCCTTGTACATCTAGAATCGATTCGGGTAACTCCCTGAGACGGAAATTATACCGTCTGCTCCTGTTTTCTAAGTCATCGACTTTAGAGAGCGCTGAGTCTAGTTGATCCTGAAGAGATTGTATGCAAGCTGTATTTTGGTTAGCCTGTGCTGTATTATCATCCACTGCTTGCTCAATGGCATCTATACAAGTGCCCAGACGGTGCAAGTCTGCTTTAATTGTGGAAGTGATTTGTGCAGCATTCTGTGCCAGGCCAGTAGCTAGCATTTCCGAGAATCTGGAGAGGATAAGTGCCATATCAGGGAGGTGGCCTTAGGTTAGTGGGGAGGCAGGTTGAGATCCAGTGAGGCTTAATAGGCTATTAATCATGGGGGTATTTAGGAGGTCTTCCATTGTCCTGCCCAGGAGAGATTTGATGGAGGCTGGGGAGACAGCAATCACATGGTGGATACTCACAGAAGTAGCTGAGGGGCCGCATAAGGGCTAGTGAGCAGGGGGAGGATCCGCAATGGATTCGACTTCCTCTGTGTTCCTGCATGGAGGAGCCGCAGCTGCCATCTTGGAAGGTCCTGGAGCCTGTGTGTCAAAGTGTAGCTGGCAGTAAACCTCCTCCTTCTTGGATTGCTCACCCTGCATATGTCCAGATGCACCGCATTGTCAGGTGTTCAGGCAGGTAGATGTGAGCAGGGCCACTCGTGATAGCTGGCGGGGATGCCTCCAAACAGCTGGAGTGGGTCAGAGTCTCCGAGTTAGAGCATCCCCCTGGAAGTCCCGCGCGTGCGCACTCCAAGGTATGTTTTTTAAGAGTCGGCTTAATGATGGTTGTTAAAATTGTCTGGACATATGTTATTAAGCTTATGGGATAAGTCGTTGGTTATGGCCGAAAAGTTGTTGGGTAGAGTGCATTTTTGTCCAGCTAAGTTGGAGTGTCTTGACAGGGGTTTGTTTGATGTAAATAGTATATTTATTCCATCCTAGATAAGTCACGTTTCAGAAAAAAAAAAATTAAGTTGCCATTAACACACCTAACATTTAGTAGAATCCAATGATAAGATTAGGATAGAGATGTGATTCGACCACAAAATAAGGACAATATGTGAAATTTGCAACATCCGGAAAATTTGATTATTAAGGAAAAAAGTAATCAATACAGTAATGAGCAAAATGGGGGTGGGAGTAGTGCGTATATTGCTGTTTGGCTGGGTGAGAAACCCGTCAGGCATCGAATAATGCTTATTTTCTATTAAGCTGTCTAAATAGCTGCGACTGCTTAGAATCCAGGGCCAGGGAGCATGAGTACGCATGGAGTGCCAATCTGCCATGAGAGTATGGTAAATTTAAATGGCCCCCTTTTAACTAAATATTTGTGTTCTGAGTGAAAAAGGGGATTGTAAACCAGAGACAAGAAAGACGTTTGATTACCATTAGGAGAATAAATGTTGCAAGAAGAAAAATTCACAAATTGCCATTTCCCTGTAAGGTTAATGAAACAACCTTGAGGGTCTTAGTAGGAGCCAAGATAGAGGAACTGCAATTCCACTTTGACCAATAGAGCAACCTCTAGATAAGTGTAAGCATAATACCTGTGTGCAAATGCGAATGTGCCCCCCTTATCAAAATTTGGTTCTTGGGCAAAAATGATGTCCACACCAGAAAGTCTAAACTCCCTCAATGCCAAGTGCTGCTTGTGATTAGAACTCAGGCCGTTAACATTTAGGGATATGATCTTAACCATAGTGAAATGGGGGGTGTAATGAGTTCGTACTTATCTGATACGTCCCTTGTCCCAGGATGTCCAATGCCCAGGATGCATCAAAGCCCCTCTAGAACCATACATCCATTGTGTCCAGGGTGATGGAGGGTTGGGTGAGCCAGTAAGTGATGGTTAAGAAAGAAAAACCCAGCATCGACCATATTAGAACCTGAAAACAGACCATTCTTCCAGTTGCCACTCAATAATACAGTGCTATAAACCTTCCTTTTTATCTTAAGAACCGTACCAATGGGAACAGCTGCACTTATGGCTTCTGCATGCAGTTTTTTTTAATATCAGTAGCCACTATATGAAGGTCTATAAGGCTCGGTATTTGGTTTGCAAGCATGTAGATATTCACTCCTCCTAGTGTTGTGCTGTCTCACTGCTGGGAGAAGAGCAGTGCTGGTGTCTGTGAGACCGCATGATTGTCTGCATGCTGAGTTTGGAACAGTGAAGGTATGTTCCTTCTGAGATTGGTGTCCAAGTCTTGTGAGGCAGAGGATGCTGACATACTTTTGCTTGTTTTTCCTATCTTCAAGTTGGTGAAGGACTCCTATAAGGTTGATGTCCGGTCTCTATGCACAGGAGCTCCGTAGTTAAGCGGCCGTCTCGGCCCGGAGTCAAACCACACCCTGTAAAAATCTTTATTTTTAACAAAATAAAATATCTGCACACGGATGATTAATCTCGATACTTATTTCTTTATGCATTGAATGTGCCTGGGTTGCTATTTGAAAAGAATGTTAGCACAAAGCATAGGTGTAAAGTTAGCCTAAGTCAATATTGATGGCTTTGAAGAACAAATATTGAAAACCTGATCATTTTTTTTTCTTCCAGTATCTAAATTTAGTTGAGCTTCTGTTTACTTGTACTTGTTAAATTGATCTAACATAAGCAGAGATATTGCATACAGTAAGACGGCTACATAAGAAGCTGTTTTCCTCCCTGTCATGTTTCAGTTAAAAAACAGTCCCCAGTGGCTGCACAGGGGTAATTTCCTGCCCCCTATGTCTTTGTTTTGTCATCTGGGACCTCTGGTGGGTGGTCAGGCGAGGAAGAGGACCCGGTTTCCCTTTCTATGTCCAGGTACTCCCCCCCCCCCCCCCCCCCTCTTTTATTTTTATTCACTAAAAGTATCTGCCTCTAGCTTTTGAAAAATGTAAGGAAATTATGGTAGCAGCCTTTCCCGAGATGGTATGCAGTAAACAAAGAATGGTTCCACATATTCCAGTTTTCTACATTTGTGTAATCTTGATGTACAGTACAGATGCAATATGTTCACATTTTTTGGTTTCTTGAACTGTGTGTACTGCTGCATGCACACATTTCTGGTTCGGTAACCTCTTGGAAACATAGAAATGTTTCCCATTTATAAAAATAGATAAACAAAAAAAAAAAAAAAAAACAATTTTGTGTTTGTTTTTTAGGTGATATTAAAGTCTTGTTTTTTTGTTTAAAAATAATAAGTTATACATACCTGCTCTGTGCAGTGGTCTTGCACAGAGCAGCCCAGATCCTCCTCTGCTCGGGTCTCTCGCTGGTGCTCCTGGCTCCTCCCGCCTGCCAAATGCCCCCCACAGCAAGCGGCTTGAAATGGGGGCACCGGAGCCAAGCCACTGCTCTGAGTGTCTATTCAAACACCGAGCCGCGGCTCGGCCCCGTCCCCTCTCTTTGCTTATTGGCTCACTTTGTTTGACAGCATCAGAAGCCAATGGGGCCCACTGCTGTGTCTCAGCCAATCAGGAGGGCGAGTCCCAGACAGCTGAGGCTCTGGTGCAACATCACTGGATTGAGATGGGGCTCAGGTAAGTATTAGGGGGGCTGCTGCTCACAGAAGGTTTTTCTATCTTAATACATAGAATGCATTACGATAAAAAACCTTCTGCCTTTAGAACCACTTTAACTTTGTAGATTTTGGGATACAGTATATACTGTGTGTGTGTGTATGTATGTATGTATATATATATATCTATCTATCTATATCTATATCTATATCTATATCTATATATATATATATATATATATATATATATATATATATATATAATCTATATATTGCCCGCTGCATGCTTCACATTGTAACTTTAATTTTTTCTTTTAAGTTTTTAGCGTTGATTGCAGTACCGTGGAGTGCCCTCCAGTTCAACAAGTTGTGTGCCCTCCAGACAGCTATGAAACACAAGTTCGTCTGACAGCTGATGGATGCTGCACATTACCAACAAGGTCTGTTCATGATAAACCATTGGTTGCTTATTCAGATAAACCTGGGTGCATTTATGTATACAGTCAGTATGTAATACCTATACTACAATATGTTCTTACAGTTAAAAACTGAAGTTTCTCATATTGGCCATTTTTTTTTTCTTTGTCTTTTGATGATTCAGTTTGTCTAGAGTACCATTTAAATACTGCACAAACTTTAATGGCAATAATAATTACCATCGTACTGATACCTTTCAAGCTAAGAGTATCAAACTGATAAACCCTAAAGGTTTAAATCTCATAGAACTTGTTTTTTTTTTAGACTCATGGAAGTATGGATTTCTCATTGGCCTTGAGCACCTGGGCATAGAAGCATGGAGAGATATAAACTTGTCCCAGGGGAAGAAAATTCCAGATAGTATGACTAATGTTAGGCCAGGTACTCTGGTGACTTCCAAAGGTTGAAGATTTATATCCATATATAAAAGCACTGCAGTGTCTGCAGTCTCCTGTTGACATGTACTGACAAGGATAAGGGGGGTGGTCTTTCAGCAGGGAAGTGGCCTTAGAACAAAACAATGGCTGCTTTGGAAGACCTTATCTTATGAAAAAAATGTTCCTGACTTAGATTTGAAACTGGAGGTTTATGAAGGATGAAGGGAACCATGTTTAAAGTGTAAGTTCACCTTCACAGAAAAATCTGTAAGGTGAACTTACACAGAACCCTCTCCTAAATCCCCCCCCCCCCGTCCAGCTGACCTGCCATGTTGCTACCTCCTGTTCTGAGCCCCGGTATAGCCACCTCAGGTGTTCGGGGCTTAGAGATCCCAGCAGCTTTCACTCTTCTTCCCCGCTGAGAGGACGGGCTACGCGGGTTCTGATTGATCGTGCCGCCTATGTGATGGCGCCGACCAATTAGAATGCTCCTAAACATCCCTCCTGATGGGGTACCCCAGAGCAGTGAGACGGCTATGCTGGGGCTCAGAGCGGGAGATCACCGCGCTACAGGTCAGCGGGACTGGGGGGGTGAGGAGGGGGTCCTGTGTAAGTTTACAGATTTTTCTTACCCTTTAAGCTCAAAAATAGAAGATCTACTGATAGAAGGCCAAGGCCTTTTTCTGGGGAAGGAGAGTACCCTTACCTCCTGTGATCTCCTTGAAATAATCTAAAGATGGAGCAAACAAGTATCCAACCTCAAAGGCTAGCTATTCAAGGCGTTTCTTACATGGGAGTTCTGCTAACCAGCATTTAGCCGAAGGATCCTGCACATGTGGATAGAAAGCAAACTCATCCTGGAGACCTGTCAAATTCTATCTATCATGCCTTTGACATAGCAGTGCAAGGCCGCTGGTCTAATTGTCTGTGGAGGAAGGCAGCCGTTAGAATAGAATTAAGATCTCAGGCCATGTGTCTAGACCAGGGAGCACTGGTCTGGCAGACTAGAATAACAGCAAATTGCATTGTGGGAGAAGAGGGCCAAAAGGGTATCTAACCTCTTTTCCACTGTGTGATTGATCACAGGAATATTCCCTACAGAGGCCATAAGAGTCTTGTGACCTAACTACAGGGACCAATGGTTACGTCCTCCATCCCCTCCCCCCTTGAGCTACAAAGGCAGTACCGACCGCCAAACACAAACCATTCAACTTACTAGGGCTGTGCTGTAACCTTATGAATGTGAGTTTTTAGGGGTTAAAACAGGAGGTGAGGAGGCAACATAATGCCTCCTCACTGCCTGTCAAATACCCTCTGAAGAGCGATTCACTGTGGATCACACTTCAGAGGGCAGCACACTTTTTTTTTTTTAATTGTCGATCTATTTTTTTTATAGTGCAAAAAATAAAAAATGCAGTGGTGATCAAATACCACCAAAAGAAAGCTCTACAGTGAGGGGAAAAAAGGTATTTGATCCCCTGCTGATTTTGTACGTTTGCTCACTGACAAAGAAATGATCAGTCTATAATTTTAATGGTATGTTTATTTTAACAGTGAGAGACAGGATAAAAACAAAATATCCACAACAATGCATTTCAAAAAAGTTATAAATTGATTTGCATTTTAATGAGTGAAGTAAGTATTTGATCCCATCGCAAAACATGACTTAGTACTTGGTGACAAAACCCTTGTTGGCAATCACAGAGGTCATCCTTTTCTTGTAGTTGGCCACCAGGTCTACACACGTCTCAGGAGGGATTTTATCCCACTCTTCTTTGCAGATCCTCTCCAATTCAATAAGGTTTCTAGGCGGACATTTGGTAACTCGAACATCCAGCTTCCTCCACATATTTTCTATGGAATTAAGGTCTGGAGACTGTCTAGACCACTCCAGGACCTTAATGTGCTTCTTCTTGAGCCACTCCTTTGTTGCCTTGGCCATGTGTTTTGGGTCATTGTCGTGCTGGAATATTCATCCACAACCCATTTTCAATGCCCTGGTTGTGGGAAGGAGGTTCGCACCCAAGATATGATGGTACACGGCCTTGTCCATTTGATGCAGTGAAGTTGTTCTGTCCTCTTAGCAGAAAAACACCCCCAAGCATAATGTTTCCACCTCCATGTTTGACAGTGGGGATGGTGGTGTTGGGGTCATAGGGATCATTCCTCCTCCAAACAAGGCAAGTTGAGTTGATGTCAAAGAGCACAATTTTGGTCTCATCTGACCACAACACTTTCACCCAGTTCTCCTCTGAATCATTCAGATGTTAATTAGCAAACTTCAGACGGGTCTGTGCATGTGCTTTCTTGAGCAGGGGGACCTTACAGGCCCTGCAGGATTTCAGTCCTTCACGGCGTTGTGTGTTACCAATTGTTTTCTTGGTGACTATGATCCTAGCTGCCTTGAGATCATTGACAAGATTCTCCCGTATATAAATAAATGTCCCAATAATAGTGATATAGAATATATTGTGCTGGCCTGCGAAACAAATGACCAATGACATGCCAGTAAGTGCAGCAAACTTAAAGTGCCAGTGTAAAAGTCATTGAAGGTGCAAAAGCAAGTTCTGGTGTATTCAACAAAACAGTGGGGTGTCTGGGATGCAATTCACTCAGTGTCCTCTTCGTGCATAAAACACTAATGTAAGCAGTGGCCCCTTACCTAGCGGTGCTAGGTCAACCGCATGAATTGTAGCTAAAACGCCAGGTCCTGAGCCTCCATCGCGTCCCTATATCCACGCTTACCGGTGTTGGGTTATCCTAATGGCAGCTGATTACAAGTGGCTATGGTCCTATCAGGGGTCCTGGACCAGCGCGGATCCTAGCTCAGCCTCCACAGGATCCGCGCTGGTCCAGGACCCCTGATAGGACCATAGCCACTTGTAATCAGCTGCCATTAGGATAACCCAACACCGGCAAGCGTGGATATAGGGACGCGATGGAGGCTCAGGACCTGGCGTTTTAGCTACAATTCATGAATTATTCACATGAAGTAGTGTTTATGTCCCTTTGTGCACCTACACATGATTATCCAGATTTATATGTTTTTAGTGTCAACACTTATTTATGCGATTTTACATGCAATTTTTTTGTCATTTAGTATATACCAACTGAAAAGGATTTTTTATGCACTTTTTTCACATACACATGATGCTGATTATTAAGACTTGAATGTTTTTAGTGTCAACACTTATTTAATGCGATTTATGCGATTTATTATGCGATTTTATGTCATTTATTAATTGACCACAGACAGAGATTTACAGCTTTCTTCTGGTTAGCGCAGCACCTCCCCCCCTATACCTCAGTTTGATTTTGGGCTTATGTCTGACCCTTGCTTCGGTGCATGCAGCTGTCCAGTCGCATACGTGCGTTTTTACTATTTTTCTGAGTTCTTGTTATTTTTTTTTCTTTTTCCAATTGGGTAGCGCAGGAATATTCTTATTACAAGATTCTCCCGTATAGTTCTGGGCTGATTTCTCACCTTTCTCATGATCATTAAAAGTCCACGAGGTGAGATCTTGCATGGAGCCCCGGATTTTTTGTTGTTCTGTCTCTTAGTGTTAAAAAAAAACCTACAATTACAATTATGGACTGATCATTTATTTGTCAGTGGGCAAACATACAGAATCAGTAGGGGATCAAATACTTTTTCTCCTTTTTTTGTATTTGTGGGAAACAGAAGGACATCAATTTTACTGTGCAATTGTCAGTTAAAATAATGCAATGCCATATTGCAAAAATGGACTGATCATGAAGGGGATAAATCTTCCTGAGGACAAGTGGTTAACATGGCTATGACCACATAATCAATCCGGACTCTTAAAGGGACCATAACTCAAATGTGCTGGTGGCATTGTACATGATAGCAGGAGAGTCTCTAGTGGACAGGAGGCTTTGAAGTGTCCATAATTTGGAGAGACCTTGTTGGATGATGGTATACAGGTGCAGTTCTCATTGATTGGAAGTGAGAGTTCTGTGAGCACTGAGGTGACGCAAGTCGTTTAGGATCACTATTTTATCTAATTTGGTGCAGGACATTTATGAGGATGGAAGAAGTAATACTTGAATAGTACTGGATGTCTGTGAAAAGATTATTCACTTTTATTTTGAATGTTACATTTTTGCATTTTTTATTTCTAAAAATATATTTTTTTACATTCACCAATGAAAGTTTACAGATTGTATAAAGTACAGCACATTTTATTTATATAGCACATTTATTTTAATGGTACACATTTACTTATAAATACTGGTATAAGCACTACTAGAAGCACAACATCTAATGGTTGCCTTCTTTGAGGTTTGCCGCACACCCAGTTTCACAGAATGTTGAAACTCAACATGTATCTGATCTGCAAGGAAAGAATGTCCCTGGCATGGATCTCCAGTCCGACTCTGGAATCGGGAAAACTTTCTCCCAAAAGATACAGAAAGTTTTCTTGCCAGATGTCAGCATGCCATGCAGCGAAGGCATCCTTGATGGCCTGTCAGTAAAGAGGACTTGGTTGTCAGAGGAAGCTCAGCTTCTGATCAAAATCCTGGAACTTAGGTTGATTTGGTTGTCTATTTGATGCTCAACGCTTAAATTAACATGGCATCTGATGAGAATCTAGTTGGACAGAGCCATGGCCAGACCTACATCAACCATCAAGGAGGCACCAGAAGTTGTTCCGTTCAACAGGAAGCAGACTTAATCCTCTCTGGGCAGAACTGCACATTCTGGTCCTGTCCACTGTGTGAACATCCACATCGTAGACAAATTGGCAGGTGGATTTTCTCAATCCTCAGCATTTTTCAATCCTGGGGAATGGGCTATCATACACAGTGCACATTGTGTGTATATATATATGAACATACACAATGTGCATATATACATTGTGTATGTGTGTAATATAGATAGAAGAGTGTATATATTTTTACATTTTGTGTTTTATCTACATACTGTCACAAGTGCAGTGTCACTATGGTGACATTGTGCTGGCCACGACTCTCGTTAAACTCCCTTCTGTGAAAAAAGTTTTATCCCTATTGTGGGGTCACCAGTATGGTATTTGTATATTGAAAGCATATCCCCTCTCAAGCGTCTCTTCTCCAGAGAGAATAAGTTCAGTGTTCGCAACCTTTCCTCATAACTAAAATCCTCCAGACCCCTTATTATCTGTGTTGCCCTTCTTTGTACTCGCTCCATTCCCAGTACATCCTTCCTGAGGACTGGTGCCCAGAACATGGCGGCATACTCTAGGTGGGGCCGGATGAGAGTCTTGTAGAGTGGGAAAATTTGCGTTCTATCTCTGGAATTAATCCCCTTTTTAATGCATGTCAATATTCTGTTTGCTTTGTTAGCAGCAGCTTGGCATTGTATGCCATTGCTGAGTCTATCATCTACTAGGACCCCCAGGTCCCTTTCCATCCTAGATTCCCCCAGAGGTTCTTCCCCCAGTGTATGGATTGCATTCATATTTTTGCCACTCAAATGCATCGTTTTACATTTTTCTACATTGAACCTCATTTGCCATGTAGTTGCCCACCCCATTAATTTCTTCAGATCTTTTTGCAAGGTTTCCACATCCTGCGGATAAGTTATTGCCCTGCTTAGCTTAGTATCGTCCGCAAATACAGAGATTGAACTATTTACCCCATCCTCCAGGCCGTTTATGAACAAATTAAACGGGATTGGTCCCAGCACAGAACCCTGGGGGACCCCACTACCCACCCCTGACCATTCCGAGTACTCCCCATTTATCACCACCCTCTGAACTCACCCTTGTAGCCAGTTTTCAATCCATGTACTCACCCTATGGTCCTTGCCAACAGACCTTATTTTGTACAGTAAACCTTTATGGGAAACTGTGTCAAACGCTTTTGCAAAATCCAGATACACCACGCCTACGGGCCTTCCTTTATCTAGATGGCAACTCACCTCCTCATAGAAGGTTAATAGATTGGTTTGACAAGACCGATTCTTCATGAATCCATGCCGATTACTGCTAATGATACCATTCTCATTACTAAAGTATTGTATATAGTCCCTTATCATCCCCTCCAAGAGTTTACATACTATTGATGTTGGGCTAACCGGTCTGTAATTCCCAGGGATGTATTTTGGGCCCTTTTTAAATATTGGTGCTACAGTGGCTTTTCTCCAATCAGCTGGTACCATTCCAGTCAGTAGACTGTCAGTAAAAATTAGGAACAATGGTCTGGCAATTACTTGACTGTGTTCCCCAAGTACCCTCGAGTGCAAACCATCTGGTCCCGGTGATATATTAATGTTAAGTTTCCCAAGTCTAATTTTAATTCTGTCCTCTGTTAACCATGGAGGTGCTTCCTGTGTTGTGTCATGAGAATAAACACTGCAGTTTTGGTTACTGAAGCCCCTTGATTCCCTCGAGAAGAATACATTCAATACCTTCGCTATCTCCCCATCCTTTGTAACCAGATGTCTTTCCTCATTCTTTATAGGGCCAATATGGTCTGTCCTCCCTTTTTAACTGTTTACATAAATAATTTCTTGGGATTTTTTTGCTCTCCTCCGCTATGTGTCTTTTTTATGTTCTATCTCAGCCGTCCTTATTGCACCCTTACATTTCTTGTTGCATTCTTTGTAAAGTCTGAATGCTGATGATGATCCCGCAACCTTGTATTTTTTGAACGCCTTCTCCTTTGCTTTTATATGCATTTTTACATTGGAGTTATGCCATCCAGGACTTTTGTTGTGTCTTTTAAATTTATTACCCAATGTGATGCATTGGCTAATGCCCTTATTTAGTATGCTCTTAAAGCAAACCCATTTCTCCTCCGTGTTCTTTGTTCCTAAGATTTTATCCCAATTTATGCCTTCTAGCAAGGTTTGTAGTTTAGGGAAGGTGGCTCTTTTGAAATTCAGTGTCTTTGTATTCCCCTTATGTTTCCTATTTGTGTGATTTATACTGAAGCCAATTGACCTGTGATCGCTGTTACCTAAATTGCCCTGTATTTCCATATCAGTGATCAGGTCTGTATTGTTGGTAATCAGTAGATCCAGTAACGCTTTATTTCTAGTTGGTGCGTCTACCATCTGACCCATAAAATTGTCCTGCAAGGCATTTAGGAACTGGCAAGCCTTAGATGAATGCATGGTTCCCTCCGCCCAGTCTATGTCTGGATAATTAAAATCCCCCATTATGATAACACTTCCCATCCTTGCTGCAAATCCAAATTGTGATAGGAGATCTGTCTCCCCTTACTCCCTCAGGTTAGGGGGCCTATAGCATACTCCTAATATTAATTTCCCCTTAGCTTCATCCCTTTGGAGCTCTACCCATAAGTATTCTTCCCTAGCTCCCTTAGTGTTGTCATCTCTTACATTCACTTGTAAATTATTCTTGATATATAAGCATACCCCTCCCCCTTTTTTACCCTTTCTATCCTTGCGATAAAGGGTATACCCTTGAATGGTTGCCAGCCAATCATGAGAGCTGTTGAACCAGGTCTCTGAAATTCCCACAAAATCCAAATCCTCCTCATACAACAGTATCTCTAGTTCACCCATCTTGTCCGCCAGGCTCCTGGCATTGGTGAACACGCCAAATATTTTAGACCGGTCGCATATTATCCTCTTGTTGGGTGTTCCGCGATTGCAACTAGGACTTGCTACTATACTTACCTTCGGTTTATGTGCTTTGGTCAACCTACCACTAATACCCCCAATACTACCCTCTGGAATATGTTCCGCACTGACTATCTCTACCTCTGGACCCTCTCCTCCATCGCCCAGTTTAAAAATTCCTTTAACTTTTTGGCCAACTTCATTCCCAGCTGATCTGCATCCTCCTCATTTAGGTGCAGTCCATCCCTTCTATAGTACTGGTTATCGACTGAGAAGTCGGCCCAGTCCTCCAGGAACCCAAACCCCTCCTTACTAAACCAGCTCTTCAGCCACTTGTTTACTTCCCTAATCTCCCTCTGGCATTCTGGTGTGACTCAATGTACTGATAGTATTCCTGAGAATACTACCTGGTGGTCCTTTTCCTCAATTTAGCTCCCAAGTCCCTAAAATCGTTCTTTAGGACACTCCATCTGCCTCTGACTTTGTCATTGGTGTCAACGTGCACCATGACAGCTGGGTCTTCCCCAGCCCCTCCCAGTAATCTGTCCACCAGATCCGTGATGTGCCGAACCCAAGCGCCCGGTCGACAGCATACGGTTCGGTGCTTCAGGTCTTTGTTACAGATTGGCCTCTCTGTCCTTCTAAGACCTGAGTCCCCTACCACCAGAATCTGTCTTTCCTTTCCCTTCGCTTCCCCCCCACTCTCACTGGAGGAGTTCTTCCTCCGGCAGCTAGAAGAGTCCCTCAGCTTCAGCAGTGCTGGTCCCTGACTGGTTTCGCCAATGTCACTCAATGAAGCATACTTATTGGGATGCTCCAGCCCTGGATCGGCCTCCCTGGCACTTCCCCCTTCCTGACTGTCACCCTTCTACTCTTTCCTAGTGCCTGCAACTCTTTATCTCCACCCGCCTCTGTGCTGGCCCCTACTGGCACCTGCCTTGTACGTTCCTGGCTCTCCGTTAGTATGGAGGGACTTCTCAGTGCTGACAGTTGCTTCCCCAGATTCAGAACCTTGGCTTCCAGGGAAACAATGTGCTTACATTTTGCACAGCAGTATTCACCCTCGATTGGATGATCAAGGAACGCATACATGCCGCAAGATGTACAACAAATCGCCTCTCCACACCCGCCGGGCATCATACTTATTAAATTTAAATGAGGATTGGGGATTATACCCTGTCCAAACTACCTAACAACTAGCTTCCTGACACTAATAATCAACAAGACAATACACAGTTACTCGACAAGACAATAAACAGGCACCCGCAGACCTATGTGCACTCACAATACACAAGTACACAGTACACAAGTACTAAAGATCCACACACTACTCAGACAGCATTCAGGTACTCACACTACATAGGTTCTATGACACCTGTTATAACCTCCTGTTTTCAACTCTGGTTTTTAACTTACCACTTAGTCCAGTTCAATTAACTCTGGTTTTTAACTCACCACTTAGTCCGGTTCCACTTGGACAGAGTTCCATCAAGCTCAAAGATGATCAGGCTCACAATGAGTTCTACAGAAGGCTATATAGGCCTCAAGCACCTGTGACCAATTAACCACTCCCCTTAATTAGTAGGCTGAAGGAAGCAAAGAAAAAAAAGCTGTTTAAAAGGTGTCAGAAAAGCTTGTTAAAAAGCTACAAGGAAAAGTCCCAAAAAGAACCTAAAAATGCAACCCAGCAAACACCAGCAGTCAAAAAGCAAGACTTGTTCACTCTCCACTCAAGGTCCCCACTGTTTGTTTAGGTTCCAACCAGCAGTATGGCAAAACTGGCAGGCAGCGTCTCTGCCTGTGGCCTGAACTGATCCATCTGCACATCCTAAAATAAAAAAAATAACAAAAAAATCTGTGTTTACAGTATAAACAATTCCTCAATGTGACCATTCAGCTGCCAGCTAATATATAGTGATATACCATATAAACTATAGAAAAAGGATATAAGCATTGCTGAATGACTTAAACACAAATCATTAAAAAGTGAAAATCAGATATAAATATGATAACATATCATGTGCATATATACATCATGCTTCTGTAGAACACACACAAAAATCATGATTGTGAAATAATGCATGTGAAAAGTCTAGACCACCATAAAATATATAAAGAAGTGCAAAACAACCACCTGCGTGTACAATAAAGGTTAAAATAAACACTGGTGCAACAAAAATCCTCAGTCCTAAAATAGTGTTACTATCATGGAAAAGTAGTCCTCCATGCAAAAGTCCCAGTGCACAAAAGGAGAATGTGCTTATCAAAAAGCCATGACCCCCATAAGCAGAGTGGTCATGGTAAGCATAAATTATAAATCCTCTAGCTTGATCCTTCCCCAGATCTCCAAGGATTATTAGCCCTATCCCACAATCATGTGAAACGTGACCAAGAGAAGAAATGTTTCTTAAAAAGTGTATAGAAAAAACTCCCGCGCTGTCTACACAAATTAAAACTAAAGGGGCACTGTGACTCTGATCCTAGCAGAAACAAAAAAAAATGTGAATGGTAATGGTGTTTGCGCTGTGAGGGGGAAAGGAAAGAGGGGTGTAGACCAAAAGTGTACTAGTAAAATATTAAGGAAATAATAATAAATAACACATGAAATAAATGTACATCCAATAGGAAATAGTGACTCATGCAGTAAAATGATGTAAACCAAAGTGAGCTGATATAAACATACAAATGGTAAAAGTCCATGGGCTGGTGAAGAAATATATAGTATATGAATCTAGATAAAATATAAAGGTCCAGAACAAACAATATATAAGAGAAAAGGACACTTCCATCACCAAAGGGACGCGTGTAGCAGATGCAGTCTTCAGTGATATCACCTCTGTGTCTGCAAGCAGCTCACCTCACAGCTGTAAGGTGTACAGCATGATCACAGGTGATGGGTTGGAAGAACCAATATGGCAATGTCCCATGTGTTTTTTGCAGACTCTCAGTAAAGAATATACAGGATCATGTGGAAAAACATAAAGTGTATATATAGCGTGATACCGCAATAGCTGTATTGGGACAGGGGCGGATCAAGCAGTGCACACTCACTTAAGAAAAAAGAGCGTAGGCGTCAATCCAACGAACGCCGAGTTTGTATGTTCCCAGTGTGGCAGCTTTGGATGGCTCCTGCTCCCAGCGCTTATCAAATGGACTCAGTAGATGTTGATATGGGGTTTGAAGAAATATGCATATAACATAATCCAGTATAACAACAAACCAGTTTATTAAAAAGTGTCAAAAAGTAAACTCACATTTAAAAGATGTAATAGGTAAAATCATCCACGAGCGCCGAGCTCGTCTCCTGCCGTCGGGCTGTGTGTATACCCAGTGCTCCAATCCCGACGCGTATCGTCACGTCACATGACTTCATCAGGAAATAACACAGGGTAAAAGTGCATGTCTTTAAAATAGTCTGCAAAAGATGGACAGCCGGCGGCCATTTTCCCGAAGCCGGCCATTGAAATGGATGGCATTGGCATAGCAATGATGCACCCACCATTTTGCCTAGGTCTCTACTAAAATAGTCTCCAGGGAGTGGGCGCCTGGCAGCAATTTTCCAGAGCCAGCCATTGGAATGAATGGCGTCGGTATAGCGGAAATGCATCCGCCATTTTGCCTTGGTCTCCCATATAGCTAATACGGAAGTAAAGTATGTAAATGGCAGACGCATGTGAAACACACGCTGCAATGTCACCAAGACACAGCCAGTGAGATCAAATAGGGCTAGGGCTTGGAGTAAAAATTATGTATATAGCAACATAGGCTAGTCATAAAAATTAATGACAAATTCCACAATCGAAACCATGACCTTATCTGATCATCACCCGATCACCCTGACATTGACTTTCCCAGAGAAAAAAAATATAACTAAAACTTGGAGACTTAACACCACCATACTAAAAGATCCTAAAGATGTAATACATTTTAATGATACATTAAAAGAATACTTCTCACAAAATGAAAATGATAAGACATCCGCAATCACACAATGGGAGGCGCACAAATGTGTCATTAGGGGAGAATTTATCAGGAAACTGGCCAGTCTAAAGAAAGAACAACAATCCAAAATAAGATCATTGATAGACCAAATCCACAAACTAGAAAAAGCACACAAAAGAACTGTTGCACTCTCAACATTCGAAGAATTAACAAAAGTAAGAACTCTACTTTCAGAAGAAATTAACATGAAAACTAAAAGACAATATATCTTAAGACATAAAATATATTATGAACAAGGAAACAAGAGTGGAAAATTATTAGCAAAAGCAGATCAAAACAAGAAAGTAGCTTCAACAATACATCAGATAAGAGATAAACAAGGCACATCACATTCTTCGAATGAGGAGATTGCCAAGCAGTTCGAAAACTATTATCAATCCCTATACAACATCCCTTCCAATCCCATGTGCCCACATAACACAGACAAAAGAACAAAACTCATCCAGGATTTCCTAGAGAAACATAGCCCCCCATCAAATAGCAGAAAATACAGCCCAAGAACTTGAAGCCCCTATATCAGGCCCAGAATTTGACAAAGCCATAAAGGGTATGAAAATAGGTAAAGCCCCATGCCCGGATGGACTACCCTTACAATATTATAAGACATTCACTAATATAATCAAACCAAGATTTTTGAAAACCTTCCAAACATTACACACTGAACAACAACCCCCAAAACAACTATTAGAAGCACACATAACTGTGATTCCCAAAGAAGGCAAAGACACAAATCAGGTTTCTAACTACAGACCAAGTTCACTAATCAATGTTGACGTAAAAATATATGCCAAAATATTAGCTAATAGACTTCTACCTTTATTAACCTCCCTTATCTCTTTGGATCAAGTGGGATTCATCCCAGGTAGAGAAGGACGAGACAATACAATCAAAGCATTAAACATAAACCATTGGTTAACATTCAATAAGAAACTAGGATTCTTTCTCTCCCTGGATGCTGAGAAGGCATTTGACAGAGTGGCCTGGGACTTCATTGACACAGTATTAAAACATATAGGAATTCTTCCTCAAATGAGATCATACATCAGAGCATTATATTCAAATCCAACAGCAAGAGTTCGAGTCAATGGCCACCTGTCGAACGCCTTCCACCTACGCAACTGAACTAGACAGGGATGCCCCTTATCTCCACTTTTATTCGTCCTCACACTAGAACCACTACTAAATAAAATCAGATCCAATCCTGATATTAGGGGAATAGAAATCCAAAATCATACGTATAAAGTTGCAGCTTTTGCAGATGACATGCTCCTCTTCCTTTCAGAACCCCACATCTCTATACCCAATCTTGTACAAGATCTAGAACACTATCAATTATTATCAAATCTAAAAAATGAATCACTCAAAATCTAATGCCCTCAACATCTCACTACCCCCAAGTTCAGTAGACATTTGCCAAAAAAACTTCTCCTTCTCATGGGCCAACCATAGTATTACATATCTCGGAATTGAAATACCTACCAATCTAAATGATCTCTTCAAACTTAATTTCACACCTATCCTGAAAGAAACAAATGACAATTTAAAAAGATGGAATTCCTTGAACGTATCTTGGTTTGGAAGAGCTTCCCTAATAAAAATGACGATCCTACCCCAATTTCTCTGTTATGCAAACTATTCCCATTAGATTACCTACATCATTCTTCGAGTCCTTTCGCAAGACATGCTCCACCTTCATATGGAGGAGTAAATCTCCCAGAGTTAAATTCACTAGACTTAATTTACCCAAAAATAAGGGCGGAATTGCATTACCTGATTTAAAGAAATATCATCAGTCAGCCCTCCTAGCCCGAATAGTAGACTGGAACATCCATCATACAGTAAAAGACTGGGTATACTTAGAACAAAAACAATTCTCCCAACAGATTAAATCTCTACCATGGGTACATCCTAAAAATCACTCAAAAAATATCAAAGCCCACCCCCTAATAGGCCCTACACTAGAAATCTTTCGCAACACCTTCAAAAGATCAAATCCTTCTCCTTGGCTTAGCCCCCTTACACCACTCAGAAATAACCCAGACTTTCCCCCAGGTTTAGAACAAAACTTCCTCTCAAATTCCTGGCCTCATAAAGAAATCCTGGTCAGTAGCTTCTTTAAGAATAAGAGACTTCTGTCCAGAGAGGAATTAAATAAAGACATTAACCCAAATCAGATCCCACAATGGAACTATATACAAATCAGACACTTTCTGACCAGAAATGAGACAGCCCGACTATGGACAAGACACCTCACGACGTTAGAGGAACTATGTACAAAAAAAACCCCACAAAGACATATTATATCTACCCTTTACAATTCGCTTTTTGGGGACAAAACTGAATTCTCCAGTGCGTCGTGCCAAGCTTGGGAACAAGATCTCGATATATCTCTTACAGAAGCTGACTGGGAAACAATTTACATGTTCGCACATAAAGGATCTCCTAATGTAGCCACCCAGGAATGTGGCTTAAAAATCATTACCAGGTGGTATAGAACACCCACCCTACTGCACAAATTCTCCCCTTTACATCTCCAGCACCTGTCAGAGATGCAACAGGAGGAAGGCTCAATGCTCCATATTTGGTGGTCATGCCCTCTAATCCAGAATTTCTGGAAAATGGTTCATGAAACCATTACTACACTCACTTCAGAGAACTTAAGTTTTAACCCAGCACAATTCCTCTTACACTACAATTCAATCCCCAAAAAACAATACTTAAAATCTCTATCCATGTTCATGATAAATGCAGCAAGACACTGTATCCCTTGTCACTGGCGTTCGAACATCACTCCATCTGAAAAAGAATGGTTCCGAAGAATAAACAATATAGAAAAGATAGAAGAACGTATAAGTATATCACAGGAGAATATATCTAAATTTGCATCAACATGGTATAATTGGACTGAATTCAAAAACTCACAGGCTTACAAAGAAGTTATTAATTAATATTAGAACCCTTCCACAAAAATAAATCATACAGAAATGCCAAAGAGACTACTAGTTTACTGCAATAAATGAATCATCACTACACACCACCCCCCCCCCCCCTTCCCTTTATATATATATATATATATGTATGTATAATATATATAATTTTTTTTTTTTTCCCCTCCCACCCCTTTCCTATAGTGATTTATTCCACCTCAGTATTCATTGCGCAAGAATGTTTAGATATGATATGTCTATGCTTAGAATCTAGCTATTAGTATTATCCAAACTATTTCGATATCAATATCTAATGTAAAGTTCACTACAACCTATATGTAACTAAGACAGGGCTTGACAAATTTGCTTGGAATCTAGGAGCCAGGTAAAAAAGTTAGGAGCCAGGTTTTTTTTAATGACCGACAAAGCTTTATTTTCAATATGAAAGTTAACCAATCTTAAAATTTACACAGAAAGACAACTAGAACCAAACATTATATATAGGCATTTAACTTGTGTAGGTAATGAATATATTCTGATGTGACACCAAGTGTTTATAATGCAATGTCATTTTTTTTCACTTGGCTTTTTGTGGCCATGAATATGCCTTGTACTTTTGCAATTGAAGTACCAATGGTCAACAGCCTTTGCAGGATCAAAATCCTTCACTGATGGTCCATTCATGTTGGTCATCAACAAATCACCTAAACTTTCTTGCTGCATTAAAGATCTGAACTTATTTTTTACAAAGTTCATCAAGCTGAATCCTCTTTCACAACATGCGGTTGAAACAGGCAAAACAGACACGATAGACAACAAGTTTCCCAAAACTGGAAATCTGTCTGTGTTGGAGAGTGCCAAATCCAGAAGTTCACATAGTTTCTTTCCTTTTCCAAGAACTTTAAATTCATACCACTCATTGTGGATTGCATGCATGCATTTATCATGCATTTCAGGCATTGAGAGCTGTTTCTGGAAATGCCGAGCCAATGTTGTAATGTCATCAACACCATAGTCCTGTAGTGCTTTTCCCGATGGCCAGGCAAAGGTATCAAACACTGCAGTGGAACGTTCAATATTCCTTTGAATGAGAAATCGGTCTTCTAGATATTTTACACCATACTGAATCAATTTGTCTTTTTCATTTTGGATCAAAGAAGTTGCAGTATTGCTGAGTCCATGCAACTGTACATCTTGATACTGTCCTTTGAGTGATGTTCCAGTTAGAAATCTCTCCTCATATTGTTTTGGCACATCTTTGATTGATTTTAAAGAAGAAATTGTGTTTTTCACATGCAACTCAATTGTGCTTAAGAAAAGCTCTTCTCTTTGAAATAAAAGAGAGAGGTTCTTAATAATTTCTAGATAGTCAAGCAGAAAATGGAGCATGTGAACAAATTTAAAATCGGTTAGTTTTTTCAACAAACCATGTGCAACTGCAGAAGCACTGTCTTTTTCTGCAGCAACACTTTCAAGGTGGACTGTCACACATTTCCAATCTTTGACAAGTGCAGAGAGAGCGCTGACTTTGCTTGACACCCATCTTACGTTATGCAAGTACTGAAATTTCTGGATTTTTTCATGAAAACTTTCAGCTACCTGCTTTAGCTGTCGCATTCTCTTGGGTGAATGCTGGTAAAATTGGTACAGCTTCTTTAAAACAGAGTCGAGGTCATCGATGCATTTTCCCTCTTTCACAGAGCTTAATACACTTAAATTTAATCTGTGTGCAACACAGTGAATGCCAATTACATGGCTGAGATTTTGACATACTTTCTGTACCAGTCCATTTTCAGCTCCAATCATGCTTGCAGCACCATCTGTACCAATTCCAATCAGCTGGTTTGAAAAAAGCCAGTCTAAAAGACCATGTGTCTTCAGCTCTTTAGTGATGGTTTCTAAGTACCCATCTGCAGTTGCCATTTCAAGAGGTAGGACTGATAGAAATACTTCTTTGATCCTATTGTTCTTGATGTACCTGACATACAATATTAATTCTTCTACTCCTCCTTTGTCAGTTGATCCATCTAGCATTAAACTAACATATTTGGCCTCCTTTAGCTCGCAGATGAGTTCTTTCCGGATTACAGTTGCAATATGCGAGATGAATTCCTTGCATCTCTTGTCGTTTGCATACTCCTCTCTCACAGCAACCCCTAGTTTCCCTGTCAGCTCTAACAAACCTTTAAAGTCTGTATATGGCTTGTTGTTTTTTGCAATATAATAGGCCACATTAAATAGAACTTTCATGTGGTTGAACATCTCTTGGTCCATTTTCTTAACGCATGCAGCCAATGGCGTAGCTTCTGGAGCCAACAGGGCCTGTTTGGCTTTTATACATTTGTCATGCTGGAGTGACTTTCCATGTTTTTTGAAGGTCTCCAGTTTAAATGGTCCTGAAAACCCTTTCACAATCTTGGATGTGTGGTCAGCAATGTCAGGGAAGGAGGCACAAATCTCACATATGGCTATGCCTGTATTATGGTCAAATTTAAGCCATGTGAGTTCCTTGCACCAATCTTGTTTAAACTTCCTTCTTCCTTCATTTTGAGGGTGACTTGTTGAAGGGGACGTCTCTGCTGGTTGTTCTTCTCTTGTGCCATGTGATTCTGCAGTAACATGTTGCACTGCACTTTCTGAACAAGAAGCCTTCGCAAAGAAATTTGTCATCCGCAGTTGCTTGGCATCTTCTGGTGTCACAGCTTTTGCGGCACGTTTCATTTTTTCTGAATTCCCAAACAAAGATGTTTTTGTACACATTATTACCTAATTGCATAGTCTCCAAAATTTTAATTTTTAACATATATTTTTTTCTTTAAAAGCAAAGCACCCCTTCTCTTATGTAGCCCTGATGTGTATCTTTACAGATGCACAACACAGGTTTACACACAGTTATGATCCGTAAGAACTTTTAGCCACTTGTCCTCCAGAAGGTTTTACCCCCTTTATGACTAGGCCATTTTTTGCTTTTCGACACTGCCCTACTTTGACTGACAATTGCGCCATGCAACACTGTACAGAAATGAAATTTATATAATTTACCAGAGATAGAGCTTTTTATATTTTGCACAAGACCCCAAATGTTGAAAGCAAAAAAACAATATTTTTACTTTTTGCAATAAAACATATCCAATAAATGCTGGCCAAAACACATTCTGCTACATGTCTTTGGTTAAAAAAAAAAAAATCACAATAGGTATATATTATTATTATTAGGTTTGTGTGAAAGTTGGTTTACAGATTATGGTGTATATATACTGGAGTTTTTCTTTTATTTTTTAATACTAGTAATGGTGGCAATCAGCAACTTAGAGCGGGACTGTGAGTGTGACATACATACAGTCTGACACTGGGTCGGAACTAACTGCTACTGACATCTCAAGTGACACTAATACAGTGATCAGTGATGATAATATACACTGTCACTGTAATAATGGCACTGGGTAAGAAGGGGTTAACACCAAGGGCAATCAAAGGGTTAACTATGTTCCTAGTAGTAGTAGTAGTGTGTTTGACTATGTGGTGCCTTAACTAAGGAATGTGACTGCTTTTATTGCAGGGACACAAGACCGCCATATCCCTGCTAAGACCTCTTTCACACTGCCAGCATTTTTAAGGCGCTACAGCGCTAAAAATAGTGCCTATATAGCATCTGAAAAAAGCGTCTCTATTCACACTGGAGCGGTGCGCTGGCAGGGCATCAGAAAAAGTCCTGCCAGCAGCTTCTTTGGAGCGGTAAACTCACCGCTTCTCCACCGCTGCTCCCCATTGAAATCATTGGGGCAACACTGCGATACCGCCGGCAAAAACGCCGCTCCGGCAACATTTTGCGGGTGTATTTAACCCCTTTTCGGGTGCTAGCGGGGGGTCAAAACCGCCCTTCTAGCGGCCGAACAGCGCCGCTAAAACGAAGGTAAAATGCCGCTAAAAATAGCACCGCTTTACCGCCGACCCCCCCCCACGTGTAAAAGGGCCCTAGGGGTCCAATCAAGTCCACCTGAAAAACTGACAGGCGAACTTGATCAGACAGCCCGTGTGAAAGGGGCCAAGCAGGGAGATGACAAATATGTTCATTTATTTTTTTCCTAAAATTAAAATGAATGGTTTTTACAAAAAAAATAAATAAATAAAATATTACAAAAAAAAAAAGGCTATCCCCACACTCACCATGAGGCAAAAGGCGCCAGATGAAGTCCGCAAACACTTCCTTCTCTTCTCTACTTTGAGAAGGAGATGGGCGGGCAGTGAGAACAGGCAGGTTTCTCCATTAGCATTGCATTGGCATTGCATTAGCATTGTTGGTTGTAATACCAACGGCCACCACAAGATGGCGCCAGATTCCAGAAGGAATCCAGAAGGACCGAAGAAGGCCGCAAAGCCGGGGCCTCAATTACCGGCCGCGCGGCCCGACGCGATCGCACGGGGGGGGGTTCGGAGTCCGCACAAAGGCAGGATACCCCCAGCTGTGCCGCCCCAGGCGCCAGGTCGCAAATTCTAGTCGCAAATGCGACCTGGCGCCCGGGATTTGTCGAACCCTGAACTAAGATGACTATGCGATAATACAAATACTATGTTGTATTATGTTTTTATGTTCAACCAATAAAAATTTTGTGAAAAAAAAAGAAAATTAACAAAATAAAAACATATAGTATTAATATAAAGATAAATAAGTTAAAGGATATATATATATCTATATCTATCTATATATATATCTATATATATATATATATATATATATATATATATATATATATATATATATAGATATATAGATATATAGATATATATATATATAGATATAGATATATATATATGAATCTCATATATGAAAAAAAAAAGCGTACAAGAGGAGCGGCAGAAAAGGAGGAGGGAGCCCCAGGGACAACACAGATGACTGGAAGGGATACATAAAAACCACCTATGTTAAATGGTAATAGATGTAAATAAATATAGAAGATACATGAAAACCACCTATAGACAATAGTAATGGATATGGAGAGTATAGGTGAGTATTAGTGTGGGGTATATAATGGGCCTGAGACCCAATAATGTATTTTTTTTTTTTTTTTTTAATGTCACTAAGGAAACAATTCAGATCAAATTCTATGTTGAGGCCTTTTGGCACAAAGGTATCAATGGAAAATATCCATTTGGATTCAAGTTGACTAAGAGTCCTCACTTTGTGCCCACCTCGCCAAGGTCTAGAATAGGGTACAATACCCCAAAATTTAAGATGGTTAGGATTCTTGTTGTGAAATTTCGCAAAGTGCCTAGATACACTATGCTTGTCAAAGCCATTTTGGATATTTTGAACATGTTCTTTGATACAGATTCTCAACAATCTTTTGGTGCGGCCAACATATTGAAGGCCGCAGCTGCATTCAAGGACGTATACTGCTCCCTCGGTGTTACATCTGATGAAATCCTTAATGTCATATTTAGTACCATTGCTGTTAGATTGGAACGAAAATACTTTTTCATTTGGGCGCTTTGTCCGAGTACAAGCGTAACATCTTTTGCAAGGAAAAAATTCTTTACCAGTAAAAAAGGAAAACTGTTTTTTTTGGAGGATTTATTACGCTTTTAACTAGCTGGTCACGAAGTGTAGGAGCTCTTCTATATATATATAAATTTCGGTCTATCTGGCAATACTTCTCTGAGGCTTTTGTCGGATTTGAGAATGTGCCAATGGCGTGCAACCATCTTCTCGATTTTTTTTGTATTGAAAATTATACTCCAATATGAGCGGGGCCTGATCTTGTTGACATATGGATTTTTTTATCTTCAAGAAGAGCTTCTCTTTGCATGTTCTTCACTTCTATTTTTTCTTTGAAATTTTTTTCATTTCTCTTACTTATAAATCTCTCGCCAATCAAGTTGGCTTGTGTACAGAAGTCGGCTTTGTTCGTACAATTAGGTCTAAGTCGCATGATCTGGCCTTTAGGAATGTTAAACAACCAATTTCTATGGTGACAGCTTCCAATAGGTAAGTAACTATTACGATCAACAAGAAAGTCTTCGTGACAAATTTGTCGTTTACTCGTGAGATTACAAGATCGAGGAACGGGATGGAGTCCTCTTCTATCTGCCATGATAATACAATATTTTTATTATTATTGAGTCTATCAAAAAATGAGACTGATTGGTTCCGATCGCCTTTCCAAATTGACAAATGTCGTCGATATATCTTCTGAAAAGGAGGAGTTCTTCAGGTGGATCTGAGAAGATAGCCTCCTTTTTCCACTGGGACATGAAGAGGCCTGCGACGCTAGGGGCAAATTTGGCCCCCATAGCTACGCCTGTCTTCTGTTGATAGTATTGTTTACAGTACCAAAAATGGCTATGCTTGAGGCAGAAATCTAAGCATTTAACAAGGAATTTCCTTTGTATGCATGGAAGTTTGGTGTATATTCTAAGTCCCCATTTTATGGTTTCACATGCTAAATGGTAGTGTATGATGGTATAAAGTGAAGACACATCTGCTGTTGCCATCAGAAGGTCCTGCATCCGTTCTTTTCTCTAGGATCTGTAGCGTCTCTTTTGTGTCCTTCAAATAAGCTTTAGTGTTTTGCTCAGCCGGTTGAAGGTACCTATCTATGTATTCACCCATTCTGGCTGTAAATGACTCTATGCCATTTACGATGGGTCTCATAGGAGGATCTAGCTTATCCTTGTGCATCTTGGGTAATGCATAGATAATTGGGGTCCTACAAGCCTCAGGTATCAGATATTTTGCTTCTTTTTTGTTGCGTATTCCTTTTTTCAGTCCAAGATGGACTACTAATTCAAGTTCTTTTTTCCATTTAAATATGGGATCTTTGGATAGTGTACTATACGTACTACGATCGTCAAGTAACTTCATCATACCTTGGTGATATTGCTCAGTCGTTTGAATAACGATCCCACCTCCTTTATCCGTAGGCCTTATAACGAGATTTTTTTCTTTTTGTTAGTTTCTGTATTCCAATTTTAATGGCTTTCGGTTCTTCTCTTTTCTTTATTGTTAAATCTGTAATTTCTTCCGTCAACAAATTTTTGAAAACTTCAATGTGTTTATTATCTTTGGGTTTGGGGTTATAGATTGACTTGTTTCTTAAGTTACTGTGTACCACAGAGTTCTCTTGTTGGGCGTTGGCATATATTGGGTTTTCCATCATGTATTTTTTGATATTAAGTTTTCTGATATATTTTTGTATACCTAGGTGTGTTTGAAATTTGTCTAGATTTTTTGGTGGTGCGTATTTAAGGCCTTTTTAGAGCACCAATAGTTCTTCCTGAGTGAGTGGTACATTTGTTAGATTAAAAATGCCTTCTCCTATGACTCCCTTTTTCGTTTGTTTTCCCTTTCCAGCTCTGCAGCCTCTTTTCTTGTAGGGCTTCTTCTCCTTGTTTCTTCCTTTTTTCTCAGGGGATTATAGTCCGTTCCCCTCTCTAAAAAAAGATCTATTATGACCCTGTTCGGGATGATATCCCTGCGATGGTCTATCATCCCTGTCTGTGTCATGAAGATCTCTCAGGGGAGCATAGTGGTTATACGTGTAAATGGGACTCCTTTCATGTAGTCTATACGGTGCAGTTGGTGGGCCTCTTCCTTCTCTTGGTCCATGATGTTGGTAAGGGCCAGGGCTCCTCTCATGTGGTCTATAATAGTCATATTGTCCATTCCTATTATCTCTCATTCCATAGCTCAGTCTAGGATGAGCTGGACTTCTTTCACGCCTATATTGTTAATTTGGCGGGCCCCTTGTATCTCTCGGTGCATGGTTTGGCCGTGTCCAATAGTTATTGTATGGTCTTCTGTTGGTATTTTTCCGATGGTTAGGTTTTTTCCACCCTTGTGGGGTGCGTTCCGGATAGGGGTGTTGCCTCCGTGTGTTATATGAAGTGTTGTAGCTAGAGTGTCTATGTCTTTCTTCATTTTCCAGTGTTCTGGAGAAGCATATCTTGGTGTATAATCACTAGAATGCTTACCTATACTCTCCATAATCATTACTATTGTCTATAGGTGGTTGTCATGTATGTTCTATATTTATTTCTATCTATTACCATTTAATATAGGTGGTTTTTATGTATCCCTTCCAGTCATCTGTGTTGTCCCTGGGGCTCCCTCCTCCTTTTCTGCCGCTCCTCTTGTTCGCTTTTTTCATATATGAGATTCATATATATATATCTATATATATATATATCCTTTAACTTATTTATCTTTATATTAATATTATCCTTTTTTATTTTGTTTTGTTAATTTTCTATTTTTATGACTAGCCTATGTTGCTATATATATATATTTTACTTCAAGCCCTAGCCCTATTTGATCTCACTGGCCATGTCCTGGTGACATCGCAGCGTGTGTTTCACATGCGTCTGCCGTTTACATACTTCCGTATTAGCTATATGGGAGACCAAGGCAAAATGGCGGATGCATTTCCGCTATGCCCACGCCATTCATTCCAATGGCGGGTGCATCATTGCTATGCCAACGCCATATATTTCAATGGCCGGCTTCAGGAAAATGCCAGCCGGACGTCCATCTTTTGCAGACTATTTAAAGATATGCACTTTTAACCTGTGTTATCCCCTGATGAAGTCACGTGACGTGACGATATGCGTCGGGATTGGAGCACTGGGTATACACACAGCCTGACGGCAGGAGACTAGCTCGGCGCTCGTGGATGATTTTACCTATTACATCTTTTAATTGTGAGTTTACTTTTTGGCACTTTTTAATAAACTGGTTTGTTGTTATACTGGATTACGCTATATGCATATTTCTTCATACCCCATATCAACATCTACTGAGTCCATTTGATAAGCGCTGGGAGCAGGAGCCGACCAAAGCTGCCACACTGGGAACATACGAACTCAGCTTTCGTTGGATTGACGCCGACACTCTTTTTCCTTAAGTGAGTGTGCACTGCTTGATCCGCCCCTGTCCCAATACAGCTATTGCGGTATCACGCTATATATACTTATGTTTTTCCGCATGATCCTGTATATCCTTTACTGAGAGTCTGCAAACACATGGGACATCGCCATATTGGTTCTTCCAACTCATCATCTTCACCTGTGATCTGTGATCATGCTGTACACCTTACAGCTGTGAGGTGAGCTGCTTGCAGACACAGAGGCGATAACACTGAAGACTGCATCTGTTACACGCGTCCCTTTGGTGGTGGAAGTGTCCTTTTCTCTTATATATTGTTTGTTCTGGACCTTTATATTTTATCTAGATTCATATACTATATATTTCTTCACCATCCCATGGACTTTTAACATCTGTATGTTTATATCAGCTCACTTTGGTTTGGTTTACATAATTTTACTGCATGAGTCACTATTTCCTATTGGATGTACATTTATTTCATGTGTTGTTTATTATTATTTCCTTAATATTTTACGAGTACATTTTTGGTCTACACCCCTCTTTCCTTTCCCCCTCACAGCACAAACACCATTACCATTCACATTTCTTAAAAAGTGCTCATATAGACTTACATGAAATCAGCATACATCTGTACGGAATGTAAAAAGTTCTACCTGGCACAGCCGGAATGCCTGATTCTGCTGACTACACTCCTGCAAGACACCAGGCCAGTGGCCATGGAATTTATGGGTACAGCCATGTACCAGTAGGCTAGACTTGCTTAACTTCTAGGAACTGAGACTGCTATAGGTGATGCTATACTAAGCTATATTCCCGACCACTCGTACAGAGGTGTCCATTACAGTACATTGGTTTTGACACACAAGAAACATTGTCCAGTACTTAATCAGTCCAGACAATGAAAAAGTCTTATCACCATACTTTGGAGGATTAGCAGAATCTGTTTTGGGGTGTAATTCTAATTATGCCTATACTGTGTGTGAGAAATTTCTTATCGACAACTTTGTGTACAAAAAATACATTTTCATTTTCTTTCCTGCATTTTCCAAAAACTTGTGGCAATAAAATACTCTTCAAAAGACTCACAATGCCTCTTAAAATAAAATATTTACTCTCAAAAATAGCGTTTGTGAGGGTTTTTACTGCCCTGGTGCTCCAGGGTCTCCAAAAATGTGATAGGTGGTCAGGAAATAAGATGCATAATTTATGTCTCTTATATGCCTGACGGAGCTTCCTTGGATTTTGAGATTCTCTTTTAGGCTAGGCTGTGATATCACAATACTTGGGAGGAATAGCAGAATGTGTTTTGAGGTGTACATCTAAGTATGCTCATCATGTTTGTATTTTATTGTCAACTTTGTGCAAAAAAAAATGGGTGTTTCCATTGTTGTTCCAGGACCTCCACAAATGTGATGGGTAGTCAGAAAATTTGATGTGTAATTTATGCTTCTTGAAAGCTCAAAGGTGCTGTTTGGATTTTAGGTTCCTCTATGCATCTAGGTTGTGAAAGTCTCACTTGTGGTATCTCCATACTTGGAAGGCATAGCAGAATGTGTTTTGGGGTATAATGCTAAGTGTGCCTATGCTGTGTGTGAGAAATAGCTTGTAAAAAAAAAAAAAAATGTTTTTTCCAAAAAATCGTGACAAATCATTACAAGAAAAACTCACCATGCCTCTTACTAAATACCTTGGAATTTCTACTTTCTTGGAAGGGGCAGAATACATCCTGGCCTAAATTTATTGAGGAAGATAATTTGTAAAATTTAACAAAAACTAAGAAAAGGTGTTTTTCCCTAAACATCTTTCAGGACAGCACCTGAGAGTGGCTGCACCCACTAGGAAACGGTAAACACCAAATCCACCAAATTTTAAAAGGAGGCTTCGCCCCACAGCTCATCGGTTTTTGCGTTTCCTCCGGCAAGGGAACAGCTAGTGGGAGTCAGGGTCTCTTAGGTGCTGTCCTGAGAGGCCAGACTGCCTACCTCACCATACCTTTTTGCCTCAAGAGAGTCCGCCCCTCCCATGCCGCACCAAGTGTAGCTGGTAAGTGGGCTCCTTCTCCCTCTTCAGCTCAGAGAGAGCTTGACTGTTTCTGGGGCTGCTCCTAGGAGGCGGCAGCCATTTGTGGGGCTCCCCAGCATGTCTGCGTTGCAGGCTGCCGCCATCTTTTTGGTGGCAGAGTAGAGACTCGGCCGGCAAGAAATTAGATATCCGGCAAGGGACGGCACAGAGGAACAGGCGCAACATAATTTCTGCCAGAAATTGCGCAGAGGGAGATGGGAGGAGTGGTCCTGGTGCCTATATTCCGGTTCCGGTCCGGCGCAGTGGCGCTGATGTACTCCGGAACTGGCATTCTAAGCCACTAACAAGCAGCACCACAATGGACTCTGTGGCAGCAAGTAGGGCAGTCACCAGCAAGGCCCAGGTAAGGGGTTATGGGGGGTCTACCCTGTATACAGTGGTGCCTCTCTCTTTCCATTTTTCCCCCCTAGTGGCTGGGGCCTGTCTGGGCACAGGGAGTTGGCTGTTGTACTACCTGTGCACCTGCGGTGAGCCCGTTAGGGGGCAGGTTTGACTCACTGGGATGCTCTGGTGTTTTTTTTTTTTTTTTTTTTTTTGGCAGGCTAAGAACTCTGATCCAACAATCAAAAAGAGATGTCCCTCATGTAATACGAAGTTACCAGAGGGTTGGAAATAATCTTTGTGTGAAATTTGCATTGACTCCTTAGTTAAGGAAGAAACTTCTTCTGTATGCAGCAATTTAAGCGCATTAGTTAAAGAGCTTACTATCCAATTTTTTCGCTCTTCTTTTACAACACCATCCCTGAGTCAGTCAGCTACCTCAGGATCCTCTCGGGCTCACAATCCCAATGGTGGAGGCTGATGCTGGTCCTCCTACCCAAGGGGAGCATTCCCCTCTCACTCCAGGGAAGAGGAGGAGGAGGAAGGGGCAGAAGATGCACCTTCAAGATACAGACTGTCCTTTGAACAAGTAGACAGTCTGTTGAAAGCAGTCTATGCAGCATTGGGTTTAGGTGAAGAACAGAAATAATTATTGCTTGCATGTACAAATGTACGCAGTGCTTAGTGAAACAGAAAGTCACACTTTCTCCTTGCATTCAGTAATCTCTGAAGCCATCAAAAAGGAATGGGGGCGGATCCAGAGAAAAAAAAAAAACTTTTTCCCCAAGAGCGCATAAAACACGATTCCCATTCAATGAAGACCCAGAGGCGCTTTGGAACAAAGTTCCTAAATTGGATACTGCATTTTCCCAAGTTTCCAGATCGACGACTTGGCATTCGAAGACATGGGAATATTAAAAGATCCCATGGACAAAAGGATGGATCGACAGCTTAAAAAGGCTTGGCAATCTATCATGGGCAACCTCAAACCGGCTATGGCTTTATTTCTGATGCATCTGCAGAATCAATAGGGATGTCAGCTAGATCCACAGCCTTAACTAATTCAGCCAGGAGAGCCCTATGGCTGAAGACCTGGCCAGGAGACACAGCGTCTAAAAGTAAATTGTGTTGAATCCTATTTATGGGAGATCTTAGATTCAGTTTTAGACAGGACAGCTGATAAAAATAAATCTTTTCTTGTTAAAAATAAAAAGCAGCCAGTTAAATGGCTTTTACGACCTCAAAAAACTCAGGACAGGGCAATAGACCCCAAGAGAAGAGAAGGAATAGGTTGGCACAAAGGGGCAAAGGCAGAGGGGATGTCCTTTTCCATCTTCCTGCGCCAACCAATATATCACAATGACTCATCATTGCCAGTGGGAGGAAGGCTTCAGAAATTCCTTCCTCACTGGGCAAGCATGACAGAAAACCCATTTATTCTAGACATGCTGGCCCAGAGATACAAAATAGAGCTTTCAGACCTTCCTCCATAAAGATACTTTGTAACAAACCTGCCAAGGGACACAACAAAGGCCCTAGCAATGAAAAACCTGTTGGGGGATCTGATGCAACAGGGAGCTGTGATTCAGGTATCTCCAGAGGAATGTTATCAAGGTTTCTGTTCCCATATTTTCCTGATAAAGAAACGTTCTTCTCATTCTCAACTTAAAACTTTTAAACAGGTCAGTCCGATACAGGAAATTCCACATGGATTCCATTTTTTTGGTCAGAAATCTTAGTCAAGGGATGCTTCATGGCATCCATCAACTTAAGAGATGCGTACCTGCATGTGCCTATAGTCTTTCAGTCTCAAAAGTACCTCTGGCTGGCATTAAATAAGGGGGAGGAGGTGCTACATCTACAATTCAAGGCCCTCGCTTTTGGTCTTTCATCCGCCCCACGAATATTTATAAAAATAATGGCGGAAGCTCTTGCTCCTCTCTGTCTGCAAGGAATTGCAGTATTCCCTTATCTGGATGACCTCCTCTTCTTTGCCCCTTCCAGAGCAAAATTGCAAGTAGACCTGGCCAAGGCCCACAATCATTTGGAAGCCTTGGGCTGGATTGTGAACCTTCAGAAATCAAATTTTAATCCAGCTCAGAAAATTCAGTTTCTAGGTTATCAAATAGATTCTGTAGAACAAAGGTTTTTTTCTTCCAGAAGAAAAGAAAAACAGTCATGAGTGTAGTAACCAGGCTACAAACAAACCAAGAGATATCAATCAGACAGATTATGTCAGCCCTGGAAACCTTAGCTTCGACAATGCCGGCCATTCAATGGGCGAGGCTCCATTTCAGGCCTCTCCAGAGTTTTCTCTTAAAGGTTTGGGATCACAGCCCAGAAACCTTAGACACAAAAGTAAAACTCCCCACTAGGGTCAAGAGGACCCTTGGGTGGTGGAGAAGTCGGTCAGTTTTTTCAGAGGGCTTACTATGGTCTTTTCCGACAGGAAAAAGAGTCACAACAGACGCCAGCAGTTGGGGATGGGGGGCCCACTGGGATCAAAATATAGCACAGGGCATTTGGTCCGGATCCGAAGCAGGAAGGTCCTCAAACTGGAGGGAGTTACAAGCAGTCATCTTAGCATTGGCTGCCTTCTCTCTAAACCTCCAGGAGTCCCATGTGCAGATTCTATCAGACAATGCCACTACCGTGGCATACCTGAACAAGCAGGGGGGCACAAGGAGCAAGGCTCTTCTATTGCTGTTATCAGAAATCCTGGAGTGGGCAGAAAAGCATATACATTCCCTGTCAGCAGTGCATCTCAAAGGCACGCTAAACAAAGTAGCAGACTTCTTGACCAGACGAAAAATTCAGGAAGCAGAATGGAGCTTGAATCCGGAAATATTTTCATTGATCACCAGGATGTGGGGGCATCCACAAGTGGATTTGTTTGTGTCAAAAGAAAATGCTCAGCTTCCTTAGTTCTTTTCTCTGCACTGAGACAGCGGCTCACTAGGGATAGATGCCTTAGCACATCCCTGGAACTTTCACCTGGACTGTGCCTCCCCCCATCTTTCAGCTAATTCCACTGGTATTGAGGAAAATACAAAAGGAAAAAAGTGTCAATAATTCTGATCACTCCGTTCTGGCCGAAAAGAGCCTACTTTTCCTCCATTCTACAAATGAGTCAAAGCATTCTGGCAGCTTCCTCTCAGACAAGACTTACTACTTCAAGGCCCAGTATACCACCCAGATATAGCCAGATTAAGTCTCATTGCCTGCTATCTGAGGAACAGTTGTTAAGGAACAAAGGATTGTTAGAGCCTCTAGTATCCACTTTACTCGCCAGTAGAAAGAAAGTAACTAGAGATATTTACGCTAAAGTTTGGAGAGTCTACAACTTTTGGTGTCGTTTGCCAAACCGAACCTTAGAAGACATTGTGTTGATTTTGGAATTTCTACAAAATGGCGTGGTCAAAGGTCTTGCAATTAGCACTCTTAAAGTGCCAGTGGCTGCCCTGGGAGTATACCTAGTAAGACCCATTGCTTCAGTTCCTTTGGTTACAATATTCTTTAAGACACTTACTAGGTCCAGACCAACTCATACTAAACATTTTCCTGAATGGGACCTGTCAGTAGTTTTGCAAGCCTTCCCAAAAGATCCTTTTGAACCGTTAGATAATCTCGTTAAGGAATTTAACTCCTAAAACTGTATTCTTAGTTGCAGTTACGTCCGCAAGAAGAATCAGTGAAATACACTCTCTATCAGTAAAGGAACCTTTTTTGTTAATTTACCCAGACAGGATTGTACTTAAAACAGATCCTGGGTTTTTGCCAAAAGTAGCGTCAGTTCATAATGGGTCGCAGGAAATTATTCTGCCAACTTTTTGTTCAAATCCTTCTGGAAAAAAGGAGAATTTATTCCATAACTTAGATGTAAGACAAATTTTATTCCATTACTTGGAAGTAACAAGGGCATTTAGGTCTCCAGACTCTTTATTCGTTCTTTTTTTCTCGCAACAGAAAGGGCTGCCAAGCATCAAAGGGGTCATTTGCTAGGTGGCCAAAATCCCTTATTCAGAAGCTTATTCCCAGATGGGTTTGTCTCCCCCACCGGGAATTTGAGCACACTCTAGTAGAGCTCTGGCCACTACATGGGCAGAAAAAGCTGGTGCCACCCCAGATCAAATTTGTAAGGCGGCCACATGGTCAAGTTGTGTAATGTTTGTCCGTCATTACAGACTGGATCTTCTGTCAGCCGGTGATCAGGCATTTGGCAGAAAGGTCCTGCAGGCTGTTGTCCCTCCCTAGTTGGTAATTATCCTCTCAGGTGCTGTCCTGAAAGACGTGTAGGGAAAATTTAAGTTAGACTTACTGGTAACTTGTTTTCCAGGAGTCTTTCAGGACAGCAACGACTCGCCCTTTTCTTGTTTATTTATTCTCTGTGACTAACCATATTCTGATTATGTGTTCCAGCTTGGGCCAGAGGTATTCTGCTACAACTGACGAGCTGTGAGGAGAAGCCTCCTTTTAAAATTTGGTGGAGTTGGTGTTTCCTGTTTCATAGTGGATGGAGCCACTCAGGTGCTGTCCTGAAAGACTCCTGGAAAGCAAGTTACCGGTAAGTCTAACTTTAATTTTTTTTTTCAAAATTTTCTGTATTTTTTGTAATTTATATATCAAAAAACCCAGTGCTAATTACACACTAGGAAAATAAAGCTCTCTGTCTCAAAAGCAAATGATAATTTATTTTGGGTAGAGTGTTGCATGACTAAATAATTGTCAAAGTGTGACCCCACTGAAATCTGAAAATTTACCTGGGCAGGAAGGGGGTGAAAGTGTCTAGTACTGAGATGGTTAAATCTGTGCAGAGCACAATGAAATCTCAAAACTATATGAAGGGTTTTCTGGAGCAAAACATACAGTGACAGAAAGTTCTGTCTTAGTAGCAGGATAATGGTCCTTCAACAGAAGCATTCAAGAACGGCTAAAAACAAGGCATCCCTAGACATCAAGGACGCGTACCTACACGTGCCAATCTGCAGGTCCCATCAAAGTTTTCTGCGATTCGCGCTGGGTGACCAACATTTTCAGTTTGTGGCACTGCCCTTCGGGTTAGCCACGGCACCTTGGGTATTCACAAAGATATTGGCTCTGGTATTGGCAGTTCTAAGATCTCAGGGAATATTGGTTGCAGGATACCTGGACGATCTACTATTGATAGATCAAATGGTTCAAGACCTGAGGCGGTATGTTACTTGGGCGGCTCAATTCTTGGAGCCTCTGGGTTGGGTTCTGAATTGGTCAAAATCGGCCTGCAGCTGGTTGAGCGTCTAGAGTATCTGGAGCTATTACTAGACACAGTCAAGGCAAATGTATTCTTGCCACCAGAAAAAATCAGAGTCATGAAAAACCTTGTCCAGGTCATAAAGGGGAAAAGATATCCCTCCATTCCACTCCTGTGTTTGAGGCTACTGGGGAAGATGGTATCTTCATTCAAAGCAGTCCCTTATGCACAGTTCCACTCCAGACCACTTGAGAGCAACATTTTTCTGTCTGGAACAAGACTCTGGACTGGCACATGTTTCTTCGGCTGAGGGTGCATCAGTCTCAGTTGGTGGAGGTTAACCAGGGATCTGGTAAAAGGAAGGTCCTTTTTACCTGTGGTCTAGAAGGTGGTGACAACAGACTCCAGTCTCTCTGGATGGGAGGGCAGTCCTAGAGGAGGCCACCATCCAGGGAGAGTGGTCCTGGAGGGAGAATAGCTTTCCCATCAACATTTTGGAAATTTGGGCAGCTCGCTTGGCTCTAAGCTTCTGGACTTCCAGATTACAGGGATGTCATGTGAGGGTCCAGTCAGACAATGCCACGGCTGTAGCATATATCAATCACCAGGGGGGGCACCAGGAGTCAGCACAGAAGGAAGTGGATCACACGCGTGTTTATTTCGGGAGTGGAGAATTGGCAGGCAGACTTTCTGAGTTGCCAGCAGACGTTATCAGGGGAGTGGTCCCTAAATCCCTAGATCTTTGCATCAATCTGCCACCGATGGAGGGTTCCAGATGTAGACCTGCTGGCATCCAGGTTCAACAGGAAACTAGACAGCTTTGTGTCCAGAACCAGGGACCCACTGGCAGGGGCAGATGCCCTGATAATAGATCAGTTTTCCCTGATGTATGCCTTCCCCCCAATCGGGCTGTTGCCAAGGCTACTACGCAGGATCCGGGAAGAGAGAAAGCCAGTAATCAAATTAGCTCCGGCCTGGCCCAGAAGGACTTGGTATGCACAGATTGTAAGACTGGCGGTGGGAAACCCCTTGGTTCTTCCACTCCGTCCCGATCTGCTCTCACATGGTCCAATATTCCACCCTGCTTTACGGTCTCTAAGTTTAATGGTTTGGCTGTAGAAACCAGGATCTTAAAGGACCAGGCATTTCTGGGTCAGTGCTGTCTACCATGTTGAACAGTAGAAAACCAGTTTCCAGAAGTATCTACTATAGAGTCTGAAGATCCTGTATTGCCTGGTGTGAGGCCAGGAGGTGGCACCCCAGTAGATATGTCATCGGGAGAGTTTGGGCTTTTCTGCAAAAAGAGTGGATATTAATCTGGCCTTAAGCACAATTAAGGGTCAAATCTCGGCCTTAGCAATCCTTTTTTAGAGGCTTATTGCTTCTCACTCCTTAGTACGAACGTTTGTACAGGGCATGATTCATGTGCTTTCACCGGTCAGGCCACCTCTGTGCTCTTGGGATTTAAATTTAATACTGGGGGTTTTAGAGAGGCAGCCCTTTGAGCCTATCTGGCAGATTCCTTTAGTCCTCCTGACAAGTTTTCTTGGTGGCAGTGACGTCGGCCAGGAGGGTGTCGGCGTTGGCGGTTCTGTCCTGTAAAGAACCTTATTTGATCTAGCACCAGGATAGGGCGGTTTTGCGGCCACAACCAGAATTTTTGCCCAAGATAGTGTCCAGTTTTCATCTAAATCGGGATACTATTCTACCTTCCTTTTTTCCGAATCCAGTGTCTGCAGAAGAGAGATTATTTCATTCTCTTGACGTAGTACGGCTATCAGAGTCTATCTGAGAATGTCGGCTCAAATGCGGAAGACTGATGATCTGTTTATATTGCCAGAAGGTCCCAAGATAGGACAGGCAGCATCTAATGCCGCGTCGGATGGTTTTTCCGATGGCATTCCACCCAAGCTTAGCTTGCATACACACAGTCACACAAGTTCTCTGAACTTTCGACCGTCAAGAACGCGGTGACGTACAACACGTACAACGGCACTAGAAAAGGGAAGTTCCATACGAAGCGCGACACCCTTTGGGCTCCTTCTGCTAATCTCATGTTTATCTCGTGTTAGTAGAAGGTTGAGAGGCGATTCACGCTTTTCAGCCTCGTGCTTTTCAGATTGTTTGTGAGTAGGCAGGTACATTTCAAAAATACAATGTCAAATTAACAAGCGACACCGACCTCCTTGAGGTTAAAAAAATACAAGATAATAATGTTGTTGTGGTAACTTGACACAAAGAAAAAAAAAAATAAGGAGATCACTAGAAAATAATTTCAAAATAATAAAAAAAAATGAGATCTTAATTTAAATAAAAAAAGAAAAAAAAAATCACTATAAAAAATAATTCTAAACATTATTATGGAGATCTGGCTTTAAAAACTAAAAATATTATTAAGGAGATCACAAGAAATAATAAAGAAATACGTTTGTCAGAACTCTGTGAATATCAGCAGCAAAACAACTTCATTTTTCTAGCATTATAAAGAACAAAAAAATGTGCTGCATTAAAAGACCCAAAAATTTACAGTGTGACAAATGTGCTATCTCCATTACGACCGCTAGTTTTACCAGACCGAGCAATTCCGTCTCGTATTTGATTCTGAGCATGCATGTTTTTTTGCGCGTCGGAATTGCATACAGACAAACAGAATCCGTCGGATTTTCCGTCGGAAACTTTTTCCGACGGAAAAATAGAGAACCTGCTCTCAATCTTTTGCTGGCGGAAATTCCGCCAGCAAAAGTCCAATGGAGCATACACACAGTCAGAATTTCCGACCAAAAGCTCACATCGGACTTTTGCTGGCGGAATTTCCGATCATGTGTACGTAGCATAAGTCAACTTTTTCTCAGTGGATCCGCCAAGTGATTGTTCAGGCGTATGGTTTAAAGGGTAAGGCTCCGCCTTTTCCAGTAGGGGCACACTCTACCAGAAGAGTGAGTGCTTCATGTGCAGTTAGTCATAAAGCATCAATGGCTCAGATTTGCAAGGCTGCTACTTGGTATTCAGTACATACATTAACTAGGTTTTATCAAGTGAATGTTAGGACTCAGGAGGATGTTGCATTTGGACGCAGTGTACTGCAGGCAGCAATATAGATCCTGTTGTTATGATGGCGTTTCTTTGGTCATAATGTGTTCCCTCCCCTCAAAAAGCATTGCTTGGGGAAGTCACAGATAGTTATTATGGCTGCTCAGTGTCCCGTGATGTACGATAAAGAAATTAGGATTTTTTTTCTGCAGCTTATGCCCTGTACACACGACCAGTTTTGCCGTCAGAATAAACTCCTGAAGATTTTTCCGACGGAATTCCGCTCAAGCTGTCTTGCATACACACGGTCACACCAAATTCCGACCGGCCAGAACGCGGTGACGTACAACACCTACGACGGGACTAGAAAACGGAAGTTCAATAGCCAGTAGCCAATAGCTTCCGTCTCGTACGTACTTCTGAGCATGCGTCATTTTTGGTGCTTCGGAACAGCATACAGACGAGTGATTTTTCCGATAGTAATATTGTTCCATCGGAAAAATATAGAACCTGTTCTCTATCTGTCCGTCTGAATTTTCGACAGGCATACACACGGTCGGACTATACGGTGAAAAGCTCCCATCAGACTCTTTCTGTCTGAAATTCCGCTCGTATGTACAGGGCATAACCTGTAAAATCCTTTTCTTGGAATACATCACAGGACACAGAGATCCCTTCCCTCTTGTCTGAGAAGTTAATTGCTTGCTACAAAACTGAAGTACTTCCTGTGTAGGAGGTATTATATAGGGGAGGACTTCCAGTCTTTTTTTTTTTGCCAGTGTCCATTCATCTATAAGTGATGTATAACCCAGTTAGTTATAATGGCTGCTCTGTGTCCCGTGATATACTCCAAGAAAAGGATTTTACAGGTAAGCTGTAGAAAAAATCCTAATTTTATTGAGAAACTCTGCCCCTTAAGTCTATAGCACGTAGATAAATCTGATCTACTCCTAGCCACTAATTCCAGGTAGTTATGCTTGATTTACCAAATGCTTGACTGGTCTCTATGGTTGTGAGACAGTGTGTTATAATATTTTGTGTTCAGTTGTATTTTATACAGCTGATCCTGAGAAGGATAATATGTGTTGCTGTTCTGCAATTTTTACATTAAACCCATTTGTATTTTCTATATGTCTTAAAAGAGGCTAATGCACAAAAAAAATAAATAAAAAAATACACAAACAAAAAAGTACAAAATTGACTGAAGGACTGTGGGCAAATGATTTGGACCAGTGCACAAAGCAAGGTCCATAAAGACATGGATGAGCGACTTTGAGGTGGAGGAACTTCAGTTGTCCTGACCTCAACCTGATTGAACACCTTTGGGATAAATTAGAGAGACTGCGGGCCAAGCCTACTCATCCACATCAGTGCCTGACCTCACAAACCTCACAAATCTGCTTCTAGAAGACTGGTCAAACATTTCCATAGACACACTCCTAAACCTTGTGGACAGCCTTCCCAGCTGTTTAAGTTGTTGAAGCCCTTAAAGTTCATGTATAGGTAGGCGTCACAATACTTTTGACAATATAGTGTGTACAGTGGGAAAAATAATTATTTGATCCCTGCAGATTTTGTATGTTTGCCCACTTACAAAGAAATGAAGGGTCTATATTTTTTTTATCATATGTGCATTTTAAATGACAGACAGAATATCAACCAAAAATCCAGAAAAAAAAAAAACACATGATACAAATGTTGTAAATTAAGTTGTAGTTCAGTGATTAAAATAAGTATTTGATCCCCAAGCAAAACGTGACTTAGTACTTGGTGGGGAAACCCTTGTTGGCAAGCACAGAGGTAAGACATTTCTTGTAGTTGGTGACCAGGTTTGCACACATCTCAACTCTTCTTTACAGATCTTCTCTAAATCCTTAAGGTTTATTGGCTGTCACTTGGCCACTCTATGACCTTAATGTGCTTCTTCTTGAGCCACTCCTTTGTTACCTTGGTGGCATGTTTTGGGTCATTGTCGTGCTGGAAGACCAATCCAGGACCCATCTTCAGTGTTCTGGCTAAGGGAAGAAGGTTTTCATCCAATATTTTACAATACATGGCCCAGTTCATTGGACCCTCAATGCAGAAAAGTTGGCTTATATGTTTTTGCAGAGAAAAAGCCCCAAAGCATGTTTCCACCTCCGTGTTTGACTGTAGGGTCATAGTCAGCATGTTTCTTCCTCCAAACACGGCGTGTCCCCCTCCTCAAGAAGGCACATGTACAGTCATGCCAATGAACATCTAAATGATTCATCGAAATGTGTGTGTGTCTATATGTATGTATGTATATAAATAGATATTTATATACGGTATCTCACAAAAGTGAGTACACCCCTCACGTTTTTGTAAATATTTTATTATATCTTTTCATGTGGCAACACTGAAGAAATTACACTTTGCTACAATGTGAAGTAGTACGTGTACAGCTTGTAAAACAGTGTACATTTGCTGTCCCCTCAAAATAACTCAACACACAGCCATTAATGTGTAAACCGCTGGCAACAAAAGTGAGTACACCCTTGAGTGAAAATGTTCAAATTGGGCCCAATTAGCCATTTTCCCTCTGCAGTGTCATGTGACTCGTTAGTGTTACAAGGTCTCTGGTGTGAATGGGGAGCAGGTGTGTTAAATTTGGTGTTATCACTCTCACTCTCTCATACTGGTCACTGGAAGTTCAACATGGCACCTCATAGCAAAGAACTTTCTGAGGATCTGAAAAAAAGAATTGTTGCTCTACATAAAAAGGCCTAGGTTATGAGAAGATTGCCAAGACCCTGAAACTGAGCTGCAGCACGGTGGCCAAGACCATACAGCGGTTTAACAGGACAAGTTGCACTCAGAATATGCCTCACTAAAGAAGTTGAGTGCACATGCTCAGCATCATATCCAGAGGTTGTCTTTGGAAAAATAGATGTATAAGTGCTGCCAGCATTGCTGCAGAGGTTGTAGGGGTGGGGGTCATCCTGTCAGTGCTTAGACCATACACTGCATCAAATTGGTCTGCGTGGCTGTCATCCCAGTAGGAAGCCTCTTCTAAAGATAATGCTGAATAAAGCCCACAAACAGTTTGAAGACAAGCAGACTAAGGACATGGATTACTGGAACCATGTCCTGTGGTCTGATGAGATCAAGATAAACTTATTTGGTTCAGATGGTGTCAAGCATTTATGGCGGCAACCAGGTCAGGAGTACAAAGACAAGTGTGTCTTGCCTACAGTCAAGCATGGTGGTGGGAGTTTCATGGTCTGGGGCTACATGAGTGCTGCTGGCACTGGGGAGCTACAGTTCATTGAGGGATCCATGAATGCCAACATTTACTGTGACATACTGTGGTAGTAGAGCATGATCCCCTCCCTTCGGAGACTGGGCCGCAGGGCAGTATTCCAACATACCGACCCCAAACACACCTCCAAGACGATCACTGCCTTGCTAAAGAAGCTGAGGGTACAGGTGATAGACTGGCCAAGCCTGTCTCTAAACCTAAAACCTATTGAGCATCTGTGGGGCATCCTCAAACGGAACGTGGAGGAGGGCAAGGTCTCTAACATCCACCAGCTCCGTGATGTCATCATGAAGAAGTGGAAGAGGACTCCAGTGGTAACCTGTGAAGCTCTGGTGAACTCCATGCCCAAGAGGGTTAAGGCAGTGCTGGAAAATAATGGTGGTCATACAAAATATTGACATTTTCACTTAGGGGTGTACTCACTTTTGTTGCCAGCGGTTTAGACATTAATGGCTGTGTGTTGAGTTATTTTGAGGGGACAGCAAATTTACACTGTTATACAAGCTGTACACTCACTACTTTACATTGTAGCAAAGTGTAATTTCTTCAGTGTTGTCACTGAATATCACTATATATACACACACACACATACAGTGGGGACGGAAAGTATTCAGACCCCCTTAAATTTTTATAAATAAATAAATGCGTTGCGCTAGAAAAATTAAATGAATATGTATCCAAAGTGTATAATTCAAATATAAATCTATAGGTGACAAATACAAAAATAAATACCAATAAATAATGAACAATATTCATAAGTGACAATCCATGATAAAAAAATAATTATTAAAGTGCAGAGTGCATAAATAATAACGCTGGAACCAAAGTGCATACATATACTGTAGAAGTGCACAATATTTTCACACAAAAAAAAATAATAAATGAAAGTTCATATGTGATGGATGTAAAATATTAAATATATAACAATGTCCATCAGTGGTGACATCTAGCACGCTCATCCAATGTGTGTAACTGCAAAACCATGCTTCGCTGCACTCCAGTGACCCCCCAAAAGCTTCTGCGCTCACCTCAGAGCGTGTGACACAGTAACTAAACTGTCCAAATACGCTTTAGAGGCATCCCTGGGCTCTGTAATGAAGTGTGGGTGCCGATCTCCAGCTGGTTCAGTCAGTACGGCTCCAAACCATAAATAAGAAAAAACTCCATAGTGTAATAACGCAAGGATTTATTTAAAAAAACACACTCCCCACAACGGGGCACTCACATTGCACAGGTGCGTGAGTGCAACATTCTATTCCAGGCTTTCAAATGATAAAGGACCGCCAATATGGCGTGTAGTATGGTATGCTCGTCTTCTCAATTCACCTCCGTGCTGTCAGCTCCGTCCCGGCCCCTCCCCTACGCGTGTTCGACACAGGGATCACGTGTCTTCATCAGGGGGATCTAATTGGACGGGTGCTCTGAATTGGGGTTATGGGGTTCTAATTGGACGGGTGCTCTGAACCAAGGAAATTGGGGTTATGGGGCGCCACACCATCGAGGTAATGGAAATAGAGCCCATTATGATGGAAACCAGTATGGTAGAGGTTATCAATCAAACTACCCCCCCCCCCCCCATCGTAGGGGTGGACAACAAAATTCCTATGGGCATCAGAAACAATATGGGTACCAACAAGGAACCCCATATAGGCATCAAAGAAACTATGAATACCAACAAGGAACACCACAGAGAGGTTGCCACCAGCCATATAGGGATCCTCCACCTGGTCATTACCCACATCAGGGATATCCTCCTAATTCGAATGGGGATCCACATAGGGGTGGAGAGTCTATTACCTAAACCACAAAGAGTGAGATATGAAAAATCCCCACAGGACCAATATGGAGTACCTGTTTACAACAGTTATCAACCTTTAGAGAACAATGGAGATCACTATTTGGATGAGTCTTTTTTAGGGAAGACCAGGGGGGGTCCAACCGCAAAATAAGAAACCCAGGAAGAGAGGGGGAAGAGTGGGACGAAGGTTACAGCAAAAAAAGAAGGGCGGGAAGATTAGGAGATGGGATCTATAATTTGAGTGGCACTGTATTATCAAGGGAAGAAATACTGACCCTGGATAAGGGTATAAAATTTGCACCAAAGAAAGGTCTTAATAAGTTTGAGACATATGTTGGAGTGCAAAAGTTTATCAGAAAATTTTATTAAAAAATACTACGCCCTCAACCCTGTTGAAAAAGCTGTTATGAACACTGGATTCACCAACAAATACGTAGATTTATTTAAGAAATTAGTCACTACTAAACTGGAACAGTTACCTGTCAAGATTTATGAGCACAAGGACCTCAAGAAAGGAATGGAATCACTGGAAAAAAGAACTGACATAGTGGTTAGACCAGCGGATAAAGGGGGGGGTATTGTTGTACTCTCTTTGCAGCAGTATAAAGATGAGATGAAAAGAATATTAAATGATACTGACACATACCGACTGTTAGACACCAACCTCTCCAAATCCTTCAAGAATGAATTAGACCTTATTATAAAATATGGCACAGATAATAAATATCTTAGTAAACAAGAGGCAAAGTATCTAGTCCCCATGGTTAGTAGAATACCTGTAATATACTACTTAAGCAAAATTCACAAAGACAGTATTAATCCCCCCCGGTAGACCGATAGTGAGTGGGATTGAGTCTTTGACATCTAGATTGGGAGAGTACATAGACCTCCATCTGCAGCCCCTAGTGAGAAAAACTTGAGTCTTTCTCAAGGACACTGGGCATACTTTACAGCTTCTTATTGAGTGTAGTGTGAATGACAATATAATTATGGCTACGGGTGATGTAGCCTCATTATATACCAACATTGATCATGGGGGGCCTTAGATGCTGTTAAATGGGCCTTGATGAAAGAAAATTTGATGGCTGAAGGTCTCATGTTCATTTTGAAATGTTTGGATTTCTGTTTGCAACACAATTTATTTTGGTACGGTAACAAATTCTACCTACAGATAAAGGGTGTCGCTATGGGCGCTAAGTTTGCCCCTAGTGTAGCGAACCTTTATATGGCCAAATGGGAGAAAGAGAGTGTCCTGGGCGAAGAGTGCGGTGACATTTTATTGTATAAAAGGTTTATAGATGATCTCTTGATCATCTGTAAGGGAAATATGGAATCATTAATGGATTTACTGGAATCCATGAATAATAATGATTGTAACATCTCTTTAACTTGGGATATTAATAAAGATCGTATACACTTCCTGGATCTGGAGATCTTTAATACTGCAGGAGGTATTGTCACCAAATCCTTTTTCAAAACCACCGACCGCAACTCCTACATCCCTACCACAAGTTGCCATTACAAACCTTGGCTTGATAATATACCCAGGGGCCAGTTTACGAGAATGCAGAGAAACTGCACGCATTATGGTGATTTTGAGATCCAATCCAACAAGTTGAGTAAAATGTTTCTGGATAAAGGGTACCATAAGGAATTTTTGGAAAGAGAGAAGACTGTAGTTAGAAGTCTGAACAGGGACAATTTATTGAAGGATAAAGCCATAACCATGGGAAATGATGAAAACTATGGCACAGTATTGTTTTGGATTATTCCTTGCAGAGTAAGGAGGTGGAAAGAATTATACAAAAGTGTTGGAATGTACTCAAGCAGGACATCCATCTTGGGGAAATACTTCCAGTGAGGCCTAAAATCATCTTCAAGAGAGCACCAAACCTACGAGATAAATTAGTACATAATGTAGTGGAACCACCTCCTCCAAAGCCAAAGATGTTTTGGGACCTAAAAGGTTTTTTTGGTTGTGGTAGGTGTTAAAGCTGTATCAGAGTTCCAGATAACAAAAGAGTGAAGGAGTTTTCCAACCTGGGAACTGATCAACTATACACTATTAAAGACTTCATATCCTGTGATACAATTGGGGTTGTATATGCATTAAAATGTCCATGTAACCTTATCTATGTTGGTCGCACCACTAGGGCTCTTAAGGACCGCATGGAAGAGCATGGAAGAAATATAGGTAAGGGGTCTTGGTTCTTTGTCGCCTGGTGGACTGAATAAAGAATTTGATCTTAAATGTTTTCTGCAATTTCTAACCCCTTGTTCACATCTATTAGTGGGTTTTTCTACCCGGTTTTTAACCTATCTCATTTTTTTTTGGGATTCATACTTGTTTATAGAGGGTATTTACTTATATACGACTTATATAGGTTATTTTTTAACACAATGAGTTTACGATGCATCAATCAACATGATGTAGTCATATGTGATTGGGTGCATCCATAAGTGTAGTTAGATAGGATGTACCTGCAGAGGGCTCGAAATGTTCGATCAAAATGTATCGGTCGTATATATACCCGCCTTATTAGTCTAATTATTTTATGCATATAACAATCTTATCCAGTATGAATTCATTGTTTTTAAATATAATATATAAAAATATTTTTATATTTTTGATTTTTTTTATATATATTTATTTTTTTTATATTTATTGTTGAACACTATGCAAGGCGTTAATTAAATATAATAAAGTATGTATGTAATTTGTTATTTATACTCCTATGTTGTGCTGTATGGAATTGTTTTTTCAATATAGTACATGTTAATACATTTGGCCTGTTAGAGCTAGTGACATATTCTATATATTTTTTATATAATTTAATATTTATTGCATTTATTTTATTTTTATTTGTTATAGCTGCACTGTTTTTTTGAGTTCTCATTCTACGCTGATAGCGCATTAAGTCTATTAGGTTTTCCATGCTATGTATAATAATGAGGTGTGGTATGGTATTGTTTGATCACACAGCTCCATCCTCGGTTAATTTTCAATTAATCACATGCATTATATATTTTCCCGTTCATCGGTAGATCGCTAGGCAATTGATCCCTCTATTGATGGGACAGTTTTTTTCTACCACCGATCGTAGGTGTTATTATATTGTGGGATAAAAGCTGAAGCCCATTACTATAATGTCTGCGGTCCATGGCAAAATGGCCGCTGTTACTATATCTGGATCATAGAGCAACCGTCCAATTAGATCCCCCTGATGAAGACACGTGATCCCTGTGTCGAACACACGTAGGGGAGGGGCCGGGACGGAGCTGACAGCACGGAGGTGAATTGAGGAGACAAGCATACCATACTACATGCCATATCGGCGGTCCTTTATCATTTGAAAGCCTGGAATAGAATGGTGCACTCGCGCACCTGTGCAATGTGAGTACCCCGTTGTGGGGAGTGTGTTTTTTTAAATAAATCCTTGCGTTATTACACTATGGAGTTTTTTCTTATTTATGGTTTGGAGCCGTACTGACTGAACCAGCTGGAGATCGGCACCTGCACTTCATTACAGAGCCCAGGGGTGGCTCCAAAGCGTGTTTGGACATAGTTCAGTTACTGTGTCACACGCTCTGAGGTGAGCACAGAAGCTTTTGGGGAGTCACTGGAGTGCACCGAAGCATGGTTTTGCAGTTAAACACATTGAATGAGCATGCTAGATGTCACCACTGATGGACACTTATATATTTAATATTTTACATCCATCACATATGAACTTTCATTTATTCATTTTTTTTGTGTGAAAATATTGTGCACTTCTACAGTATATGTATGCACTTTGGTTCCAGCGTTATTATTTATGCACTCTGCACTTTAATAATTAATTTTTTATCACGGATTGTCACTTATGAATATTGTTCATTATTTATTGGTATGTATTTTTGTATTTGTCACCTATAGATTTATATTTGAATTATACACTTTGGATACATATTAATTTAATTTTTCTAGCGTAACACATTTATTTATTTATTTCACTACTGCACGGTTATGAAACGTGATCTGCGTTTGCAGCTGGTTATTATCATCATCTTTATTCTATAGGCATTGATCCGTTTGTGGCTCGCACGATCTTGCTTCTAATTTTTCCCCTTAAATTTTTCACACTGTTATATTGCAGCCATTTGCTAAAATCATTTAAGTTATTTTTTTTCCTCAATGTACACACAGCACCCCCATATTGACAGAAAAACACAGAATTGTTGACATTTTTGCACATTTATTAAAAAAGAAAAACTGAAATATCACATGGTCCTAAGTATTCAGACCCTTTGCTGTGACACTCAGGTGCTGTCCATTTCTTCTGATCGTCCTTGGGATAGTTCTACACCTTCATTTGAGTCCAGCTCTGTTTGATTATACTGATTGGACTTGATTAGGAAAGCCACACACCTGTCTATATAAGACCTTACAGCTCACAGTGCATGTCAGAGCAAATGAGAATCATGAGGTCAAAGGAACTGCCTGAAGAGCTCAGACAGAATTGTGGCAAGGCACAGATCTGGCCAAGGTTACAAAAAAAATTCTGCTGTACTTAAGGTTCCTAAGAGCACAGTGGCCTCCATAATCCTTAAATGGAAGACGTTTGGGACGGCCAGAACCCTTCCTAGAACTGGCCGTCCGGCCAAACTGAGCTATCGGGGGAAAATTTCCTTGGTGAGAGAGGTAAAGAAGAACCCAAAGATCACTGTGGCTGAGCTCCCGAGATGCAGTCAGGAGATGGGAGAAAGTTGTAGAAAGTCAAGCATCACTGCAGCCCTCCACCAGTCGGGGCTTTATGGCAGAGGGGCCCGACAGGAGCCTTTCCTCAGTGCAAGACACATGAAAGCCTGCATGAAGTTTGCTAAAAAAACACGCAAAGGACTCCAAGATGGTGAGAAATAAGATTCTTTGGTCTGAGACCAAGATAAAACTTTCTGGCCTTAATTCTAAGCGGTATGTGTGGAGAAAACCAGGCACTGCTCATCACCTGTCCAATACAGTCCCAACAGTGAAGCATGGTGGTGGCAGCATCATGCTGTGGGGGTGTTTTTCAGCTGCAGGAACAGGACGACTGGTTGCAATCGAGGGAAAGATGAATGCGGCCAAGTACAGGGATATCCTGGATGAAAACCTTCTCCAGAGTGCTCAGGACCTCAGACTGGGCCGAAGGTTTACCTTCCAACAAGACAATGACCCTAAGCACACAGCTAAAATAATGAAGGAGTGGCTTCACACAGAGCCCTGACTTAAACCCAATTGAGCATCTCTGGAGAGACCTAAAAATGCCTGTCCACCAACGTTTACCATCCAAACTGACAGAATTGGAGAGGATCTGCAAGGAGGAATGGCAGAGGATCCCCAAATCCAGGTGTGAAAAACTTGTTGCATCTTTCCCAAAAAGACTCATGACTGTACTAGATCAAAAGAGTGCTTCTACTAAATACTTAGCACAAAGGGTCTAAATACTTAGGACCATGTGATATTTCAGTTTCTCTTTTTTAATAAATCTGCAAAAATGTCAACAATTCTGTGTTTTCCTGTCAATATGGGGTGCTGTGTGTACATTAATAAGGAAAAAAAAATGAACTTAAATGATTTTAGCATATATATATATATATATATATATATATATATATATATATATATATATATATATATATATATATATATATATATATATAGTAAGATTTGGGGGTTGTTTAGCTCAAGTCCTCCTAGGTCTTTTCTTTGAGCCCACTGTCACTCAAAAAGCTTCAGATGAACCTTGGAGATCAGCTTTAAAATCTTTGGAAGTTTCCTTGGCTTTTTGTCTACCATTCCTTCTGTGACCATGTCCAGGGAGGTTGGCTACATTCCCTTCCCTACTTAATAATATTCGCAACTGTATGCACATGAACATTGATTTTTTTTAGATCTGGCTATAATTGCACAAATGGTTATCAAGCCAATTGTTTTACTAAAAATACACTAAAATCATTATTATCCGAGACAAGCACAATATAACTATAAACAAAAGTCCTAATAAGTCTAGGGGTGCACCGAATGGAAATTTTGGTGCCGAAAACCGAAAATTAGTTTACAAAAAAAATACACACATATATATATATATATATATATATATATATATATATATATATATATATATATATATATATATTTATATATATATATATTTATATATATATATATTTATATATATATATATATATATATATATATATATTATGTATATATACGGTATAACTGTATTGTATTTAAATATTTAATTAAAATAGAAAAGGTTGAGAAAAATGCAGTCTCTGACCATCTCTTGTATCATGTCCACAGTCTCTATCCATCTCTTGCATCATGTCTGCAATCTCTTACTTAAACACACTGCTAATAGTATTAGCAAAATTTCCATTTGGTGCACTTCTAGCAGCCATGATACAGGAGATGGTCAGAGACTGCAGACATGATACAAGAGATCAATGCAGCCTTGCCAGCGCATGTCAGACGCAGCCTCGCCAGTGCACGTCAGATGCAGCCTCACCTGAACCTGCATTCACTATATCTGGTCTCCCACAGTACACAGAACATGGAAATGCAATTATTTAGTAAATATAACTGATAAATACCCTTTCGCATCAGCAGTATATAGCAGCCTTATGACTTCTATCAGTTCCTAGTAAAGCTTGTAGGAGGAGTTTTAGTTCTCCCCTGAGCCTCTGTCTGGACAGTGCTGATTGGCCCTGTGCTGATCACATACACCCTCCCAGGAAAAAAAAAAAAAAACTCTCTAGCAATGCACACCAAACTGAGTATGTGCAGCCTGTCCCATGGCTCTGTAAATATGAGGTTATTTTTTTGGAGACATTGGAAGGAAAAGATGATCAGAGAGACAGGATCAAACGGCCTTTATACACACTACAAAGGATTAACCCTTTAAGTTCCACAGTGAGTATAACAAGCATGCTTTACTGCATATACAGACTAATTTTACTGTTGTGGGATTCGTAACACTTTAAAAATCTCCATAGGCGACACATTAAAAATGTTTTACAGGTTACCTGTTTAGAGGTACAGAGGAAGTCTAGTGCTAGAATTATTGCTCTCGCTCTAACAATCGAGACGTGTGGTTTGAACACTGGTTACGTATGCGGGCATGACTTACGGATGCGTTCACTTCTGTGCACGAGCAAGGAGGGATGGGACACTTTTAGTTTTTTTGTTTTTTTTTCTTATTTATTTTACATTATTTTTACACTGCCCCTTTATTTTATTTATTTTTACATAGAAATAAGCATGACAGGTCCCCTTTATTGAGAGAACTGGGGTCAAAAACCGCAGATCTTTCATTTACCTTTAAAAGCAAAATAAAAAAGAATGTTGACACTGACTTTAAAAAAAAAAGTCTCTTTAAGCCCGAGAACCAAAAGTGACCACAAAGGTCGCGCTGGTCCTCCAAGGGCATAAAGCCGAGTGGATGCCATCTTACAACCGATAAGTGGCGGCCTCTCTTCCACCACCGGTAAAGGTGATCCCGTGTGGGAATCCGCCACCAGGATTACTTTTAGCAGATGTCAAATTGCCCACAGTACAAACTGATGCCAGGGTTATGGCAGCTGAATCCAAAGACCCTGGTGAGCAAGATCATCGACCAATGTAAGAGAAAATATAAGTAGGCTAAACACTACTAAAATCTCAAGCCTGACTAATATAGTCAAGGCACTGAAACACTTGTAAGTAGGGGGGTGGGGGAGGGTATTAGTAGAAAGGATAACCTGTCAGTCCTAGCCTTTAGGTAGAAAGAGGGGGGGGGGCGGGACCAGGAGGGTAGAGTTCTACTACAGGAGATTGCCAGCTAAGACTTCATGGTATAACATACAGTGCCTTGAAAGAGTATTCATACCCCCTTAGAAATTTACACATTTTGTCATGGTACAACAAAAAACGCAAATGTATTTTATTGGGATTTTATTATGATAGACCAACACAAAGTTGCACATAATTGTGAAGTGAAAGGAACATTATTAATGGCTTTCTTTTTTTTTTTTACAAATATCTGAAAATTGTGGCGTACATTTTTATTCAGCCCCCCAAGTCAGTACTTTTTGTAGAACCACCTTTCGCTACAATTACAGCTGCAAGTCTTTTTGGATATGTCTCTAGCAGCTTTGCACATCTAGAGATTGAAATTTTTGCCCATTCTTCTTTGCAAAATAGCTTGAGCTCTGCCAGATTAAATGGAGAGCCTCTGTGAGCAGCAATTTTCAAGTCTTGAAACAGATTCTCAATTGTATTTAGATCTGGACTTTGACTGGGCCATTCAAACACATTATGCATTGATCTAAACCATTCCATTGTTGCTCTGGCTGTATGTTTAGGGTCGTTGTCCTGCTGGGAGGTGAACCTCCGCCCAGTCTCAAGTCTTTTGCACACTCTGAGGTTCTCTTCTAAGATTGCCCTATATTTGGCTTCATCTATCTTCCTATCAACTCTGACCAGCTTCCCTGTCCCTGCTGAAAAAATCATCCCCATAACATGATGCTGCCACCACCATGATTAATGGTGGAGATTTGTGTGTTCAGGGTGATGTGCGTGGGTGGGTGATAGTTTTCTGCCACAGATAGCATTTTGCCTTTAGGCCAACAAGTTCAATTTTGGTCTCGTCTGACCAGAAGACCTTCTTCCATATGTTTGCTATGTCCACCCACATGGTTTCTCACAAACTACAAATGGGACTTCTTATGTCTTTCTTTCAACAATGGCTTTCTTCTTGCCACTCTTCCATAAAGGCCAGATTTGTGGAGTGCACACTTTTTTTTTTTTTAATTTTTAAATCCTTTTTATTAAATTTTCCAAGATATACAGGTACAAAAATCAACACTACATTTTAATATAAAATCGTTTCCAGAGGCCAAACACGACCCCCTCCGGTAGCTCACATTATTACCGTCATACCTTTTTTAATTTACCCATTCCTTTTATCCCACCCACTCCCCCCCCACCCCCCCACCCCCCCCACCCCCAACCCTTTGGCTCTATCAAGTGAAACTCTAATACCATTCCGCAATAGTCTAGACTGCAGTTGAAAGATATTTCAGCAATTACAATTTACCATTCAGTTCCTTTCCCACGTACCGAATCTCAACTTTATTTTCGGCCCGTCTTACAGGATCCCCAGGTCATTACACAACCCCTGGAACCACGGTTCCCACATATTCCTAAACTTCCTGTAGCTTCCTCTTCTAATATAAGTTATTCTCTCTGTTCTCACCAGCACATTCATTGTTCTAACCCAGTCCTCCAGGGTAGGGGGGGGGCGCTGAGAGCCAGGACTATCAGTTTCCTCGCTTGATAAAGGCATCTTACCACTGCTGTAACTTTAAGCCTATTTCCCATGTTCTGACTAATTAGTCCCAGCACACAGGTCTTAGCCTCCGATTCCAGACTTATCCCAAACCTAGATTCAATAACCTTCAGGATCTCGGACCAGTATCTGGCTAGTTTCGGGCATCTCCACATCATGTGTATGAGATCACCAGTCTCGCCACATCTGGGACATTTATCATCTAATCTGCGACCGAACCTGAACAGCTTCTTTGGGGTGTAATAAGCTCTATGCACCAGCAAGAGGTGGGACGCCCGCTGCGACTGAGAGACCGACACCAGAGGACTCAGCGCCAATATCCTATTCCACTGGTCGTCCGTCAACTTCCCCACATCCGCCTCCTACCCCTCCCTGGCACGCCCGAGCGTTTGTGTATTTGCCATTCTAGCCATCAGTTGTCCATAGATCCCTGAAATCATACCCTTAAGGTTAGATGTTAATACCACTCTATTAAGGAGGGGGGCCTTGCTCCAATCCAAAGTCCTAGACTTGGACTGTTTATCCAGGGCATGCCTGATCTGGAGGTAATAATAAAATGTTTCCTTTGGAATACCAAATTCACTTCTTAGATCCATAAAGGACTTAAGAACCTTATCCTTATACAATTGGGCCAGCCAAACCAAACCACACTCTTCCCACAACCTATTTTTTCCAACAAAGTTTAGTTCTTTCAATTGCTCATTGTTCCATATAGGTGAGAACTCCGTAAAGCCCCCATATCCCAACTCCGCCTTCACTACACGCCAGATTTTTGCCACCAGCTTGTATGTTGGTAGCGCGGAGCAAATAGACTCGGCCTCTAATGCCCCTGCTAAGGATTTATGTGGGTTACCTGATAACATAATTTCCCTACTATTGTTCACCTCCCCCCTCTTTTCACACCCTCCCAAATGTTTCAACTGTGCAGCCAGAAAGTACTTATATGGATGAGGAACCGCCAGTCCCCCCTCCCCAGTGGAACGTTGTAATGTCTGAAGGCTGATCTTAGCCTGACCTTTTTTCCATATTAACTCTCGAAAAAGTGAGTTTATTTTAACAAACCAATCTCTTCTTATCCACACCGGGGAGTTGTGGAGTATGTACATTAACTGTGGCATCCAAATCATCTTGATCAGGTTTATCCGACCTGCTACCGACAGAGGGAGCCGGCACCAAATATCCTTCTTCCTTTTAAATCTTTCTAAAAGTGGGACTAAATTATCACTAATAAACTGGTCGGGGGTACTAGATAACACTATACCCAAATACTTAAACTTTTCCACTATTTTAATCCGGGGTACTCCCTGGGGAAGCGAGCCACTAATTGAGTCAATCGGGAGGAGAACCGACTTCTCCCAGTTGACCATCAGCCCCGATATCTCCCGAAACCTTCCACCAGCTGCATTACTTTTACTAATGAGGGCCCTGTGTCCCCCAAAAATATTAAGACATTGTCGGCATATAGGGCTATTTTTTCCTCTCCCCCTTTCCTCTTAAATCCCTGCAGACCAGAAGCATTTCTCACAACTTCGGCAAAAGGCTCCATTGCCAGGGCGAACAGCAGGGGTGAAAGCGGACATCCCTGCCTAGTTCCCCTCTCAATGGATATCCTCTGCGAAAATGCGTTGTTATTCTTTAATCTGGCGCTAGGGTGCTGATAAAGTACTTTAAGCCATCCAATAAACAGGCCAACACCAAACCTCTCCAGAACCCACCATAGGTATCCCCATTCCAGGGTGTCAAATGCCTTGGCAATATCCAAAGATAACACAGCTCTGGATCCTATGTTTTCAGTCGGGGTCTGAAGATTCAGATATGTCCTTCTGATATTTTTGCTAGTAGCTCTATTCTGTATAAACCCAGATTGATCTGGGTGCACCAGAGTAGTAATACACTTATTTAGCCTAGCTGCCAGGACTTTTGCCAAAATCTTAACGTCAGACCCCAGCAAAGAAATTGGTCTATATGAAGAGGTGTCTACTTGATCTTTCCCTTCCTTCTGGATTAAAACTTTGGTTGCTTCGGACATCGAGGACAGTAAACTACCAACGGCAGCCGACCAATACAGTGTCTTCAGAAGCTCCGGGACCAGCACCTCCCCATATTGTTTATAAATTTCAACTGGAAGTCCATCTGGACCTGAAGTTTTCCGATTAGGCATATCTGATATAGCTTGCCACATTTCCTCAGGAGTTATAGGGGCTTCTAGACTGATGGAGTGCACACTTAATAGTTGTCCTGTGGACAGATTTTCCCACCTGAGTTGTGGATCTCTGCTCCTCCACCAGAGTTACCATAGCCCTCTTGGTTGCTTCTCTGATTAATGCTCTCCTTGCCTGGCCTGTCAGTTTAGGTAGACGGCCATGTCTTGGTAGGTTTGCAGCTGTGTCATACTCTTTCCATTTTCGGATGATGGATTGAACAGTGCTCCGTGAGATGTTCTAAGCTTGGGATATTTTTCTATAACCTAACCCTGCTTTAAACTTCTCCACAACTTTATCCTTGACCTGTCTGGTGTGTTCTTTGGCCTTCGTGATGCTGTTCGTTCAAGTGTGCACACCACACTTTTCAGATATTTATTTTTAAAAACTGTTGAAAACCATTTATAATTTTTCTTCCACTTCACAATTATGTGCCACTTTGTGTTGGTCTATCACATAAAATACCAATAAATTTAGGTTTTCAATTGTAACATGACAAAATGTGGACAATTTCAAGGGATATGAATACTTTTTCAAGGCACTGTATCTTGCTTGTTGAATAGTAAGAAGTTCACTCATCAGACGGAGATGGTGATCCAATATCTGGACATTGAGAGCTAGAGTATCATTTCTCGTAGGCACAGGGCAGGACAATTTCATGGGTCAATATGTCACCAACTAGAAACAAAGCGTTACTAAATCTGATTACCAACAATACAGACCTGATCACCAATGTGGAAATATGGGGCAATTTAGGAAACAGCGATCACAGGTCCATTGGCTTTAGTATATATCACACAAATAGGAAACACAAGGGGGACACAGACACTGAATTTCAAAAGAGCCAACTTCCCTAAACTACAAACTTTGCTAAAAAGAGATAAATTGGTATTAAATCTTAGAAACAAAGAACACAGAGGAGAACCCTCATGGCTAACAGAGGACAGAATTAGAAATAGACTTGGGAAACTTAACATGAATAAATCACCGGGACCGGATGGCTTGCACCCGAGGGTACTTAGGAAATTCAGTTACATAATTGCCAGACCATTGTTCCTAATTTTTAATGATGGTCTACTGACTGGAATGGTACCAGCTGATTTGAGAAAAAACAATGTAGCACCAATTTAAGGTCTGTTGGCATGGGCCATAGGGTGGGTACATGGATTGAAAACGTGCTACAAGGGCAAGTTCAGAGGGTGGTGATAAATGGGGAATACTTGGAATGGTCAGGGGTGGGAAGTGGGGTCCCCCAGGGTTCTGTACTGGGACCAATCCTGTTTTATTTGTTCATAAACGACCTGGAGGATGGGATAAACAGTTCGATCTCTGTATTTGCGGACAACACTAAGCTAAGCAGGGCAATAACTTCTCTGCAGGATATGGAAACCTTGCAAGAAGATCTAAACAAATTAATGGGGTGGGCAACTACATGGCAAATAAAGGTTTAATGTAGAAAATGTAAAATAATAATTTGTGTGGCAAAAATCTGAATGCAATATACTCACTAGGGGGTGAACCTCTGGGGGAATCTAGGATGGAAAAGGACTTTGGGGTCCTAGTAGGTGATAGGCTCAGCAATAGCATGCAAGGCCAAGCTTCTGCTAACAAAGCAAACCGAATATTGGCATGCATTAAAAAGGGGATTAACTCCAGGGATAAAGCAGTAATTCTCCTACTCTACAAGACTTTGGTCCGGCCTCATCTGGAGTATGCTGTCCAGTTCTGGGCACCAGTCCTCAGGAAGGATGTACTGTAAATGGATCGAGTACAAAGGAGGACATCAAAGCCAATAAAGGGTCTGAAGGATATTAGTTATGAAGAAAGGTTGCGAGCACTGAACTTATTCTCTCTGGAGAAGAGACCCTTGAGAGGGTATATGATTTAAATTTACAAATACCATACTATTGACCCCACAATAGGGATAAAGCTTTTTTGCAGAAGGGAATTTAATAAGACATGTGACCACTCACTAAAATTTGAAGAAAAGAGGTTTAACCTTAAATTGTGCAGAGGGTTCTTTACTGTAAGAGCAGCAAGGATGTGAAATTCCCTTCCACAGGCGGTGATTTCAGTGGGGGGGCATCAATAGTTTAAAAAAAAAAAAACTATTAGATAAGCACCTGAACGACTGCAACATGCAGGGATATACAATATAATAATGACATATAATCACACACAGGTTTGACTTGATGGACTTGTGTCTTTTTTTGACCTCACCTACTATGTAACTATGTAGGGTGATCAATATGGTTGATCTTCCATGAGTCGACAGGGTAGCATCTATGAATGCCTTCCACCAGTGAGCAAATTGTTTCTCAGCACAAGAATTGTGCATCACAATGTCCAGTTGTTTACTGTAGAACAAGAGTTTGTTTCCTTTCTACTTCCATAATAGTTGGAGCCTGCGTTGAGATCCAATGTTTAAGAATAAGTCTTTGAGCCACTAATAAGCAGATGTGAATCCACTGCGGAACGTGCTGTGCTCGAGTGGATGCTTGGCCCTCTGGACCAGAGCTACCATTGGCACAGCTGAATAGAAAAATTGGGTCCTTAATCATCCTGTTTCAAGTCACTTCTTGTATATGGGATTGAATCTGGTCCCACAACGTAGCTATAATAGGACAGGACCACAGACTGTAAAAAAGTGTTGGTCAAATTTCTTTACATAGTGGAAAAGATTTCAAACCTGGGAAGTCCTGCAAGGTACACACGGCAAGTAGGCCCTGTGGAGCAACTTAAATTGAGGATTCATTCGAGATTAGCTTCAGATTTGTTTTTTAACCTTGCAAGATGTGGGTTGTGAGGTCAGGTAGAGGAAAGTTTTTACTCCAAGATTTCACAGTGGTGCGGTCCAATGGTTTGACAAAGAAGGGAAGTAGAGGGTTGTATACGTCCGGAATTGAAATTGTTCTGTCCGCAATCAAACTAGGAAAAACACCTAGAATCTGAGTTTTTTCAGACAAACTTTGTTGATAAAGTGTCAGGAACCATACAACAGACAGAGACAGAAAATTCAGTACAAATCACACCTTTTAATAAAATGGTAAAAATGGTATAACTGGAAATCATAGTCAAAACCTAGCCAGATTTCCGTAGCCAAATCGGGTAGTCAGAACAAGCCAGGAAATCAGGAAGCCAGAGATAAGTGTAGTCAGAGGCAGCAGACAGGATCATAAACCAGAAGGGACGTCAGCCAGGTAAGTCTTCAACAGGAACACAGCAGAGAGTCTCCAGATATGTTGACCAAGGCGAAGGCACAAGAGAAATAAACCGGGCAGTTTAAATAGCCAGAAGGCACTGACTGTAGGCTGGAGTGACGAGCAGGAAATGATCACCAGTTGAGCCACAGTGGAACGATGAGTGCTGGCAATTAATCAACAGCTGAGAAACCTGAGAGTGGAGAAGTGGGGGCTGAGAGCCCAGCCCTGAAATAAAGTCCAACAATTGTAGGCGCGTAGAAAATGTGGCTGAGTACATCAAATTCTGAGGCAACAGACTGAAAAGGTTTAAGATGATCCATGTTGGTGTCACAGAGAGAATCAACACATTTCATGCCAAAGATTTCCAGGTGACAAAAGCCTCATAGTGGATGCTCTGTTGATGCGTGGGATTGCCATGTGTTGGTAGATAGTAGACATACACTTTTGGTATTCTCTTCACACAATCACTATGTCTCGGATGAGTAAATCGTGTTAGAGGTGGGAAGGGAGCGGTTTGAGATGGCTATGTAGAATAGCAACTAGGTCATAGGGGTACCCCATGGTCAATTCCAATCCATAGTTAGTATACTTTGACCCTTCCAAAAGCAAGTCTAGGCCTAGACGGATCAAACATGACAAATTATACAAACTGATAAAAAGGGAGATCCCTCCCCCCTTGCTCTTTCAGGAGATATAACTTTGTAAGAAATACAAGGTCTTTTGCAATGCCACAAAAAGGCTGTTGGAGCTCTATTGAGCGTTTGTAAGTCTTTATTGTTAATCAATAGTGGGATCATCTGCAGTGGATAAAGTATACAAGAGAAGCTAAACATTTTATAGGGGTGGCATCTCCCAAAAAGTGAAGGACCATCAACGTTTCTTACAATTTTTGAAATCAATGAAGGGTAGTTAAGGTAGTACAGTACATGGGGGGAAAGCTCTGTACCTATGTTAACGTCCAAGTATGTGATATGTTTACAGTCTATGGGAAAGAGAGAGGAGTGTATCCAGGAGTTTTAACTAATTTCGAAGAGGGATGACCTCACTTTTTGAAAAATGTATTTGATGGCCAGAGTAGAGGCGAAAGGTATTGAGGATTTGTTGGATGATGGGGATGTCTGCAAGGGGGCTAGCAGTAGAGATTAAGACATTGTCTGTGAAAAGTGCTACCCAGAGATCCTCTCCTCCTAATCAAAGACTGTGGAAAGGCACCACAGAGCTAAGGTAGCGGGAGAGTTGTTCAAGGGCCAAATAAAAAATAAAATAAAATAATGGTGAGTGGGGGTAACCCTGATGGTGTCCCTTTATGGAGTGCTATAGGGTCTGGGATATGTCCCACTTCAACTATCCTAGCCGTTGGGAACGAGTAGAGAGTATGAACAAAGTGCAGGAAGGGACCCAAAAAGCCAAACCTTGCGAGGACACGAGACAGCCAATGGAAACTCATTGTCGAAGGCCTTTTCGGCATCTAGGTTAATTATGGCTGTGTCCTCGGTTGGGTGTGTAGTTGCGTGTTCCAACACTGTGAGAACCTTTCTAATATTTCAACGAACCTGAGTGACCTTTGATGAAGCTAGGTTGGGCCAAGTGTATCAGCAATGGTAGGATGTTCGCTAGACGAGAATCTACAATTTTAGACAATATCTTGACATCAACTTTAAGCAAGGAGATAGAGCGGTTGTAGCCTGACTCCGTCAGGTCTTTCCCTTTTTTAGCAATCAGTGAGATATAGGCTTGGTGGCCCAATGGGACATAGACAGCCCCTGCCCAAATCTCATTGTATACCTTTAGGAGGTATGGGGGGTTAGCTCAATTGTGATCACCGTCCCTGGGGAAAAAGGGTAGTCCAAACAGCAGGTTTTCTTAAAATCCGACTTTTATCCAGTTTTATTTTTAAAAGGTTGCATGGAAATCAAATAACGCAGAAAATAAATCCTCACCACCCAGGCACTAACTAAACAGTTCAGGATCCTAACTCACAGGTGAAGAGCTTCTCCCAGTTACCCACAAAAGAAAGATAATGCAAACCTTTCTCTGTCTCTCACAAAGCAGACATCACATCAGTAGCTCTTCCTCAGGTATGGCTTCCTGAGTCCCAGGCCAAGAGCACTTCTTTGCTCCAGTCCTGCTTTATTTATACCACCTGTTAGTGGACGCAAGTGTTCCGCAAAATCTGGTCCGGAACCAACCCTGTCAAGGTGGCTGGTAAAACCCAGACTGGATTCCACCTTAGTTATCTGCAAATGAACACATACCAGATGAAACATAACATGCATCAATCATCTTGCCTTTCATAATGTTACATACCCCCCCCCCCCCGCTCAAGCCCCTGCGGCTGAGCAACTGTCCCAACCAGACGATAGAAACAGGAAAGTGCATCTGCATTATTCTGGAGTTTCCCAGCTCTATGCTCTTCTGTGAACTTAAATACTTAAAGGGCAAGGAACCACCTTGTCAGCCGACTGTTTTTCTCCTTTCAGGGCATCTAGGGACCATTTGGTAGCTAAACATTCCTCAACAATGGCATAATTTTTCTCATGAAAAGCAATCCCTAATTAAGTCCTTGTGACGAAACATGTCGGGGGCGTGGCTGTACGGCAATCAACATCACTGACGCAGGACGGTGCATGGTGCATTAGGAAGTGGACGAGCGAGTTAAGATCCAGGACCAAGGATTTCTCTTACTGTTATGCGTTAATAACAGAAATATATCACATGTTGAATTTTGGCTCACCTATGCTCTAATTCCTGCTATGTAGTAGGCTCTCTATACATACGCTTAAGAATAACATACCAGGTTCCCGGTCCGCAGGCGATCTGTGGTTTCCGTTCATCCTTTCACCCCCACACAGCTGTCCAATTGTGGACTTCGGCTGACATCCCAGACTTTCCCTCTCCAGGTGGACTAGATACTCTACATCCACCTCTGGTTTGACTTGCCTTTCTATCTGTGCTTTTTCCCGCCTCTTTTTCTTAACCTAAGTCTCCTTCCTCCTTCCCTCTACTCTATATTCCCCCCCCCCTTTTTTTTTCCTCTCCCCTCCCCTTTCTCGTCCTTTCCCCCGTTCGCCCCGCTCTCTGCTTTGTCCCTTACCCCTGGTATTTTATTTTAATCTTCTCCCAGTGGTCGGCTCCACAAAACCCCGTATCTGAAGTGGGCCCTCGCGAGCTCCCCAGATCCCTCCCCCGGAGGTTTTTAAATTTCAAAACAGCGGTGGTAGAATAATTGACTTGATTTAACTTAACTATGAATTCAAAAACAGCAGCCGCATGTTCCCTGACGTTGAAATGCATCTCCCTTAATGTTAAGGGCTTAAATCAACCCGAAAAAAGGTCGCAAGTCCTAACTTCACTCACCAAACACAAAGCGCATTTTATTTTTTTACAAGAGACCCACTTTCGCTCGGACGCCACCCCTCAGCTCTCAAACCACATATACTGCACAGCAGTTCACGCCACAAATCCTGAGGCCAAAACCAAGGGAGTTTCGATACTTATCGCTAAAAATGCTAACTTTCACCTAACAGAATCTCTCATAGACCCAGAAGGCAGATTTATTTTCCTAAAGGGGACTTGCGCATCCAAACCAATCACTTTAGCCAACATTTACTGCCCTAATGATCATCAAGTAGCATTTTTTAGGAATATATGTGAACTCCTAACCTCTTTTCGGAGAGGATTGGTTGTGTTGGGAGGGGATTTTAATGTTCCCCTACACCCGATACTAGACTCCTCCACGGGAACATCTACCCTAACATACAGAGCACTAGGACAAATTAAAACGCAGCTCCATAAATTAGCTCTCCACGATGCTTGGCGTACCTTGTATCCCTCAGATAAGGACTATACATTTTACTCAGCCCCACACCAGAAATATTCTAGGATTGATTATTTTTTTATTTCCCAAGCTGACTTGCCCACTCTGCATCAGTCCACTATAGAACCCATGTTCCTCTCAGATCACCACCCGGTAACACTCACCCTATCCTTCCCTGATACAGATTTCAGAACCAAGATCTGGAGACTGAATCCCTCTCTACTTAAAGATGAAGTTGTATTAGAGCACGTTCACACGAGACTCCGACAATATTTCTCTGAAAATTTGAACCCGGATATCTCACCAATCTCTATCTGGGAAGCACACAAATGTGTTATAAGAGGGGAACTGATTTCATTGACCGCAAAGGCTAAACGACAACAACAAGAAACTATTAATTCCCTTTTAAATACAATTAAATCTCTAGAGAAAACCCACAAATTGACACAAGCACTATCTACCCTCCAAAACTTAACACACGCACGTACCCAGTTGTTGGAGGAGTTAAACAGGGGGGTCAAAAGAAGATACATTCTTGGCCAGAGAGTTTTCTATGAGCAGGGCAACAAATGTGGCCGACTCTTGGCTCGGTCGATACAAAATTCTAAAAGCACATCCGTAATTCATCACATCCGGGGCCCTGGGGGAACTCTCCGGACCAAGAATGAAGAAATAGCCAAGGAATTTGAGAAATTTTACTCTGGCCTTTATAATCTGCAGACCGATCAATTGACTCAGACCACTCCTGAAACACGTTCTAAACGTATTAAAGACTTCCTCTCCCAATACAGCCCGAAACCAATTACCTCCCAACAGACTCTTGACCTTGAGAATCGTATTTCGGCGATAGAACTAGAGACGGCTTTGAAGCAAATGAAAGCGGGCAAAAGCCCAGGCCCAGATGGCTTTACTCTCCAGTACTATCAAGCCTTCGCTGATACCCTTACGCCCAACCTTTTAGAGACCTTTAACGCGTTTTCAGACCCCCAGACTAGACCAAAGGGAATGCTGACGGCTCACATAACGGTACTACCTAAGGAGGGAAAGGACCCAGAGTTGGTCGCAAATTACAGACCGATCTCACTTTTAAACGTCGATGTTAAATTATACGCAAAAATCCTGGCCAACAGACTATCGCCCCTCATTCCCAATCTCATTTCTCTGGACCAGGTGGGATTCGTCCCTGGTAGAGAGGCAAGAGATAATACCATCCGCACGCTGAATCTACATCACTGGCTCACAACATCTAAGACCCAGGGATTTCTCCTTTCATTAGACGCTGAGAAGGCGTTCGACAGGGTGGCTTGGGACTATATGCGAGAGGTCCTACTAGCTATTGGGCTGGGAAGCCGTATGCTATCATACGTAATGGCCCTATACTCCAGTCCCTCTGCAGCTGTGAGGGTTAATGGCCACCTGTCGAACGCCTTCCCTATCAGCAACGGCACGCGCCAGGGATGCCCCCTCTCCCCTTTGATTTATATTTTGACTTTAGAGCCCCTCCTTAACAGATTGAGAGATAATCCAAACATACAAGGGATAACAGTGAAGGAGAGGGAGTATAAGGTAGCAGCTTTTGCTGATGACATTCTCCTATCCCTAAAAACGCCTCGCATTTCCCTACCGAACCTCCTCAAAGACTTACAGTCATTTGGGAAAATTTCCAACCTAAAAATTAATTACTCCAAGTCCCAGGCTCTAAACATCACGCTCCCTTCCCAGGAAATGACCCACTGCCAAGATATGTTCCCCTTTAGATGGGATAGGAATGCGATCACATATCTGGGCATCCAAATTCCTGCCCGGCTATCTGATCTCTATCTCGTTAACCATCATCCGGCAATTATGAAGATCCAAAAACTTTTAAAGGAGTGGTCAGGATTAAATGTTTCTTGGTTTGGACGCTCTGCCCTGATCAAGATGATCATCTTACCCCGCCTACTTTACTTAATGCAAGCAGTCCCGATCTCTTTATCGGCATCTTTTTTCGCGACTTATCAGAAGGCTTGCTCTGCCTTTCTTTGGAGAAATTCTCCTCCTCGCATCAAATACGCACGCCTCACGCTGTCCAAATCAAAGGGAGGGATAGGATTGCCTGATTTATATAAGTATTACGTAGCTTGCCATCTCACAAGAATCGCGGATTGGAATATCCATGCCTCCCTTAAGTCATGGGTATTCCTTGAAGGTGCTTTTTTTGCTGGGCCGCTACATCTTCTTCCTTGGCTCCCCTCCAAAAACTGGCGGCACCCTATCTTGACTCATCCGCTAATTTACCCATCTCTTTTAGCTCATAAGAAATCTTTGCTGAGTGGCAACCCCACTTCTTCCCCAAGCCCTCTAACGACCCTTAGAGGAAACCCAGAATTTCCACCAGGGATATCTAACACCTTTCTCAAACAGGAATGGCCCTTTGAGGATGTGTTGGCTCAACAGTTTTTCTCCAGTGGGAAACCAATCTCCCTAGAAACACTGAGGTCGCTTTCTAAAACTTCCTCTTTCTCCTTTTGGACTTATAGACAGATCAGACACTTTCTAGAGACTCAGGCCCCTCTAACAAAATGGACAAGACACCTCACGCCATTCGAGACCTTATGCCACCGCAAAATACCGCAGAGACACTTAATCTCTCTCCTACACACCCTGATATCGGAAACGCCTAACGAGACCCCGACCCCATCACAATTGTCTTGGACCAGAGACCTAAACACTCCACTGACTACGGAAGACTGGAACGCTATTCATGATTACACACATAAAGGGTCGCTAAACGTGGCTATCCAAGAAAATTGCTATAAAGTGATCACTAGATGGTATAGAACCCCCTCGTGTCTACACAAATTCTCTCCTACCACCCCTAACACTTGTTGGAGGTGTGGTACGGGGATAGGTACTATGTTGCACATATGGTGGAGTTGTGAGACCCTTCAACCATTTTGGAGGGAGGTGCACGGTATCATCACACACGTCACAACATATAATCTAGACTTTACTCCAGCCCAATTTCTCCTACATCATACCTCTCTTCCCAGAAGGGACTATTTTAAATCCCTTGCCATGCACATGGTCAACGCGGCCAAACTTTGTATACCCAAACTGTGGCAGTCCACCCGCGCCCCAACGATCAGGGAATGGCTCGCAAAAATCACAAATATTAAAGAGATGGAGGAACTGATCCATATTACACAAGACAGAGTTCATAAATTCTCTATGCTTTGGGCATGCTGGTCACATTTCACTACCACCGAGAGATACCGTCAATACAATTTGCGGAGTGATTGAAAACGCCCTTTGCCCTGGTTGAGGGGGCATCGGGGGGTGGGACTGGGGGGGGGGCGAGCGTGGGTCCACTCATGTCTCCTTCTGATATCCCCCCCCTTTTTTTTTTTTTTGTGTTCTTCCCCCCCACAGACTTCCCTCTTTATCTTATCTTCCACCTCGTCTCTCTGTACCCCTAATCCTCTTATCTATCTGTACTTTTCTTTATCTATCCTTTTTGTTCTTTTCTGATGCTAGGCATGTTTTTTTATAAGATGATAAACGAACATACATAATTTATTCTACGTGATGGTACCCTCCTTTCGATACCTGGTTAGCTTTATTGCGATGCATATAGCATTATTTGCTGGACAAGAATGAACCATTTATCTGTCCCCTCATTCGGTTGGTGCCCTGAGGGAGAGGGGGGGGAGGTGAAAAAATGAGAAAGAGATCCTCTGCCCCCACACACTACTGGTATTTTACAAGTTCAGTTCTTGTTCACTATGTCTCAGAATGCTTCCCCAAGCATCTTTGAAGAGTACCAAGTTGATGTATAGAAATATATCTTGTTATACAAAGTATGTATCAGACTTGTTCTGTTTATGTATGTCTTTAAACTGAATAAAATCTTTATGGAATAAAAAAAAAGATCCAGGACCAAGGAAGGGGTGAGATCTATTTACATGCCTGCACACCTTGGGTCTGCCGTGACCGTAAGATCCGCTGCTTTGGAAGCATTTAAAGTCTTGCTGTAATCACTTTTGCTGATTTTGAATTTTCACCATGTGAGTGCAAAGATTGATAGTTTTAAGTGTACTTTATTAAAACTTTTTTTATGGTATTACACTATTGGTGCACTTTTATTATTTACATGTGGAGAATATGTGAGACACACGGCTGGAAGTTGAATGCTTGCTATGAAACCCTATCCATGTGGTTTAAATGCGTTTTAGCCTAACATGAGAATGTAGGCATTGTAATTCGGTGAGTGCGTTTCTTTAGGGGAGTGGAATCACAAACACACTGGTGTGGTGGATGGAATAGGAGAACTTTACATCGATTTTGGAATTCCTTTAAACACTATATGGACTATTTTTTATATATCATTTTGATTGATCAGTTTCACTATTTTATCATCTCATTTCACTTGTCACAGGGTGTAATTTGAATTTATTTTTTGTTCAACATTTTATTTTAGTTACATTTATTCTTTTATACTTTAGTATCTTTTAGTCACATGTCACTTTGGGGTGATCAAACACCTACTTGAGCATATATTCAGCGCCACTATTTTTACTTATTGTCATATATTTAATTTTTATTGACAAGTGGTTAAAATTCAGTTTTCATTTGATTTCTTTTAAAGTGGCAGCTTGAAGATAGACTGTCTGTCCTGAGGCGCAGTGGTGGTATTTTGAGTAGTGGCAAGTTTGTTCTTGAAATTACCAACAGGAAATGATAATTTTTCTCATGTCTGTTAAGCTTTCTGCTCAGGTAGACCACTGGGTCCTCCTCCCCGTCTCTGATTTGGGAAAGTACATCACTCTGTACCACAAACTTCTTTGTGAAATCTGGGGTCACAAGCCTGTTTCAACATTTGAAATGGCTTCTCTGCCTCAGGAATCCACTTAATCATGATCAACCCTCTACCCTTCTTCAGATTTGTCAGTGGGGCTGCACTGGTGGCAAAATTGGGTATACAATGCCTGTAGTACCCTGTGATCCCAAGCAATGCACAAACTTGCGTTTTATTTATAGGTTGGGGCCACTTTTGAACCGCCTCAATCTTGTTGATCCGAGGCTTGATCAGCCCTTGACCAATAATGTAGCCAAGGTATTATGCCTCCTCCAAGTCTATGGCACACCTTTTGGAGTTGGCAGTGCGTTCTGCTTTCCTAAGGAAATCTACTACCCCTTGCACCCGGGGCACACGAGATTCCCAATCTGGGTGTGAATGACAACATCTTTCAAATAGGCGGTTGCATATTGGCGATGTGATCTCATTGGTTTGTTCATCATTCTCTGGAATGAGGCAGGAGCACCATGCAAACCAAAAGCCATCTGCTTTTACTGGAATGACCCCTCAGGGGTAGAAAAGGCTGTTTTCTTCTTTGCAGATTCTGTTAGGGGTATCTGCCAATAACCTTTAGTTAGAGCCAAAGTAGTTCTGTACCGGGCACTTCCTAATCTGTCAACAAACTCGTCGACCCGAGTCATTGGGTATGCATCAAATTTGGATACGCTGTTCAACTTCCTGAAATCATTATAAAACCTTTATAGTACCATCTGGCTTTGGGACCAACACTATGGTACTTGACCAGTCACTGTGGAACTCCTCTATCACTCCAACTCTACATTTATGCGGACACCTGGTTCCATAATTATGTCATGATATATAACACTGGTCTGTCCAGGTAGGTGAGAGAGAGTCTCTATTCTTACTCACAAACACTTTAACATACTTCTGTTGTGCCAGTTAGTTTCAGTAATGGGTGCCTCCGATGTCATGAGGGCCATGTCCTTTTGGGGGTTGGCACTGCCAGTAAAGTCTCTCTGTCCTTCCAAGGTTTCAAGAGATTAACATGATATATTTGCTCTGGTTTCCTTTTCCCAGGCTGGTAAACTTTGTAGTTTACTTCCCCTACTCTTTCCATAATTTCAAAAGAACCTTGCCACTTTTCTAGGCGTTTACTCTCAACTGTGGGGACTAGTACCAGCACTCTATCACCAGGGTTGAAGGTTCTGGTCTTGGCACCCCGATTATAAACCCTTCTCTGGCCCTCCTGGGCTTGCTCCATATGTTCCCGTACAAGCATCATGACAGCGGCAATTCTATCTTGCATCAGAGAGATATGCTCAATGACTCTTCTATAAGGTGTAGTCTCTCCCTCCCACGTTTCTTTTGCGACATCTGGCAATCCCCTGGGACATCTACCATACAGTAGTTCAAATGGGGAATAATCTGTCGAGGCCTGAGGTACCTCTCATATAGAGAGGAAATTCATCCCTGGATGTCTTTAAATGCAGTGATGTGTGTTGGCTTTTAGGGGCACTTGCAGAGCCTGCATAGGAGTTTCACAGCTTTGTTGCCAAACTCATGCAAATGTAGATCAGCATGTGCAGATTTTAAGTGCTCAAGTGATGTTTGGCCCACATGTCAGAGTGTTTGGCTTCATGCCAAGCCTTTCTGTTGTCCTGTGTGTTAATTTTAGGCTGGGCTGGTGTAAGTGGTTAGTATTAGCATCCATAAATTATGTTCAGGCCTCCTGAGTACACTCTTGAGGTGATCGTAATGGGCTAGGAAATGAGGGAGCCTCCAAAGTTTAACAGCGTCATGGATAAGAAAGTAATCAACATGGGCAGAAATTGAACTATGGTCTGAGATCACTAGTTTGTTAATGGATCAGTCTCTGATGTGGGGTAGGAGAGAGGGGGTACAAAAGAGAGATAGTCATTACAAGAGAGATAATCTAGTCTGGTGAGGAAGAGTAGAAAGTGTATTTCTTATCTGTTGAGTGGGAAAGTCACCAAGGGTCTATTGGGTACGCCCCCAGGATGAATTGCTCTAGGTGAGTGAGGTGATGGGGGTACCTGGTGAGGGTGAGAGATTGTGGGTCAATCTTTCCTCCTCCAGTTCACATCAGTGTCAAAATCCCTGCCTACGTGGTGTGGGTACTAAAGTTTGTTAAGGAGCCAGTTAGAAAAAAAGGACTCAGGAGGTGAATTTGGACCATAGACGTTTGTGATTAACAGTTCCTTAGTATGGAATTTCAAGTAGACAGTGACATTACGTCCCATGTTGCTATCTATGGAGAGGAGGTCATACATCAGATGTTTGTACAAGAGTTTAACACTCCCTGCCTTCCTACTCATGGCCATCGAGCCTACCACCTTTCCCACTCTTGGTTTTGATGGCAAAAGTAATCCTTTGCGGACAAGTGGGATTCTTACAAGAGGGCTATGTCTGTTTTAAACTGCTTAAGGTGTTTTTACATTTTTCATCTGGTCCTAAGTATTCAGACCCTTTGCTGTGACACGGCTGTATTAGATCAAAAGGGTTCTTCTACTAAATACTGAGCAAAGGGTCTGAATACTTAGGACCATGTAATATTTCAGTTTTTCTTTTTTAATAAATCTGCAAAAATGTCAACAATTCTGTGTTTTTCTGTCAATATGGGGTGCTGTGTGTACATTAATGAGAAAAAAATGAACTTAAATGATTTTAGCAAATGGCTGCAATATAACAAAGAGTGAAAAATTTAAGGGGGTCTGAATACTTTCCGTCCCCACTGTAAAATAGATTTAAGCAGGGGACAATGACTGGTTCTAGAAACAAAACATCCTGTAGCGTAAAAGAGGAAAGAATAAGGCAGACATGTCTGTGGCTTAATGAAACGGTACCCTTGGGAGTGAATAAATGGCAGGTCCTGCAGGAAAAAAAAAGGGAGCAACAGCGAAAGCAAAATAACAATCAAGAATAAATCATCAGAAACTGTAACAGGTGTCAACTTCACCCTTTTCCACATGTGCTCATCTAACCTGCACATCATTACTGTAAACCCAGGGCCTGGCAGGAGAGAGCTGGGCAACAGCTCTATAGGTTGCAAGGTGCGTCAAAGAGTACTAGCCACAATGGTGAACTGTACTTTCCCCAGTGTGCCCATAGGTGCAGGGTGTGTTAACAATCAGATTGCCACAGAAAAACATTGCATTCTAAGCATAGCTGGGTAAGCAGGAGTGAAATGGAGGCCTTGTTTAAAAAGCTTGGAGCATAACGTTTGAATTTTTTTTTTTCTTTTCTGCAGGACACATCCACTGAGTAGTCCGCAAAAATCAGTAATTTGTGACCATCTATTTGGGCTGAGCGGGTTTCGCGAAAGATCTGAAAAGCTGGTCTGTCAGCATAGTTTAAATATTTTACCATCACTGGTTTGGGGGATTTGCGATTGTTAGATGGAGCACCTAGTCTATGTGCCAGTTCTGTCACGCACTGGTCACAGAAACCCAGTGCCTCTGGTATGCGGACTGCACATAGGTGTAGAAGAGATCCTATCTAATAGGATTCTGGAAGACTGATTATCCTGAGATTGTTCCTGCGGGAACAATTTACCAGGTCTTTAAGCTTTTCTTGAATGATGGAGTAAATTTGGAAGTGTTGCTGGAGAGTGGCATTGCTTGGATAAAGCTCATCCTCCAGGGCAGAGATGTGCATTCCTCCTCAGTCTGCGGGCCTGCTCCCCCAATTCCTTTTGCAGTTGCTCAATACCCGCGGCTATGGCTTTGTCCACCACTGTGGTGATGGTGGGTGAAAAGAGGGGCTGCCACTGCCTGGGCTATTTTCGGCATGGGTAATGTGGGAGCATGTCCATGCTCTCTGGCTCAGTAGCAGTCCCGGTGGCCATCTTGGATTCCCCTGTTGTGGGGAGCGAAGGAGAGATGGCAATCTGGAGCCAGTAAAATAGTGCTCCATAGGGTGGAGGGAGTCAAAGGCAGGCTGCGATGGCAGGGCTGTCCCGGGAGTTGGTATGTGGTATAGCATCGGCCTTGCATGGAGCTGCTGTCTCGCTACTCTCAAAAACGGCGCCGGAACCAGAAGTTTCAATTATTTATAATTTTTTCTATAGCTACCAACAGATCTGTCTAGGCTAATTTTAAATGTATATTTGACACATGTTCTTTCTTTCAATGCTTCTGTTGCTTTACTGTAGGACATATTAAAGGTATCCAGTATATGCAACAATTCATCACTTTTCAGGAGGAATGAAGCATTGTTTCAATGAGCTGTAAAGGTACCAACAGATTTTTCTGCACCTGTGTGTGTGTGTGTGTATATATATCTATATCTATATCTATCTATCTATCTATCTATCTATCTATCTATCTATCTATCTATCTATCTATAGATAGATATATATACAGTATCTCACAAAAGTGAGTACACCCCTCACATTTTTGTAAATATTTTATTATATCTTTTCATGTGAAAACACTGAAGAAATTACACTTTGCTACAATGTAAGTAGTGAGTGTACAGCTTGTATAACAGTGAACATTTGCTGTCCCCTCAAACTCAACACACAGCCATTAACGTGTAAACCGCTGTCAACAAAAGTGAGTACACCCCTAAGTGTCAATATTGTGCTCTTCCAACTGCCATTTGAGGATGCCACACAGATGCTCAATAGGGTTTAGGTATGAAGACATGCCTGGCCAGTCCATCACCTTTACCCTTAGCTTCTTTAGCAAGGCGGTGGTCGTCTTGGAGGTGTGTTTGGGGTCATTATCATGTTGGAATACTGCCCTGCAGCCCTGTCTCCGAAGGGAGGGGATCATGCTCTGCTTTAGTATGTCACAGTACATGTTGGCATTCATGGTTCCCTTAATGAACTGTAGCTCCCCAGTGGCGGCAGCACTCATGCAGCCCCAGACCATGACACTCCCAACACCATGCTCGACTGTAGGCAAGACACACTTGTCTTTGTACTCCTCACCTGGTTTCCACCACACACACTTGACACCATCTGAACCAAATAAGTTTATCTTGGTCTCATCAGACCACAGGACATGGTTCCGGTAATCCATGTCCTTAGTCTGCATGTCTAAAGTAAACTGCGGCCTTTCTTGTGCATCATCTTTAGAAACTTCCTTCTGGGACGACAGCCATGCAGACCAATTTCATGCAGTGTGCGGCATATGGTCTGAGCACTGACAGGCTGAGCCCCCACCCCTTCAACCTCTGCAGCAATACTGGTAGCACTCACACTTCTTTTTCCCAGACAACCTCTGGATATGGCGCTGAGCATGTGCACTCAACTTCTTTGGTTGACCATGGTGAGGACTGTTCTGAGTGGAACCTGTCCTGTTAAACCGCTGTATGGTCTTGGCCACTGTGCTGCAGCTCAGTTTCAAGGTATTGGCAATCTTCTTATAGTCTAGGCCGTCTTTATGTAGAGCAACAATTCTTTTTTTAGATCCTTAGAGAGTTCTTTGCCATGAGGTGCCATGTTGAACTTCCAGTGACTGGTATGAGAGAGTAAGAGTGATAATGCCAAATTTAACACACCTACTCCCCATTCACACCTGAGACCTTGTAACACTAACGAGTCACACCGGAGAGGGAAAATGTCTAGTTGGTCCCAATTTGGACATTTTCACTTAGGGATGTACTCACTTTTGTTGCCAGCAGTTTAGACATTAATGGCTGTGTGTTGTTATTTTGAGGGGACAGCAAATTTACACTGTTATACAAGCTGTACACTCACTACTTTACATTGTAGCAAAGTGTCATTTCTTCAGTGCTGTCACAAGAAAAGATATAATAAAATATTTACAAAAATGTGAGGGGTGTACTCACTTTTGTGAGATAATATAAGACATATATATATATATATATATATATATTATGATGAGGGCTAAAGATTTAGAAAAAAAAATGCACTGCTGTCTGGCCTGCCACTTTGCCTATGCAGTTGCAAGTTATGAAAAAAATCTGCTTTATAGCTTTATGCAGTATAGGCAACAAATGAATAACAGGAATAGTCAAGTCAAGAAACAAACCTGGAATAATACATTGGCATTATATTTTCTGTTTAACTGTGAAAGGAAATTTTCTGTAACCCACATGTAATCCAAAATAATCAAGTTGTGAGATTTCACAAAATATTAATCATCTCTGTGACAGACATGATTACCGGCTGCTCAATAAATCTTAAATCCGATAACATGAAAAAAGGGAAAAAAAAAAAAAAAAAATATATATATATATAATATTCTGTAGGGAGTACAGAGAAGTAGTTTACATAATCTGCAATTAAAGCACATCCCCATTTAGTAATGTATATTGGATTTGCCATAAAGGAGGACATGTAATTTCATGTCTTGATATTTTTTTTATGGCTCTTTCACAGTTCAATAATTAGGTTAAATTTGAAAAGTTATTAAACATAACAACGTAAAATGTACAGTGAAATATATCTTGGATACAGAATTCTTACTGCAAAGGCCAACAAGTGATGATGTGGTCTAATAGACAATATATAAGAGATATAACAGTGTCTAAGCGCCATAGTACTGCTGGTAATATGGAATTTGTGGAGCACTAGATCGTGGAGCATAAGCAATTGGCAGGACTTTGCGATTTTAAAAATTGCAGCCAGTCTGAATAATTTGCCTGTTGCTTTTGATAGGTTTACCAGAAGTCAGCTATACTATGGGTATTCTATCATCTCTTTTGAATAGTAGCTCTAGGTTTCTTGCCCTGTCTCCTAATAATTCTTGGATGTACAGCATGTGTGTGTATATATACATATAAGTCCAGGGCTTTGTTAAAGGTGAAATAAGGCTAAAGCTCTTTTGGCCCAATTTCTCCTATAGGTCACAGAAGTGCGCTTCATTCTGCACTCCTTTGACACATATTCAATCAACAGTGAGCTAAAGCTATTCTTGAACCTCTGAAGCAGTGTTCATGTTCACACCTTTTAATGAGCCTGAAGAGCAATTGGCAGATTTTGTGACTTCAATAAAAGGCCACTCAAACCTCTAAAGATGTCCTATTTTGTTTGTCAATTGGCAACATTTTTGGCTGACTACATATTCCCTATATCCAGATGAACCCATTTGGATATAGGAAATAGTATAAAAGAGGACATCAAACAGCATCACTTTTTGCCATTGCTCAGGGGTCCATGATTTTTGCCCCTTGCACAAAAGGCTATGCAGTTTTGAGCATAGGCCTAGGATAGATGGTTTCTAAATGATGTCCCTCCCTTAAAAAATATGTTACCCCAGCATTTCATATTTCTGATATGTGCCTGCTGTACTTGTATGAAAAATTATCCTGTTTTATTTGTATTGCTTCCTTTGTGTGAAATCACTGGTGTTCCTGTCAGTCCCTCTGCTTTCCTATTAAAAACTGACCACACTAAGCAGGGGAGCACACCCTGGTAAGTTCTCTAGCTGTGCTGGGAACTCAACCTGCTCTCCTCCAATGATCAAACTTGCCCTGATATGCCCCCCTGCACAGCCTTTCACTGGGGAGCTTAGTGTACTGTTGCTTCTCCTCCCTCAGCTCTTATGCAGCTGAGAACAGAGGGAATGTGATCACTTATAAAAAAGAAAAGCGGAAAAATGTTTATCTATACACAAATGTTTTGCCTGTCATCTCTATTTTAAAGTGGTATTAAAACCTTTGTATAAAAAAAATCAATATAAAATATCAAATATGTTATACTTACCTGCTCCGTGCGCTCCTGGCCCCTCCCTCCTGCTGGGTGCACCCAAGCTGGCGCGCTCCTGACCCGCAGCTCTGTGTGTCCATTCACACTCTGAGCTGCCTCCTGATTGGCTCATTGGCTGTGATCAACAGCCAATGGCTCCTGCTGCTGCCAAAAGCCAATCAGGAGTGCAAGTCCCCGGAAAGGCAGGGCTCTCGTGGACATTGCTGAATCGAGAGGGGGCTCAGGTATGTAGTAGGGGTGTGGGGGGGGGGGGGGCTAGATGGGCTGCTGCACACAAGGTTTTTTATGCCTTTACAACTACTTTAAATTGAATGGATTGTTTTATCATGGGATGCTGATGGGGGTACTAACTTAATATCCATGATGTGTAGTGGTGTGAATACTGGCAAACGCAGATTCACACGGCTACATAATAACCTGTGGTTCATGTTATGTCTTTCCTCCCTTCCCCTTCTTACCTATCCCTCTTTCCATTCCTGTGTTTCAGGTCTATCATCTTGAAATTTATTGTACAATATCACTTTGTTTGCAAACCAATGCAAGGGAACTTTTTTGCAATATGGTTTGGATATTTGGTAATTCTGTGTTCTTTCAACGTCGGGATCTTGGTACTATACTGTCACGGAATACCCTATCCAACTCTTTTTTGGTTTATTGGATAAGCAGCACCTAAAGAGTAAATTATAACTCGATCATTACACATGAGTAAGGCTGGGTGTAGCTCCTTTGAAATCTCCTGCCTGGTGGGCGTGTACGAGGGATTGACATCAATAAGAAGGAGCCCTCGCATGCCATCTTTACGTCCAGATGAAGCTACACACCCTGTTAATGTAAAATGCGTTGACGTCAGTTCCGTTCGGACGTTATGCTACGGCGTCATCCCCCATGGAGGCTTGCGGGTCCACACACTAAGGGATGGATTACGACCGATAGGTCAAGGCAATCACAATAGAGGAGTTCCGCATGCATGCCTATGGACTTACATCTGTCTGCTAGCACAATGCACTTTCCAGTGATGGTACGCTTATGTCACGAATACCTACTGGGAGCAGAACATAGTAGATGATATGTACGGCCTCCGTAGTATCTGATGGTACTCACCCGCGACCCGGAAGTGGTAATGTACTATCATGTCCCCACTCTCTGTTTGCCACTGACAGTGTTACCAAAGTTGCTTGCTGCTAATGCCGATTGCTGATTGAAAATACCTATTCACCATGGTACGTGTCAGCACTATACATGTATGAATAGACTCTGTCATAGCCAACACCTGATTGGTTTCTTCAACTTATTCAGCATTGTTAACAGACTATATACGGGACTATCTCCCCAGTGTAGTCCATACAGGATTATAGCACCTTTATTTCCTTTCCCCTCTTGCCTCCTCCTCCTTTCCCTAATTGGCTCGAGCCTTTCCCAGGGGGTTGATGTCAGCCTAAATTGCCATACTCAGCAATAGCTGGATAATCCCATTGGTGGTTGGCTGGGCATACATCAATTTCCTTCGCGTCCGGACGTTGTTGTTTGTCACTTTTTGTCGTATGTTGTTTTGTCCCCCAGTCTGTGGTTGTACTGATTGACCCTCATAGGCCAGTCGGCAATCTGTATCAAGGGTAGTTGAACAAACGGTTTATACTCTTTTATCCATGTGTTTTATTTTTTTTTTTTACTACTTTAATACATTTTTGAATAATTAATTTTCACGTGTATTGCTCCTCAATAAGCCCCATCTTTTTCTTGGTTCCCCCTCTGTTGGGGACATACAGTTTTTTGCAGTCTTTTTAGGGGCTGAAGAACGATCACAAATTCATAGGTAAATACTTTATACACATGATAATCAAGCCTCTTTTTCTTATAATTTTTATGCCTTTGTACATCCGCTGAGAAATCGGGGTAGAAGGACACTCACGCCATTGAATTGTATATTGCACCACTCCCTGGCTAGGCGGAGTATAATCTCTTTATCTTTAACGTTAAAGAGTTTGGCCAGGATGGTGTGAGGTAGGTGGCCCGGTAAACAAGGTTAGTTTTTTTTTTTTGTTCAGCCAGTGGGCTGAATACAAAACAAACAAAAAACAAACAAAAACAAAGCAACACATAGATGATTCAATTTTATTTTTGTCTTCCACGGGTGGAAGATAAGAAAATCGATTGATTTCCACATCAACACAGTCAGTGTTGATGGGGAATTGCCTCCCACATCGCTATTATGTTCTGCTAGCAGGGGGGAGTGCAAGAGGCTGGCTATACCCAAGATAATCGTTGGATCCGCTTGGGTACAATCAGCCTGCCCATAGATGGAACAAATCTCAGCCGGACCCTGCTGAACCCTCTGAATTTTTATCAACGTATGGCTGCCTTTTCAGATTCCTTTATCCATACAAGCGAGGTAGATGCAGGAATCCCCTGCTGGAACAATGTATTCTGACAGCAGGGACTCTCCACTGTCAGAGTACATTGATCAGTGCTGCAGCCAATTGGCAATAGATTTTCAGCAGGTCCATTTGACAGAAGTAGATCATTAGAGGGCTACACGCAGATCAAAATGTCACCCGTCTCTGCTGACCTGGCTACATTTTGATCCGTGTGTACCCAGCTTTATTGTGCTGTATACTCCCATGTAACACAGAATCATGTTAAACCTAATGTTATATTCCTCTGTACTAAATTAAATTCATTTGGTAAGCCATGTCTTAAAGATTTTTTTTTTTTTATATAAAAGGCACTGGCTGTTTTCCTAGTCTCAAACAACGTGTTTGAAGTTATGACATTACATACAATGAAGACCTGAAGTCTTCATGCAGGATGTCACACACATTATGCAGTATGTTTTGCTTAAAGTGTTATCTCACATTGTTATCACTTACGAGGTAAAAATGAGCAAATATTTGGTGCTAATATGTACTGTGCTGCATTGTTAACTAAAAGATGCAATGCTAATGAGAAATGAGTTTTAAAGGTCTCTATCCTGCTGCATGTTTTCAGTCATCTCCTCCTTTCTCAGTGATTTATCTTTATTCTTGTAAAGATTCCAAAGTACCTTGAAACATATTGGATTCCATGTGACACACACAGCCATATTATTGTTACCATAAGCAGTACTGATTTAGACGGCTGTATAGGCGATCATAGCACTAGGCATGCTGGTCTGTCTTGCTGAGAAGGTATTAAATAAGCATGGTCTGTAAAACATACATCTTGTTTAGCACCTGTCCAGTCACTGGAAAATGAACTGACATTCATCATTTGTAATAGATGGCATCAACCATGCGTATTAACTTGTTGGAGTAAAAAAGGAAGACGAGGCTGCTTTTCTTTTTCTAATCTAATACTACACATTTTTCATTTTGACTAAAAACTTAAATTTGGCAATACATGTGCTATCTATTCCTTGCTTTCTCGGCATAAAGGTAAACAGAAAACAGGTGTTTCTTTCTCAAGTCTCAGCAAACACTCCATACGTTTAGGCTGCTGTGTAGGGATCAGGTCTGATGTGTAGTAATATATTTTAACAATGCATTTTAATTTTTATATTTATGCATCACAACATAGATGTAGGCGCTTGAGAAGGCACAGAAATGAGTGGTGGATTAGGGCATGCAGGGGCCAATGTTGAGCAGTGGGTGCAGAGAGGTGCCCGTAGTGCAGAAGTGAGCTGTGGACTGTGGCTTTAGGCTCGATTCACATCTATGCGTGTTGCTTTTGACTGTTTCTGCAGTGCATTTTGCTGTGCTTTCCGCGTTCTTTGAACCATGTTTTTGCTGTGATTTGCGTTTTTGCTTTTTTTTAATTTATTTTTTACATTCACAGTAAATATAGTCGGTTGCTAAGTAGCAGGTTGGGAAGCCAGCCGCCGATTTTTTAACAACCGATGAGTCATCAGCTGTCAGCGGGCTTCCCCGCTGACCGCTGAATGTAATAAAAATAATAAAATATGCAGGCAAAAAAAAAAGACAAAACAAAACAGCCTGACCCTTCGGTCTGGTATGGATTTGGAGGAAACACGCCAACATGTTTTAAAAAATGGCGTGAGGTCCCCCAAAAATTCATACCAGGCCCTTATTCGAGCATGCAGCCCAGCAGGTCAGGAAAGGGAGGGGAAAAGAGTCTCCCCCCCCTCCTGAACCATACCAGGCTGCATGCCTTCATGGGGACAAGGGCCTCTTCCCCACAACGTTGGACAGTGGTTGTGGGGATCTGTGGGCGGGGGCTTATCAGAATCCGGAAGCCCCCTTTAACAAGGGGACCCCCAGATCACCCCCCCAATGTGAATGACTAAGGGGTACCCCTACCCATTCACCAAAAAAGTAGTGTAATGTGACAAGACAATAGACAGTTTTTGACAAGTCCTTTAATAAAAATGTCTTCTTCCTCCCCTGGTTGTCTTCCCCCGCTTTTTTCTCCGGTCTATTTCTCACTCCTCCGGTTGTCTTCTTCTTTCTCTAGTCTTCTTCCTCCGACCAACCTGCTGAAAATAAAATAAAAACCACGTTGCAATGGGGCAGATGACGTCATTCAGAGACCCTACCCCCTTGTGACGTCACTGCCCGTGGCATGATGGGTCTGAGACGTCCCAAGGGGGAGCTGTCTCCTGATGACACCATCTGATGGTCACACCCCACAGTTAAATATGAAATGTGCGACATTGAAGCAGACAAATCGGCTCCTCTGTGAGAAAAAAGGTCAGCTTTCAGCATACAAATCCAATCAGTCTGTCTGTGTTCCTGTATAAAAATAAGTATGGATAGAGAGGCTTGACTCATATGTTAGGGTTCAATGACTAAAGATTATAAACCATCAATTTATGGTGAATTGCGCTCCAACCCCAAAACAAGACAGTAAAAAAGTATCCAAAACAGGTGGGGAAAGAGAAAAGCAGGGTTGAATGGAAGAGCAATGACCAAGTTTAAGTAGCAAAAGATAGCAATTTATTGGCATGAACACATATTAACAGGTAGCAGGGTGATGACCCAGTGCAGTACTGTAATTATAAAAATGACGCCGACCACCTGTGAGGGTGGATCTGCCGCGTCTACAGACAGGGGGAACAGAATGACATAAAACAAAAAACATGTAACAAAACAAAACCAGCGTCCGGACGCACAAGGAGTTGATGTCTGTCCTGTTGTCCAATAGGGCGTAAAGGAGCCAATGCTCAGTAGGGCTACAGGGCTGACATCAATCCCAGAGGTGGAGGGACACGGGGAGGGGGGGGGGGGCGGGAGGCTATTGGAGGGATCTTGAAAAGACCATAAAGCATCTGAGAGCTGATGATTGTGTCAAAAATTATCTAGCTGATGTACATCAGATAGTGTGTCCATATAGTCTACAGTGAAGGAACATGTAGTACCTAGGTATCCTGCTGTGTAAAGTAGTGAGTGTACAGCTTGTATAACAGTGTAAATTCGCTGTCCCCTCAAAATAACTCAACACACAGCCATTAATGTCCAATTGAAAATGTCCAAATTGGGCCCAATTAGCCATTTTCCCTCCCCAGTGTCAAGTGACTCGTTAGTGTTACAAGGTCTCAGGTGTGAATGGGGAGCAGGTGTGTTAAATTTGGTGTTATAGCTCTCTCTCTCATACTGGTCAATGAAAGTTCAACATGGCGTCTCCATGGCAAAGAACTCTCTGAGGATCTGAAAAAAAAGAATTGTTGCTCTACATAAACATAACCTAGGCTATAAGAAGATTGCCAAGATCCTGAAACTGAGCTGCAGCATGGTGGCCAAGACCATACAGCTGTTTAACAGGACAGGTTCCACTCAGAACAGGCCTCGCCATGGTTGACCAAAGAGGTTGCGTGCACATGCTCAGCATCATATCCAGAGGTTGTCTTTGGGAAAAAGATATATGGGTGCTGCCAGCATTTCTGCAGAGGTTGAAGGGGTGGGAGTCAGCCTTTCAGTGCTCAGACCATACGCCACAAACTGCATCAAATCAGTCTGCATGGCTGCATGGCCTAGAAGGAAGCCTCTTCTGATGCACAAGAAAGCCCACAAACAGTTTGCTGAAGACAAGCAGACTTAGGACATGGATTACTGGAACCATGTCCTGTGGTCTGATGAGACCAAGATAAACTTATTTGGTTCAGATGGTCTCAAGCGTGTGTGGCAACAGCCAGGTGAAGAGTGCAAAGACAAATGTGTCTTGTCTACATGGTGGTGGGAGAGTCATGGTCTGGGGCTGCATGAGTGCTGCCGACACTGGGAGCTACATTTAATTCAGGGAACCATGAATGCCAACATGTACTGTGATATACTGAAGCAGACTATGATCCCCTCCCTTCCAAGACTTGGCCACAGGGCAGTATTCCAACCTAACGCCCCCAAACACACCTCCAAGATGACCACTGCCTTGCTAAAGAAGCTGTGGGTAAACGGCATGGACTGGCCAAGCATGTCTCCAGACCTAAACCCTATTGAGCATCTGTGGGGCATCCTCAAATGGAAGGTGGAGGAGCGCAAGGTCTCTAACATCCACCAGCTCCGTGATGTCATCATGGAGCAGTAGAAGAGGACTCCAGTGGCAACCTGTGAAGCTCTGGTGAACTCCATGCCCAAGAGGGTTAAGGCAGTGCTGGAAAATAATGGTGGCCACACAAAATGACACTTTGGGCCCAATTTGGACACATTTTAACTTCGGTGTGTACTCACTTTTGTTGCCAGCGGTGTGTTGAGTTATTTTGAGGGGCAAAGTGTCATTTCTTCAGTGTTGTCACATGAAAAGATAGAATGACGGGGAGTCTAGCAGGACAGACATGGAAAGCTAGAGCTCCGCTCCGCTGAGGGAGTAAGACGCCTTCATAAGGGACATAGCAGGACAAAAAGGTATCCTTCAGCACCCCCTTGTACCAGGGAACAGGCAGATACAATTTTAAGCCACCATAATGGTGTTGGGAGGAAACCGTGGTAAGTCAAAAATTCTCCTCACAAAGGACATACAGGGGCGCACTGCAGCTAAAATGGTGGCAGCTCCCTCCTCATTCACTGCCTCAGTGCGTTCCCACAGGCAAAAAGCAATCCAGCTAATCTCCCCTGCTGATTCAGAAACTGAACTAACTCCTTCACATAATCCCTTACAAATATCCCCAGCATCCCCAGCACTTTTGCATCAGTTTGAGAAAATGCTTCACAAGGCATTAAAGCAGACCTCTGAACAGATAACTAGCAGCCTCACCAAAGAGATCAGAGAGCTAGGTAACTGCACTGCTGCTTTGGAGCTAAAAATAGATGAAATGGAACTGAACACACAAGACATGATGACTAAAATGCAGAATTTCAAAGAAGAGAATTTATTACTCCAATCTAAATTAGAGGACTATGAAAATAGGGCCAGGAGATCCAATTTGCGCATAAGAGGAATTCCAGAAACGGTGACAGATCTACAGTCTACAATTACAGCGTTATTTCAAGAACTTCAACCATCCATCCCTATCGATTGTCTGGAATTAGACAGAGTCCAACAAGCCCTCACAGCGAAGAAAACAGACGGTCCTCCAAGAGACATAATTGTAAAATTTCACTATTACCGTTCAAAGGAGCAAATTATGACTGCAGCCAGAGATAAAAAAGATTTAATCTTTCAAGGTTACAAGTACCAGCTGTTTGCAAATCTATCCTAGCTTACTATTGCCAAAAGACACTCAATGAAACCCCAATTACTGGAACTCCAGCGCCACAATATTGTATACCAATGGGGATTCCCCTTCTCCATAAAATTCACTTTTCAAGGCAGAGATACACCTCTAGAACAGCTGGAGAACTGCAACAAACCCTAATAAACCTTCACCTGATGCATGGAACAATCTGCACTTCCCCACAGCGCAGAGGAGCAGCTCCATCTCCACCAACAAGCAACACACCCCAAATTACAAAGAATAGCGGGAACCATCATTCTCACAAAAGAATAAGATATGCCCCCACTCCTTTGGATCAAGAAGATTCCATGGATTGATAACATTAACTCAATAGTGATTTCAGTCAATTTAACTTATAAAAGATAAATATATCCTGGTTGAACATATTAATCTGTAGGAATTTTACTTCTTTTCACAACCAGCGACAATGCCTTCTTTTCAAATTCTATAAGTGACTTGCAAATTAATCCTATTTACTTAACCCCTAAGAGACTATTTGGAAATTTTGTGCTTTTTCGCTTTTTCTTATAAATTATTTGTTTCTTTTTTTTTATGATTTAGCTTCACAAATGGTCAGGGAATGACTAGTAGCAAAATACTGCAAACGTTCAGGCTAATTAGGGGTCAGAAGAAGACTGACAATCCCTTTTAGCCTCTTACAATCCTATTATCCCAAATAGCCTCACTTGATTTGACCCAAGATAACATAACTTTTTTAATGTTGTCCAATATATTTGTTTAAATATGAACAGAGTTAATAGAAATAGTAACAGCCTTAGGCATACCATTGCAATATATATGAAATAGTTCAGAATTATTAAAAAAAATATCTATTACCTCAGTTTTAACCCAATTATTAATTTCTTTGGTACTACTATTCTAAATTGCCTTCAGATAATAGATCCAGTTAACTAAGATATTATATTCTTTAGGCAACTACATACCTAGAATAGTTATCTTTATCAAATTACCTGCTACCCGAAATACACGCATCTTATTGATGCTCTCAATATAGGGCTTTTTTCCTGCACGCCCTTCTTGGTCTACCTCGTTCACCCACACATATGGCGTGGGAGTCCGACGTAGACGATTTTTCCCCTGATAGGGATCCACATACATTATCACGGCCAATTTTGAATTTTTTGGATTTTTTGAATTTTTTTAATTTCTTGCATATCTTTTTGTCTCAAATCAAGCTATATATATATATATATATATATATATATATATATATATATATATATATATATATATATATATATATATATATATATATATTAACCTTTTATGCTTTCTCTTCCACTTCATGCTCTACGAGACCTCTTTTTTTTCCCTAAACTTTTTAAGTTCACACAGGTCGCTCCACCAACCCAGAATTGTATACTTCTTGGTAAGTCCACTCTTTATAGTCAGTTACCATGGCACCATGGTGATAAATGTATTATCCCTGAATGTTCAGGGTTTAAACGTACCACAAAAAAGGACCAAAGCATTTTGCACTTTCCATGCAAGTAAGGCACATATTGTGTGTCTCCAGGAAACACATTTCACTAATGATTCCACTCCTAAATATTTGTCCCCTTTTTACCCGCACATTTTTGCAGCCTCTGCAAATTGCAAACAAAGAGTAACTCTTATAGCTTTCCACTGATCCACACCTTTCACTTTATTATCAAAGATCAAAGACCCTGAAGGATGATACATAATACTTCGGGGACATTTGATCGATATGGCAGTCACTATTGTCTCATACTATGCTCCTAATAATAATCCTCCCCTTTCCTCGAACATCTTGTGCAAGTGATAAATACACACAAAATTGGAACGGTGATTATAGGTGGTGATTCTAATCAAGTTATCCTCCCATTCCTTGACAAATCGCCCTACGCACCTCACAATACCTCAACCAAATTATCGTTCTCTCAACTCCTCTTCAAGTACAACTTGGTTGATACCTGGAGAGAAAACAACAAAATTAAAAAAAAAGATACACCTATTTTTCACACACTCATCAATCCTTCTCCCGCATTGACCATCAATCCTTCTCCCGCATTGACCATATTTTCTTAACTATTGGTATGATCTGAGATACTCGCATCTGATATACTCCCCATTCCATGGTCAAACCACAGTGCAGTAATTACAACCATAGCTTCCACTATGCCAAAGGCACATGATCCTACTTGGTATATACTGGACATAATGCTAAAAAATCCATCACGAGCAGGCTTTAAAAGAATATTTGATGCACAATAACACACCAGATATATCCCCCTTACACTCTGGTAAGCCCACAAACTGGTATTGCGAGGCAATATACAGAGACTAATGGCATTATTCAAAAGGGAACGTAAAAATTCTTGCCCATCACCCAACATCTTAGCACTGGAGACAAATTATAAAGTCCTAACTCGCTGGTACCTTGTACCTGCTAGAGTGGCAAAATATTCACCTAATACCTCAGCTCTTTGTTTTCGAGGATGCCCAGAAATAGGCACACATTTACACATATGGTGGACATGCCCAGTAATCCAAACCTTCTGGAAGGAAGTCTTCGTGATTGCATCTAAAATATTTAAAAAAATAATACAACCAGATCCATATATAACTTTACTTAATCTAAAACCGGAATGGTTAACACTCTCTCAATTCAAACTTATGATCCAACTAATAACGGCTGCAAAACAAACAGTGGCCAAGGCATGGAAATCTCCTACATTGGTACTAGCAGAAACAATTCACAGAATGAATAATACAATGTCCCATGCTAAGATGGTAGCCATCGATCAAAATCAAATTCCAAAATTTGAAAAACTTTGGCATCCTTGGATAAAACAACAGTTCCTGTCAAATTTCAATGACTCTGTCCTGTTGCCATGGTAACAGATTAAATGACTTACAGAGACACCCATTCTAAGGCTTCAAAGAGAACTAAAAAGAATAATAAACTGACGAGCGGGACAACCTTGTGGACCATACCTCTGCCTTTCTACCCTTTTTCTTCTTTCTCTTTCCTTTTCTCCACCTTACGATTAAAGCTTATTATCAGAATTTATTTGACCTATATACACTCTACCTGTAAACAATATGTATAGTAGGTATAAATCATTTAAATACCTACAAAAGTAACTAAGGAAATGATATATATCTTTAATTTAGGTTTACGTGAACCCAAGGTTTAATATTTGAAATTTCATGATATTTACCTATATAAACCCTACTGTAAAACAATGAGCTTACTTTATAGATCCTTGTAAACTTACTTTATGTATCTTTATAATATTGTATACTCAATAAACTTCTTTTGACAAGGAAAAATTCTTGCCCAAAAACTATAAAACAACTTTAATGCTGCATCTATTTCATTTCAAAACAATCTGTCAACCAACACAAAATCCCGATTAGAAAAAACGCGTATAGAATATGACTTATTTCTTACGGAAACGGCAGATAAAACCTATAAACGCACTAGACATAATTTTTATACAAAAACCAACAAACCAGGCACTTATCTAGCACGAGCACTAAATTCAATAAATAAATCATTTAAACCAATTCGCTTGAAGGTGTCTAAAGACGATTACACTAGCAACCCAGTCAAAATTGTGCATAAATTCAAAACACATCTAGCATCTTTATACAAATCAACCCAAAATTTTAATGATACCGAAGCTGATTCCTTCTTTTCTAATATCACTTTACCAGGCTTATCCCATGATCAAAAAGCACTTTTAGAAAAACCTATATCAACGGAGGAAGTGGCTGCCTCTATTAAAGAACTAAAGACAAATAAAAGACCAGGCCCGGATGGTTATGCAGCTCTATATTACTGTACATTCACAGAATTTCTATCCCCCATTTCAGCCAAAGCATTTAATGTACTGTTGAATGACCATTCTTTCAAGCAAGAATCATTGATGGCAATAGTATGCATGATCCCGAAACACCTTTCCGATGCTGCCTCCTGTGCAGGTTATCACCCCATCTCTCTGCTTAATCTAGATATTAAGCGATTAGCAAAAGTTTTAGCAAAACACCTTAACCAAATAATTTGTAATTTAATACATAAAGATCAAGTAGGTTTCATGCCGCATAGACAAGCGGGTGATGATGTGCGCAGGGCGGTACTTATGGCACATATTGCCAAAAAACGTTGTATCCCTTCTTGCTTTCTTTCCTTGGACATCAAGAGGGCATTCAACACGGTTTCATGGCCCTACTTGAAATACTCTTTATAAAAATGGGGATTTGGCCCACATTTCATAAAATGGATAACAGCATTATATAATAAGCATATGGCATACATAAAATATGCAGGATACAAATCTGAATCATTCAATATCGAAATATGTACAAGGCAGAGATGCCCACTATCCCCTCTCTTATTCACTCTTATTTTAGAACCCTTAGCTCAGTTTATGAGGACCAACCCTATGATTACTGGCATTGAAGTAGGAGGTCTGCAGCATAAACTTTGCATATTTGTGGATGCTAGCCTTCTTTTCCTGTCATCCCCACAAATTTCAGGCCCTAATCTTTTGTCCATTTTAAGTAGATTTGTGTCAATATCGGGCCTGGCCATTAACCCTAAGAAATGCCTGGCTCTTGATATTTCCCTAACTGATGCAGAATTGATTCCAGCAAAAGCTGCACTCCCCCTTTATATGGGCAGATAAGTCTATCCCATATTTAGGAATCCACCTAACAGCCTCTTATACAGATCTATTCACAGCCAATTACCCCCACCCCCCCTTATTAAAACAAATAACAACATTATTAAAACAATGGTCACAACTCCCATTATCCTGGATAGGAAGAATAAGTGCAACTAAAATGACCATCTTGCCCAAGTTATTATACCTGTTTCAAGTACTACCAATTTCTATCCCATCTTATTGTCTAAGACTGGTGCAACAAAGGGTATCAAAATTTGTTTGGGGCCCTATCAAACCACGCATACCGACATGTATATTATTTGCCCCTAGAACTATTGGAGGGCTTGGTCTCCCCAATTTTGCCAGCTACTACAAAGCTGCCCACCTGGCCAGTATCACCAGCTACCATGCAATAAAGGAAATCCCATTATGGGTACTAATAGAAGCCTCGGAATGTGATCCACTTTCAATCTCTAATTTATTATGGCTCCAACCTAAAGACCGTCGTACACTAGGTAACCCTATAACTAAATATTTTGTATCTCTCTGGGACAGTCTGAAAACTAAAAATCAACTACAATCAAAACATAACCCCCTATTATCCTTTTTCAAAAATACTGCCTTCTACCCGGCATGGATATATCCGAAATCATTTAAAGCCTGGTCAAATGCCAACCTCTTAATGCACCATGCATTCATTACTCCTAATTCCTTCCGATCATTCCCGGAACTTAGGGAAAGCTATGGTTTACCGCAGTCTGAACTATTCATCTACAAATCAAAAAAAATTTTGCACCCCTTACAAATGCTGAATCACCCTTACCTTGCCTTTCCACTTTTGAATCAATGTGCAAAAATGACCCACTTGCTAAAGGAATGAGATCATCTTTTTACACACAACTTTTGACAAAATCAAAATCTGATAAATTAACCTATGTCCAAAAGTGGGAGGAAGATTTGGCACAAAAGCTGGACTGAGCTGGAAGAATGGTCTGAAATATGGTCATCTACTAAATCTTCCTTGCCCAATGTTACTGCGATGGAAGCTAATTATAAAGTTCTAACCTGCTGGTACCTTGTACCTTCCAGAATGGCTAAATACACTCCCAATCATTCAGCGCTCTGTTTCAGGGGTTGTACAGATCCAGGTGCACACCTACATATATGGTGGACATGTCCAATAGCGAAGTCTTATTGCGGGAAAATATTTGTACTAGCCTCCAAAATGTTCCAAACACCGCTAACACCAGACCCTTTCATTGCTTAATCTAAAACCAGACCATCTAACATTCTCCCAATTTAAGCTTTTTGTTCAACTTTCAACCGCTGCTAAACAAACAATGGCAAAAGCATGGAAATCACCAAAACTGTCATTGGCCGAAACCAAGAACAGAATGAATTCTGCAATGTCTCATGCTAAAATGTCTGCTATTGAAGGCAACCAAATTCCAAATTTCAAGAAAATATGGAATCCATAGATAAAGACTCATTTACCTCCAAATTTCAATGATTCAGTCCTTCAGCCACGGTAATTGATTATTTAACTGATTACCTTATTACTTAAAACCGTGTAACCACATTTTTATTCATACATGAAATAAATACGCAGAACCATGCTCTGGTACCTGGACCGACCTTGTGAACTTACTCTTTATCTATTCTTTCTTTCTTCTTCCTTTTCTTCTCTTCTTTTTTTTAATCTAATTTTATGTTATGGTACAATATTTGTTCATCCATATCTGCTCTATATTAATACATACTAGACCGATATATGTAGTAAGTTTTTTAAGATATCTTTTGTTAGATATTTATAGTTACAACTTTCATACTTATCAGATAAAGTAACATAGAGCAATTAGTTAATTAAATGTATGTGATGAAGTTTAATGCAAAAAATAACATACTATGTTATATATAATTTGTTTTATTGTTTAACAAAAAAGTTATGTTTATACATCCTTGTACATGTAATCAATAAACCTTTTTGACAAGGAAAAGATAAAATGAAATATTTACAGAAATGTGAGGGGTGCACTTTTGTGAGATACTGTGTATGTGTATATGTGTGTGTGTGTATATATATATATATATATATATATATATATATATATATATTTATATATATATATATATATATATATATATATATATATATATATATATATCTATATAACTATATATATATATATATATATATATACATCACCACTGATGAGGTGACACTGGGCACAAATAGGCCTCACTGATAGGCAGCGCTGATAGGTGGCACTGGTATGCAGCACTGACGGGCATTATTAGACTGATGGGCACTGAAAGGCTGCACTGACGGGTACTTATGGGTGGCACTGATAGGCATCACTGATAGGGAGACATCTTGCAGGCATTTGTAATGGGCACTGACTGGCACCATTTGTGGGCACTGGCATATTTTGGGCACTAACTGTCATCCCTGGTGGCCATGGGTGGCATACCTGGTCATCCATCTGTGGTGTCCATCCCTGGTGGCATGCCTGGTGGTCCAGTGTGGACATCTGCGAGGGGGGGGCTGCACTGATAATCAGTGCAGAGCCGCCGATCGGCTCTCCTCTACTCGCATCTGTCAGACGCGAGTGAGGAATAGTTGATACACGGCCTTTCCTGTTTATACTGTGATCAGCTGTGATTGGACAGGGCTGATCACGTGGTAAAGAGCCTTGATCAGAGGTTCTTTACCGAGATTGGTGTAGCAGTGTGTCAGACTGACACGCCGCACCACCGATCACCGCGCTGCACACCCCCATGGGCGCACACCGGCAGTTATCCTGAAAGACGTCCTATGGCGTCCAGTCAGGATAACTGAACCACCGCCTGGCCGTCATTTTACTATAGGCTGGGCGGGAAGTGGTTAAGCAGCAAGAGTTGTGGGGGCAGGCACTGTCACGAGCAGAGGGGCAGGTAGGGGAGGGGGCAGAGGATGGAGGATAGGGCACATGAGACATATAGCAGGACTGCAGATGACGGAGGCACGTAAACTGAGCACGGTGTCAGCCCTTATTATCATGGCCGTTTACAGAGAGGAGGGTATAGCCAGGTAGGATCAGCCAGGTATTTCAGGTGTTACAGGGGGCCAAATGACACAGCACAAGCACTGTGCTGTATAACATGCTTTAAAAGGGACATGACCTTTTTTGGGCGGGGGGTGGGGGTGGGTCTAACAAACACTTTAATGCCAAAGCTCAATTTTGGTCTCATCTGACCACAGCACTTTCTTGCAATTCTTCTCTGAATCATTTAGATGTTCATTGGCATAAATGTACATGTGCCTTCTTGAGGAGGGGGACTCGCCGTGTTTGAGGAAGAAAAATGCTATGACCCTAAGAACACCATCCATACAGTCAAACACAGAGTTGGAAACATGATGCTTTGGGCTGTTTCTCTGCTAAAGGTACAGACCGACTTTGCTGCATTGAGGGGCCAATGGATGGGGCCATGTATGGTAAAATCTTGGATGCAATTTTTTTCCCTGAACCAGAACACTGAAGATGGGTCGTGGATGGGTCTTCCAACATGACAATGACCCAAAACATACCCAAGGCAACAATGTGACATCCAAGAAACCTTAAGGATTTCGAGATCTGTAAAGAAGAGTGAACAAAAATCTCTCCTGAGATGTGTGCAAACCTGGTCACTAACTACAAGAAACATCTTCTGTGTTTGCCAACAAGGGTTTTTACACCAAGTACTAACTCATGTTTTGCTTGGGGATTAAATACTCATTTTACTCACTGAACTACAACTCCATTTATAACATTTGTATCTTGTGTTTTTTTTTTTTTTTTTTGGATTTGTGGTTAATATTCTGTCTCTATCATTTAACCTCTTCAATACCAGGCACTTTCCCTCCTTCCTGCCCAAGCCAGTTTTCACTGTTTAAATGACAATTGCATGGTCATGCTACACTGTACCCAAACAAGATTTTTATTGTTTTGTTCCCACAAATAGAGCTTTCTTTTGGTGGTATTTGATCACCCCTGGGGTTTTTATTTTTTGCTAAAAAAAATAAGGCAGAAAAATTTGAAAAAAAAAGGTTTCTTTGTTTCTGTGTTAAAATTTTGTAAATATGTATGTTTTCTCCTTCACTGATGGGCACTGATGAGGCTGCACTGACGGGCACTGATAAGGCGGCACTGATGAGGTGTCACTGATTGGCACTGATATGTGACACTGATGGGCACTGATATGCAACACTGATGGGCACTGATAGGCAGCACTGATGGGCAATGTTAAGTGGCACTGATATGCAGCACTGATGGGTACTCATAGGCGGCACAGATGGGCACTTGGAGGTGGCACTGGGCGCTGAAATGCTGCACTGAGGCAACATTGGGCAATGATAGGTGGCACTGATGGGCATGGGTGGCACTGATGAACACTGGGAACTGATTGGCATCATATGTGGGCACACATTGGCATCATATGTGGGCACATATTTGCATCTCTGGTGGTCATGGGTGGCATACCTGGTGGCATCCCTAGTGGTCCTTGGTGGGCATCCTCAGGGTGGATGCACTGATAATCAGAGCAGACCCCCCCCCATCAGGAGACCCGCCGATCGGCTCTCATCTGCTATGTCTGTCAGATGCAAGTGCGGAAAAGCCACAGCTCTTCCTGTTTAGACCATGATCAGCCGTGTTTGGTTACGGCTGATCACGTGGTAAAGGGCCTCTGTCAGAGGCTCTTTACCTAGAATGGAGATGCGGTGTGTCAGGCTGACACACCACACCACCGTTTTGCCATGCTGCGTACCCCCGGCTTATTATCCTTATCACGTCATATGTCCGGTCAGGATAACAGAACCACTTAGTCAATATCATATTGATATATGGCTGGCGGTAAGTGGTTAAAATACACCTATAATAAAAATTATAGACTATTTCTTTCTAAGTGAGCAAACTTACAATATCTGTAAGGGATCAAATTATTTTCCCCGCTGTAAATGGTGTCTGCCCCAATATATTCTGTCAGAGAGGTTACCTGGTTGGGCGCCGGTGCACGCCAGGTCACGTTGGTGCGCGCGTTCCTGTGTGTGCTGGGGCGCATGCCTCTGGGGGCACTAATGTGTCTGATCCGGCTGGCCATGGTGTGCGCGGTGGTGCCTGGGCGTGTGCACGTTAGCGTGCGTCCGCCTATGGGCATTGGGATGCGTGTGCCTGGTGGTGCTGGTGTGCGCGCCGGTGTCCGGGGGCGCTCGGGTGCGTGCGGGCGCCTGTGTGTATCAGCGCGTGCACGTGTTCCTGTGTTCCTGAGTTCTGATCTGTTACGACCCGGCTTGTCTATTGGACCTTCCTGACTGCTGCCTGAACCTGACCCCAGCTTGTTTGACCCCGCTTCTGCCTGCTCCTCTTGTACCTCTGCTGTCTGCCCGTTGCCGACCTCTGCCTGTGTGTGACCAGTCTAAACAGCTCCTGCTCAGCATCTGTTTCCGGTGTTCCTGATTACTACCTGCTGTTTGGAGGACCACTTCTCTTCCTAGGCCCCCCTATCCTTGGGCCATTGTAATTGCTCCAATTTGACTCTCGGTGTGTGCTTTCCCCATAGCAGAGTTCTAAAGATGGAGTTCACTATTCGAAAAATTTTTAACCACTTAAGGACCGAGCCTCTTTCTGAGATTTGTTGTTTACAAGTTAAAAACAGGTTTTTTTGCTAGAAAATTACTTAGAACCCCCAAACATTATACATTTTTTTTCTAACCCCTAGAGAATAAAATGGCAGTCGTTGCAATACTTTCTGTCACACCATATTTGCGCAGCTGTCTTACAAGTGCACTTTTTTTGAAAAAAAATGTTGAATTAAAATATAAGACAACAGTAAAGTTAGCTCATTTTTTTTTTTATATTGTGAAAGATAATGTTACGCCAAGTAAATTGCTACCCAACATGTCACGCTTCAAAATTGCGCCCACTCGTGGAATGGAGACAAACTTTTAGCCTTAAAAATCTCCATAGGCAACGTTTAACAAATTCTACAGGTTACATGTTTTAAGTTACAGAGGAGGTCTAGGGCTAGAATGCTCTTTCTCTACCGATCGTGGCAATACCTCACATGTGTGGTTTGAACACAGTTTTCATATGTGGGCGCCACTCGCGTATGCGTATGCGTTCGCTTCTGCACGCAAGCTCGGTGGGACGGGGCGCATTTTTTTTTTTTCTTATTTTTTTTAACTTTTATTTTTTATTTTTACACTGTTCTTTAAAAAAAAAAATGGTGTCACTTTTATTGCTATTACAGGGAGTGTAAACATCCCTAGCATGACAGGACCTCTTAAATATGAGATTTGGGGTCAAAAAGACCTCAGATCTCATTTTTACACTAAAATGCAATTTAAAAAAATTGCCATTTGAAAAAAAAAAATGTCCCTCTAAGAGCTATGGGTGGAAGTGACGTTTTGACTTCACTTTAGCCCTGCAATGGTATGAAGACGGGTGGGGGCCATCTTCCCCTCGCTCATCTCCATACCCAGGAAGTACAAGGATCCGATCGCCTTCACTGCTACCGACGGCGGGGGCTCTCCCACCGCCGATAAAAGTGATCTCGCGGTGAATCCACTGCAGAGACCACTATTATCGGAAACCGGACCGCCTGCTGAAGCAGAGGATACCAAAGATCAACAACAAAAAAGGGGACACTCAAAGGAGTACAGACACAAGAGGCTGCGCACCCCAAAATATGCTTATGGAAAACGGGAGACCCCCTAACGGGGCTTTACTGCAGCCAATATTATAGTGTAATCCAATTCAAAATAAGATGAATAGTCGAGAAGTTTTGTTGGTATAAAACAAATTTTACTTAGTGCTGAAATATACAGGTCATATACAGGTCAGGACATGAACTAGAGTGTAACATAGGTCAGGAAGCAATGTACAGTACAGTCAACCATGGGCAACAGAAGTAGAACAGCATAAATTGTTAAGTCGTGAGAAACTGACGCGTTTCGACCCCAGTGGGTCATCTTCAGAGGATAGGTGGTTAACAACTGTAGGGATGTAAACATACATCAAAATATCTTTCAAAACAAAACGGAACCAAACAATATATCTATATATGCATGAACAAGTCCATATGTTACAACATTACCAGTCAAAAATGCTCTTAAATGATTGTAGATGGCCAAAGTGTGAGGGAGTTACCCTCTCATATGTCTCCAATTTCCCAGGCGGTGGGTCGGTCCCCCAGGAGAGCAGACATCGCGCACGCATACCTTACGAGGGATCACACATTGAATAACCCCCAAATTGTGGAGGGGAGGAGGGGCATGCACTGCACCTGCAAGGGGTAATAAAAGTACTAAATATAAATAAGACTTTCAAGTCAAGAAGTTTTAACCCCTCGGGCAATGAGGGGGAATATCAGATTACCATATTTTTTGAAGATATTGGCAGGTACAGGTTGGGAATAGGTCCATGGATACAGCATACAAAGAACAGGAAAACAAAGTGAAAGTGATAAGAGGAAAAAGTGGGGAGGGGGGGAGAGAACAGGGAGAAAAGAGGGGGAAGGGGAGAGGGGGAAGGCCGTGGGGTATCAAGTGTGAATAGAAAAGAAAGAGAAACCCAGAGGGGACCGTGCAATGGGGGTGACGTAAAGCAAAGACATGGAAGGTGACAGAATTGCATGCATGCATGTATGGGCCAGTACCCAACAGAAACAAACATAGAGACCTGAGAAATCGTGGGGATCTCCCTGTTCTCCCCCCCTCCCCACTTTTTCCTCTTATCACTTTCACTTTGTTTTCCTGTTCTTTGTATGCTGTATCCATGGACCTATTCCCAACCTGTACCTGCCAATATCTTCAAAAATTATGGTAATCTGATATTCCCCCTCATTGCCCGAGGGGTTAAAACTTCTTGACTTGAAAGTTTTATTCATATTTAGTACTTTTATTTCCCCTTGCAGGTGCAGTGCATGCCCCTCCTCCCCTCCACAATTTGGGGGTTATTCAATGTGTGATCCCTCGTAAGGTATGCGTGCGCGATGTCTGCTCTCCTGGGGGACCGACCCACTGCCTGGGAAATTGGAGACAAATGAGAGGGTAACTCCCTCACACTTTGGCCGTCTACAATCATTTAAGAGCATTTTTGACTGGTAATGTTGTAACATATGGACTTGTTCATGCATATATAGATATATTGTTTGGTTCCGTTTTGTTTTGAAAGATATTTTGATGTATGTTTACATCCCTACAGTTGTTAACCACCTATCCTCTGAAGATGACCCACTGGGGTCGAAACGCGTCAGTTTCTCACGACTTAACAATTTATGCTGTTCTACTTCTGTTGCCCATGGTTGACTGTACTGTACATTGCTTCCTGACCTATGTTACACTCTAGTTCATGTCCTGACCTGTATATGTCAGAATGCACTAAGTAAAATTTGTTTTTTTTTTTTTGTTTTTTTATTTAAATATTTTTATTGATTTTGCATAGAGAGAGACTTACAAGCATGTAAAAGCAGACCTTGAATCCATACACAGTGACAGAGTATTACCAAGGTACAAATATCGAGGAAAGGCATCATGAGGAAAGCCCAACATGTTTTTAGACCTTGTGAAAACATATTCAAAAAATGCAACACTCAGTGACTAAAGCACATTGAAACAGAGACTTGAGTACATCTATAGGGATGGACCAGTTCTGGTGATAGGGCCAATCCTGTAGGGTCCTCCTGCTCTCCAGTCAATTAAGGAGAACTATCCGGGTTGCCACGCACATCCCACCCCACTGGGAACTTTCTGTGGAAGTGTGCGTAGCGCTCCCCGTTTCTCAACCCCAGGTTCTAAGGTCTGGTGAGACGAAAAATGTTGGAGACAATACCGGAGGGGCCCTTATGAACCTAAACCTTTCCGTGGAAGGAAATATAAACCAAAAATTTTCAATAAAAGGTGATGAACCTCCGATGGGCGAGTGGAGTCCACCGGGGAGTTCCTTAAGAAAAGGAGTTCAACGCCCTGCTTGCAAGCAAAGAATTAGGGACAAGAGAGTCCAAAAGAGGGCTGAAAAGGAAAGCGAGGTAGGAGGAGGTAGGGAGCAAGAGAGGGGGAAGGTGGGTTAAAGAGAGTTAAGTCCAGAGGGAAGGGGGGGGTGGGTTCCTCCTCCTGTCAAACCTGGTATGAGGTTGATGTTCTGGAAAGTAGCCCACGGTTCCCAAGTGGACATAAATCTCCCAACTTTATCGTTAAGCTTAGCTACAAGATGCTCTTGAGACATAATCCATGAAATTTTATTAATATAACTCCTGAAGGAAACCGAAGGCTTTTTCCAACTTTTAGCTAAAGTAATTTTAGCTCCTAGTAAGATAAAGAATGAAAGGCCTTGCGCTTGTTTCGATAACCCTGGTATATGTTGGTTGAGAAGGGCGTAATAAACATTGGGGTAGACCTGTACTTTAAATAAGGACCTAATCATATTGGAAATTCTACTCCAGAAGGATCTAATTCGGGGGCAAGACCACCAGATATGTACCATTGAACCCTCCAGTTCGCATCCCCTGAAACATAAGGGGGATGTTCCCTGAAACATCGTCGCCAGTCTGGCTGGAACGTAATGCCACCTAGAAATGACCTTAATGCTGGCTTCAATGAGCGATATGTTGCATATACCTTTAAAGGAGCGGATCCAATATTTATGCCAATCTACCGCTGTCCTCGTCTGGTCGGTCTCCTCCTCCCAGGACCCTGTGTAGGCTGGTTTGTCCGAATTTGTAATCAATGCCGAATAGATCAGGGAGATGCCCCCTTTCTGATCCTGAATATTAGCACACCAGTGTTCGTAAGGAGTGATGGATAAAGAATTTAAATTGTTGTGCCAGATTGAATGAAGGAAATGTGATATTTGTGTGAACCTGAATTTCTCGGATTCAGGCATCTCCAGAGTGTTCTGGCAGTAAGTTTAGGTAATTGGACCTGTTGCCGTGAGAAAGTGTCCTATGCGGTAGAGTCCTTTATCTGTCCACCATTTGAATGCTTTAATGTGTATTCCCGGAGGGAATTCAGCGTTATGGAAAATGTGCGCGAGGGGTTTCATTGGCGAGGCCAAAGATGACTGCTTAAGCAATCTAGTACTGAGAGAGATGGAATGAGATAAAGTGGGGGACATGATTGCTGGTCTGACTTTGGGGTCGCACCACAAGAGGTAGTCTAAGGTGTGAAGAGGGGTCGCTCTTCTCTCTATAGCGAGCCAATCTGGTTTTGGGCCTTGGGAGAATAACATGGACAATTGAGCCAATTGTGCCGCTTGATAATATGCCCAGAGATCAGGTAGCCCCAATCCGCCCTGGGATTTTAGACGTAGAAGGATACTGGATGGACATCTATATCCCTTTCTACCCCAGACAAAAGCTATCATCTCCGACTGTAATTTTCGGAGATAACTTTTCTTGACCGGGATGGGAAGGGAGCGGAACAAGTACAGGAGTCGTGGGAGAAGTGTCATTTTGACTGCATGGACCCTTCCCAGCCAGGATAGACCACACTTTGCCCATTTACCCAGTTCACCCCTGCATTTACTAAACATAGGTATGTAGTTCGTTTTAAACAGGTCCCCGATGTCCGCTGTGAGGTTGACTCCCAAATATCGAATGAATTTCGGAGCCCACGGGAAGTCAAAAGTGCTCGTGAGTTGGGGTAGGATATTGGCCGGGACCGAAATGTTTAACGCCGTGGACTTGCCCATATTGACCTTTAAGCCTGAAACTGCGCTGAATGCATTGAGGGTTTTGTATATTTCCGGAACGGAGATGAGCGGGGAGGTTACATATATCATAAGGTCGTCTGCGTAGAGGGCACATTTGTGTTCCTGCTCTCCGCACTGAACCCCCTTAATGTCTGGATTTGACCTAATAGCTATAGCTAGGGTTTCGATCGCTATCGCAAAAAGGAGTGGGGAAAGGGGACATCCTTGTCTGGTGCCCCTGCCTATGGGGAACGAGGTGGAGTATCTGCCCATCAGGCGAACCTGCGCTGACGGGTGTGAATACAGGGAGCGAATCAGATTCAGACAATTTGGGCCAAAGCCCCATTTATGTAAAGTATCAAATAGATAAGTCCAGTCTATGGAATCAAAAGCCTTATGAAGGTCTATTGATAAAAGGAAACCGGATTGGGGAGGACTTCCATCCCAGTGTGACTTTAACAGTGAGATAATGTCTATTGTCCGTCTGATCTGATCCGTCCCCTGTCGTCTAGGAATAAACCCCACCTGATCCCTATGGATGTATGAAGGGATAAAGCTTGATAACCTGTTTGCCATAATTTTTGTAAGAATCTTAATGTCATTATTGATTAATGATATTGGGCGATAATTACCCACCTCACTGGGGTCTTTTTCTGGTTTGGGGATCATTGAGATATAGGCTGTATTTAGATCTGAGCCTAAAGGGGTACCCTTCCTAAGTGAATTAAATAATTTTGCAAGGTTGTACACAGTGTTTCTTAGTGTGAAAATGAACTTAAACACAAAAATAAACACAGTGGCGCTGATGAAATTGATCCTATGCAAAAACACCTCAAAACAAGGATATACACATATACTATGTACATCAAGAAATTAAATACACAAATGTATTAAATAACCACCCAGTGACAAGTGATAAATTGGAACCAAAAAAATGAAAAAATGAAAAAATAAAAAAACTCAGTTCATAATAGTCCTTTCACTGTGAACTTGCTTTTCTTTTCTTCCACCACACCCCAGTGCTTGGTGATCCCACTCCCTGTGGTAATCCACTTACCGACTCCTAATGCCCACACTCTCGTGTTAAGGCTTACACGCTTGTTGACCACATCACATGGGTCACATAGGCAGATCACAGTAACAGAATCGTGTGCAGGGATCGTTCCATATGTGAAGGATACAAAAAATACTCCAATAGTGCAAAACCGCTTGAAAATTTATTAAAAGCACTACAAATCTTTAGTATAAAACTCACATGTAACCAGTGTAAGGAGAGAGACATCGAAACGCCTGCACAGCTCGGGCCCGCCGTGACCACAACCCATTGAGGGGCGTGGCTGTGTGACGTATTCCACCAATGACGAGTGACGCTGCCGCATCGTATGAGGAAGTGTTACACTGTTAGAGCGGTGAGACGCCGGGAGTAGGTGAGAGAGACATCGAAACGCCTGCACAGCTCGGGCCCGCCGTGACCACAACCCATTGAGTGGCTGATCTGTATATATCTGTTGCTGTGCTGTGAAGATCGGTTTGCAGTGGAAAGTGTGTCATTTGCGTTTTTTACACTGGTTACATGTGAGTTTTATACTAAAGATTTGTAGTGCTTTTAATAAATTTTCAAGCGGTTTTGCACTATTGGAGTATTTTTTGTATCCTTCACATATGGAACGATTACCACAGGGAGTGGGATCACCAAGCACTGGGGTGTGGTGGAAGAAAAGAAAAGCAAGTTCACAGTGAAAGGACTATTATGAACTGAGTTTTTTTATTTTTTCATTTTTTCATTTTTTTGGTTCCAATTTATCACTTGTCACTGGGTGGTTATTTAATACATTTGTGTATTTAATTTCTTGATGTACATAGTATATGTGTATATCCTTGTTTTGAGGTGTTTTTGCATAGGATCAATTTCATCAGCGCCACTGTGTTTATTTTTGTGTTTAAGTTCATTTTCACACTAAGAAACACTGTGTACAATATTTATATCCTTTAAAGTGGCAGCTCTAGATTAATTTGAATACAGGTCTAAGGCGCAGTGGTGGTATATGAGATAGGAGGGCTATTTTGTTACTCATAATACCAACGGTTGAGATTACATAATTTTGCAAGGTTGGCTAGAGTTGGAGCAAATTTTTTATAGTATCCCGTGGAAAATCCATCCGGGCCCGGGGCGGAGCCTAGTTTCAAAGCTTTGATTGTGTCCAAGATTTCTGTCTGGGAGAAGGGGCTCTCCATCAGATCGCTATGTTCTTTCAAGATGGAGGGTAAGCCTATGGAATTCAGGAATTCCTGTTGTGATTTGGAGATATGAGGATGGTGCGGTTGATATAAGTCCGCATACTATTGGAGAAAGGCCTCCATTATTTTAACGGGGTTCTGAGAAAGGTCCCCGGACTGAACCTTTATTTTAGGGAATGCTAGAGATCTGGGTTTGGGGCTAAGCTTTATTGCCAGTTTGGAGCCTATTTTGTCTTTTTGGGAATATAATTTGGCCCCCGACCATCTGAGTTGTTCCTCTGCTGACGTAGTTAGGATCATATTCAACCGAGCTCGAGCCTTATCTAATTTGTCTAACAGTTCAGGGGACGGATTTAATTTGTGAGCTCTTGAGAGAGCCTGGAATTCTGCTGTGAGTTTATGTGTGTCTGCTTTATGTGCTGACCTCAACTGGGATGTGATTTGAATTATTTTCCCCCTAAGCACTGTTTTATGTGCCGCCCAGACGGTCTCGGGGGAGACCTCATCCGTGGCATTTATGGCAAAATAATCCTTAATGGCTCCCTCTATGATGGTGCATTGAACGGGGTCACTTAAGATGGATTCCTGAAGTCTCCATCTTGGGGAGTTAGAGCGTTCCGAGGCTCTTTTAGTGATTAGGGTGACCATTGAGTGGTCCGACAGTTAGGTGTCCACGATCTTGGATTTTAAGATCAGCGGGATCGTGTGTGGGCTGGTAAATATGTGGTCTATCCTGGCATAGGAGCTATGGGGGGCTGAAAAATGGGTGTAATCTTTTTAGAATGTGGATTCAATTCCCTCCAAATGTCTATTAAACCCTTATCATGCAGGAGTTTAGCTATTTTAGAACTTTGCTTGGACGGGCGTTTGGGTCTAGGTATACCGGAACTGGACTTGTCCAGTGCGAAGTCAAATGCTGTGTTTGAGTCCCCACCAATAAATACTGTGCCCTTCAGAAGTGGTTGTATCTTATCCAGCAGGGCGACCAAAAAGGTTTTCTGGCCCTTGTTAGGGGCATAATATGAGACAAAGGTGTACAACACCCCATCTATAGTCCCGGAGACTAAGATGTAACGACCCAGGGGGTCCAACACAACTTCCGAGTCCGCTAAGTTAATGTGTTTTGCAAAACATATTGCAACCCCCTTCGTTTTATTTGTGGCGGAGGCAAGGAAAAATTGCGGGAATTGATGATGTATGAAAGACGGTTTGTAAGAGGAAGGGAAGTGAGTCTCTTGAAGGAAGAGGATATCTGCGTGCATGGACTTGTAGAGCTGAAAAAGCTTTCTACGTTTTGTGGGGGAGTTGAGGCCCTGTGTGTTGTGAGAGATGATCTTAAGGGAATCCGACCCTAGGGTAGAGTTAGCCATCCAGTGGGGTTATGTGGTGTACTCTGCAGATAAAGAACTTACCGGACTGACGAGTGCCCGGGGGATCCAAGTAATAGAGCAAGCGCAAGGCTATCTTGTTAGGTCCTGGGAGGAGCGGCCGAGACTGGACTCTGCATCTGTGAATGTGGGGGAACAGGAAGAGGGAGAAGAGTAGGAAAAAAGATGAGCAATAGAAGGAAAGAAGACACAAGCGTTAGTTTAACCTTCAATATTCTAAGTGATTGAACGTGCAAGAAACAATGCATATAACTTGGGAGGGCTCTAGGCGTCCCCCTTATCCCAGGGTGAGACGGGGGACTCCCCCTTACCCCTAAATCCTGAGAAGACCGGTGAACCATTCCTGGAAGCACCAGTAAGAGAGCCAATGGCAAAAAAAAAAAAGTTGCCTTTGGGTCCTAGGGGAGGCGCAATGTTGCCACCTCTACCCCGCCACCTTGAAAAACAAACTATAATGGAGGAGGAAGAAAACTGGATTTCCTCCTCGCTATAACTGTTAGAGCGAACCAGTGAAAGTACTATGAAAAATAAAGAAAAGCAAAAACAAAAAAAAAAGATAATAAAAATATCTGAGAAGAATATGGAGGCTGTAAAACAAAAACCCTCAGTAGCGCAATTTCCAGGGGTCTGGAAAATTAAGAGGGGACCCCTCTAATAGCAGCTAATACCAACCTATTCATCAACAGACTATACCTCCATCCCATGAACCGTACCCCTCCCCCACATCCCCATATAAGGGCATTAGCCCCAATAAGTCGTTACCCCGAGTCCCAGGGTGCCAGGGGGGTGGACCCCTAACACCCTGAGAGCCAGGGCAGACCCTCCCCTCCCCCAACTATCTGTAAAAATGAGACTAAAAAATAAAAGTCCCAGGTGGGCCGTGATGACCGATGCTGGTCCTGAGGTCCAGAGTCCAGCTACGATATGGAGATCCTGGAAGCATCCGCTGATCCGAAGTGCTGAGGTTCGCGAACAAAGATGGGAGGTGTATCTTCGAGGGGAGGGGAAAATAACAGAGTTCCTGCTTTGGTGAGGTCCCCCAGATTTAGGACCCGTGATGGGAGGAGGGATAATAAGAGACTGAGAGTTCGAAACGGGCCGGTGTGGCCAAAAGAGAGAAACCGGACCAGGGCCCTGATCCTGCTATGTATGCGACATCAAGTTGGGAAGTTTTCTTTGGATCGTTTATAACCTTGCTTCAGCCAGGAGGGTTGTAGTGGGCTTGCTGGTGGAGGACGTTTCGTGGAAGCGGGTGTGTTTCTGCTTTGCGTATGGGGTGACGGGTCGTGAGAAATGAGACCCAACTGGAGGAACAGACGTTCTCCTTCAGGGAGGGTAGAGAAGCCAAAGTTCTTGTTTTTATAAGCAAAATTGAGGCGCAGAGGGAAGGACCAACGGTAAGAAATTTCTCTATTAAACATTGGATCAACGGTTTAAGGGAACGCCTTTTCTGAACCGTGTAAGGGGATAAGTCCGCAAATATTTGAATCCTGTGGCCTAGCAACTTGAGGTCGTCTGAGGCCCTGGATTTCTTCATGACCTCCTCCTTAACTGAGTAAAAATGAGGTTTCACGATTATATCGCGAGGTAGACCATCTGAACGTGGGGGCTGTAGTGCTCTGTGCGCTCTGTCAATCTCCAAACGATGATCTGAGATGTCAGGGATAAGGTCTCTTAGCAGGCGTTTGACAGCAGCATGAGTGTCCTTTTCGGTCTCTGGAAGACCCCTAATACGGAAATTGTACCGTATTGATCTATTCTCGAGGTCGTCGATTTTGGAGAAGGAAGATTCAAGTTGGTCCTGCAGGTCCTGTATTCTGGCTGAGTTTTGGTTGATGCGGGATGCTGCCTGGTCAGCTTTCTGCTCAATGTGATCAATCCTCTGCCCCAATTGCTGTAATCTGAACAGCATTCTGGGCCAGGCTTTTAGAGAGTAAATGAGTAAAAGCCTCCATCATGGAGGGGAAGTCTGTGGGTGCAGGGATGTTTGCAGATGCTTCCGTTACTGTTAATAGCATCCCTGTATGTGGGTCTGTCATAGGGGTAGAGGGATAGCCGGCACCCATCCGCTCCAGCAAAGATTCCGTCGATGAGGGAGAAGAGGTCTGAGGCAGTGGGGGAAAGTCCATACCTGGGAAGGATGGGGTCTGATTGTCCTGATCCGCTATGGATTCCTCCTGAACTCCTGTGCTGAGGAGAGAGCCTCGTGGGACCGCCGCCATCTTGGCATAACTGACCGGAGCTGTTGCCGCCGTCATCTGGTCTGTCGGGTTTCTCCTGGCAAGCGCCGTTTTAAAGGTTATGTTCTCGGGGGCTTCCCCCACCTGTATGTCCCTGTTTTGTGCCTGGGGGTTCGCTCAGGACGCTGTGGTGGCGATCGAGGGGTAGCGGTGGAGCGGAGCTCTAGCAGCCGGTGGCCATCTTAGCCGCTGCCGCGCATGCGCCTAGTAAAATTTGTTTTATACCAACAAAACTTCTCGACTATTCATCTTATTTTGAATTGGATTACACTATAATATTGGCTGCAGTAAAGCACCGTTAGGGGGTCTCCCGTTTTCCATGAGGATACCAAAGATATCCCTCTTCAAAATTAGGACGTATATCGGTGTGCGGCAGTCCGGAAGTGGTTAAAGGAGCATCAGTGCGTGAGTTGTGTAATGGGTAGAATAGCTGGGGCATCAGTATCATTTTGATAAGGTTTGTTTTACCTGCAACCAACAATTATTCCAGATTTTTTTTTTATGGTCATTTATTCCAGATTTTTATTTTGTTCCGCAATCTGTTTAACCACTTCGGGACCGCCCACCGTCGTTATACGTCGGTACGTTGAATACCTTTGTTATAGCAGCAGATAGCTGCCGTAACCCCGGTATTTTTAAAAACAGTGGGCAGTCCGTTTTCAGATAAAAGTGGTCTCTGTTGCGGATTCACCGCAAAATCACTTTTATTGGCGACAGGAGAGGTGCCCGCCCTCCCGCCATGTCCCGGTCATCTCCGCCACCTTCCCGAGCTGTCGGTAGCGGCAAAGACGATCCAATCCTTTCCCCTCAGAGGCTGGAAGTGGAGTCAAGGAACGATGACCCCCACTCAACTCCATACCATTGGATGATGGAAGCAACGAAAAAAAGACTTTTTTATTTGTATTTTTATTTTTTATTATTTAATAATTTTTTTTTTAACTTTAAAGTATTTGTTTTAAAAAGAAAAGGAGTTTTTACAAAACAACGCCAATTGGGCATACCCTGGCTCGGTGTACATACCAGAATATATAAAAAAAAAAAGAAAAACCGTAAAAAAATAGCAATATTAACATTATACATCTTCAGAATACTTCAAGGTTTGAGAAGTTTAAACGACTTAGATCAAGCATGCATGTAGACAGAGTATAGCACTGTGAAGAGTGCGTTAAACAATAGACAGATATATAAAGAGTGACGATCAGTAAATTTGTTAATGTTATGAAGAGTTTTGGATACCGCCTAGGAACTTTTTGCGGGTATTCGGATAGAGGGGTTGGGTTTGTAAAAGATCTGAGTGGAGAGCGGTGGGAAATTGGGCTGGTTGGAAAAGTTGGTAGAAGTCCAGTATTTTGTCTAATGGTAGTAACAGTTGGGATGAGTGAGTCCATAGTGCATTTTCTAATACAAGGGCACGCTTCTGCGGTCAGCAATCAATTTTTCCCAGGATTTGGTAAAATGATTTGCAGACATGTTGGCTTTGGCAAACGAGAATTCCAACAGGAAATGTGACTTATAGAAGGGGAGGGTGGGTTGATTTCCATTCTCTTGCAATTGTCAATCGGGCTGCTATTAGGATGTGTGTCACTAGCGTTTGCAAATGTCTAGGCCAGGAGGGGATTGACAGACCCAGGAGTAGATCTAGTGGGGACATTGAAATGGTTATGTCACACAATGAATAGATTCATTTCCTCACTTTTTTCCAGAATTTTTTGATAGGTGGGCAGTCCCACCAGATGTGAGATGGGGATCCAATATTGTTGCAGCCTCTCCAACATTTAGGTGAAGTTTAGGGATATATCCTTGCCAGTCTTTCCGGGGTGAAGTACCATTTGTGGAACAGTTTCTGTAGAGATGTCCAATGAGTAATGCAGTGAGATAGACATAGGGGGATTATGAGGGCTTTCAGCCAAAGTTCATTTGGGAGTGGTTGGTCTACATAGGAGGACTAGTATTGGATGGATGAAGAAAGTAGATCCGAAGTTGGCATAGTGATCAAACTTTGGAGTTAAAAAATTTGAGCAGGGCTTGTGAGAAAGACTGTTTTCGACCAACAAAGTTTAGATAGAAGGGATCTTATCAGGAGGTAGAGAAAGAACATTTTGGGGGATAGTCAAAAATGATGATGTAGGTGAGAGAAGGGATGCAGTCCTGAAAGCGAAAAAAGCATACCTATGTTGGAGATATCGACATTTATCCAGTCTGAGAGGGGTAGATCCGGTGCAAGCAGGGCTATTGCTTCCATGGGTAGTGCTGAAAGGGTATCCAGTGATATGCCTGAGTTGAATTGCGAGATTGCTGCCCATACCCTTAGGGAAGCGGTGATGGTGCCTAGAAGGTGGTGCCTTGGTTTGAGATTAAGCCAGGTAGCAGCTAGAACATGTTTGGGTTTTGCAAGGAGCACTAGCTTTTATTTGTTTCCATGTTACTTGGTGTTGATCTGACCACCATGTTTTTAGTTGGTCTAGGATTGTTGCGCGATAATATGCTTGGATGTCCGGAACACCTAAGCCTCCCTGTTGAGCTGCGGTCAAGAGTATAGCTTTTTTCACTCTGGGTCGTTTTTGTTGCCATATAAAGCTATTGATAATTCCTTGAAGTTTTCTTATTTGAGCTTGTACCAGTGGGAGAGGGATTGTATGAAATAAGTGTAGGCTATGCGGAAGTAGATACATTTTGGCTTGAGCAATCCTTCCAGCCCAGGAGGCAGGAATATGGCTAAGTTCTTTTGCTAGCCGCATGAGCTTGCCTACGAGATCTTCCAAATTAGTCCTAAGTAAGATATGGCTGGGGAACATTAATTGGATTCCTAGGTAAGGTAGAAATAAGTTGGGGGCCCGTGCAAAGGGAGAATTGCTGGAAATAGATTGGGTAGTTAGATGGTCTAGGCCCAGGTTGAGCATAAGGGATTTACTATGATTCCGTTTGTAGAGGGGTATTGAACTGAATGAGTCTAAGATGTGTTGGACTGCCGGAAGGGAAACCTTGGGATTTGTCATGGCAATAATGACATCATCGGCATAAAGGCCAATTTTGTGGTCAACATCTCCAATTTTTATTCCTGATATTAACGGGTCAGATCTAATGGCCTGCGCTAACGGTTTCATTATCATGGCAAATATTAGGGAGGACAGCGGGCAGCCCTGTCTGGTGCCATTGGTGATTTTAAATGGGCTAGAAACAACACCAGAAGTCCTTACGCGTGCAGTTGGTTGAGTGTATAGGCCTAGTATGGCTGATAGGAAAGTTCCTGTTATAAACTTACGCAGAACCGCTTCCATGTAGGGCCAATAAACTCTATTGAACACCTTCTCTGCATCCAAAGATAGGAAGAGAGAAGGCGTTCGGTTATTTTCCACGCATTGTATTAGGTCGATAAACCGTCTGGTGCCATCTGAGGCCTGCCTGCCTGGCACAAAGCCAACTTGGTCTGGGTGTATAATTAGTGGGATGACAGTTGCAAGGCGCTGTGCTAGGAGTTTAACATAAATTTTAGTGTCCATATTTAGGAGAGATATAGGTCGGTAATTGGCGGGGTTGTCTGTTGCTTTCCCTGGTTTAGGAATGGTGACCACTAACGCATCCAGGAATTCCTTGGGGACGTTGCCTATGCTTGCGAACTGGTTATAAGTGTTGCAAAGATGGGGGACTAACAACGCAGCAAGGCGTTTTGTAGTTTTCATTGGGGAGTCTGTCAGGACCCGGGGCTTTGTGTAGGGGTAGCTGTTTGATGAGCTTATGGGTTTCAGCGGGTGAGAAAGGTTCTGCAAGAAGATCAAGTTTCTCTGGAGGAATAGAGGGCAGGGAGATGGAAGATAAGAATTTTAAGATGACTGGTTAGAGGGGGAGGGGAGTGGTTCTGTTTCTGTGAGGTTGTAGAGTTTGGCATAGAAGTTGCTAAAATCATTGGCAATATCTAATGGATTAGTTATGCATTTGCCTTGGGAGCTAGTGAGGAATGCATATTTTTTATTAGAGAGTTGTCTTTTAAATTGTTTAGCCATAAAGGCATCTAGTTTATTGGCTGCGGTGTAGGTTTGTAGTCTGAGCCGTTTAATGCAATAATCAAAGTTCTTTCTTAAGATGATCACTGAGTTGGTATCGAAGGTGTTTTAGTTCTGAGTAAATATCCTCGGAAGGGGATTGTTTGTTGTTTCCAGAGTATGGATTCGCTTTAGGAGGGACTCTGTGGTGGAAGAATGTATTTTTTTGGAGCGTGCTCCAAGTTTTATAAACAGACCTCACAGGCAAGCTTTGTGGGCTTTCCAGGTAAAAGCATGATCGGTTACAGAGTCGACATTATATTATATTATTATTATTGGAAATAAGTCTCAATCTCGGATTTCATTTGAGTCTCAAATGCGGGGTTGTTAAGAAGGGAGGTGTTTAGTCTCCAAATTGTATGTCTGCGAGTTTGGGAGAGGGAGGCTAATTTGATTGTGACTGGTCAGACCAGGATATTGTTCCTATGCTGGATTCAGTAATGAGTTGAAGTAGGTGTTTATCTGTAACGAATAGATCAATCCGAGAGTAAGACTGATGTGGGGGGGATAAAAAGGTGTAATCTCTTTCCATATCATACAAACACCTCCATGAGTCATATAGGTCTTCTCTTTTAAGTAGGGCAGATAATGTAGAGGGTCTACACCTTGTGGTGTTAGAGGTATTTAGAGCTGGGTCAACAACGTCATTGAAGTCTCCACAAATTATTAAAGGTGAGGATCTGTAAGGCTCCAGTTTGGCAAAAAGGGTTGTGTTGAATTTTTTCTGGGCTGTGTTGGGGGCATATATGTTGATTATGGTGAGGGGGCGGTTATCAATTGTAGCAGAGAGGATTAAATATCTGCCCTCCTCATCCGATTCACTTTGATGTAGTAAAAAGTTTACTGCCGCGCTTATGGCAATCATCACACCTCCTTTTTTTTTTTTTTTTTTTTAGGGCATTTGCAAAGAAACAATGAGGGTACCCTTTGTGGGTGCATAAGGGTTGTTTGAGTTTATATAAGTGGGTCTCTTGTACACAGAGAACGTCTGCATGTTGAGCTAAGCTTCTTTCCAGAGTAGGTTTCGTTTAAAAGGTGAATTTAGGCCTTTGACATTTAAGGAGGTGAGCGTGAGGGTCATGGTGGCAAGATGACTGAGGCGTTGTGAGCAAAGAGAGACTATACCTTTTGGCGGTATCTATCAGATATAAATTAAAATAAAAGTTGATGGAGTACTTGCAAAGGACACATGTATACGGTACACAGTATATTTTCCCAAATACAGAAAAGGCAGTAGTAACAAATAATAAACAATGCTTGAGTGAACTGTACAAGCAACAAGTAATACAATCTTGTGTGCCTAGCACACTTTAACCTGAGGCGTGGAGAAGAGAAGGGAAATAGGTATCGTCCAGGCTGGATTCAAGTAGATAGAGGACCTGGGCTAACCATAATTCAGTGTTTTCCGGCTGTGTTGGATGCCAAATTTCTGGAATCAGGTGATGTGCGAGGGGGACTTCTTGATCCTGTGTCACCAGAGGCGATGGGGAGGAGACCCCAGTTTGTTAGCTTCTTGTATCCATCTTTTGGAGTGAGGATAGGGACAATTTGATGTTGGTGTGAGACCAACAATTTATTTGGGAAGCCCCATCTGTAAATAATTTTTTTCTGTTGGAGGATAGATGTAAGGGGGGTGAAAGCTCTGCGTATTTCCATCGTGGCAGGAGATAGGTCTGTGAAAAGCTTGACATTGGTGTATGGAGACGGTAGGGGTTTCGATGTTCTAGCGACGGAGAGAATTTGCTTCTTGACTTGAAAGTAATGAACCCGAGCCAAGACATCCCTGGGGATATCGTCTGGGAGGTGTGATGGCTTTACGATTCTATGAGCCCGGTCAATCAGTGCTTCACAAGCGTTAATGCTGGGGAGCAAAGATGTAATGAGTTGCTGCAGATAGGGAGTTATTTCATTTGGTTTGATCGACTCCGGGATGCCGCTAAATTTAATATTGTTCCGCCTGGAGCAGTGTTCTAAATCTGCCAACTTCATTTTAATGTGGTGGATTTCTTCTGTATGGTATTCATGCGCATCTAACAACTCATTATGTGCTTTAGAATAATCTTGCAGGTTATCTTCCAAAGCATCCGTTCTTTCTTCTAGACAGTTTATTCTATCATGCATTTGGGACATAGAGATTTGCAATTCTCTATGTAGATCCTGCTGCAGGATGGGAAGCATCGATCTAAGCATTGCTTCTGTGACAGTGTTGTCTGTGACATGAATAGCTGCTAGGGAGGGAGCTTTCTGACTGCCATGTGTGCCTGCCACTACAGAAGACCATAGCTGCTTTTTGGCTTGGGGCTCCTTGTTAGGGGAGTTAACAGGGGATGTAGCTAGTCTCTTACCTCTGTCTGACGGTTGCCATCCTGCAGCGTTGTCTGGAGGAGGGAGAGTGTCCATGTTATCTCTCAGGCTGTTACTGTTGGAGGGTCCCCTGACTGGTGCTTCGGCAGTGTGGCGGTAGCAAGCAGATTGCCTGTGTTAGCATGCCTCGTGCTGCTGAAACTGGTGCCATCTTGGGCTCTCTGCATGGTCGCGGCTGGCGGGTAGTAGTCTGTGAGACGGCGTGGTGCAGGCGAGTTGTATCGCTGGCTAGACATGCCCTGGGGTGTCCCCGAATCTTCCCCGCTCTATTAGGGTGAGAGGCAGGGAGGATTAGTCGCCGAGGGTTGCTTTAATCCAGGTCGTTGAACGGAGCTCAGACTTCAGGTGTCCATCCCGGTCCGCAGCAGGCCACACCCCTTTATTTTATTTTTTATTGCATTTAAGTGTAAATGTGAGTTCTGAGGTCTTTTTCGAAAAGATCTGAGGTCTTTTTGTGAGATCTGAGGTCTTTTTAACCCCAAATTTCACATTAAAGAGGTCCTGTCATGCTTTTTTTCTATTACAAGGAATGTTTACATCTCTTGTAATAGGAATAAAAGAAAAAAGTCCTCCTCTGTAACTCAAAAACTGGTAACCTGTAAAAAATTTTAAACTTCGCCTATGGAGATTTTTAAGTGTCAAAGTTTGTCGCCATTCCATGAGCTGCCAAAATTTTGAACCACACGTTTGGTATCTACTCTGCGTAACATTATCTTTTACACTATAAAAAAAAAAAAAAAACTACTGCCCAAATATGGTGTGACATAAAGCATCGACCGCTCTTTTTTATTCTCTAGGGTGTCTGAAAGATGTTGAAGATGAAACGTGGCTGGGTCTTTCAGCATGACAATGATCCCAAACACACCGCCCGGGCAATGGAGTGGCTTCGTAAGAAGCATTTCAAGGTCCTGGAGTGGCCTAGCCAGTCTCAGATCTCAACCCCATAGAAAACCTTTGGAGGGAGTTGAAAGTCCATGTTGCCTAGCGACAGCTCTAGAGGAGATCTGCATTGAGAAATGGGCCAACATACCAGCAACAGTATGTGACAACCTTGTGAAGCTTACAGAAAATGTTTGACCCCTGTCATTACCAACAAAGGATATATAACAAAGTATTGAGTTGAACTTTTGATATTGACCAAATACTTATTTTCCACCATAATTTGCAAATAAATTCATTCAAAAATCAGACAATGTGATTGTCTGGATTTGTTTTCACATTTTGTCTCTCATAGTTGATGTATACCTATGATGACAATTACAGGCCTCTCTCATCTTTTTAAGAAGATGAACTTGCACAATTGGTGGCTGACTAAATACTTTTTTGCCCCACTGTGTATATATATATATATATATATATATATATATATATATATAATTTTTTTTTTTTTATTAGTGTTTAGGGGTTCTAAGTACCGTATTTATCGGCGTATAACACACACTTTTTTCCCCTTAAAATCAGGGGAAAGTCGCAGGTGCGTGTTATACGCCGATCCCCTGCGATCCCGAGCTGTCACAATTTCAAAATCGCCGACCGCCGGCACCTTAATACACAGAGCCGGTCCTCGGCTCTTTCCGGCGGCTCTCGTTTACTTTTGGCTCCACTCGTAGTCCCGAGCGGAGCTATCCGAACCTACTCGGCTAGGTTCGGATAGCTCCGCTCGGGACTACGAGTGAAGCCGAAAGTGAACGAGAGCCGCCAGAAAGACCCGAGGACCGGCTCTGTGTATTTCGGCGCCGGCGGCGCCATTTTCAAATCGCGGTCGGCGATTTTGAAGCCCAGGATGGCAGGGACAGGGGAACGAAGGCTGCACTGGGGCAAGGCTGCACTGGGGCAAGGCTGCACTGGGGCAAGGCTGCACTGGCAAGGCTGCACGGACATGGTTGCACTGGGGCAAGGCTGCACTGACAAGGCTGCACTGACAAGGCTGCACTGAGAAGGCTGCACTGACATGGCTGCACTGGGGCAAGGCTGCATTGAGAAGGCTGCAATGATGGGCATTTAAATGTAAGTTTTTTTCCCTTCAACTTCCCTCCTAAAAGTTTTTTTTTCCTTAAAATTCTCTCCTAAATCGGGGTGCGTGTTATACGCCTGTGCATGTTATACGCCGATAAATACGGTAATTTTCTAGCAAAAAAAAAAAAAAGATTTTAACTTGTAATCACTAAGTGTAAAAAAAAATAGGCCCAATTCTTATAATATAGTAATAACATGTCATATGCATAGAGCATGATTTTTTTTGTGAATTTCGCCATAACTAAACCCCATAATTAGAGGGTTGGCTCATATGAGGGCAGCTAATGGCTCAATGGTGAGCGCAGACAGCAGTGGAGGTAGGGGGCAACCCTGCCTAGTGCCTCTCCCCAAAGCAAATGAAGGTGAGACCCTATCCAGTACTCTTTTCCGAGTTAGCTGGTGCTGAGTGTTTTTTTTTTTTTTAATCTTCATGCATTCCCTCCATCTCTAAACACTTACCTGAGCCTGTCAGCAACCCAGCGGTGTGCCCAGCTGTAGTCTTCTCTCTCCAGCCTTTATAAACACTTTAATACTGTTTTAGCATAACATCCCCTTTTTTCTTGCGGACACAAATCTGAATGCCCATTTAACTATTATATGAATGTTTACTTGATTACTACAGCATTATTGTTTTCTGTTAACAAAAAAATGTGTTCACATTTTTTTCTAAGTAGTTAGGGAGAGCACTAGCAGTCCCATTTAGCAATTATCTTATGCTTTTATCAGACAGTGTGAGAGTTTAGTGCAGCTGTTAAGCTTTCCAGTAAGAATGATCTGAGAGTTAGAAGGAAACATGTGTGAGGTCACAGCAAGGCTGAATATGCATATGTATTCCAGTTCTGTCATTTACAGGCCTGCTTCCTGTCTGTGTTACATAGCAATTATGGAAATACTGATCCTCTAGTTGTCATATGATGCTGTCAAACAAAGAGTGAGGGGAGAAGTAGTGGAACCTCCCATGGTTTCTAAGATGTATTTTTTTAGATGCATATTTAATAGCAGGAAGCACACATATAGTTATAACATAAGTTATTTTTCCCCCAAGAGAGTCCTAAAAAGCCAGCTGATGAGCATTTTTTTTTCGAGGAATATATGCAAAACTATACTGTAAATGCCACCCACTTCTTCTCTCTAGTGACAATCATTCTACAGGGTCCTTTTTAATCTAGTCACCAAGGAGGCATTTGCCAAGTATAACAGTGTCTTCCTTGCAGCAAAAATAAGTCATCCTGTCAGAAATACTTAAAGTGGAAGTCCAGTCTAAAATGATTTTTTTTTCTATTAATTATGTATAAAATATTTTTATCTTTGACATTATTCGTTTTCTGTATAGCTGATTGCCAAGCTTAGAAAGTCTAATCATAGCCAATCGGCTTCTTCCTGTTCTTCAGGGACAACCTTATTTCCTTATTTCTGAATTCTGCATGCTGCCTCTCACTTCCTGAAAACATTGTCCCTTCTACATAGGCATCTTGCCCAGCCCTGCCCACATTCTTCCTATCCTTTTTAAACAGACATGCCTAGACCTGCCCAGCCCCCCTCCCATGCTTTCTCTCCTTCACAGATCTCCCCCTGTCTTCATAGCCTTGTTTTGGCCAGCAGTTTCTCCTGAGAGAGAGAGAGGGAGAGAGAAGGGGGGGGGGGGCAGGCTTTGGAAGTATGTTATGTTAGAAACTGTAAGATAGATTACAATGCAACATGCTCCAGATTTTCTACAGTGTAGAACCACATGGTTGTTTCTGCATGGCACTGTGTGCATGGTGTGATGGGCACTGTGATGGCACTGTGATGGCACTGTGTGCATGGTGTGATGGGCACTGTGATGGCACTGTGTGCATGGTGTGGCACACACCCAGCTGAGGGAGCTACATGTGAGTAATGGGTTTAAGGCTCTGTTTCCACTAGTGTGACTTGTCATGCATCTTTGGACACATAAAGTCGCAGGACAAGTCACAGTCTATTGATTTCAAAGGCAAGCGTTCCCATCCATGCACCTTTGAAAACTGGTGTCTTTGAAAAAGTTGCACTACTTTGATGCAACTTTTGATGCGACTTTGATCCAGAGAGTGTAAAGTTGGATCAAATCTGCACTCAAAGTTGCACTCTAAATCACACAGCATTGGAGTCGCACTAGAGGGGTGCAACTTTGGAGTCCTGATGTGGAGATTTCTCTATACGCTATGGGTAATCCATGTCTCCTGAGCAAATAAGCACCCTTTCAGCCTTTTGGTATAATGCATTTTAGTACAAACTTGTTTCCTGTGTTAAAACGGACATAACCACCATCCTCACATCCTTGGCTCCACAGACAGACTTGCCTCAAAAGCCTGTGTTTTTTTTTATAATAGTGATGACAGCAGAGCTTGATGGCTTCACAATTGGACAGCCAAACTCAGGCATTCCATACAGGAGGAGTTGTACAAATCTCAACCAATGAACAATGATTAGGGGAGTGTCTGGGCGTGTCTGTGTAGGGCAGTGTGTATGATTTCCCACCCCCTGGCCCTGTAAGCCATGCTCTTCAGCTAGACAAAGAAAGTCACATGGCTGTTTAGAAATCATGAACACTGTCCCCAACCAAAACGCACCTAAAGACTCCTGTTTTTACCATTGGCATGAATCCTTATTCTGCATTGTTCAGAGAACAACGCATTCCCGGATTATCCTACCATTCCTGTAAATGGGAGATTATCTGCAGGGACATGCCACAACCCCTCCATGTGATGATCAGACATACAGAGAGACAAGAGCGTACACCCCCCCCCCCCCCCCATAACCGATACCATAGCTCCCAACTGTCCCTGATTTCGAGGGATTGTCCTTGATTTGGAGCAATGTCCCTCTGTCCCTCATTCCTCCTCATTTGTCTCTCATTTTGGTCTGATCTATATAGATGTATATAAAATGCACTTTTTATCTATCAAAAAGTGTTTTCCAGCACTAAACCTTTCATCTGATCTCTAAATTGCTGCATTTTTAAATTCCAAAAGCCAATATAAAGGAATATTAGTGGTAAAAAAAGCACTTGTTGGTTTAACAAATCTTGTTTTTTTTGTACAATTCTACTTTAAGGGGGCGTGGCCAGGGGTGTGTCCTATGCCTGCATACTTTTGCTGATAGGTGTCCCTCATTCCCATCTCAAAACGTTGGGAGGTATGCTGATACTGTCTTCGCAGAGTCAACATTCTCCCCCAAGACAATCGTTTGTGCATTGCATAGGGGCCCTTCGCTGGCAGACATATCTGCAAACACTTCTCTAAATCTTACAGGAAGCTTTCCACTACCAAGTGGGCTTTAAATCGGCATCAGTCTGCCCCAGTCGGCTCTTTAGACCGGGCCGCAGCAGAACTAACACTGGGAGACACTGTGACAGTACATATTGAATACAGCTTAATACAATTTCCACAATAGTCCCTCCTCTTTTGTCACATCAAATGGATGACTGGTAGCAAGTGTTATGTGGAGTCCCATGTATTTATTAGATGTGGATCTCCATTAAAATGGAAATTTGGCTTGAAGCGTGGTTTTAAGTGACTAAGAGAATAATAAAGACCTAGAATGTGTCACTTTCTTTTGTAAACTTTATAGTACAAAACAATGCTAAAAGATGCAAGATTATCCTGTATAGTGGTCAATGATCTAAGAGGGTCTGTTGCTATCAACATAATGTCATCCACTAAAACAGTTATTTTGTTTACTATTTGAATTTGAATGCCCTTTATATTCTTAGAGGATCTGACCAGGCAGGCTAGAGGCTACATTAGCAGAGTGAAAATTACAGGGGGCATGGAATTCTGTTAACAAGAACTCAGAAGTAAATACTTTGACAGATGGTGTGTAGAGTATAATACCAAATATATTCTGGACTGCGTTTAGGAATCCCCAGTGTACCCAAATGCTTTTTCAGCATCTAGGGTTAGAAAAAGTGTAGAGGTTTTGTGAAGTTCCGTACTTCTGATAATAATCATCAGACATCTCTTAGTGTCAGAGGCCAAAGACCTTTCACAAACCCTACTAGATCTGGTTTGATCAAAGCAGGAAAAATGCTTAATAGTCTATGGGGTTAATTTACTAAAGTCAAATTTACTGTGCACTTTTAAGAACTTCTGGTGTTCATCATCCAATCATGTGCAAGCAATTTTTTTAAATTATTATTATTTTATTTTTCTTGTATGTGATTTGTTCTCTGTAAAGTGAAGCTGTGCCTCATTTACTATGCTCTGGAGCAACTGCACTTACAAAAGTGCACAGTCTATCTTTAGTAAATCAACTGCTATGTGCCAAGGTTTTCCCATAATTTGCAGAATTTAACAGTGAGATTGGTTTGTAATTGTTTGTGCTACATGGACATTTCTCTGGTTTGAGTATAGTTATGATTATTTTCTACATCTTTTAGAAAAGTACCAGTAATCATGAGTAGATTGTATAGGTCTGTTAAGTATGGGGTTAGTTTGTTTTTTAAAATGTTGGTAATATTCGTTAGTATTCACTGTATTAATTGATCAAATTATTGAAACTGTAGTTTTTTAGCATGTGCACCAATTTTCAATAAGATTGCTCTCTTAAGGAACAACCTCCGGATAGTGGGATTGCCTGAGGGAGTAGAAGGTAAAGACCCCACAACGTTTACTGAACAACTGCTGCGGGCCCTCCTTCCTAATGCCTGGTTTTCGGATTTCTTTGTAGTGGAGAGGGCACATAGAATGCCTGCTGCCCGTGGGCCCCCAGGAGCTCCTCCACATACTTTTATCCTAAAACTCCTGAATTTCAGCGATCATGATCTGGTCCTGAGGGAAGCAAGACAGATTGAAGTACTCCGCCATGAGGGAGCGAAGATTATGATATTCCCTGACTATTCAATCGATACACAAAAGATGCGAAGATTGAGAGTCCAAGATGGGGAATCTGTGAAGTTTTTTACCTCTCCTGATGAGACATCCAGATGGCTGGAAACATTACCAAGAGGCTGAACCTGCTGCTAATCTGATTACTCTTTTCAAGTCACCCGGATCCTATGCTCAGCATAGGCCTCTTTCTACTGCTGACCTTCTGGCTTATATGTCTTTTTTGAGTTTTTCTTGTTTTCCATCAGCTCACCCATCCACCTGAGACTGAATCACCCCTGTCTCCTCAAGAATAGGTGCAGTGAGTGTATACTGTGATTGCTCAGGGATTACATGATAACTGTCGCAGTCGCAGAGTGAATTCTAACAGGGGGAAAGATCAGGCAGGCTGCTGTCGTGGCTGGCCAGGGAACATTCCACTGTGGCACACATTGCAAATATTAAAGATGACCAGGGACACATACAGTCAGACCCTGCCCAGATAAATGCTAGATTTCCACAATACTATGAAAGTTTATACACATCTAGGGTAAACTACACACTGGACTCGCTACTGTACTTCTTAGCTCAAATAGACTTCCCTACCTTATTGAAGGCTAACAATGCCAAACTAGATGCACCAATCACCCTTAAGGAAGTGCAACTGGCGATTTCATTGCTCCAGCCTGCCAAAACCCCAGGCCCAGATGGTCTACCGGCCGAATTTAATAAAACTAACAGTGAAGCCCTAGCCCCACAGTTCCATGAGCTTTTGCTGACTATGCTGGAGAATCAATCCCTTCCCCCATCTATGTCAGAGGCTGTGATCGTGGTGATCCCCAAGCCACGAAAGGACCCTGAGCTCTGTGAGTCATACAGACCTATCTCACTCCTTAATGTTGACGCTAAAATAATTACGAAAATATTGGCGAACCGTCTTAATTCGGTCATCCTTTCCCTGGTTCATGGAGACCAAACGGGCTTCATGCCAGGGAAAGGCACTGACATAAACCTGCGTCGGTTGTATACGAATATATCACATGGGGTGGCCATGGACTCTCCTGGGGTGGTGGCCTCCCTAGATGCCGAGAAGTCTTTAGACTCGGTCGAATGGGAATTCCTCTTGCGAGTTTTGGCGAAGTTTAATATTGGACCCAAATGGATAAAGCTAATGTATGCCAATCCCACTGCGAGAGTCAGAACCAATGGCACACTCTCTCCCCCCTTTAGTTTGCACAGGGGAACCAGACAAGGTTGTCCACTGTCTCTGGGATTATTTGCCCTGGCTGTCGAACCCCTGGCCATCCTCATCAGGTCATCTGGGGCCACAAGAGGGATGGAGGTGGGCCCACTGAGGGAACATATCTCCCTCTATGTAGATGATGCCCTCCTCTATCTCAAATTCCCTGGAGGAGGCCCTGCGGGTTATTGACCTGTTTGGGTCCTTCTCCGGGATACATATTAATTGGACTGAATCCATACTCTTCCCATTGTCCCGGCCGCCCCTCCTCTCTCCTCCCCATATACCACTACAGTCAGTCTCTAAATTCAGATATTTGGGCATTGAAATACAGAAAGAGCCTTCCTGTTACCTAGCGAATAATGTTTACCTTATTTTACACTAACTCACACGCAGATGCCTGACCTGGAAGTCCCTCCCATTAACACCAGTAGGGAGGATTAACCTTCTCAAAATGACATTTCTCCCCAAGTTCCTCTATGTCTTTAGAAATACTCCAGTTCCCATCCCTACCTCCTTTTTCCAAAAACTAGACCAGGTGATCAACTCCTTTATTTGGGCAGGGCTGACCCCTAGGATGGCTAAAACCGTGTTACAACTTCCCCTCTCCGCAGGCGGATTGGCACTGCCATGCTTTAAACAGTATTACTGGGGCGTGGCTTGGCGCGCGGCTCGGATGGAAGCACACTAGCAGAGCTCCGTAGGTCACACAGCCTTACAGCCTGACACCCTGCTGCAGAGCCCTCAATGCCAGGCAGAAAGCTCTACACCACCCCGCAGACACGATCCCGCCGTGGAAAACTGCCAACCGCTGCCAGGAACATCGCTGATTTCTTGAAACAAAAGCCGGCGGCGAGCAGCAGCAAGGCCGGTCCCAAGATGGCGCCGACGCAACAGACCGAGCTCCATGAGGAGGATTTCAGTGGAGATTCGGAATCTACAGAGGACACAGGTAGGGGCAAATCCAGATTGAACAAACCCCTGACCTATGCAGACATGTCTGTATTCTCAGCAGACATCAAATCCACGTTTTCAGCGGCTATTACAGACTTGAAAACTAACTTAGTAGTTCTCACTGAAAAGCTGGCGGCCTCAGAGCACGCAGGGAGACAGAGAGACAAGGCCCTACACAGACTGGATCAGGTCACTGTCTCACATGCCCATCACTTCATTGACTTGAATAGACACGTGGAAGACCTCGACAACAGGGGCAGGAGGAACAACATCAGGGTGCGGGGGATCCCCGAATCAGTGGAGGCAGACCAGATAACTCCGGCCCTCCAGAGGGTCTTTAACAGCCTCCTTGACAGACAGGAAGAGACAGAAATAGAATTTGTCAGGGCTCACAGAGCTCTCCGGCCTAAAGGCCCTGATACTGCCCCGCCACGTGACATCATATGTTGCCTACAGAACTTTCAATTGAAGGAAGATATAATGTGCAGAGCAAGAAGAAATGACAGGATCATCTTTAATGGTGAAACCATAATGCTATTTCATGACTTATCACAAATTACTTTAAAAAATCGCAGAGCCCTACGACCGCTTTTGGATAAGCTCAGGGAAAGGGATCTCAGATACACTTGGCGCTTCCCTTTTGCGCTCATTGTATCGGCGAATGGTCACCAACATGTGCTCCGCACTCCAGCAGATCTTCCTGATTTCTGTGCGGGACTAAACCTTGATCCAGTGGATCTCCCAGATTGGTACGCAGACTTTGCATTGCCACCACATGACAGAAGTCCACCTCGGTCGCCATTTTCCACACCGGAGAAGAGATTCTCTAAGAAGATGAAGTAGGGGAGATCTGGAGGTTCTAAACAGGACACCCCGAACTCAAGATCGAGAGTGGACCGTGACCAGGCAGAAGACTAAAGATCTGGCTGAACTACCCCTCATCGGTCATAATGACTCAATTCCACGCACTAGCCCACTGACTGTCGCAACCCCCCCTTTTTTTTTTTTTTGTTGTCTCAGCTCGGGCTCGTCTCCAAAACTAACTTCTAATGAGTTACTGTAAACGTAAAGAGACCCAGAGCACAACGGAGGTTGTTGGCAAATGTTAATGACAAACTGCTACCTAAATATAGCATAATAATTTTGTCCGGTAGTCATAAGGATACGGGTGGAATAAATGTCGCAGGTGGTCACGACACTTTGAAGGTGATGACCATGAGGGTGGATGAGAGCGTATTATTGCAGTTATTGTCTGCGATTCTATAACAGTTTGGTTGCCCCGCAAATTTTGGGGAGTTTGGACCCTCTTAGTCAGGGTGAATTTATCACATTCTTTTTATGATTGCAGTCTATATGTAAGGCTGTGTGTTACATGGAGACGCGGTCAGCCAGTTATACTTCCAGTCTACACGCTGTTTTTTTTTGTGCACCGGTGCAGACATAAGATAACATTCTCTTTTTTGTTATCACACCAGGCAGCCGCCTCCCTTTGCCCCACAAAGTGATCTGGTGCTATCAGTAGACCACCAGACACACTATTTCTCTAGATAGGGCCCTATCTAGAGGCTACCCTAACCTTGTCTGTTGTTCATTGTTCTTTTTTTTTTTCTCTTTTTTCTTCTCTCTCTACTCTCTCTAACTTCTTTTTTTTTTTCTTGTAGACCTTGATCAATCGCGTTGCCCGCTTCACGAATTCACTGATTGTGTGTAAGTTCTTTTTTTGAGAGCCTAGTTCACGACACAACCTCTGAGTCTGCATCATGGCCTACTCATTCCTGGGACGTAAGCCTACTGTAATATCACATAACGTTCAAGGGTTGAACATACCCGAAAAACGTAGCACGTTACTCAGAGAAATTAAAAAAGGTAAGCCACATTTTGTATTATTGCAGGAGACACACTTTAAGACCGGGCATATCCCCAGGCTCACCGACTCAACCTTTACTAGGGCATTTCATGCCACTAACGATCAGGCAAAGACAAAGGGAGTTACAATTCTAGTCAATAAGAGTGCTCCCTTTGTTTTGTCGGAACAATTGATAGACCCAGAGGGAAGGTACATTTTCCTGAAAGGGACATATGGAGACTTCCCCATCACTATAGCGAATGTCTATTTCCCAAATAAAGCTCATTTAACCTTTTGCACTCAAATGGTTCATAAATTGCAGGATTTCACTTCGGGATGTCTGATCATGGGAGGGGATTTCAACATACCCTTGAATCCCTTGACAGACACCTCTAACGGGTCGACTAGTATTAGATACAGGACACTGAAGAGCATCAAAAACCTGCTCCACTCCCTTAAGTTGATAGATTCCTGGAGATTCCTAAACCCGACCGGTAGGGATTACACGTTTTACTCATCGCCCCATGAGAAGTACGCACGGTTAGACTACCTTTTTATTACACAAAATGACCTCCACACTCTCACAGAGGCACACATAGGCACACAATCCATATCTGATCATGCCCCTATTGCACTAACCCTAGACTTGACTAAACAGACGCAAAAATCCCAGATATGGAGACTTAACTCCTCCATACTCTCAGACCCTACTTATGTACACGATCTGAAGAACTCCCTGAGAGACTTTTTTGATCGAAATACGACGCCGGGGATGGACCCAATAACACTCTGGGAAGCCCACAAGTGTACAATTAGGGGGGAACTGATCTCGATAGGCTCAAAGCGGAAAAAACAGAGAGCAAAAGAGACTACACGTTTGATAAACCGCATCCACTACCTAGAAACTCTACACAAACAGTCCCTGTCAGCTTCTACGGCCTCGGAACTATTGGACACTAGGAAATCTCTGCAGAACCTCTTTGACACTAAGGCAAAGCGCTTCTTGTTCTTCAAGAAGAAGATTTATTACGAGGGAGGTAACAAACCTGGGAAGACACTAGCTAGGGCTTTACGAACACACACCCATAACACCAACATTTCGGGTATCAAACGAGCAAACGGCTCTTTAGATGTCTCCACAGAAGATATTGCAAGACATTTTCACGAATACCTACACAAACCTGTACAATTTACCACTACAACATAAATTACCAGGATTGACAGGCGACAGACCCCAGATCATCAGAGAATATTTAGTAAAAAGCGGGCTCCCATCTTTGGAAGACGCAGAGGCAACTACATTAGAATGCCCAATTGACACATCTGAGATCAAACTTGCCATTAAAAATCTGAAACAAGGCAAAAGTCCGGGCCCGGACGGGTACACAGCAATTTACTATAAAACATTCACAGATTTACTGACAGCTCCCTTGGCGTTGGCCTTGAACTCCATGTCTGATTCCAAGGAGATACCACCCGAATTACTCTCGGCATTTATTACGGTCATCCCAAAAGAAGGCAAGGACCCTCATGAATGCGCTAGCTACCGTCCTATATCTCTGTTGAATATAGACGTGAAAATTTTTGCGAAAATACTTGCCAACAGACTGAAACCCATCCTCCATAAACTAATTGGCCCCGAACAGGTTGGCTTTATGCCCGGCCGGGAGGCCAAGGACAATGTTATTAAATCTCTGTTGCTAATAAACAAGATCAGAACAAGCGATACAGAAGGCCTTCTCCTGTCCACGGATGCGGAGAAGGCCTTCGATCGCGTGGCTTGGGACTACATGCTGGCCACCTGCAAACATGTGGGTCTGGGCACGAAGATGTTGGCTTGGATTTCAGCACTTTATCAAAAGCCTACGGCTAGATTAAAAATCAATGGCACACTTTCCGAGAGAGTTCACATTGCCAACGGTACAAGACAGGGGTGTCCTTTATCCCCTCTCTTGTTTATATTGTCCTTGGAACCATTTATTAGACAAACCAACTTAAATCCCTCGGTAAAGGGCTGGCGGGTGGGGGATAGGGAGTTCAAGACCGCCGCATATGCGGATGACCTGTTGTTTTTTGTCTCGGGACCGCATATTACTCTCCCCAACCTCATGAAGGAATTTGGAATTTATGGTTATGTTTCTAACTTAAAAATAAACTATTCCAAGTCAGAGGCCCTGAATATTTCGCTTAATACCCACTCACTATCATCTGCAATGGCTAACTCTCCTTTCAAATGGGATCCCAAAAAACTGAAATATTTAGGGGTTAATTTAACACCACAGATCTCGTCATTATATGACCAAAATTTTCCTTCACTATTGAAAAGTATAGACAGAGACCTACACAACTGGCACTCGGGAACCTTTTCATGGTTTGGCACGGCGGCCATCATTAAAATGACCGTTCTGCCCAAGCTCCTATATGTAATACGCACATTACCGATTAAGTTACCACCAAGCTTGTTTAAGACCTTAAGAACCCTGTTCGTGAGATTCATCTGGGCTCACAAAAAACCTAGAATCAAGTTCGAAGCATTAATGAAAGTAAAAGAAGCTGGGGGGCTTGGAGTTCCCAACCTTAGAGATTACTATTTAGCATCACACGCTGCTAGGATCATTGATTGGCATTGTCATCGGGATAGTAAGGACTGGGTGGGGTTGGAGATGGCCCTCTTTTCCACTCCACTTTCTTTTGCCCCTTGGTTACAATGGTCCAATTACCCTGACGACCTAAAGCGCCACCCCATAACAGGTACCACTCTCAAATTGATGCATGATTTACCCAGAGGTAAAGTGATCACTTCAGCGTTAGGACCATTAACACCGATGAAAGACAATCCAGGCTTTATTCCAGGGCTTGTTAACTCCCACCTTCAGTCACCTAACACTGACAGACCTTTGCTGGCGGGCGAATGTTATCATCAGGGTAAAATCAAGGAGTACCAGGCTCTAAAAAGGGTCGACAATGTAACAGAGTTGCCCTTTTGGGTTTACTTACAGGCTAGAAGTTATCTTAAAGAAAATCACAAGGGGGGAGACTTCTCTAGACCCCTGACGGAGTTTGAGTCGGTGTGCCGTAAGGGGGAACCGGTTAACAGAACAACTTCCATGGCGTATGCCTGGTTACAGGAAACAAAGGGACCAGCAGATGACAGACTCAGGGTGAGGTGGTCTGACGCTCTACAGATAAACATAACCTCCACACAATGGAAGAACGCTTGTATTTTAGCACATAAGTGCTCCATAAGCACTAAGGCCCAAGAAACTGCGTACAAATTGATGACACGGTGGTATCTAACACCAATGAGACTAAACAAATGGTTCCCACAAGTGTCGGACCGTTGCTGGCGTTGCATGGAAGATAAGGGATCGTTGTTGCATATTTGGTGGCAATGTCCTTTAAGCGCTAACTACTGGAATGAAGTTCTTGACCTAATTAAACTGATAACGGAGACAACTCTGCCTCTTGACGCAGCATGCTGCCTAATCCACATCTCCAACTGGCCTCTAAAAAAATACAAGCGTTCTCTCACAAGACATTTATTAAACGCTGCCAAATCATTGATCCCAATTTACTGGAAGTCCACACGAGTTCCAACAGTTACTGAATGGTTACGCAGAGTAGCAGACTTCCATGAAATGGAAGATACGCTTGCTCAATCCAATGAACAGGTAGAAAGCTTTCTTGAGACCTGGCGTCCCTGGAACGTTTTCAAATATTCCAAGGCCTTCAGTGATATTAACGGGGCCCAGACATCTGGACCTGTCTGAGACAGGATAGCATGTATTTACACCAACAGGTTCCTCTTGGCTGCAGTCAGCTGGGCAACGCGATTGATTGATTGATTATCCGCTAGACATCTACTTGACTAGGTAATAGTCATAAATTTCTTTTTTCTGCTTACCTTTTCCTTTTTTTTTTCTCTCTCTCTTGACTCGTATTGTTCTTTTTGACTTCGACATGCAAGTCAGATGATTATCCCCTTTGCCTTATTATTGAGGATAACTGGTCATGACAAGGTTAAGTGTAAAAGACAAGGGAATTATAACAATGGCATAGTATATATCAAAGGTTGCACTTAACAACACTGTTTTCTTTTCATATTATAACAGAAATTGTTTATTCTTGATAACATTGTAAGATAGCGAGGACCAAATGTGGCTTTATGTGGATCTTTGCTGTGATTACAGTTAACTTGATTTGTACTGTCTTGTCAACTTTTGAATAAACTTTTTCTTGATGTAAAAAAAAAAAATAAACAGTATTACTGGGCAGCGGTACTGGTAACAGTACGCTGGTGGTTCACCCAGTCACAAAATAACCAGGCAGTTAACCTGGAGGCAGCCATCCTGGGGTCGTACTCGGCACTGAGTAACCTAGTGTTCAGGGACCCAAGAGCGCAGGCCGCAATGACAGTCTCCATGCGCACGACGGTCAAGGTTTGGGAACAACTGACTGCTAAACTCAACCCACCTAACACATTCTCCCCCTATACGCCACTGTGGGGCAACCCTAAGTTACCACATCTATTATCTATCCTGGACCCAGCTATCTGGGCTAGATATGATATTAAAATTTTACAACATATCATCAACGGTGGTCTTTAACCCTGTCCTCAGGGCCCACTAACAGGCCGGGATTTATGTATTACCTTGGGGAGATGCAGACTAGAATACTGCAATCACTGAGCAGCAAATTATATCGCCTGTGATGTATTTCAGTTATCTTGAAAACCTGGCCTGTTAGTGGGCCCTGAGGACAGGGTTGATGACCACTGACCTAGAGCATCGTCTGTAATCTCAGAGCCCCAAGTGTCTATCCATCCTGACCAGATTTTATCGAATTTGTTAGGGCAATTCCTGTTAAGATAAGTGATTCTTTACAGTGGCAAAACAGAGTTTAAAACAGAGCGCCAAGTAGATACCATGGGTGGTGCTGCATCTTTCCAATGGAGAAATATCTCCCTATGTACATAAAAAGTGGCATAACTTAAGAACAACTTAGTATATCAGCTCTTAATGTTGGTGCCAAAAACATTTATCAACATAAACCTGGGATCCGACTCAAAGGGTTAGAGAGGTAATCCAATTGAGATCAGTAAAAATCTCTGACCAAAAGGCATCAAGGCATGGACAGGACCAGACCAAATGGAGAAAATAAGCAGTCTGCGTACCACATCTGGGACAGGAAAGCGGGGCCACCGGTTTCCTAATTGTCAATCTTTTTGGGGTGAAGTAGGCCTTGTGCAAGAACTTAACTTGTAGGAAATGTTCTTTGGCAGAGACCATATTAGGCACAAAAGAGGACAAACAACCCTCCCAATCCTCAGTTAAGCCAGGGATGTCTACTTTCCACTTGTCAAAGGTCTTTTCTAATTTATTAGTAGGGGGTATGGATAGGCGCAGAATCACGGAAACAGATCACAATGTCAGGGCTCGGCAGCCATAATTATTGTGGTCTGTTTGCAGAGGGGAGGGCATAGCTAGGCATGATCAGCCAGGTATTTCAGGTGATACAGGTGTCCAAATGACTCAGGACAAGTACTGTGCTGTATAACATGCTTTAAGGGAAAAATATGTTTATTTTTTGGGTTAACAAACGCTTTAAGATCACTACAGTGGTGGATGGTAGAGATTGACATCAGGATTAATTTTCTCATCACTTGTGGACTGTTCACTAATCATCTAATTTTTAAATTTGCATTTACGTGATTGAATATTGCAACCTTTATCTATTTTATTTGAACTTTATGTTTACTACTGTGTATATGTCTCACAGAAGGTTTGCTGCTTACACTTTTCATTCAGAATATTTCTTAGTACATTTTTTATTTTATTTTTTCACGTTTTTTTATAAATAGAGACATGTAGCAGAATACATTTTGGCCTAGATTTATGAAGAAATTTAATTTTTTTTGAATTTTTTGATTGGATATGTTTTGTAGCAGAATGTAAAAAAAAATATTTTTTTTCTGTTTGTTTTTCCTGTTTTTTTTTGTTTTTTTTTCATATGTATAATAAATAAAAAAAATAAAACCCAGTTGTGATCAAATCCCACCAAAAAAAAAACTATTTGTGTGGGAAAAAAAAAAAGATATACATTTTGTTTGGGTACAGCGTTGCATGACCACACAATTACCAGTTAAATTAGCGCAGTGCTAAATAGGAAAAAAATGGCCGGGTCATGATAGAGGTAAAGCCTTCCGGAGCTGACATGTATAACTTTTGGGGCGTGGCTGGCCGCGGAGCAAGATGGACATCTAACCCTGCAGCTCCACTCAGCCTCGGGACTCTCAGCTACCCTCTGCCCACTACAGCAAACTTCCTCCCCTGTCTCCCACACCAGAGGGGAGGTGGAACACAGGGGATCACAGCGGTATGTCCAGGAAGAAGAACCATTGGCTGACAGACATGCAGAGCAGTCAAAATGGCTCCAGAGCGGAGTCTCCCCCTCCGCCCTCACCAACACAAATATCTTCACAGGACTCCACGCTCACCCCAGAGGATATGGACAGCTCTGTGCCCGATCCTACACCTCACCAAGGCACCCCTTCAGACAGAGGTAAGAGATCAGCACAGTCCCCAGCACCCTCTCCATCTAAAGTACCATTGTATAAGAAACCGCACTGGGATGAGGCTACTGCCAGTGAAAGCTCACAGGAGTCTCTGGCTGCACACCCTGCAAGTGATCAGCCTGCCTCAGAGCAAACATTAAAACTCATGTTATTGTCTCTACAAAAAGATCTCCGCAATGAGCCTGGCTCATCTTTATCCTCCCTGCACCTCAGAGTAGAGCAGGTAGAGGAACGTACTGACACATTGGAGAGACAGATCACAGAGCATGCCTCTGCACACCACAAGGCCTCTGAAGCATTCCACCAGCACTCTGAAGAAATATGATTTTTACAGGCTAAAATGGCCGACCTGGAAGATCGCTCCAGGAGAAATAATATATAGTTCAGAGGCGTCCCTGAGACTGTCAAACCTCCAGATCTAATATATTACATCCAACAACTTCCTCAAACTTATTCCACAACTGTCACAAGCTGACATCACCATTGACCGCGCTCACAGGATCGCTAAACCAAGCCACCTGCCAGAAACCGTCCCACGTGATATACTGGCGTGTATCCATTTCTTTCAAGCTAAAGAAAGGATCATGTATGCAGCTCGTTCTACCGCTACCCTCCCAGACCCTTACTGTTCCATCCCTTTATACACGGATGTATCAGCAGCCACCGTAGAAAAAAGAAGGGAATTCGCCCTAGTTACTGCAGTCCTACGAGATCGTAACATCACATACAAATGGGGCTTCCCCACCAAATTAGTGGTAACATTTCAAAACCAACCAACCAACATCTATACACCTAAAGAGGGCATAAAAAGGCTACTAAACTTGGGCCTCATCTCCTCACCTCCACCGGGCCCACAGTCACACCATCCACAGACCTGTGGTCATGGCCGCAATAACACCAGCCGTACCTTGCCTCGTGACCAACGTCTCTGCTGATACCCGGCTCCGCCCAGGGACTCCTGTGTTCCTTTACAGGCAATCTGAATGTTATTTAACGCTTAAGCGGCAAATTTGTCCCAGATGAGTATAACCTTTGTTACAGTTCTTATTTTTTTCATCTGTGTTACGTTTTTTTACTCATATATCCCCTGATTATATAGAGTGCTAGGCACCATACCACAAGTTTAAAGTGTACATTATGTTTCATCTCATTTTCTTTTACTCCTTTATAAGTCAGTTGTATTTACCACAGAACTAGCGATCAATAAGTATTACTGTATTTTACAAGCAACATTTAGGTATTTGGTGTGCGAAGTAGCAGGTGTTCCTCCCCGTCTTTCCCCCTCCTTCTAGGTCTACCCCCACCGCCTAACCACTGTGGCTGTTAACATCACCTCCCTGAATGTCAAGGGCCTTTCCTCTCCCTCTCCCTCACAAAGCATGCCTTAGGGGTATCCTTATTAAATTGGGGGCACATGAAAAAAAGAAACGCAATGCTACCACCTCCAAATTATTGGACCAAATATGCACTCTTGAAACTGCGCATAAGACCTAGCCCTCCAAACTCTTAGAAGCCGAGTTACAAAACACCAGACGAACACTGACCGAACACCTACATGCAAATTTTGACCTATCCCTAAAAAGACTGAAGCTACATTTTAATGCACACCACAACAAACCTGGAGCTGGTCTTGCAAAGCAGCTCAAACGCCACCTAGCACACACTAAAATCTCACACCTTACCTCCCTCCATCAAACTCGCCTCACCAACCCTAAGGACATAGCCAATCGATTTAGTCAGTTTTATGCCAACTTATACAATTTAACTTCTACAGGTGAAGCTCCCCCTCCCATGCCATCTGACATAGCCCAGTTTCTAGATCACTTACATCTACCTACACTTTCCCCAGAACAACTGCATGCCATCCCCGGTCCCTTCTTGCTACCTGAATTGGACAGAGCTATCGCTTCCCTCCCACTACACAAAGCCCCTGGGCCTGATGACTTTAGCAATGAATATTACAAACAATTCTCTTCAATACTACCTCCACATCTATGCCAATCCTTTAATCATACCCTCTCTAAAGGTTCCATCGCCCCAGAAGCTCTTAAAGCAAACATCACCACGATCCCCAAACCTGGTAAACCAGCTGACGATCTGGCCAGCTTTAGGCCTATCTCACTACTAAATACCGACACAAAGCTTTATGCTAAACTTCTAGCAGCACGCATCTCCTCTATCATCCCTTACCTAGTACACCCAGACCAAGTGGGATTCGTTATGGGTAGGCAGGCATCTGACGGCACCCATCGGTACATCGACTTGCTATAATGGGTCGAACACCACCAAACGCCTTCTCTGTTCATCTCTGTTAATCACAAACCTGGCCTCTTTGCCGATGATGTGATTATCTCCATAACCAACCCCATACAATCACTGCCTCATCTTCATCACACTCTTGACCTTTTCAGCAAAGCATCCCTAAACTACTTTATGTTCACCAATTTATGCCGGCGGAATGGGAGCACCCAACATTTCAGCATACTTCAAAGCAATTGTCCTGGACCAAGCCAAATCTTGGTGGCAGTCAGGTACGGAACGTTCCTGGCAACAAATTGAATCTACGGTTTTGGCAAATAACCTTGCATTGACTCTTGGTGCATCTCTTTTACAACACCACAAACAGGAATGCTTCCTCAGTACGGTCAATGCTGTCATCAGAATCTGGAGAGCAGCTCACCAACAATACGGAGGCATCCCTCATCGAATACTACAATATATACCCTTATTCAATGAGATTGTTAGCTGTGGAGCGGCTTGTCTATGGTAGCCGCCGGCATAGAAGTGAAATTTTCTCAGCTCCTTCTCCTCCTGTTAACACTCCCAGACACTTTCAGCCAGTGAGTGATAATGAGAATTACCAATAGATAAAGCTTATAGTTATAGGATCAGAGACAAAGCATAATTGTCAATCCACCAAAATATGTTAGAACAATACCTCCTCCTCTGATATGCCCAGGTTCAGTAAGACTGTCAGCTGTGGAGCGGCTTGTCTGTAGTTAGCCACCGGCATGGAAGAGTAGGGTCTCATAGAAGTTATAGGATCTCTGATCCTATAACTATAAGCTTTATCTATTGGTAATTCTCATTATCACTCACTGGCTGAAAGTGTCTGGGAGTGTTAACAGGAGGAGAAGGAGCTGAGAAAATTTCTCTTCTATGCCGGCGGCTACCATAGACAAGCCGCTCCACAGCTAACAATCTCATTGAATCTGGGTTTATCAGAGGAGGAGGTATCGTTCTAACTTATTTAGGTGGATTAACAACTATGTTTTCACTTTGATGTTATAATTATATTGGAAATCTTTATTATTACTCACTGGCTGATAGCTTCTGGGTGTGTTAAATAGAAATAGGCTCGGAACACATTGTCTCCTGAACATATCTCTATATGTGTCTATGCAATGGAGTTGTTTTGGTTTATCTAAACACAAGATACTATTTAACAAAAGTTTGACACAATGTTTCACTTATTTTAGAAGCAATAAATAGGCACAAGAGGTAGCACATGAATTAATAGATAATACAAGCGCATCATTTTATTTATTTATTTATCTTAATTAACTGTGGGGTGTCACTAATTGACTGCAGCTGTATTACCTTTTATTTATTTATTTTTCACTATTGGATTTTTTCACTATTGGATTTTTATTATTTCCACATAAATCTTTTTAGTCCACTTCAGCGCTTTAGGAATTTTATAATTGATTATACCCTTACATGCTTTACAATCTATTCTATCTGGCATCCCAATATCGAACTGGTCACATGCAGGCCTCAATACACTAGGAGATCTCTTCTACGATTCCTTGCTTCTTTCCTTACAGCAAATACAAACAACATACCACATTTCATCTAAAGATTTTTTCAAGCACCTCAGAATTCGCTCAGCTCTCGCACTGATATCATGGACCAAAAACCTCTTCTTCTGGCACCTAATAAAATTCTACAACACCGAAAAACCCAACCAAAAAGGAATTTCCCTTATCTACAAGCTCCTCACCGCCTCCGCACCTGAACATAAGTACTCTGCTATGCTACACTGGGAGAATACCTTACATTTTAACTACACATATCTTCAATGGATCAGTGCCCTCCAAAGGTCACTAAAAGCTTCCCGATGTATAACACACTGGGAAACCACACAGACAATTCTCAACAATTGGTATCTCACACCTTCCAAGTTAGCAAGGATTTACCCTTCCACATTGAATGCTTGTTGGAGGACCTGTGGGAATTCTGGATCATCACTACACATCTGGTGGACTTGCCCCCAACTGAAACCTTTTTGGACTGCTCTCACAAAACTTCTCTCCTCTATTCTACCGACCTCTGTCTCCCTATCAACTCAATTGGTCCTCTTGGGTCTAGGCTTAGATTCATGGCCACCAACCTCCCACACCGTTCTAACCCATGTCCATATTGCCACTCGTCTAGCCATTGCCAGAAAGTGGAAATCTCCTGACCCCCCTTCCATCCAGGAAGTGATTATACTATTAAACAACCATTGTCTAATGGAATTTATGTATGCCAAGGCCCACCTACAAGTACCTTAATTCCTTAAAAAATGGAACCCTTGGCTCGTACACCCCAAATGCTCACCCCTGCCCTGATCTGCAAATCCACTCGGCTTAATCTTAGAAGCTCAGCACTCAACAGGATCACCTGCACTACTGCTATTCTTACACGGTTTGTAATCCTACCTTACATAGGTATTACACTTTACTCATAGTGTTCATATGTTTTTCATGCTCCTATTACCCAAAGAAGGTTACCACAACTTTATCACTGTACATGTTCATATTTTACCTCTGTTATCAAATTGCCTGTATTCTATGAAAGATAAAATGCTGTACTTATAAAATATATGAATAAAAATTTTGAGTTTGGAAAAAAAAACGTATAACTTTTTAAAAAAAAATTAATTGGTGGGTTTATTTCCACTTTATAAATTAAAAGAGGGAAAAATAGTATCCATGGCCAGTACTTTCTGCCTGCAAGCACATGTCATCTGTACATGTTTCTACAGCATACTTAATATCAATGAAGCTGGACCGCAGGAACAATTGCCACCACATCCCCATGGTATTTCACATATTCCTTTTTATTTTATTTAAATGCCCACTTAAATGCTTTAAATTATACAGTGCTTTTTTAAAAGGTACATAGATGTATTTGTTTCTTTTCAAGAAAAAGGTAATAAATTATATTGATTTTGTCATGTAAAATCTCCAAAAGACTATTTTGACATCTACTGTAATTACTTAATGCATGCTCATGTTCCCCAACACATTTAATTGATAGTTAATTATCTTTGCAAGAAACAAAGCAATTGGTAGTGCTGACACATTATACACATTTTGCTTCTCTACAGATGTGAGTGTCTTTCCGGCCTTTGCAGTTTCCCAGTATGTGAAGCTGGCTCAATCCCTCGGATTGTCTCACGAGGCAATGGCTCACCTGGAAAGTGCTGTGATGTCTTTGAATGTGTTAATGGTAAGTGGATTCCTTCTTTACATCCTTTATATGGGGGAACAACAGAATGAACTAGAGGCAAACTGTTTCATTTGTCAGCAAAATTCTTTACACAGACGGCTGGTTAGCCAAATTAAAGGTTACATGAAGGACACCTCTTCTTAGCTGTTAAACCTTTTAAAGGCTGGTTGGCTGGATCTTTTATAATTATTAGTTTAAAGTGGTAATAAACTCATCTTTTATACTTTCCTCCATTAAAATCATAAAAAAATCAATGTACGCAAGTGTGTTTTTTCTTAAATATTTCCAACCTGTGCTGTTCTGTTGAAAAAAACAATCTTCAATCCAATAACGTTACCACGATTCACGGCATGCTTTGTGTGCCATGCCCACATCATCCAGTCTCAGCGACATTGCAATTCCGCAAACTTTATCCAATCACGAGACAAGCAGAGAACAAAGAAGCTCGGCTAATACTCAATGCACATGTGTGAGATTTCGGGCAGCGCAGACAGAAAGGGCAGAAGTAACAGACAGCACAGTTGAGAATGACAACAGTTAAAATGATGCCGGCTTCAGATAGGAAGCAGGGAAGCAAAAGTAAACTGAAAAAAAGTAAGAAAACACAGAGGGGGGCAATTAATAAGGCAGAATGATGGCTAGAACTATTTTGTAATAGCAATAATTTTTACAAGAAATCTCCTTAATCTCCTCTTTTCAAGAGAGAATATATTACATTCCTCTAATCTTTCCTCATAGCGGAGCTCCTTCTTGCCTCTTATCAGTTTGGTTGTTCTTCTCTACACTTTCTCCAGTTCTCCAATATCCTTTTTGTGAACTGGTGTCCAAAACTGAACTGCACATTCCAAATGAGGTCTGACTAGTGATTTGAACAGGTGCAATATGATAGCTCTCTCTCTCTCTGGAGTCCATACTTTTCTTTATACAAGAAAGAATGTTGCTTGCTTTGGAAACCGCAGCTTGGCATTGCATGCTATTATTAAGCTTACGATCTGCCAAAACACACAGATCCTTCCCCACTATTGATTCCCCCAGTAGTACTCCCCTAGTATGTATGATGCATGCATATTCTTAGCCCCCAAGTGCATAACTTTACATTTATCAACATTAAACCTCATCTGCCACATAGTTGCCCAATTAAACAGTGCAATGAGGTCAGCTTGTAAGTTGGAGACATCATGTAAGGACATTATTCCACTGCATCACTTGGTTATGTCTGCAAAGACTAAAATGGTACTTTGAATCCCAGACCTTCTATCATTTATAAATATAATAAAAAGTAAGGGTCCCGGCACTGAATCTTGGGGTACTCCACTGATAACCTTAAACCAGTGGTCTCAAACTGGTGTTCCTGCAGCTGTTGCAAAACTACAAGCGCCATGAGGCATTGCAAGGCTGACAGTTAAAAACATGACTCCCACAGGCAGAGACTTGATGGAACATGTAGTTTTCCAACAGCTGGAGGGCCACCAGTTTAAGACCCCTGCCTTAGACTATTCAGAGTAAGAGTCATTAACCACCACTCTCTGAATTCTGTCTTTTAGCCAGCGCGGTGTGGGGCAGTCCTCTCCTCTGTGTCACGGAGCTTAATTACACAGACCGCAGTAACAATGTCTCGCCTCCTGTGAAAGACAGCACACTGATCCAATGGTGGGACATTGAATCAGTGTGACGTGATTACAGGGGGCGGGACATCATTACTGCGACCCGGGCAATTCAAATGCAGCACGGAGATCGCCGCTCTGATTCGGGAACTGGCAGGCTACAGGGCGGGCACTGGCAAGCTGCATGACTGGAACTGGCAGGCTACATGATGGGCACTGGCAAGCTACATGACAGGAACTGGCAGGCTGCATGATGGGCACTGGCAAGCTGCATGATGGGCACAGGTGAGGCTGCATCCTATAGGCACAGGCAGGCTGCATCTTATGGGCACAGGCAGCCTGCATCTTATGGGCACACATGGGCTGCATCTGAGGGGCACACGCGGGCTGCATGATGGGCACTGGTGAGGCTGCATGACGGGCACAGGCAGACTGCATCTGACAGGAACTGGTAAAGCTGCATTGGTCTCTTGTATCATGTCCGCAGTCTCTGACCACCTCCTATACCATGTCCCCAGTCTCTGACCATCTCCTGCATTATATCTGCTAGAGGTGCACCACATGGACATTTTGCTAATACTATTAGCAATGTGTTATATAAAAAATGTATACATTTTATTTAAAATATATAAAAATATTTTTTTTTAAAACAGTCATTTTCGGTATCAGTTTAAGTTTTCGGGCTAGTGTATTTTTTAAATTTTTGGTATCGTTTCGGCACCAAAAAACCCATTTGGTGCACCCCTAATTTGAAATGTCAGAGTATCATTCCTAGTCAGGGCCTCAATGAACTGGACCATAAAATTGTCTTGTAATAGGTTTATACATTTTTTTGCTCTTTAACTGTTCCTGCAGTGCCATTACTTCAGTCAATTTTCAGGTAGTTAAAATGACCCTGTTTCCCCGAAAATAAGACCTAGCGTGATTGTCAGTGATGCCTGCAATATAAGCCCTACCTCCCAAATAAGCCCCAGTAAAAGTCCTTGTAGGTCTTATTTTCAGGGTAGGGCTTATTTTCGGGGAAACGGGGTAGGGCCTATTTTGGGGGTAGGGCTTATATTGTAGCCATCACTGACAATCACGCTGGGTCTTATTTTCAGGGAAACAGGGTAGTAAGACAGACACCATCCCTCCTCCGTTTTACCCTGTCTTTCTGACAGAGCATAGCCAGGAATATTAATATCTCAGTCATGTGAAGAACGTAGCCAAGATTCAGCAATACCAATTAAATCATACTTCTCTTCATGCACCAAAGCTTCCAACTCACCTATTTTGCTTGACAGGCTTCTGGCATTTGGTGAACAAACACTTTAATTCATTGTCACATTTTGCAAATGTATTTTGCATATTTTTTTTATTTTAGTACAAATATATAGGTTGTACCTCAATGAAAAGTCAGCCCAGTACTCTAGAAACCCAAATCCCGCCTCCTTACACCAGGTCATTAGCCATGCATTTAGTTCTCTAATCTCCCCCTGTCTTGCCTGTGTTGCGCATGGCACAGGCAATATTTCAGAGAATATCACCTTGGCAGGCCTTCCCTTCAATTTCTTTAAATGAATTCCTAAGGAGCATCCACCTTCCATATATTCTGTCATTGGTTCCAAAGTGGAGTGTCCCTTAAGGACATTGACTCCTACATTTATTTACACTCTCCAGGTTGCAGCCAAACTTTCATTTAACATTTGCTTATCCAAATCCTACAGCAGTTAATACCTCCTTTTCAGCAAAAAAAACAAAGGAATCAAATAAATAATCATAATAACTATAATACATTGAGCTCAAATCATACACAAATACTACATACATTTCAGCTGCACTGCTCTGACCTAGAGTGGATGTTCAACAAATGCAAAACATGAATTGAGAATTACCGCAAGGCAATATGATCTTCTGTGGATCTCTGTCTCAGTAAGCTTTACTGTAATTAGTAAGTTTGTTGTTTCCTGTTGGTACCCTTCATTGAATACACTTGTGTCACTTAATGTCTGGACTCCTCTTCAGATATGGGTTAGCGCATTTCACCCAGCAAACAGATTCTTCAATCATGCTATACACTGCATATAAATTAATCTTCTGTGACTATTATATTGTCCCTGGCAGCTGTCCAAATGGCCGAACATTAGCTGTATTTTCCAGGAGACTTTACAAAAGTTGATTGGACAATCAAAATTTGTTGAATTAGCAGGGTTGGCAGTTCCACCCACTGAGCAAAGTGTATGGCAGCCTTATAGGTTAGGACTGATTTAGGAAAAAAAAAAAACCTGCAACAATAATTTTCATGAAAGCATTTAGTTATTTTATACTGAAAGAACTAAATGAAATGTTTGCTATTAATAATAGCATATTGTACACAATAAACAAATATGTATATAAACTATGGGGAATTTTATTGCTACTTTCAAATTGTTGGAAAAATGTTCCCTCATTTCCCCATATCCAGGAAGTTAGGAAAAATCTCTACAATACAGACACACAGCAACACAATTATGATAGCAATTTTAACAATTTCATATTAAAAGCAGAACTTCAGGTTTTTATCACTCCATGTTTTTATCTTTTAGAAACACCCTCCCTGCTTTTTTATTGCTTTCATACATGCATACATTTATACTGCTTTCCTGGGGTCTTTTGGCTGGTCAAACGACAACTTTGGGTCTTTTTCTAAGGGCAGTCTTCAGTATTGCACAGACGCTAGTGTTGCTCTGTGTGGCCTTTATCCATGACAGCCAGGGCTCACAGACACTGGCATTCAACACGGAAGAGGGCCAGTAACCTCAATGTGCCAAACGGCACTGGAGATTTTTTTTTTTTTTATTTAAAATACATTATTAGTAATGTAAATTAAAAAAGTGGATTTCAAAGGATGTTTATGTAACCGGAAACCAGAGGAAGTTTTCCCCTTTGGGGTCAGAAACTGCAATAGAACCGAGCAAAAGTTTTTAGTCAAACGATTCAAATTATTTTGGTTGTAGATTTTTTGTCTTCGATGTTATGCTCAACACCTTAATGAAAATATAACTAGGCACGTTATGGTGAGGTTGACTCAAGGGAACAAAAAAAAAATGCTGAAGCTTTGAAGCAACCTTAACCACTTCACACAAATCGCCGTACCTGTACGTCGGTACTTTGGCGTTAAATACCGGGGTTATGGCAGTAGCTAGCTGCCATAACTCCGGTATTTTCAGAAACAGCGTGCAGTTCTCTTTAGGATAAAAGTGGTCTCTGCGGCGGATTCACCACAAGATCACTTTTATCGGGGCGGGAGGCCCCCCACCACTTACCGGAGCCATCGGTAGCAGTGGAGATGATTGTGTCCTTTCCCCTCTGAGTCTGGATGCCGAGTGAGGGAAAGATGGCCCACATTCAGCTCCATAACATTAGATGGCGGAAGCAACGTCAAACGTCACTTCTGCCCAATGGTCTTAAAGGGGAAAAAAATATTTTTTTGCAAAAAAAAAAAAAAAAAAAATATATATATATATATATATAGAGAGAGAGAGAGAGAGAGAGAGAGATAAAAGGGAAAAAAAATATTTTTTTGCAAAAAAAATAAAAACATAAATATAATATATATATATTTTTTAATTGCATTTTAGTCTAAATGTTAGATCTGAGGTCTTTTTGACCCTTACATTTAAGAGCTCCTGTCATTCTTTTTTTCTATTACAAGGGATGTTTACATTCCTTGTAATTGGATTAAAAGTGACTCACACTTTTTTTTTTTTTTAAAGGACAGTGTACAAATAAAAAATAAAAGTAAAATAAAGAAGAAATAAAAAAATAATTTAAAGCACCCCGTCCTGCCGAGCTTGCACGCGGAAGTGAATGCATGAAACCACACATGTGAGGTATCGATGCAATAGTTAGGGTGAGAGCAATAATTCTAGTCCAAGACCTCCTCTGTAACTCAAAACTGGTAACCTGTAGAAACATTAAACGTCGCCAATGGAAATTTTTAAGGGCCAAAGTTTGTCTTCAATCCCCAAGCGGGTGCAATTATGAAGTGTGACATGTTGGGGATCAATTTACTTGGCGTAATATTTATCTTTCACAATCTATTTAAAAAAAAATATTGGCTAACTTTACTGTTTTATTTTTTAATTCTAAAAAGTGTTTTGTTTTTTTTTCCAAAAAGAACACTGCACAAATACAGTGTGATATAAAGTATTGCAATGACCACCATTTTATTCTCTAGGGTGGCTGAAAAAATATGATGTTTGGGGGTTCTAAGTAATTTTCTAGCAAAAAAAAAAATGATTTTAACTTGTAAGCAACAAGTCTCAAAAAGAGGCTTGGGGCTGAAGTGGTTAAAAATTTCCTAATGATTTGAAGCTATATGATCAGCTTTCACGTGGTATTTCCATTCATTACAATTGCTAAGTATTTATAGTACTTTGATTGTAATTATGGGATAAATGTTGTATTAATTAGCTGTCCTACTTCCCAATATGATTTCCAGTTTTGAATAACTTAACTGTAAAGTGTATAAATAAGTGAATGTTTCAAACACACTGGAACTGAATATTTTATCAAAGAAGAATGTTGTTATTAATGTGGGGAAGTTTAAGAACTTTTTAGGATAAGTAGAAATTCATAGTCTTCACTTATAAAGTACAAGTAAGGCTTCAATCTCACAAGGCGGATCCGATGCCACAGAGCCGGCGGATGACAGGTCCCTCTCTGCTCACTGAGCGGGGAGGGGCTTGTCGAGTGCCGGTGGTTGCTATGGAGAGATCAGCATGTCCTTTTTCATCAGATCTCACCCGATCTTCCAGGGACAAGTGCAAACGTAGGTCCATCCGTCTGATTTTAGCGGATCGGACCGGGTCGGATGTCAGCGGACATGTCACGGCTGACATCCGTCGCTCCATAGGCTAGCATGGAGCACCTGTTCAGGTCCGCGGACAAAACTGACAGGCGGACCCGAACGGTCCGACAGTGTGAAAGTGGCCTAATGTAAACTGAACACATGCATACAGGGTAGGCACCTACTTTCAGCCTTCTTTAAAGCCCAACCAAATCATGCTAGGGAAAAAAAAAACATAAGAAGGATCATAGCGTAATAAGCTTAATAGCGGGGATATATGCAGGTAGATGTAACAGTGCCTACTCACATTAGAAAGTGCTAAATTCTAGCACCAACATAGCCAGCCTAGGTACCTCTGCATGCCATCCTGATGGCCAGAAATGATGTCAGCAAGGGACGGACAAGAAGTCTCTATGCATTTTGTGAGAAACAAAAAAAATATCCTGAAGCGCTACAGAGGACTGTAGGGTCAGGTATGATTGGATGTAGCTGTGACGTAAACAATCCATGGTTGATGATGATCAAACTCAGTGCAGCTGGAACAACACTGGAATAATATGGAACAAAAAATAAAAAAATAAAATAACTATAAGCAGCACTCTATGATCCAAAGTGTAGTATTCATAAAAACAGACACTTGTAGCCATGGAATGATGATCCAACAATGTTGATTCCACCATAGATATGATGAGCTGATGCAAAGTCTAAAATTAAAGTCCAAAAATCAGCTGGGAAACGGTTATAAAAATAATGATGTAATGGACAGATAAAAGTTATTCAACATTACCACAGGTGACCTCAGATGGGGAAAAGGGGTAAACAGACATCCGGGGGGGGGGGGTTGCTCACTGGTATCACATGGGAGGTACCAATGCCCATGTTAAAAAGGATGGAAATCTGGTTCCAAGGAGCCCAGAGGCTGTAGCCGGGTTCAAGATGGATAAAGCCACTAGGAGGGGGAGGGATAGAGGGCCGTGTATGTCCAGACTGGGAAGGTGTGAGGTTGCCTGGATGTGGCCAAATCACAGGGCTCAGCGGGTCAGACCACTCGGTGGCACCACAACTGAAGGGAACCAGAGGAGCCAAGCAGAGCCAAGAGCCAACTGACTTGCCTGGAGTGACGTCAGTGATGCACCGGAGACAGAAAAAGGGACGTCGGTGGTCAGCTTGTGGAATGCAAGCTGTGCTGTTGCCATGACTTACGTGTTTTGTGATCTGTCAGTCATGGCAGGGACGGCAACAAGCACTATTTAAAGCCAATGGGAGGGCAAAACAGGTGAAAATTTATCTTAAACCTGTGGATGTTGTTAACCCTTTGTTATCCATTGCGATCTCAATTGGCTAGAAGCATAAATACATGAATTGTAGAGTTAATTACAAATACAATTACAATACCACAAAAGCGCTAAAAAAATAAATAAAATGAAACTCAGAACACCTACTGGTTTGTTGAAACGAAAAGAATAAACTTGATATTAATAAATATAAAAAATAAAAAAAATATCTTGTATGTACACAGTATATGTGATGTCTCGCAATGAAACCAATAAGTGTGACAAAATGAAAAACATAAAGGGAGGAAATTCTCAAGCAACAATAAGGAAACGTATCAAAATTGATATAATGGATTATGATACTGAAAGTAAAACATGTATTTGGGGGGCGCATGCGCAGCTTCTAACATGGTGGACACTCTTTAGGTGAGCTCTGGACTCCGCCGAATCGCCGAGACCCCTGAGAAGCTTCAACAGCCACATCCAGTGCCAGGGGTAAGCCTGAACACCTGCCGCCCTGATAGAGCTTCCCATGGGAAAAATTGGTCAGCAGCAGCACTATAAACCGCTGCTCGGTCCTCGTGGAGAAACGCACATGGATCGCTTCCTTACTAGGCCGCAATCCGCGTCCTTGATTTCGCCCACGGACCCGTTCGCCACAATGGACCCGCTTCTGGGGTTGGAGGAGGTAGACAACCACACGGTCACTACCCAGAACTGGGTCTCATCTCCCACCTCCTCTCCTCTCTCCCAAGAGGTGCTCACCCCAGCTATTTTAGACGCTAAACTGGACGCTAAGCTGCAGATTCTCCTCCAGCAGATTACTCATACAGTTGCGTCTGAGGTGAGTAAGCTGGAAACAGAATTAAGAGGGGAGATAAACCAAATAGGTGAACGCACAGATACACTTGAATACAAGATGGATGAAATGGTGAACTATGTACAAGCGATCGAGGAGGAAAATCACACAGTTAGCCATTCAGTCTCTCAGCTGCAATTGCAGCAGGAGGATTTGGAAAATAGGGAGACGAGACCGAACCTACGGTTCAGAGGCATCCCCGAGAAGGTAAGGGACCCCAGCCTGCGCCCTTATCTCCTGGGTCTATTCAACACTCTGGCACCCATGGTAGTAGATGTGGACTGGCGTCTGGACAGGGCTCATCACTCTCTGGGTCCGAAACCTCCAGCTGGAGCCAGGCCTAGAGATATTATAATGAGATTTCACTATTATGAAAGTAAGGAGGCATTAACCCTGGCCACCTGCAACAAGTCTCAGCTTATGCACAAAGGGGCAAAACTGCCGATTTTCAGTGACATATCTCCCATTACCCTGGCTAAACGGAGAAATCTGCGACCAATCACATCTCATCTGCAACGCCATCAAGTCCCATATTATTGGGGATTCCCCTTTTGCCTCACAGTTTCCAAAGATGGTACCCAATCTCCGAGATCTTCAAGAGGGAGAAGCTTTTCTAAAGACTCTCCGACTCCCTCCTGTACCTGACAAAGACCTTATACCTCCTCAGGCACCAGTTTGTCCCTTCCCTACCACTCGGATCTGGACCCCTGTGAGAAACCGATCGAGGAAACAACTATCAACACCACAAAGTCCAAGAGCATCTAGACAGCCTCCTTGATACTCTCGCAAAGTCTTTTCCGGGTTCCTTTTTTCTCTTTTTTATGATTCTTTCCTAGTCCAGGAGGATCGCAGCGCTGTGCTCTGGACTAAAGGATTTAAAAAAGTTGTCCCATATTTTTTATGGGGGTAATGTTTTTTCACAACCTATGGGTTATTAGTGGGAATGCTTTAGCAGTCCCACTATTGTTATTCGATTTTATTTATTTTTATTATTTCTTTATTCCATACGTTTTTTGGCTCTGCGTAACTTCTGCATACTTTTAGCTATTAAAACCATTCAACTATTAAAATGTTCGTCTCTTTCAGCTGATGATGGGACTTTTTCAACTTTTTTTCTACCATTTATACTTTTTAAAATATTAAGCTTTTTATCACTTTTTTTTAACATTGAAGTCAATGGGAGCATGCTTCAGATCCTTAAAATCTTCTTCCGCTCCCAAAAGTTGCAGCTCCTTCATACTTTCACCTACAGACGCCAAACAAACTTTAAAATGTTCACAAAATATTCAGCTATCTGGCTATATCTTTTCAGTTTGATATCTTTTACAGTTTTTGTGAAAAAGCTTTTTGTTTAGAGGTCATTTCAGGAAATTTTAGCCATTAATCATAGTGTACTGTGTTGCTTTTGTTGCCATGGTTACCAAAGCTTCTGTTATACACAGGGGGGAGGTGGCTGGAGCATCTCAGCTCTGATTACAGAGCCCGGGGGAGGGGACAGACACACCCTGTACTGATTTATAATAGAGGAATTTGATGGGGGCAATATGATGGGGCGGTTTTGATGGTGGCAATATGATGGGGCAGTTTTGATGGGACAATTCTGATGGGGCAGTTTTGATAGAGCAATTCTGATGGGGCAGTTTTGATGGGGCAGTTTTGATGGGGCAGTTTTGATGGGGCAGTTTTGATGGGGCAGTTTTGATGGGGCAGTTTTGATGGGGCAGTTTTGATAGGGCAATTCTGATGGGGCAGTTTTGATGGTGGCAATATGATGGGGCAGTTTTGATGGGGGCAATTTTGATGGGGCAATTCTGATGGGGCAGTTTTGATGGCAATATGATGGGGGCAGTTTTGATGGCGGCCATTTTAGCAATTCAGCTATTAAGCATTCCCACGCATTTTCCCCAGGAAATGCACTTTCTAGTTAACAAATGATATGGTCATTAACGACATATTGACAGTAGTTCATGTATTCTTTTGGTGCAGACATTTTCTTTCCTATTAGGTTACATCCTGCAGGACCTTTACAGCAACAGCCAAGTTCATAAGGAGATTCAATGGACTCCCTCTCTCCTTAGAGTCCCCTTAAGGAGTCTCATATGTGTCCCTACTTGGCCTCTGAAATTTTCCGGGCCCCCCCAAGACATGGCTATGTCTTGGGTTCTCATATAGAGGTTTTTTCATTTGTTTTCTTTTTTTTTCCTTTTTCTTTTTTATATTGTCTCAAGGGCAGCTATATGCTCAAGTTCTTATGTTTTTTTTCTTTTTTTTTTCTTTCACCATGTCCATGCTTCAAAACCAACTCGGTAAGATGAGGTTGCAGGTTTTTCTTTTTTTCATTTCTTTACAATGGTTTTCTACTCACCCGTTGTATTTGCTAGTGCATGGTTGTCAATCGGTTATCTTACCCACAAGTGTTTTTATTCATTCTCATACTCGTTTAAATGTATTGTTTGATGTGTTTTCTCCTAGGGTTGGTGCACTAACAAATGCATTTTTGAAAGTGTTTTATAAATGGCTCTGAGGGTCATGTCTTATAATGTGAAGGGCCTGGGCTCCATTCAGAAGCGTTGGTTAGCTCTGAAGGAGTTCAGGTCCTCAGGTGTGGATGTGATAATGATTCAAGAGACACACTTTAAGATTGATGGCTCGCTAAAATTTGCCTCAAAGTCCTTCCCTACCTCCTTTCTTGCCTCTGATTCCACTGGCAAGGCGGGAGTAGCTATCCTGATCAGGAAATCATGTCCTATTAAGGTGAAGAGCACTCATGTAGACCCTCATGGGTGATTTCTCATTCTAGATTGTGACTATCTGAACGCCTCCCTCACCCTAGTCAATCTATATGCTCCTAATACTGGGCAGATTGATTTCCTTAATAAACTTTTTAATGCCCCTCAGTACCGTTCTCAACCATTTATGATTGTTGGGGGGGATTTCAATTTGGTCATGTCCCCCACTAGAGATAGACAAACTTTGCTTAATGCTACCCCTCGGGAAAGTTTGCATCCCAAGCTAGATCATTCCGTAAATGTATCAGGTCCCACTAACTCTTTGACTCATGGAGGATCAAAATCCCTCTGCTAAGCAATACACATTTTACTCCATGGCCCATAAAATGTATTCCCATCTAGACCATTTTTTCGTTTCGGCTCCACTCATCCCTTATGTCATTGACTCTGATATATCCCCTATCACGTGGTCTGACCACGCTCCCATTACATTAGACCTTATGCTTTCTCAGACCCACGCTAAATCATGCCACTGGCGCCTCAGTGAACACCTTCTACAATCTGAGGTCTCAAGGAAGAGGCTGGCAACGGGTCTCAAAGAATTTTTCCAACTTAATATAGTCTCTGTGTCTGAGTTTTCTACATTGTGGGAGGCCCATAAGGCTGTCTTTCATGGTGAATGTATAGCAGAAGGTTCACGTCTAAAAAAGGACAGAAACAGTCTTTTGCAGTCCCTTACCACAGCCTTGGCGAAGGCTGAACGGCAGTTGGGCAGTCCCACAGTGTTGAAGCTTCGTAAAGTCACCACCCTCAGAGAACAAATTAAATCTACACAACTCAGAAAGGCAGCTAAATCCCTTCTTTGGTCAACACAAACGTTTTATGAGTTCTCTAATAAACCTCACAAGATTCTAGTCAATAAATTACGTCCACGTCCTTTTAACTCCTTCCCAGACTTCCTTCTTCAAACAGACAGAACCCATTGCCCTCAAGAGATGTCAAAAATTTTTGGTAAATTTTATCATAAGCTGTACAATTGTCTGACCCCTGCAAACAATTTTAACTTTACTCAAGAGAAATTTGAGGAGTTCTTCTCTAAACTAAAGCTTCCAAAACTGTCTACACCTGATCTAGCTAGTTTAAACACAGATATAACAGCGGAAGAACTTCTCAGTATAGTCAAAGATCTCCCGTTAAACAAATCACCAGGCCCAGACGGGTTATCGTATTTTTACTATAAGACCTTTATAGACATACTGTCACCTCATATGCTGACTCTTTATGATTCCTTACTTAAAGGCAAACCTCCTAATCCCCAATTTTCCCACTCTTACATTACTGTTATCCCAAAACCTGGTAAGGATCCTTCAATCCCAGACAATTACAGACCCATAGCCCTTTTAAATTCGGACTATAAAATCTTTACGAAAATCCTTGCATCTAGATTATCCAGAATTATCCCAAAATTAATCAACAGAGACCAAGTGGGTTTTGTCCCCGGGAGACATGCTGGAGACAACACCCGCCGCACGATAGACCTGATCGATCACCTTGATAGGTCGTCACGACAGGCTATTGTTTTAAGTCTTGAAGCACAAAAAGCCTTTGACAGGCTGAGTTGGCCTTATATGTTTGCCACCTTGCGGGTATATGGTTTTGGAGGCTCTTTCTCTTTTCTTTTCTCTTTATTTGAAAGTCACTGCTCAGGTTCAGATGTCTTCCCTCCTGTCGCCTAGCTTCCCCATGACAAACGGAACTCGGCAGGGATGCCCTTTATCGCCGCTACTTTATATTTTGTGCCTAGAGCCCCTGGCCGAGTCCGTTCGTATACATCCTGACATTCGTGGGGTGGTGATGAGACAGGGGGAATACAAATTGTCACTTTTTGCAGATGATATGTTACTGACTATCACAAATCCACTGTTAACGCTTCCATCGCTACACAAATTGCTATCCCTGTTTAGTGACATCTCAGGTTATAAGGTAAACACCTCTAAAACCGAGGCCCTTCCCATCCATGTCCGCCCCCCCCTTTATTATCCCAACTCAAAGCTTCCTATCCTTATAGGTGGTGCACTGACTCCCTTAAATACCTAGGGGTTCTACTTACTCCATCCTACCCCTCACTCTACTCTGCAAATTACCCCTCTCTGATCCTTGATATCAACAAATCTCTACAAACCTGGGCAAAATTCCCCTTATCATTACTGGGCAGGATTAATGTTTTAAAAAAAATTATATTTTGCCTAGATTATTATATCATTTTGAGACATTGCCTGTTGCAATCCCAACCCCCCAACTTAAAGCACTACAGAGGAGCTTTCTTAACTTCATTTGGAATAATAGGGCACACCGTATAGCGAGCTTGGTGGTTTTCGCAAAAAGATCTGGGGGTGATTGGGAGCACCGGATATTGTTAAATATTACTATGCTTCGCATTTGAGAGTCATTGCATCATGGTCCTCCCTTCATGCCCATAACCATTGGAACGCTATTGAGAGGGGAGTATTGTATCCGGTGGACCCATGCTCTCTAATTTGGTCTCCCACTCCCTCTCTGGATCCCATATATAGACGTCAAAGTACTGCTCCAATGAACTTTACTTTGAGTATCTGGCGCAAATGTCTTAAAACTTTTCCACTTATCTCACCCTGTTATCCCCTAGCGAATGTGCTCTTTAATCCCTCCATACCAGATAGTCTGTCACTGGGCAGAGTACTCCCGTGGATGGAGGCCTCGTTGTTCCAGCTACGGAACTTTGGTACATCCAATCTCCCGTAGGTTACACAGTTTCAATACTCTACGTGGGAAATTTGGTATCCCAGCGTGCCTCTTCCATTTTTACCTACAGACTAGACATTTTTTTTCCATTCTCAGTCTCCGCTCTTGACCCTAGATAAACCCACTCCCTTTGAATATCTATGTGCACAAGGTCCCCAACAATTGCATCCAATATCCTCTATACACCATATCCTCCATGAGTCAACACCTCTCACTGAGAACACCCATCGATATATGAGTAGATGGCCTCATTTAATAGGCAGACCTATTGGTACCCAAATGTGGGATAGAATCTGGTCCTCCACTTTCAAGTCCTCAAGATGTGTCTTACATAGGGAAACGTCCATCAAGGTACTCATGTTTTGATATAACACTCCCAAAGTTGTTCACAAATTTGATCCCTCATCTTGGGCAAATTGCTGGTGCTGCGGGTCTGAAATTGGATCTTTATTCCATATCTTCTGGCAATGTTCCATGATACAGCCTTTTTGGCACGAGGTAATGTTGCTAATACAAAAGGTGGTGGATGTGTCCCTTCCGCTTGATCCCCTAAATTACCTTTTAGGACTACCCTTTCCTGGTATTACAAAAAAAGATAACATGCTGATTGCATACATCCTCTTAGCAGCCAAAAGGCTCATTCCACTGTGTTGGCTTTCCAACTCACCTCCCCCTTGGTCTAGGTTTGTATAATTAATGGCTGAGATTCGAGGGATGGAGTACTTGACAGCCTCTGTGCATGATAGTATCCCCCAGTTTAACAAAATCTGGGAACTCTGGGATTAATCTGAATTTGTTACACCTCCGCTACCCAGTAAATCATGAAGTACAGATAAATACTTTTCAAATAATTTATTTGCTTCTCCGCCTGACCTCGAGACACCTATTGTTACATTCTTTGAGTTGCTTTTACCTTTTTGATATGATCTACAGAACACCTCTGTGCTCTGTAAACATGGACATTTGTTGTTTGTATTTTTTACACCTTGCTTGTATCCAGTTACTTGTACACTTTGTATATTTTTCTGAAAAACTCTTAATAAAAACTACAATAAAAAACAAAAAAACAAAACATGTATTTGTATGAAATTATTTGGAATTTAAATGATAGTGTGTATATCAATCGCTTTGTTGAGGCCATGTGGTGATAAAGAACCCATCATATAAATCCAAAAAGTTTCCCTCCTGCAAAGGTGAGCGTGCCTCTGGGAATGGCCTCAATGGCAAATACCTCAAGGCATTTAAAGGGATTGTAAAGCTTCATTTTTTTTGTTTGTTTTTCTTAAATAACAAACGTCATGCTTACCTCCACTGTGCAGTTCGTTTTGCACAGAGTGGCCCCAGGCCTCCCCTTCTGGGGTCCCTCAGCGGTGCTCCTGGCTCCTCCCCGCATTGACTGGCCACATCGGAGAAGCGTTTTCCTTGGTGGACACCCATGCGGGGGCGCGCTCCTGAGTCCTGCATCTGTGTTCATTCACAGAATGCAGGACTCAACCCCGCCCCTGGTGCCACGCGTTGGATTTGAGTGACAACAGCGGGAGCCAATGGCTGTGCTGCTATCAATCTATCCAATCAGGACACAAGACACCAGTTAGAGCTGGTATGCTTGTTCCCGGCCAAAGAATGACAGCGTTCAGGTAAGTAAAGCGGGGGGCTGGGGGGCTGTAGCATGAGAGAAGGTTTTTTTTTTTTACCTTAATGCATAGACTGCAATAGGGTGAAAAACCATGAGGGTTTACAACCCCTTTAAAGTCTTTGTTATGTCTCTGCAGAAAGTGACTTGGGGCGCTATGCTGGTCACATCCTTTTGTGATGAACCTACGATGTTCATCAACTTTTGTTCTTATTGTGTGTATAGTGTGTCCCACATATAAAATATTACATGGACACCATAGAACATAAACAACAAAATCTGAAAATGGTTACCTTTGTTGGTCATAATATTGAAGCAGCCATGCATTATAAATTGACAGGTAAGGCATCCTTTCTTGCGAAATTGGAAAATGCCTAACCTGTGGTTGAAATAGGATCTTAAATCAAACAGAGATTTCTTATTAAGGGTGTGCAGTCTGCTTGGGGCTATTTTTTTTTTTTTTTTTATTGTGCGGGCATTTCTAAAAGTGACTTGTGGAATTGTAGGAAATGTGGGAGCTAGACACTGGTGAAGTAATAGGATTTTGTAGTGTTTACAAATTATGTTAGGAATAGATCTATGCTTATTATATGTGGACACAAATCTGACAACCATTCTTTTCCTGCCTGTTGGCATCTGTCTTTGTTTTTTTTCGGACGGATCAATATGGGCTTCTTGGACTAATTCTGCAGGGTAATCTTTTTCTTCAAATTTCCTCATCATCAAATTTCCTTGTGCAGTATAATCTTCCACTTTGGAACAATTTCTTCTTAACCTGTTGAATTGTGCTTTCGGATATTCTTCTTCCATATTGAGTGATGACAGCTGTCAAAGTGAAGGTAGGAATTCCCACTTTTAGGTTTAATATGGTTTCTGGTAAGGATAACCTGTTGATTGTGAAATAAAACAAAGTTCAAAAAGACGAACTCCTTGGGGTCCAACACATGTGCAAAGGATAGGCCCAACATATTGGCATTACAATGGGCCACAAAGGAAGTGAACACATCCGGGCCACCACTCCAAATGAGCAGGACATCGTCAATGTACCTGCCATAAAAGACAATGTGCTTGGCAAAGGGATTGTTGGCCCAGATGTGCCCCTCCTCCCAGTAGTGCATAGTGAGGTTGGTGTATACCGGGGCGAAATTCGCCCCCCATAGCCGTACCTCTGCGCTGTAGATAAAATTGATCCAGAAAGGTAAAATAATTATGTGTTAAACAAAATTCAATACTATTTAGCAAAAACTCTGATGGTTTGGAATTCATATCACCATGTTTGGTGAGGATGTATTGCACACGGCTGTTAGACCTACCTCATGGGGTATTGATGTATACAATGATGCAACATCTAATGACTCCCACATGTGTAGGTATCCTTATTTATTATTTTTTATATTTATTAATATCAAGTTTATTCTCATTTTAGTTTCACCAAACCAGTGGGAGTTCTGAGTTTCTGTTTTTTTTTTTTTTTTTGTTTTTTTTTTTGTTTTTTTTTAGCAATTTTGTGGTATTGTAATCACATTTGTAATTTACTCTAAAATTCTTGTATTTATGCCTCTAGCCAATTGAGATTGCAATGGGTAATGAGGGGTTAGCAACATCCACAGGCTTGAGATCATTTTTCACTTGTTTTGCCCTCCCACAGGCTTTAAATAATTTTTCACCTGTTTTTATCCTCCCATTGGCTTTAAATAGTGCTTGTTGCCATCCCCACCATGACTTTTACAAAGCACATGCACGCAAAACATGTAATTCACAGCTACAGCACAGCTTGCGTTCCACAAGCTCACCACAGACGTCCCTTCCTCTGTCTCCGGCGCAGCACTGGCATCACTCCAGGTGCGTCAGTTGCTCTTGGCTCTTCTCGGCTCCTCCGATTCCCCTCAATTGTGGTATCACCACCGAGTGGTCTGACCCACTGAGCCCTGTGATTTGGCCACATCCAGGCAACCTCACACCTTCCCTCTCCGGACATACATGGCCCTCTATCCTCCCACTCTTAGCGGCTTTACCCATCTTGGACCCAGCTATATCACCATCTTTTCCATTCTCTGGGCTCTTTGGGAACGGATTTCCGTCCTTTTCAACATGGACATTGGCGCCTGCCATGTGATACCAGCGAGCCACCCGGATGTCTGTTCACCCCTCTTCCCCATTTGAGGTCACCTGTGATAACGTTAAATAATTTTTATCTTCATCATTGTCTTTATACCTGTTTCCCAACTGATTTTTAGACTTTCATTTTAGACTTTGCATCAGCTCATCATATCTATGATGGAATAAACACTGTTGGATCATCATTCCATGGTTACAAGTGCCTGTTTTTATGACTACTACACATTAGATCTTACTCATAGAGCACTGCTTATAATTTTTTCTATGCATTTCGTGTTGTACGCATCATCAGGAAGCTTCCTGATGACGTGTACAACACAAAATGCATAGAGGCAGCTTATCCGTCCCTTGCTGACTTAATTTCTGGTCCTATTGGTTTCCACATCCCTTGGCTTTGGAACGCACGCCAACGGCGTGCAGAGATACCTGTTGGTGCCAGCATTTAGCACTTTCTAATGTGAGTAGGCACTGTTAAATCTACCTGCATATATCCCCTTATGCTCCTTAGGGGTTCCAGTCGATGAGTAGTGGTGAATTTGAACCTCCCATGCACGGTTTGGAGATCATCATTTGATTCCCTTCTACATTTATCTATCTCAATAGATTAATAGCATATTCTTTATCAGTGATTGGACTTTTTTTTGGTTTTTGCAAGATTTTTTTTCAAATTGTACACTTTTTTTATGAATTATTGGTTGAAAGATATGAACCATTAAGTTCCAATGTATTATTTATTATAATAGGTGTGCAATTTAATTATCCTTATATGAGGTAGTGCCATACCTTTTTGCATGCACCTTTATTATTGTTGTTAAGTTGTTCACTCACTTTTAAAGGGGCAGCTTCACTCATTTATTTATTTAGTCATTGGTTGGCACCATTTCTTGTCACTTTATATCACATGCTGAAAATGTTAACTACTGTTTCAGTTTAAGGAATGAGTAGTACTAAGTGGTGCACCCAGTCCCACAATGCCTCATCTCTATGATGCTCCCAGCTGCGGTTGCACTGTTGCCTTCTCCATGTATAATGCAGGGTTAATAGCCCTTTGTTGTATGACATGACTTTGAAGGACAGCTCACAGCACAAAGTGCATTGGTGCCTGCCAGTGTGGGGGTAACATAGGCGTTTACAGCCTTTTCATCATCTTCTTAGACTTAATCCAAATGTAGTAATAAGTGCTAACTAAATATAAACAGAATGTACTCTTAAGGTCCCAGTCCAAAAAAGTGTCCTTCCAAAGGATTTATAAAATTTCCAAGTCCAATATGGATCAAGCATGTCTAGTGTTTTCCCCTTTGATGAAGCTTCTTTGTGATGTTTCCCTCTCGTCTGTGAGAAATCGCAAAAGAAAAAATACGATATATATTGTAGTATGTCTAATACCATCAATAAATACCATGCGTTTATATTGTGCTTACATCAAGCAAATCTCCATCAGATCCAAATGTGTTTAAATATGTAAAGTGCTGCACAAATTGTTGGCACTATATAAATTGTATATAATAATAATAATAATAATAATAATAATAATAATAATAATAATATATGTATCCTTACCCTCATCTAAAATAAAGCCTTTCATAATTTCTCTTTCATTCATTGGTGGACACAGTGCCTCCAAATCTTGACCACTGGGTTATATCGCCTCTGCAGGAATAGGACTAGGCAGAACAAAAAACACCTGGCTACTCCCATGGGCTGTCCTCAGTCAGTATATAACCCCCTCACTGCTCTAGGTATTCAGTTTTTTCTGTCTAGTCAGGAGTAAGGACTTAGCTCCTTGCTGAGATCTTTTGGTGCTAGCAAATTTTACTTTTTGTCTCTTTTTTCCATGCATTTTCTCCTGGGAGATCTGCAATCAACTGCTGGGCGAAAGGCTGGATACTCTAGATCAAGTGGTCTTCCCAGTCCAGCCAGCAAGTGCATACAGACTGCAGCTACGCGCTAGATTGGCCACAACATAGCCTCAACCGACGGAGGCTGGCCCGCAAGTTAAATGTCTCGCAGGATCGCATATGAACGGGCTCTAGTCCGAGTCGCAGTGGTCCCTTGGCCCACTTCAGTGGTGAGGAGTTCTGTCTGGAGGGTCATCTGCCCCATGGATCAGTAAGTGCAGTTCCCCCTTTCCCCCTTTGTCCGATTTGGGGTAGACGCGGGTACCCTCCAGGGATGGTCGGACCTGCCTGAAGGATCCCTCCTCTCATCCTAAAGTCCCCTGCTTAAACTGGGCTTCCCCCTCTCCCCCCACAGATTGGTTGGAGTCCCAGGGCAGGCAGTAGAGACAAACCTGCCATTTCCCTTCTGGGTGGTGTGTGTCCTGCCCTGGCGGTATCGGGGGGTTCCAGTGCAGAGGTTGCAGCGTAGACCCATAGGTGCATGCCCTGCTGTGTGTGTGTGCAGTGTGAGGTAGTGTGCAGTTTGAGGGTCCCAGTGCAGAGGGCACAGTGGTGTCTTCTTAAATGTTCATCCGGCCTGGTGGTACAGTACCTTTTTGGAAGGGGGTCCCCTTGCAGAGGGTGCAGCAATGTGGAAGGCACATGAATCCTGACAGCATGCTTCAGCATGTCAAACAGCTGGCGGACATTTTTGGGTGGTCTGCAGATATCACATCCTGATGTGGCTGGTCTCCAGCTGGCGGCCATGTTTGTGTAGCCGATGATGTCACAGCCGCCATTTTTCGTTAGTCTAGTGAGACACTAGAGACGGCCAGAACCTCATGGAGATGCCAGAGCTGTAGAGTTGCCACCTCATCCCTTTAAACCCGAACACATATGAATTACACAGGTTCTGTGGCTAATTGAATGCGGCTAAGGCACCAAGTGAGTTTAATTACCACCTTAATCAGCCACAGAACCTGTGTAATTAATAAGTGTTCGGTTTTAAAGGGATGAGGTGGCAACCCTACAGAGCTGCTCCTCTTCCTCTTCCTCCTCCTTCCCTAAGCTTCTCTTCCTGTCCCGGGATATATGAAATGGACACAGACATTGGTGTTGCTGGGTCCCAATCGCGGCACTCCTCTGTTTGTTTGGTAGGGTGAGTCTTTGTGGGTCCCTGTGTATCTCCCTCTCTGCTGATAGGTACCCTGGTTATTGTGGTGTTACCCTGGTTATTGTGGGTTATGGTTGTCAAATCTCCTTTGTACTACAGGGTCTTCTTCCTTATGGAGCCTCAGGGTCACATCTCAACCACTGATCCCCTCATGGAGGTGGCAGGTCCCTCTGAACCCCAGCTTCCCATGGTTGTTCTGTACTTCAGTCATTAGTATCCCGGGTGGAAGTAGCGTGTGGGCAAAGACCCGGGAGGAAGCGTCCCCCACCTTCCCCTGCTCAGTCTGTCTCATCTGATTCTGAGCCTGATGCTGCCGGGGACGTGGCCCATCCAGGGGGGTTTAATATCTTGCCCCCTGACCCGGCTGGTAGTGAGGATGAATCCCCTGCGGTCTCAGCAGCGAGTGAAAAAGCGCTGGTGGACGCACTTGTTACTGCGGTGTGGGAGACTCTAAAAAATGGGGGATGCGGCTGACAGGGCCACAGACGTGGCTGTGTCCTTTGGTACGCATAAGTCACTTCGCACACCAAGGGTGTTTCCTTATCTTCCTTATTTTGATAGGTTTACCTATAAGGAATGGGAACAACCAAAATCTACCCCTTTGAAGAATCACTTTTAAAAAAGTGGACTACCCCACCAGTGGTGGACCCTCCTGTTTCCAGGTTGAATAGAGCAACCAAGATCCAAGTAGAGGAATCTCCGTCCTTTAAGGGCCCGGCTGACAGGAAAGTGGATGCTGTGGCACGCAGCATGTTTACTATGGCTGGGTCAGCATTGTGTCTAGTCTTGGCCTTGGCCCTGGTGTCGCAGACCCTAACTGAATGGGCCAAGCTTTTTCGCCAGGGTCTAGGTAGTGAGCAGGTTCCTGCTGCTTATGTTGATTTAGCAGACCAGTTGGTCCATGGGCTACAGTATATTTCCGGTGCAGCTCCTTCGCTGTCCAAGCTTTCTGTTTCAGCGGTGGTGATTAGACATGTGCTGTGGCTTAAGCAATGGTCGGCAGATCATGCCTCTTAAGAAAGCTCTCATTGATCTGCCCTTTCAAGGCGACCGTCTGTTTGGGGCTACCCTGGATGATATCAGTAAGGGTGTAACAGGGGGAAAGAGTAACTTCCTGCCTCAATCTAGGAAAGGGAAGGAGCCTCGTCGCAGACGGGGGCCTTCCTTCTCAGCCCTATAAAATTCTTCCGGGCTCCTGGGATGGCAGATAAAGGAAACAGATCTCTCAAGTCTTCCCCGGGAAGTTCCAAGCAATCTTGGTCTGGTAAGCCTAGGGCAGGCTTCTCCAGATCCACTGGCAAGACTCCTTCAGCATGAAGGTCTGCCCTCAGAATTTGTCCACTTCGGGGGGGGGGGGGCACTGTGTCCTTGTGTGGGTATAATTTCTGTAAAGGTTTGGGTGAACTACCCAAGGTCCCCTCTAGCCCTGTCCAGGAAATTGGGCTACCTGGGTCTGACTCTGGAGTGAATGCTGACCAGGTTAGTAGTTTTTCTTCTCAAACGTCACCCCTTCACCAGGTTCAGTTCAACGGGAAGTAACTGAAGCTTGTGGCAACTTCGCAAGTTCCTCTGGTAGACGCCACAGTCGTCCTAGTGTCACTGCGGGGCCAACGCCTTCCTCTTCTGCGGTGCCTGCGAAGGACCGAGGGTAAAAGTCTTCCGGTGGTCGTAAACATCCCTTGGAAGTTACCTCTAAAAGAGGACCAGTTGTACCGAGGGCTGAGCTTCCATCTTGCCTTACAGTAACTGTTTTTAGTGGCCTAGCCATTGAAAGCCAGGTACTGAGAGAGAGAGGTCTGTCGGGATCAGTGACCCCTACTATGGTGAAGGCGAGGAATTTGACTTCTAGTAAGATATACCATCGTACGTGGAAAGCGTACATTTCTTGGTGTGAGTGGATTGGCGTTCATCCTCAATCCTTTTCTGTAGCTCGGATCTTAGATTTTCTTCAACAGGGCGTTGAGCAGAAGTTGGCTTTGAGCACCATCAAGGCCTTAGCAGTCTTCTTTCAGCTACCTCTAGCCACTCACTCTTTAGTTCAAGGAGTCCGCCTGTACGGTCTCTTTTGCCGCCATGGGATTTAAACTTGGTGCTGTCGTTTCTCCAGAAACCTCCATTCGAGAATATTTGGGAGATTCCCTCACCTACGTTGTCTCAGAAGGTGGCGTTCCTGGTGGCTATTACCTCGGTCCACAGGGTTTCAGATTTGGCGGCATTATCCTGTCGCAGTCCCTTTTTAGTACTCCATAGAGATGAAGTGGTTCTTCGTCCCTGTCCGTCATTTTTGCCCAAGGTTGTCTCTGACTTCCATTTGAATAAGGACATTGTGTTGCTGTCCTTGTGTCCCAAGCCGGCTCATCCCAAGGAATTTGCTTTGCATACCTTGGATGTGGTTCGTGCGATTCAGGTGTATCTACTGAGTCCTTCCGGAGGTCAGACTCACTTTTGTTTGGTTACACAAAGACCCAGGAAAGGGCTGGCCGCTTCTTCGGCTACCAACTCCAGATGATCAGACAGACTGTGACTCAGGCTTATTCTATTAAGGGTCGGGTTCCTCCTTTTCCTGTCACGGCACATTCTATTCGGGTGCTTAGTACTTCTTGGGCCTTCCATCATCAAGCGTCAATATCACAGGTTTGCAAGGCGGCCATTTGGTCGTCAGTGGATACCTTCACTAAATTCTATAGTAAATATATAAGTAAATATTTTGGCATCTGCGGATGCTTCTTTTGGCCACAAGGTTTTGCAGGGGCTGTGTCCGTCAATGAATGAAAGAGAAAATGTTTTTTTTTGTACTCACCGTAAAATCAATATCTCCAAGTTTGACGGACACAGCGCCCCCCCTATGGAGTTGCTGATACTTGCATTACTGCTTGCTACTAAACTGAATACCTAGAGCAGGGAGGGGGTTGTATACTGACTGAGGACAGCCCATGAGCGTAGCCAGGTGTTTTTTGTTCTGCCAGCTTTTTGTAGCATTTTAGAGGTAGCATTTTAGAGGTAGCTTTTAGAAGCATTTAGGAACAATAGCATTGTATTAGCGTTTTTGCAGTACATGCAGAAAATAAATATCTAGGAGCATTTAGCATTTTTTTTTTTTTTCTGCTGGAAAAACGCTCTAAAAAAACAATACAAATTTTTTTTTTTCTGCTCCTAGATGCTGAAGCTCAAAAAATGCTAATAGCCGAAAAGTAATGTGCATGGACACATAGGATAACATCATTTAGCTTCTAGGTGCAGAAAAAAAAAATGCTAAGAACTTCTAGAAGATTATTAAAACACTAGTGTGCATGGAGCCTTAGGATGTAACATGTTCACTCAAGGATAGATGATGTAGGTTGCATGCACATAAGCTTACTGGGACCCTACTGACAGGATCTATCAGCAGATGGATTGGGGACAGTGGAAGACAGGGAGGTTAAGAGAAGGCAAAATCAAACAGCCTTTTTACACATTGTAAAGGATTAACCCCTTAGGTGAGTGTAACAAGCATGCTTTCCTGCATATGCAGACTGATGTTACTGTTGTGGGTTTAGACTTTAACCACTAAAATACAGGGCACTTTTACCTCCTTCCCGCCCAGACCTATTTTCAGCTTTCAGTGTTCTCACACTTTGACAATTAGTCATGCTACGCTGTACAAAATTGTTTATATATATATATACACATATACATATATACATACATACACACGAATCAAGCTTTCTTTTGGTGGTATTTAACCACTTGCCGACCAGCCGCCGCAGTTGTACTGTGGCAGAATGGCTCGGCTGGGCAAAATGACGTTATGTAACCTTGCTTTACCCTGTGGCCACTAGGGGCGTGCGCGCCCACGGAGCCGATGCGAGTGCCCGGGGGTCGCAATCACCGCCGGGCTCCCGCGATTGCTCGGGGCACACGGAGAACCGGGATTTGTGTGTGTAAACACACAGTTTCCGGTTCTCTGAGGGGAAAAGTGACAGATTGTCTGTTCATACAGAGTATGTACAGCAATCTATCTCCTCCCCTACATATTCCACTCCCCCCTTCAGTTAGAACACACAGTAGGGAGCACATCAACCCTTTGAATGCCCCCTAGTGTTAACCCCTTCCCTGCTAGTGACATTTTTACAGTACTCAATGCATTTTTATAGCACTGATCGCTGTAAAAATACCAATGGTCCCAAAAGTGTGTCAAAATTGTCCGACGTGTCCGCCATAATGCCGCAGTCCTGATAAAAATCGCAGATCACCACCATTACTAGTTAAAAAAAAAATAATAAATATGCCTTAAAACTATCCCCTGTTTCGTGGATGCTTTTTGTAGAACTTTTGTGCAAACCAATCAATATACACTTATTGCAATTTTTTTTTTTTTTTTTTTTTTACGAAAAACATGTAGAAGAATACATATCGGCCTAAACTGAGGAAAAAAAAATTTTTTTTTTAATATTTTTGGGGATATTTATTATAGCAAAAAGTAAAAAAATTGCGTTTTTCTTCAAAATTGTCGCTCTATTTTTGTTTATAGTGCAAAAAATAAAAAACGCAGAGGTGATCAAATACCACCAAAAGAAAGATCTATTTGTGGGAAAAAAAGGACGTCAATTTCGTTTGGGTGCAACGTCGCACGACCACACAATTGTCAGTTAAAGCGACGCAGTGACAATCACAAAAAGTGCTCTTGTCAGGAAGGGGGTAAAATCTTCCGTGGCTGAAGCGGTTAACCACTTCCATACATTGCATTTTCACCCCCTTCCTGCCCAAGCCAATTTTCAGCTTTCAGCGCTGTCACATTTTGAATAACAATTGCACGGTCATACTACACTTTACCCAAATGAAATTTTTATCATTTTTTTCCCCACTAATAGAGCTTTCTTTTGGTGGTATTTGATCACCCCTGCGTTTTTTATTTCTTGTGCTATAAACAAAACAAGAGTGACAAGTTTGAAAAAAAACACAATATTTTTTACTTTTTGCTATATGTATCCAAATTTTTTATTTTTTTTTTTAACAAATTTTTTCCTCAGTTTAGGCCGATACATATTCTTCTACATATTTTTGGTAAAAAATATCACAATAAGCATATATTTATTGGTTTGCGCAAAAGTTATAGCGTCTACAAAATAAGGGGATAGATTTATAGCATTTTTATTATTTTTTTTTACTAGTAATGGCGGCGTTCTGCGATTTTTATTGTGACTGTGATATTGCGGCGGACACATCGGACAATTTTGACACATTTTTGGGACCATTCACATTTATACAGCGACCCGTGCTATAAAAATGCATTGATTACTGTATAAATGTGACTGGCAATGAAGGGGTTAACCAGGAGGGGGCGCTGTGGGGTTAAATGTGTTGCTAGGGAGTGATTCTAACTGTGGGGGGAGGGGATTCACAAGGGGATGAGACCGATCGTTGTTCCTCTGTACAAGGAACACACCATCGGTCTCCTCCCATCTGACAGGATGTGGATCTGTGTGTTTACACACACAGATCCACGGTCCTGCTCGGTTACCGGACAATCACGGGTGCCCGTCGGACATCGCGGCCGCCGGGCACGCGCACCGGGACCCGAGCGATGCGCGCCGCCATATGACGGCGGGCGGGCAGCAAGTGGTTAATAACCACTGTTTTTTTTTTTTTTTTAATATTTTACAATGCAAGTGAACAAACCGCAAACATTTTGAAAGAAAAAGACACAATTTTAGTTTCTATTATAAAATTTAGCAAATAAGTGATTTTTTTTTTCTTCAGAAATTTGGACAAAAATGTATACTGCTACATATCTGTGGTAAAGATAACCCAAATCAGTGAACATTATTTAGCCTGTGTGGCTATGCTACTTATCAATGAAAATTGATTAACCCTGATGATCTCATTCCTTGAGGCCCTGAAATGTCAGGACAGTACAAATACCCCCCACGTGACCCCTTTTTGGAAAGTAGCCAGTCCAAGGTAAGAGGCATGTGTTGTTTTTTGAAGATGTAATTTTTTTCCCCACAATTCTTGGGAAAATTAGGATTGATTTATTTATTTTTGACACAAAGTTGTCATATTAACTAGTTATATCTCACACATGGCATAGACGTACTTGTAATTACACCCTGAAACATGTTTTGCTACTCAATTTGAGTATGGAGATACCACATGTGTGAGACTTTTTCACAACCTGGCCACATACAGAGGCCCAACATCCAAGCAGCACCTTCAGGTGTACTAGGAGCATAAATTACCCATCTAATTTCCTGACTACCTATCACAATTTTGAAGGCCCTGGAGCACCAGGACAATTGAAACACCCACAAAATGACCCCATTTTGGAAAGCAAACACCCTAATGTATATTCTATAAGGCATAATCAGTCCTTTGAACACTTCATTTTTTCCACAAGTTTTTGGAAAATGTGGAAAGAAAAAATACAGAATACTGTCCATCAGTAGAGGCAGCAGATATGGTTATCACAGCTAAAGTATTGGTCCAGGCAACAGGCAGGAACATGGTCCATAAAAAGTCCTGGGTCAATGCAGGCAGAGATATGGTCAGCACAGCCAAAGTATTGCTCCAGGCAGCAGGCAGGAACATGGTCCATAAAAAGACCTGGGTCATTTCAGGCAGCAGGCAGAGTTATGGTCAGCACAGTGAAAGTGTTGGTCCAGGCAGCAGGCAGGAACATCAGACTTGGGCCCTCGGTCCAGTAAGATCTGAGCACAGGGGAGAAGGCATCTTATTACCTGCTTTAAAGCTTCCCGACTCCAGACCCTGATCCAGGAATTTCAAATCTAGGGAAAAAAAACTGTTTTTCTCTACTCCGAAGCCCCTCAAGTATGTGAGACCCCTATGCTATCTTGTATCCCACTACTACAGTAGCAGGGCAAAAGATCAGTCCAGCCGGTAGGCAAACAATATGGTTGATTAACAGGCCAAGGTCAGTGCAGGTAGAAGGAAAAAAATGTGGTTTAGAAGCAATCCAGACAACAAGCAGATGCATTGTCCAAAAAACAGGCCAGGGTCAGTTAAGGTGGAAAGCAGAAACGTGGTTTAGAAACAATCCAGACAGCAGGCAGTGACATTGTCGGTAAGCAGGCCAGGGTTAGTTAAGGTGGAAGGCAGAGGCATGATCAATCAAGACAGCAGCCAAATGATCAGCACAGATATTATAAGTGGTGAAATGGCAGGCTATTAAAAATAAGGGGAACTAATATTTTAGTGATGTGTGATAAGGTCGGAAGCAGTCTCTGATGCATAGGCCCAGTTGGAAGGGACAGTGTGGACAATGAACACTGGTGTCTCTCCTAACTCCCCCTCTGCTGCATGCCTGACATGCCTTTTTTGCCATTCTCTTCCTTTTTCTGTGGGTGGAATGTTCTCTGGAAAATGCTGCTCATGAAGTCTGCTCACACATCCAGAGCAAATGCTTTCTGTGTGTGTGTGTGTGGGGGGGGGGGTTCTTGCTGGTAGATCAGGTCAGTGAAATCTCTTCTATATATTTGAGGAAGGTGGTGGGTCTTTATGTTGACTTTTGATGACATACACATTATAATTGGCCAAACAGAAAATGTTTTTTTTATACCAGTAGAGGGACTTTCTTGTTGATAAATAAGGCTGTAGCATATGATTGTTTAACTTGTGGATACACTCAGGCTTTTGGATGGCACCATATCTTCTGTGAATTTCCACCGAGGTGGACAGGTTGTACACCATTGTTACCCCTCCTCTTCATGGCCAACACTTCCTCATTCCTCAGACTTGCTGATTCTCCCCTTTGTAGCCTTGTAGACACTAAACTTTGTGGGAAGCCCTTCCTGTTTTTTTGGGTGGTACCGCAAGCCAAGGTTTTCTCATGGTACAGGTGTCAGAAAAGGGGCAGAATTGTATAGTAGTTATCAAGGTAGATATGATAATCCTTTTTGAACAGTGGGAATGCCAGGTCCCAGACAATTTTTCTACTTGTGCCAATGTAGGTTGGATACTCAAGGGGCTGGAGCTGGTAATTTTTGTGTTTGTACACACGGAAGGCATGCACATCCTGTGGCTCTTTCACAAAGCTTGTTGAGCTTTTATCCATACCTGGCCCTTTTACTCGGAATGTATTGCTTTGAATCCCAGCTGGCCAGTCAAGTGGGCAAGGGATTCATACATGCTTTGGTCAGGGATATAAATTTCAGCAAATCTCTTAGAAAATAATTTATTAGTGGTAGGATTTGGTATAGTTTGTCATAGTTGGGATGATCTCGGGTAGGGCACTATGTGTTATTATTGAAATGCAGGAACCACATGATCGTGTCAAAGCATGGCCTGGACATTACAGCAGAATAAATTGGAATGTGATGGGAGGGTGGGTGGACCAATAAGCATGTCATGTGTTTTTTTTTGTAAACCCCATGTTAAACGTAAGGCCAAAATCAATTTAAGCTCCTCCACTGTCTGATGTCTCCACTGAAATTGATGGGCATGGAATGAATTGGGGTTGTTTGCAAGATATAGCTGGGCAAAAAGGTTAGTCTGGTCTACCATGAATTGAAGTAAACCGGCAGTGAACAATAGATTTTAAAAAAAATATAATTGTGAAATTTGTCAGTGTTGGCCTTGCACACCTGACTGTCTGGTGAAAGGGGGGATTATAGTCTTTGTTTTACGCTACTAGCTACACTATTTAAGAGACCTACTTGTCTTTGGTATGTATGTTATCCTCCTCAAATTACTGTTCGCCACTGGCTTTGGTGTCTGTTCATTGTTTTGGTGAGTTTGTTTTTACTCAATAAAAATATTGTCAAAGAAAGGGGGGATTCTGAGCTGATCCTGAGCTGGAAGGCAGCAATAATGGGCTTGCCAGGGCCTCTGGAAGATATGTTTGGGCCCTGATTCTTGGGGTCTGGCATGATATTTCAGTGCTGGTACTGGGCCTTTAACCCTGGGGTCTAGTGCCGTTGGAGTTTGCTGATTGAACATTGGGATGTATGGCGCTGCTGGTGCTTGCCTGGTCTTCAGAGTGTCTTATTCTTTTAAGACCCCTTTCACACTGAGGCGGTTTTCAGGCGTTTTAGCGCTAGAAATAGCGACTGCAAAACATCTCTCATTCATTTCAGTGTGACTTTTCACATTGGAGGGGTGCGCTTGCGGAACATTAGGAAAAGTCCTGCAAGCAGCATCTTTGGGGCGGTTTGGGAGCGCTATATTTGGCGCTCTCAAAACACCCTGCCTATTGAAATGAATAGGCAGCGCTTTAAAAGCACATTAAAAGTGATTTGGAAGCGCAGGAACACAGGTGCTTTTAACCCCTTCTTTGGGGTTAAAAGCGCCCTGCTAGTGGCTGAAAAGCGCTGCTTAAACAGCACTAAAACACTGCTAAAATGAGCAGTGCTTTAACGCTAACACGGGTGCTGCCCCAGTGTGAAAGGGGTCTTATTGGGACTGTTTCTTCCTCCAAGTCGGTCACCGATCCACTAGAGCTGCACGATTCCAGACAAAATGAGAATCACAATTTATTTACTTAGAATAAAAAAAATCACAATTCTTGTGGCATACAATTTTTCACATTATACAAAAAAAAAAAATGGGCTAACATTACTGGTTAGGTTTTTTGTATGAGTCAATGCCCCATACGGAGAAATGCAGCGTCGGGTGGAGCTACGGGATCTGACGTCACCACACATCAGCTGGCTGGCTTTACCGCGGCTGGGTTGTTCGTTTTTAAATTTCTGCTTTACCACAGGATGTCAGCCACCCATCGTTTACAATAAAATAATTATCAATTTGCTACACTATGGGGTACCTCTTTTTCTTGTAATCTCCCCCCACATATCACAAGTGACCCCGCAGAAGCATAACTTGCAGGAAGAGTTTTTACATTTTGCTGTACCGGGACCATAGCACTCGGAAGAGTCTAAAGCGGATGGAAGTCTCTGATTAAAGCTAAAATTGTCTGTCCCTACCTGCAAGATCTGGCAAATTTGAGCCCTGAAGACCCCCGTAATAGGGGTCCCACGCATCTGGTAAGCGGCTTTGTCTACCATTTTCTGGCTTGTTTATAATATAATGAAGATCGCATTCCATATTTGAAGGAAGGATTGTGTGTATAGGTAAAGCGCACACCGTTGGGGATCACTTTTTAAGGACTTTTATTTGCTCCTTAGATGGACTATTCACAATTAATTAATTTATTTATTGTTCTTTATTCACTTTCAGTGTTTAGTTATTGTTGAATACTTACACCTTATTTTAAAGGTGAATTTCTTACCAGTGTGTTTGATATTAGTAGCGCACCTGATTTTATTTTTTACTACTTGTTAAAACTGGATATTCAGGTTTTTTTAGGTTGCAGCACTTTTAGCCATCACTATTTTAAATTGCTCACATTTATCACAGTGTTTAAGTCGGTCAGGGGTAGCGCAGATTGTCCTTATTACGGTATTCAAAGCTACCAAACTTGGCGGTTTGAATACTTTTAAGTGCAAAGGAGGGATTTGGGGTCTTATAGACCCCAGATCCCTCCATAAAGAGTACCTATCACTGCCTATTACTGTCACAAGGGATGTGCACATTCCTTGTGACAGCAAAAAAAAAAAAGTGATTGAAAAAAAAAAAAAAAACAATTAAGGGGACAGTGTAAAACAAAAAAAAATAAGAGGAAAAAAAATTAAAGTGCCCCATCCCTCTGTACTCACGCGCAGAAGTGAACACATACGTAAGTCGCACCTGCAAATGTAAACAGTGTTCAAACCACACACGTGAGCTATTACTGTGACCGTTGGAGCAAGAACAATAGTTCTAGCACAAAAACTCCTCTCTAACTCTAAACTGGTAACCTGTAGACATCAAAGCATCACCTATGGAGATTTTTAAGTACCGTAGTTTGTCGCCATTCCACAAGAGTGTTTTAAATCATGACTCATTGGGTAGCTATTTACTCAGTGTAACATCATCTTTCACAATATACAAAAAAAAAAAAAATGGCTAGGGTTACTCTTTTTTTTATTTTTTTTTATTCATGATTCATTTTATTCATATAAATTGAGATCAAATATTAGGAACAAAGAATACGGAGGAGAGATGGGTTTGCTTTAAGAGCATATTAAATAAGGGCATTAGCCAATGTATCCCATTGGGTAATAAATTTAAAAGAGCGAACAAAAGTCCTGGATGGCTTAACTCCAATGTAAAAATGCATATAAAAGCAAAGGAGAAGGCCTCCAAAAAATACAAGGTTGAGGGATCATCATCACCATTCAGACTTTATAAAGAATGCAACAAGAAATGTAAGGGTACAATTAGGACGGCTAAGATAGAACATGAAAGACACATAGCGGAATAAAGCAAAAAAAATCCTAAGAAATTATGTAAACAGTAAAAAAGGGAGGACAGACTATATTGGCCCCATAAAGAATGAGGAAGGACATCTGGTTACAAAGGATGGGGAGATGGCGAAGGTATTGAATTTATTCTTCTCCTCAGTCTTCACGAGGGAATCGGGGGGCTTCAGTAACCAAACTGCAGTGTTTATCCTCATGACACAACACAGGAAGCACCTCCATGGTTAACGGAGGACAGAATTAAAGTTAGACTTGAGAAACTTAACATTAATAAATCACCGGGACCAGATGGCTTGCATCCGAGGGTACTTAGGGGACTCAGTCAAGTGATTGCCAGACCGTTGTTCCTAATTTTTACAGACAGTCTACTGACTGGAATGGTACCAGCTAATCGGAGAAAAGCCAATGTAGCACCAATATTTAAAAAGGGCCCAAAATACATCCCTGGGAATTACAGACCAGTTAGCCTAACATCAATAGTATGTAAACTCTTGGAGGGGATGATAAGGGACTATATACAAGATGTTAGTAATAAGAACGGTATCATTAGCAGTAATCAGCATGGATTCATGAAGAATCATTCTTGCCAAACCAATCTATTAACCTTCTATGAGGAGGTGAGTTGCCATCTAGATAAAGGAAGGCCCGTAGACGTGGCGTATCTGGATTTTGCAAAAGCATTTGACACAGTTCCCCATAAACCTTTACTGTACAAAATAAGGTCCGTTGGCATGGACTATAGGGTGAGTGCATGGATTAAAAACTGGCTACAAGGGCGAGTTCAGAGGGTGGTGATAAATGGGGAGTACTCGGAGTGGGTAGTGGGGTTCCCCAGGGTTCTGTGCTGGGACCAATCCTATTTAATTTGTTCATAAACGACCTGGAGGATGTGATAAACAGTTCAATCTCTGTATTTGCAGAGGATACTAAGCTAAGCAGGGCAATAACTTCTCCACAGGATGTGGAAACCTTGCAAAAAGATCTGAACAAATTAATGGGGTGGGCAACTACATGGCAAATGAGGTTCAATGTAGAAAAATGTAAAATAATGCATTTGGGTGGCAAAAATATGAATGCAATCTATACACTGGGGGGAGAACCTCTGGGGGAATCTAGGATGGAAAAGGACCTGGGGGTCCTAGTTGATGATAAGCTCAGCAATGGCATGCAATGCCAAGCTGCTGCTAACAAAGCAAACAGAATATTGGCATGCATTAAAAAGGGGATCAACTCCAGAGATAAAACGATAATTCTCCCACTCTACAAGACTCTGGTCCGACCGCACCTGGAGTATGCTGTCCAGTTCTGGGCACCAGTCCTCAGGAAGGATGTACTGGAAATGGAGTGAGTACAAAGAAGGGCAACAAAGCTAATAAAGGGTCTGGAGGATCTTAGTTATGAGGAAAGGTTGCGAGCACTGAACTTATTCTCTCTGGAGAAGAGACGCTTGAGAGGGGATATGATTTAAATATACAAATGCCATACTGGTGACCCTACAATAGAAATAAAACTTTTTCACAGAAGAGAGTTTAAGAAAACTCGCAGCCACTCATTAAAATTAGAAGAAAAGAGGTTTAACCTTAAACTACGTAGAGGGTTCTTTACTGTAATAGCGGCAAGGATGTGGAATTCCCTTCCACAGGCGGTGGTCTCAGCGGGGAGCATCGATAGCTTCAAGAAACTATTAGATAAGCACCTGAATGACTGCAACATACAGGGATATATAATGTAATACTGACACATAATCACACACATAGGTTGGACTTGATGTACTTGTGTCTTTTTTCAACCTCACCTACTATGTAACTATGAAAGTGTATTTCTTCCAAAAAAATTGCATTTGAAAGACCACTCTGCAAATATATATGTATATATATATATATATATATATATATATATATATATATATATATATATATATATATATATATATATATATGTATATGTATATATATATATATATATATATATATATATATATATATATATATATATATAATGTTTGGGGTTCTAAGTAATTTTCTAGCAAGAAAATACAGATTTTAACTTGTAAGCAACAAATGTTAGAAAAAAGGCTTAAACATGTAGGGGTTAGGTTTATGAGGTACCGGTTCAACCTGTATGCGTATGTGTGTGTGTGTGTTAATGTCACAATCATTGCCCATATTGCAGTATATTGCGTTTGCTAAGATGCCCATCTAAGAATTTTTTGCAACACTCACCACTGATGCCACCAATTGTGGAAGGAAGTTCCACATCTTTACCACTCTTACAGTAAAGAACCCCTTTAACAGTTTAAAGTTGAACCACTTCTCCACACTTTACACAGCACAGTTCAATGGGTTATAGCTCTAAATTGACACACTTCTTGTGCCCCTTGGTCATAGCTTTTAGATTGCATGGAGTCTATTAAGATCATTGAGAAGATTCATCTCACCATTTTTGACACAATACAAATATAGGAAGTAGAATTACTGGTTCTCCTACTAGACCTGTTCTCTTTTTGATGTGTACCCATCTCGCTGGATATGTTTGTGTTGTCAACTGCCTGAAACTGTATGTTTAGTAATATTACCACATATTTACTTTGCATATTATTCTCCTTTTTATTGCCTTTGACTCTATGTCTTTGACCTTATATTAGAGTGATTGAGAGACCGATATTTGTCTTTTTTTTTTTAATTTTCAGTTTGAGAATTGCTTTGGACTATGTGATAGATAAGATGCACTGTTATTTGGTTCTTCCATTATCCATCAATTATCCATTATTAGCATCCAAGTTGTGTTTAAGGAATACCGCCAAAAGGGAAGCCTGGTTTGCCTCCAAATAAATACCTTAGTATTATAAGCACTGGAAAAGTTAGCAAGGTCCATAGCTGCAATATTAACTTATGGTTGTGTCCATAAGTGGGGGTAAACAAGTGTGAACCATGAAATAGCTGCTGTTTGCTTATTAATTGCTTTAGATCATTTATTCTTCTAGTTTTCTAAAAATCATGCTGTTCTAATAAATTTTGACATGGCCCAGAATAATACTGTATGTAAAGGAATTGGGAAGAGTATTTGGGCTCAACAATCCACCATTCCCTTTTACAGCCATTTCAGGAACTATGAACATAATACTTATGAACAGTAACAACATTTGCAACTATTTTATATTTGTATAGATAGCATTTCTTTTCACCTACATACTGCAGGAAATGTATTTAATCAATGTATGTAATTATAATTAAAAATAAATAAATAAAAACTTTTGCAATATGCTTCAGTTGTAGGAATTGTAACATATTTGGCCAACAAGTTAGCTTTAAGACATCAAATTCCCTCACTGCAATCACTGTTAAATTTTGGTCAATCAAGTAAAACTTTTGAGCTGAGTGATTACTTTTTCAAAATAAACAGACAAGGTCAGCTTTACTGTACTTAATTACAGTGCTATTGACAAGTGTTGGTGTATCAGCACATGTCTGCTACCCTACACTAAACTCCACAGTAAGGTCACCTCAGGACAAGACAATAAGGGGGCTTGCGTGCACCAGTAGGCACATTGACAGTTTCATAGAAGCTTCTGGATGCTCTTTTTCTCTGGTGGCCTTTGATTCTTATTATGGGAACAATCATCTCTCATTTTTTCTGGTCTGTGCAGCAGAACAAATCTCTGGGAAATGTTGCCTTACAATGAGTTTTTCTGTTCTACTATAAGACTTCCTAATTCTGCTGCTTGGACCACTGTTGTGCTTGGATGGTTTCATGGGCACGTGTAGAGCACAATAATGCAAATTCTAAAAATCCTCTGTGTAGTCTCCTACTTTTCTTTGATGACACAATGATCCTTTTAGTTTCCCTACTATTGTTATATTTCCACAGATTTCTTAGTGTCTGTTTCAGAAATGTTTTATTATTTTCAGCAGGAGTAATAGCTTTGTGCTTGACCAATTGAAAACAATGATCTAAATGGCGTGTATAGAAACAAAAGTTTTAATTATGTGATTAACTGTGTTTTGAGAAAGCTAGATGCACAATTACTAATATTTGTACTTAATAACACCCAGTATGGTAATGGAATTAATAGAAAATTGGATGCTATAGTGAACACCTTTTTTGCTGTTTTAACCTGTTTTGCCGTCGAAATAAACTTTGAAGGATTCTCAGACGGAATTCCATTCAGGCAGTCTTGCCTACACACAGTCAAACCAAAGTCCGAACGTCAAGAACGCGGTGACGTACAACACGTACGATGGGACTAGAAAAAGGAAGTCCAGTAGCCAATAGCTTCCGTCTCCTACTTGCTTCAGAGCATGCATCATTTTTGGTCCGTCGGAAAAGCATACAGTCTAGCGGTTTTCCCGATAGGAATTGGTTCTGTCTATTTCTAGGTCCGTCAGAATTTTCTAAAAAAAAAAGTCTGATGAGGCATACATACGATCGGAATATACAATGAAAAGCTTCCGTCTGACTTTTAATGTCGGCATAAGGTGTTGTCAGTCTTATTTATAGAGTTTTGCTGGAGGTGTTCTTCTCATGTTTGTGTAAAGTACCTGTAGGTGCGCTGTCATCCTACCGCAATCCAAAAACGTACTGGTAAGTTTAACTTCTACGTTCTGAAATTGGCCTTAATGTATGGTAAAAGGGACAGGTACAAGGGACTGAAGCAAATAATCTGTGTTCTTTAAATCCTTGTGTAATAAATTTGCAAATAAATACAGGAAATACATTTATAATACTCTAGTGCAGGGGTCTCCAACTGGTGGCCCTCCAGCTGTTGCAAAACTACAAGTCCCATGTTGCATTGCAAGGATGACCGTTACAAGCATGACTCCCGCTGGCAGGGGCATGATGGGACTTGTAGTTTCACAACAGCTGGAGGGCTGCCAGTTTGAGACCCCTGCTCTAGTGTGCTTGTGTGGCATAGATGAATGGGCTCAGCCAGCAAAATGGCTACTCACCCCACAAATGTCCAGAATTTGTAAAAATAAAATTTATGGTGGTGTACCTTGACTATCGTAAATATATTAAAAGCAGAACTAAACCAGTCAATGTATCTGTTTCATGAAACATTTATATTCAAGGCATGCCATGAATGATAACTGCCACATTGCTTGTGTTCTCAATCAAACTGTTAAACCATCAAATAACTGGTGTCATAACTGATCACATGTGCAGCACCATGGCAACTGTAACGCAAACATAGGGTACAATACAGCTTCCTTGGCTGTAAAGAATAGAAGGGTTTGGTTTAGTGTTAATAGATCACATTGTGGGTCTCTCTGTGTCTTTGTTAAACTTTGGTGTTATCTCTTGGAAGAGGTGTGGATCTCAGAAAATATTTATTTCAATCTTTTTTATTGAGTTTTATGTAAAAAAGAAAGTCCCCCCTGAACAGAGGTTAAAATTCATTTTAATCTTATTTGCTAAACAATCCCTATGCGTTAATTTTATCAGTTCACTAACATGCAGTCCTACATTTAAAAAAAAAAAAAATAATGCCTACTTTTAAAGCTGCCTTTTCCATTACGCTCCGCCATTTTAAATTGCACCTTTTTGAGAAATAGTGAAAAACGGACATACACAAAAATTTCCTTTTTCTTTTTCACTTACAGCTTTCAGAGTTTGTAAAAGATCCCCCAAACCATATATTTTCTGAAAGCACATGGGCAGTAGAATAAACAGTATTACTGATTTTTAAAGCACCGCAATATTTGCACAAATGTTTATCAAAACAATATTTTCGCTAAAAATACACTAAAATCATTATTAGTGGATGTATACATGGCACAATTAAAAAAAAAAAAAAATCCTGCTAAATTTCTACTGCATATAAAAGTTAAAACTGTATATTAATAAATGATGATAAATATTGGTACATAAACACAACATAACTTAGAAAAATTCTGCTAAATTGCCACTAAAGCATCGTTCACATGTGGAATACTAAAGTGTACGCCCATGGAGGACCATGTTTACCTGCATAGGGATGCACAGGTGTTCCGTGCATCCCCGTAAGGCAGTCCTATTTATGTCAATTGGGACACAACGGCTGCACAGGCATAGCTGCTGCTCCCAATCTGACATCCGTGTGGGTGTGAACACAGGCAGTGTGAGCCCAGGGACATACATCCAGACCTACATGGGTGTCAAATTAAGAGCAACGGCTCCTTTCACACAGTTGCTACATCCCTAATGACATGAATGGGAGTGCCTGCACAGGGATGTATGGAACACCTGTGCATTCCTGTACAGGTAAACAAGGATGTATGCTGTGTATGTCCTGTGTGAACAAGGCCTTGGGCCCCTTTCACGTGAGCAGGCCTATTTTGGTCCGCCTGTCTGTTTTTCAGGTGGGCCCAATCGGACCACCCATTGTTCTCTATGGAGAGGTTGATGTAAATAAACATGTGTCCGTTTACACCTGCCTGCATCCGATCCGGTACGCTAAAAACAGATGGATGAGGATCCCATTCCCCATCGATCTAGCGGATTGGATGGAAATGGACAGGCTGTCCATTTCTATCCGACTGCCCCATAGACAACTGTGGACTGTGTCCAAGTCCACTCTGCATTAGCGGAGCGGACACGGACCTGTCATCCCCTTGCTCAGCGGGGATCAGCGGACAGATGATGGGAAAGGGGCGTTATTAACTTTTTAAATTAATAAATATATATACAGTGGCTTGCGAAAGTATTCGGCCCCCTTGAACTTTTCAACCTTTTGCCACATTTCAGGCTTCAAACATAAAGACATAAAATTTTTATTTTTTGTGAAGAATCACCAACAAGTGGGACACAATTGTGAAGTGGAACAAAATCTTTTGGATTTTTGAAACTTTTTTAACTAATAAAAAAATGAAAAGCGGGGCGTGCAAAATTATTTGGCCCCCTTGCGTTAATACTTTGTAGAGCCACCTTTTGCTGCGATTACAGCTGCAAGTCGCTTGGGGTATGTCTCTTATCAGTTTTGCACATCGAGAGACTGAAATTCTTTGCCATTCTTCCTTGCAAAACAGCTCGAGCTCAGTGAGGTTGGATGGAGAGCGTTTGTGAACAGCAGTTTTCAGCTCTTTACACAGATTCTTGATTGGATTCAGGTCTGGACTTTGACTTGGCCATTCTAACACCTGGATACGTTTATTTGTGAACCATTCCTTTGTAGATTTTGCTGTATGTTTGGGATCATTGTCTTGTTGGAAGATAAATCTCTGTCCCAGTTTCAGGTCTTTTGCAGACTCCAACAGGTTTTCATCCAGAATGGTCCTGTATTTGGCTGCATCCATCTTCCCCTCAATTTTAACCATCTTCCCTGTCCCTGCTGAAGAAAAGCAGGCCCAAACCATGATGCTGCCACCACCATGTTTGACAGTGGGGATGGTGTGTTGAGTGTGATGAGCTGTGTTGCTTTTACGCCAAACATATCGTTTTGCATTGTGGCCAAAAAGTTCGATTTTGGTTTCATTGGACCAGAGCACCTTCTTCCACATGTTTGGTGTGTCTCCCAGGTGGCTTGTGGCAAACTTTAGACGAGACTTTTTATGGATATCTTTGAGAAATGGCTTTCTTCTTGCCACACTTCCATAAAGGGCAGATTTGTGCAGTGTACGACTGATTGTTGTCCTATGGACAGACTCTCCCACCTCAGCTGTAGTTCTCTGCAGTTCATCCAGAGTGATCATGGGCCTCTTGGCTGCATCTCTGATCAGTCTTCTCCTTGTCTGAGCTGAAAGTTTAGAGGGACAGCCAGGTCTTGGTAGATTTGCAGTGGTCTGATACTCCTTCCATTTCAAAATGATCGCTTGCACAGTGCTCCTTGGGATGTTTAAAGCTTGGGAAATCTTTTTGTATCTTTTTGTAAACTTCTCGACAACAGTATTACGGACCTGCCTGGTGTGTTCCTTGGTCTTCATGATGCTCTCTGCGCTTTCAACAGAACCCTGAGACTATCACAGACCAGGTGCATTTATACAGAGACTTGATTACACACAGGTGGATTCTATTAATCACCATCAGTCATTTAGGACAACATTGGATCATTCAGAGATCCTCGCTGAACTTCTGGAGTGAGTTTTCTGCACTGAAAGTAAAGGGGCCGAATAATTTTGCACGCACCACTTTTCAGTTTTTTAATTGCTAAAAAAGTTTAAAATATCCAATAGATTTAGTTCCACTTCACAATTGTGTCCCACTTGTTGGTGATTCTTCATAAAAAATTAAAATTTTATATCTTTATGTTTGAAGCCTGAAATGTGGCAAAAGGTTGAAAAGTTCAAGAGGGGCGAATACTTTCGCAAGCCACTGTGTGTATATATATATATATATATATATATATATATATATATATATATATATATATATATATATATAGATAGATAGTTAGATAGAGATATATATAGATATAGATATAGATATAGATATAGATATAGATATATATATATATATATATATATATATATATATATAGATAGATAGATGATTTTTTTTTTTTTTTTGGGGGGGGGGGGGTTGATGAGATATCAGAGGTCTAAACAGTCCCCAGTATCTATTTTTTGACATACGAAAAGGGACTGATGTTAGTCTCTTTCTCTGCAGCCCGAGCTGCACTTTACATGAACATGGAGTCTGTAGACTCTTTATCCATTTATAAAAAGACACAAAGTAACACTCGGTTTACTATGCTCAATTATTAGTGGACACAGGATCGATCTGTAGTGATCACTGCCTGTGCCCACTGTACTATTAAACCCCAACCTTACCAACCCCCACATAGCTAACACCCGCCTCACTCTCCAGCCTGACAGCTTGCCGGCACTGATGTGCCGGCAGCAGGAGGGGATACCTCTCGGAGCAGGGATGGATTGGTGAGACAGGGGCCATTGTGGGGGGGGTGACAGAGTGATCGAGGGGACGCATCTTGATCCCCTCTAAGCCCCTGCAGCACCTGGGGGGGTAAATCAGTGCTAGTGGAGAAGAAGAGGGGTGAAGGAGATGAAAAAGAAGAGTGGGGGGGCAGTTGTAGAGGAAGGGGAGTGGCGGGAGGTGGAAAGGCTGGGGACAGGAATAACTCACTTATCACTGGTGTAATCCACTGATCAGAGTTATAAAATTCAACAGAGTCTGTTGAACAATTCTGCTATAAGTTTATGGTCACTGAAGTGACCATGAGCTTTTAGGAGAAGGAGAAATGAGGTCCATAAGGAGTACAGACCTTGCCAGCTGAATGCAGTGTTGTAGGGCCATACGGACCTGATAATGAAAGGGTTAGAGGCGATTTGCAATTGTTATGATGAAAATCTCTACTGCTCAAATTGTACATAACCTGGTACAGCATGTCCTCATTGGTCACTTCACGAAGGTGTTTTTAATCCTGTTCCTTATTTACCTATTTTTAAAAGCCTGTTTTATACAGATCATTTTTGACCCTACAGAGCAACATCATATCAGGATTGTTGGAAAAAGGACTATTCAAACTGTCATATGCAGACTTACAATTGCACTTCAATCTTCCACACAAAGACTCCTACAAATACCTCTGTGTCAGACATGTTATTGACCCCATCCGTAAGGAAATTATTTTGATATCATTGGTCCTCCTTTCCTTTATCCAAGATCACTCCAGTAAACAAAAAGGAATTACATATTTCTACCATTTTTTCTGTCTCCCTCATACAAAGAAAAAACTTTCTATGATGTTATGGGAAAATCACCTCTTCCAAACCTTTCATGAGCTACAATGGTTCAATGCCACCAATAACACCCAACACCTTAAACACTCAATATGTGCCTCCCATGGGGAATCGCAACTAAAACCTGTGCACCATTGGTACTACACATCGATGCGTCTATACAAACTGTTTCCCTCTTACGGCCCACTTTGTTGGAGATACTGTGGTAAAAAAGGGTCTCTGTTGCATACTTGGTAGCAGTGCCCTAAAATCAATCTGTTCTGTGTCAGTGTTTTTCAATTAATCTCTTCAGTAATCAGCTTGAAACTGGATCTGGTCTTTTAGATTTCATATCAGACCCGAACACGGATGTGACTTGAGTCTAACCGCTGACTAGACCACTTGCTATAACTGCTTATACTCTCTATATGGGACATTATCCATAATATCTGTCAACATGTTGCAGTATATTTAATGCCTAAGGCCCCTTTCACACATTGTTGTCTACTCAGTTTGCTCAGTGGGGATCGCTCCATTGATCCTCGCTGAGCCAGCAGATGACAGGTCCGTCTCTGTTCACTGTGCAGAGACGGACCTGTCAGAGCCACGCTCTCCGCTATGGGGGGTCAGATGATAACGGATCCGCCTGTCCATTTTCATCCCATCCGCCAGACAGATGGAAAATAGGGTTTCCATCCGTCTGAATTTGAACGGTCCACATGTATGATAGGGGCCTAAGACTCTTAATGTTTGCATGTAGTGAAAATGTTTGCTGATCTTTGTTTATGTACCTCAAAACAATAAATAATACAATATGATTAATATATACTGTGCAAAGTGGAGATTAAACACCAATGTGTGTGATAAAGTACTGACTCAGGAGAGATAAACCAAAAGCTAAATTAACATTTCATTATTCGTGTTCCTGAATAATTTAGCATTTGATTCTTAAACTTCAAAATTTTGGCTTTTCTGAGGCTAAGGTGACTGTCAATAGGTGGAAACAATTCTTAGTAACAAATACATTAAAAGCAAATCTGTCATGTCAATACATAGAAGCTTTTGCTTAAAGAGGAACTGCAGTCTGCTCACATAATTTGTAATAAAAACATATTTGCCATTTCTGAAGCTTCCCTCCAACCATTTTGCATTTTATTTTATATATGCTGCAGAAATCTCCCTCCACTGAGTCCAGCTGCATCCATTTTACTGTGGGCAGCTGAAGCTGTTGCCTGCCTGGATTTACAGAGTCACACCTCCAGCTCTGCAGCTCTCATAGGCCCTCTTATGACTCACCCCCTCCCTTCCTGGTAAACTCTCACAAGAGTGAGCGAGAGAGCTGTGCATGATGTCATGCTAATCCCCTGATTTAAATGAAGATATAAATGGATCAGTTTCAAAATCCCTTTAAGGTTTGCATTTGTTTGCTCATTATGCATGCACACAATGTACTTGTTATGGCTTTCTTTACATGGATTGTCTGTGAAAAGCAAACCTCAAAGGCAAAACTGCCTTTTCCAGTTGTGTTTTTTTTTTTTTTTTTCTTCTTCTTTTTCTTTTTGGCATCCTTGGTCTTTTTCAATAGGAATATGGTTCTGCAACCACATGCCTCATGTTTGGCTCACAGTTGAGGTGCAGCCCCATTCACTTAAATAGGTCGGGTTTAGCAGCAGGATCACCTGCAGAACATGGCTGGCAGGGAAGATTTTTTTTTTTTCATATACCCTTTTATGGCTGCCTTTGCAGCTTAAGGGTGAGCAGTAAAAGCACAGCTCAGCTGTCTGTTTTTACCATCCTTCAAGTGTAAATGAGGCCCTAATGCAGAGTCATTTTGGGTTATGGCCTCCTGTACATTGGGTGTTTGCCCCAGGTGCATGAGGCTTTGTCATTTAGCCATGGGTGGAGGGCACATGGGCACTGTCCAGCCCCATTGCGGCAACCTGTTAAACTCTTTAAAAGGCTGACGCTGGACTCCGCTGGCTTGTACACCTAGCAGTAAATCTGTATAAGGCAATATGCACCCAGGGACGAATGACCAGGACACAAGAAGTCTGTCTTTTGGGCATTCGTCCCTGGGCACTTACTGCCTCAAAGTGAAGTACTGCCTGAGTGCATCTACCAGCCACAGCAGCTATCAGAGTTGAAACAGGCTGTCAATGGTGGGGCTGGACAGCACACCTGTGCTCTCCACCCACAGCTAACCAATGGAGCCCTATGCATGGAGGCTAAATAGCAATTGTGCATGAGAAGCCAAAGTTTGTTTAAAAAAATATTTAGAATAGAATCAGGGAATGGTTAAAACCCTTGTGAGATTGTCGCTCCAAAGTAGGGAAAAAAAATACTCAACAGGTATCACTATTGGAAGATTTTCCCCTTTACCCTAGGTTCACATCTATGCGGCTGCGGTTGATGCGTTTTTGCGGTGCATTTTGTGTTTTTCAAACCCGCTTTTTTGATGTGTTTTCAATCACTACGCATTCGCCACCGCTGACTTGAAAAAAAAAAGCTCTGCTTGCGCAGAAGTCTCCCGCCACCTGCCTGCTCCACCTTCAGACAGTTCTTATATAGCTAAGGGGCGGGGCCACCTCTGTGACGTCACACTGATCTAGCATGCACCGTTCAATGACATCACAGAGGACAGTGCCACAAGGTGATGTTGAAGGGTGGCCCCACCCCTTAGCTATTTAAAAACTGTCAGACGGGAGCTGAGCTTTTTTTTTTCTTTTTTTGGGTTGGTGATGGCGGTGTGATTGACGATGGATCTACATTGGGGGACATTGTTTTTTATCTTTGTTTTTTAAATAGAGAACTTGTCAAAAACTGCTTACTGTCTTTTTTTACACTATACCTTGTTTTTTGTTTTTGGTGAATGATTAGTGGTACTATACTCCTACTCATTTACGTGGGGGGGGGGGGTGTAGTGATATGATATATTGGGTGGATAATTAATTTAGTAATTATTATAATGATGATGTAAGTACTCTTCCACAGCAACCCAATTCTTCCAGAGAGATGCACTTTATTAACTTCCAACACAGAACAAGGTCCAAAGTCCACAGATGACAAAAATCCAACAGTATATAATTCAGAGTCCAATTTTTCCTAGGTCTGCGCCTTCGTAGTCATACACAGACAGACTATAATAAACTATAGACTGAACGCCATGTTATATTCACTAGACACTGAATGGCTGAACAATTTGATTTGCTGTTTTCATTTAGGCCTTTGATATGCTTTAGTCTTTCAAACAGACAACAACCCCCACCCGTGAACAGCTGCAGTCATAAACCGCCCCAATTTGCACTCCCACATATCAACATCAACAAGTCCCCTTAGATATGTGTAATTAGATTAGATTAACATATACCACCTGAACACCCTTTTGAGCCCTTGGAATACCTACATTCCTAATCTGTATTCTTGCATATTAACATCAACAAGTCCCCTTAGATATGTGTAATTAGATTAGATTAACATATACCACCTGAACACCCTTTGAAATGCTCAATTAGGTTAACAGGCCATACCTCACACACCTAGGTAGACTTACATAAGATTAACACATCAAAGGATCTTCAGCTGTCTCCTTGTTAAAATTCAGTTGGCTCGGACAAATCAAGCATCGTCAATCATCGTCATCGTACAGTATGTGTACATACATATAATAATATAATGTCCCACATAAATCGGTGAACATATTACAACAGGGGGATTGGGGGCCTTCCAGATTCTGAGTAGGCCACCTGCCCACAGATCCCCACAACCACCGGCCAGGGTTGTAGGGAAGAGGCCCTTGTTCCCAATATGGGGACAAGGTGCTTTGGTTGAAGGCAAGTGGCCTGGTATGGTTGAGGGGGGGGTGAGGGGCCCTCGCTCATCCCCCTCCCTTTCCTGACCTGCCAGGCTGCATGTTTGGATAAGGGTCTGGTACAGTATTTTGGGGGGACTTCATGGCATTTTTTTTTTTTTAATGGCAATTCTTGTTTTTATATTCAGCTGTCAGTGGGGAAGCTTCCCGGCACGCTCCTTAACAACCAACTATATGCATTTTGTTAGGGAGGGAAAAAAATCATGTAAAAACATATAAAAAATGCAACACTTGCATTTTTGGTGCAGGTCCATTGAAGTCTCTTATACACAAAATGAAATCTATTGCCAGAAAAAAGTCCCTGACCCTTTCCAAAAACGCACGGGCTAAAAAATGCATAGATATAGACGTGTACCATAGGAAACCATGTTAAATGGACTGTAGAGTTGTTTCTTCAAACTGCAAAAGGCACTAAAAAACTTGTAGGTGTGAACCTCGGGTTGCTCCATGTCTGGTGAAAACTGAGAGGGAGGTAATCTCTGTGAGTACACAAACAGCTGTAAAACATGAGAGGAATTTAAACACTTCCCTTTGCTATTAACAAAAAAGAAGTTTTAGCTTTACTTTAAAATTGTTGAAACCACTTATTTATTTTTTTTCCCCCGCCATGCAGCATTTTGAGAGAAAAAATGTAATTTAGTCCCGTATTCATATCATTTCTACTTTTTTTTTTCTATTCACAAATCATTAGCTAAAATGACAGGAGAAGAAGCTAAAAAAAGGAGAAAAATAGTGCAGCAGCTCAGTGTTGGCATTTTGGCAGGTGTTTGCAATACATAACAGAACCTGTTATTTTGACATGCAAATGTATCTTAAACACAGGTTTCAACATTAGCTGGGATTCTTTTGTAACTGAAAATGCTATTGCAGTTTCTATCACTAAATGAATAGAAAATACAAAAAAAAATAAATAAATAAATAAAACTGGAAAAAAATCTATTACTATTTTTCCACAGCAATTTCACACATAAAACATTAAACTGCAATCATTTGGCATTTTTATTTTTGTGGATTTATTTTTTATATTTCATCTTCATGCAAATAATGGCTGAAAGCCAGTGTATGTTTGCAGAAAATAGTTGACATGCTGTGTATTCATTTATGTGGAATTCATGTAAACACCGATATGCAAGCAGTTGGGATTTGAGATTTTGGTGATGACTCATATAGTGGTATTACTGAGATTCTTTATCTATAACATTCTGTTGACAAGTGTATTTTGTTACATTTCTAGCTCTTATTTGCTGTGTATATTATCAACAAAAATAATTGGCTTAGTGTTTTTCCAGAGTATAGAAATCTATTAGCCGCCTGCCATGAAATGGCAACTCAGCAACATCTCTGTGGTGGCCCTGCCTAAAAATATGACCTTGCTATGCTCCCAGAGTCCTAAGCTCATCATCAGTCTTTGTCTCAGACAACCAGTTCCATCCCAGGATCATTGCCACAGTGGCATGAGATAGTGTGGATGCAGTACTGTAAGGAATCCCAGAAAGAGGTGTTTGTTAGGGGGCAGAAATGGAAATGGAAACATGTAAATGCTTTGTTATAAGGTGTTTTTATTTTGTCCATCTATAATATTCACATTATGTTTTTAGCAACTTTTGCATTAGATGTTGCATCACCTGATGGAATAGATAATCTGTAATATACCTTAGGTAACTTGGCAGAAGTCATAATGTTTCTCCAAATGTTAGATATGTTATTTTTTGTATTTTTTCCCCTAAATTGTTAAAGTAAACCTGTGCTTTGGCCATACAAAGCAAAACAAATGTTGCTTTAAAGCAGGGGTCTCAAACTGGCGGCCCTCCAGCTGTTGCAAAACTACAAGTCCCATGAGGCATTGCAAGGCTGATAGTTACTGGCATGGCTCCCTCAGGCAGAGGCATGATGGGACTTGTAGTTTTGCAACAGCTGGAGGGCCGCAAGTTTGAGACCCCTGCTTTAAAGGGACATGCACATGTTTCTTTTCTTCACTTTCTCCTCTCCTCTAGTCAGCTACCAGGGGTAAAAAAAAAAATACCCGAAACTCTGAATGGAGAAATTCAGAGCTTAGGTCTGGATGACTTTCTTCCTTCTCAGATAGAGCAGTGGGATTGTGATAGTTGTTAACCTAAGTATGAGGGAAAAGATAAAAAGAAATTGGATCCAAGGATAAGGAAATGTAAGAAGGTCTCATGTAGATATTTTTTATATATTAAGCAATTCTTGTTTTATTTTATTTTTATTTTGACTGATACTTCTGTCAAGATCTGACTGCTTATTAGCAGTTTCTGGATTAGCTACCATGAGGGCTGGTTTGTAATGTTTACATTGGGCCCTGGATCTTGCATTCAGTGTTCACCTTGACATGTTGTACAGCAAATACATGATCCACAAGGTACTAGTACTATACAGGTCCAGGGCCATGCTCCTCTCATCATTGCCCTTAAGACCCCTTTGGGGATATGCTCACCATGACAGGCAAAGTCTGAACCATTGATGGATATGTCCTCACACTACATTATGCCCTTTTATCCTATGAGACACGCCCCAGTGCTAAGTACACAAGTGGTTTTAAAGGCACAGGCTGTGGGTGGCTTTTATTGTCTCACTTTATTCAGCCTTATAGGTAATTATAACATGTACCTATTTCAATTTGGTGGCCTTTTCTTCCACCTCACTATTGGAAGTTCCTCTCTGGCTAGTGATTTGTAAGTCCGGTAGCGCTTATAAGACTCCTTACTTTGCACTTCTGGCCATCATCATCTTCCACCAATAGTGCAAGATGATTGTTTGTTGTCTCATTTGTTGCCTAATATCTGATACCATGATATTGCCTGTTGCCTGATAGGGCGCTAACAGTCGTAAATGTTCTTCTGCCTCTCCTCTCCCTTACTATATTTATTGGTTACAACTTGAATTATCTGGCTCACTTACATTTGCAGAAGGCAAGGTGGTCTGAAACATCTTAGTGGACTACTGAAGATTTTACTACCAAATTTAATTAAGTTAAATCTTCAGCTTCTTGCCACATGCTGGCTGTGGTGGACCCATTGAGGCAGTGGGTACTAGTCTCCGGCTAGGCATGCCTAGTTTTGCATACCCTCTGCATATGTGTTTGTGTAAAAGCCAGTCTACTGGTTCTGTTGGGGGCATTCCCTCAATTAGCAATTTAGTTGGTATGGAGATCTTTAGAAGTCCTAATTTTCTCTGACAGGTCCAGTCCTGCAGCTGATTATTGCCATTTAGCCATTTTGCCAGTTGCCAAGATTGTGACAAACTGCACTAATGAACTCAATAGTGAGATATCTGCTGATGTAGATAATTGTATTCTTTCTGCAAGATTATATCTCTTGCCCTTTGCCCCCACCATAGAATTCATGGGAATTGTGATTCATCGACTCTCTAGAACAGGAGTCTCCAAACTTTCTACGCAAAGGGTCAGTTTACTGTCCTTCAGACTTTAGGGGGCCCAACTGTGACCAGCCGGGATATACATTTTTTTTTTCTGGCATCGGTGGGAGTAAATAATGCCCCACCTGTGGTATTAGGGGAAAGAAAAGTGCCCCATTGCTTGTGTCCGTGGAAGAAATAGCTTCCTGTTGTTGTCAGTGGCAGGAGTTGTGCCCCGTTGTTGGTATCAGTGGGTAGAATAGTGTCTCATATCAGTGGGATAAATAGTACACAAAGGGCCAGTTAAAGGCAAGCAAAGGGCCGCAGTTTAGAGACCCCTGCTCTAGAATGTCCATTCTTTCTGTGCATATGCATACAATTTTATGGCTTAGAGCTTGATTTGCTGACCCTGCTCGGGAAAAGTGCCTTTTTTGTGCATTTCCTTTGAAGGTAAGCTACTCTTCGGAAAATCCCTTACGAAATACATTGAGTTGGTTGTAGAGGAAAGGGATTCCTACTCCACTATCCACAGTAACAACTCCCTATCAAACTTTTCTCATCTACCTTTCACGCACAATCTGTTTGTTCCCTCCAAGTATCATCTGCTGAGGGTCCAACCTTCCATGGCAGATCCCTAACCGCTAAGTTCATCTGACTGAGCATTTCTATTGCTGTCTACTCTCTGTTTTCTCTGTTCCTTTCTGCTGTCCATTCCTACTTGCCGACATTTTCCCTACAGCTTTACAGTCACAAGAAGTGGTCATCTCCTGCCATTTTAGGAAAAATCACAGGGTCTTTAACAATCCTTGTCCGTTTAAGCATGCATTTTTATCATGTCCTTAAAACAACTATCCACGTTACTGCAGTTGCTGGGCTCCTGGAATATCTCATGTAGACCTGTCACTATATCCTTCATATGAGTGACTTTATAAGTTTTAATAGCAAACACAAGGGGATTGGTCACACTCCCCATAAACTCACACATCACTGTAGTGCTTACAGTGAAAAAAATAAACAAATAATCATCACACTGTGTTGTGCTATTATATTAAACCCTTAATCACCTTTTATTTCAGGACTTCTGAGCCTAGTTCTTTTAACTTTTTTTTTTTTTTTTTTTGTGCCCAAATACTAATGCTCACACTTCTCATCTTCATTTGATAGCACATGCCCCCCCCCCCCGTACTGTCCAGGGTACCTGGGTCTTATCCTGACATGATTTTTATTCACATACTCCTTGACCACAACTTATTGTATGTGTGGTGCCATGTTCAGGAACATCTCATTAGCACCCCTTTGGTTGCCCCTTCATGACAATTTCTCTCAGATTATGCTGGTGGATTCTTTTAAGACAGCCCCTTTTTCTCCACTCAGGGTCACTGGGAATCTCCTCCTCATTATGTGGAGAGGTTAGCTCCGTTACCGAGAGCCCCATTTATTCCCTATTACCACAACCTATATCTTCCTGGCTTACATCCCTCAAACTCCGCCGTGAGCTCTAATATGCCCTTCCCTTCCCTGTATCAGTTGTAGGTTACCACATTGCCTGTTTTACCTGCTGAAAAGCTCTCACCTTCTCAAAAAAATTGTATTTTCTACGAATCAACTACATTCTCTGTCTCAGTACTGGCAAAAATTGCATTGCACATGTTCTTGGTGCTTTCCTTACATGTTTGCTTCCCTCCACATGCAGTCTGTGTCCAACACTTCCCTGCTTCTTTCAGTTGAGCATCTACAGTTGTCTACTTTACAGACTTTGGCCCATAGATCTCCTAGCATCTCCAATTCACTGATATTTACCAGTTAAGCAAATTCCAACCTCAAGGTCGGGTACCCTACTTTTTTGGGGGGCATGAAAATTGCTACCCCCATACTCTGCAATCCATTATGTGGGGTAGTTCTCATCTGCTAAGAAACTTGTTCCCACTCCTCCTGCAACTTCTACTGTTTGGAATCACCAAACTCCTAGCCCTTGGTACCCTGCAAGTATTGGTTTGTCCTCTTCCTAACACACTGACTCTAATGCCGCGTACACACGAGCAGACTTTACGGCAGACTTTGCCCGGCGGACTTTTCGACAGACTTTATGACGGACTTTCCGAATGAACGGACTTGCCTACACGCAATCCACCAAAGTCAGTCGAATTTGTACGTGATGACGTACGACCGGACTAAAACAAGGAAGTTCATAGCCAGTAGCCAATAGCTGCCCTAGCGTGGCTTTTTGTCAGTCGAACTAGCATACAGACAAGTGGACTTTTCGACCGGACTCGAGTTCAACGGATAGATTTAAAACATGTTTCAAATCTAAGTCCGTCCAACTTTTGAGCAAACAAAGTCCGCTGGAGCCCACACACGATCGAATTGTCCGGCGAAATCCCGTCCGCCGGGCAAAGTCTGCCGTAAAGTCCGCTCGTGTGTACGCGGCATTACACTCCCTTTCAACTCTTTGCAAAATGAGATGCATCTGCTGCAATCTATGCACTAGGGGGAGAATGTGTGTGTGTGTGTGTGTGTGTGTGTGGGGGGGTGTTCAATCAAAGCTTTTGCCAGCATAAAGCCGTGACCTTAAAAACCATGGTCTAAATCTGCTCATACGTGTAAATTTGTCCAGTTCAGCAGGGAATGGCTGAAATTCAATCCATTTGTGTTTGTTTCTTTTCATGAGAAGTTGATCTATCAATCAGCCTCTCATGAACAGTTCTGCTGGAAAATGTTGCTTCAATCAGCACATATAGCACTGTTCTGTGTATTCTGATGCTAGGGTTGTCCCACCGTCAGAATACAATGAATGCATTCCTGTATCCACCTCAAATGTGTGGATAGTGGAATATTTATTTATTCATTTATTTATTTATGTATTTATTTATTTTTTTGTTCAGGCAGCCGAACTGAAAGCTGGAAAAAAAACTGAACAATGTATGACCAGTTTAAGATTCAATTACTTTGTCCTGTATGGTATTACAAGATGGAATTTACAGGCATAACAAAATCCCTATTTTTTTTCTTGTAAAATACCGGAGAGCTCGTCATTAACCCTTTCACTGCCATGATCTTTGGGCACACAAATGCAATAAATCAAATTCTTTTTTAAAATATAAAAGATGAGTAAATAGATACCCAACATGGCAAATCTTAAAATGTTGTGCTCTGATGAAATGGTGCCCTGTATTTTCCTTAGGCGACACTTTAGCTTAGTTCACTGGTGTACCATATTTTCTCCACTTGATGATGACTGTCTTCACCAGGGCTGTCTTTTCGCATGAGCACGCTGGGCAGTTGCCCGGGGGCCCCACCTGCCCAGCGACCCCAGCCAATCATTCAGATGTCACAAAGTTTGCTGCTGCATTGTGCCAGTGCTGTGAGGCTCCCTCACAGAGACAGAGTGCCGCGCGATCAGTCCCGATATCTGTCAGCGATGGGAAATGTGAGTCAGCTGTCACTGTGAAGAACGGAGCCGATGCTTTCTGTGTAGTTCCGGCTCTTCACAGGCGGTGTGATATGAAATGCACTCTGCCTGTGACAGATACAGTAAGCATCGACTCTGCTCTCTACTGCAGCCGCATGCTGCAGCTTCCTGTCACACTTCCGCGTCTCAGAGTAACCAGGCAGCAGTACACACGCCAGCATTAATACCCACCAGCACCAGCAGTACCCACACCCGCATTAATACCCACCAGGCAGCACCAGAGTGTGAGTGTGTACATTTATTTTTATATATAATATATATACTGTATTTATTGGCGTATAACACTCACTTTTTCACCATGAAAATCGGGTGCAAATGGCATGTGCGTGTTATACGCCGATACTTCAATTTTAGCTGCCTCGGAGGGGACAGAGAGAGCGCCATCAGATTACATACAGTGAGAATCTCCTGTTTACTTGGCGGCCTCTGTAATAGGAATTCCTGATTCCTGGGCCACCATTGGACCACTGTTCTGTCTATCATAGGACATTCTCACTGTATGTAATCTGTCGGCGCTCGTCTCGCCCCCCTCCCTGTCCCCTCTAGGCTGCAGATGGGCATCGATCAGGCTGCACTGATGGCAATGGTGAGGCTGCTGCACTGATGGCAATGGTGAGGCTGCTGCACTGATGGCAATGGTGAGGCTGCTGCACTGGTGGCAATGGTGAGGCTGCTGCATTGAAGGCAAGGGTGAGGCTGCTTCATTGAAGGCAAGGGTGAGGCTGCTGCATTGAAGGCAAGGGTGAGGCTTCTGCACTGATGGCAATGGTGAGGCTGCTGCATTGATGTCAATGGTGAGGCTGCATTGATGTGGAATGATGAGGCTGCATTGATGGCACTTGTGAGGCTGCAGATGAGCATTGATCAGGCTGCATTAATGGGCACTGACCCTTATTTTGCTTCAAAGTTCCTTATTTAAAATTTAAGGTTTTTTTCCTGAAACTTCCCTCTTAAAATGAATGTGCGTGTTATATGCCTGTGCGTGTTATATGCCGATAAATACGGGTATATATATATATATATATATATATATATATATAATTTATTTTTTTATTTGTTCGATTTTTTTTTTTAGTTGTATGATTGATTTAGTGGTGAAAGTTATTAGTGCCCGGGCCCCCCCAAGTTTTGACTGTAATATCTTATGTGTCGCCCATATATATCAATCTTGGAGTTGCCACTAGTTCCAGGAAGTGTAAGAAAGGTGAGGAAAAAATAAACTTTATTACGTGTTGGTGAAAATAACCTTTAGAGCAGAAATGAAGCATAATGTTTTGAGTGGAGCACAGAAGAGGAAAAAGGCTGCAGAGGAGAAAGAAAAAATGTGCAAATTGCGCAATTGTGCGTAATTGTGTAGACAGGGCCCTAGTGCACTGTATTGCCCAGGGGCCTATAATGCTCTTAAGATGGCACTGGTCTTCACTGTGCTACATGGTATAGCTAATGCCTTGGAAATTATTTTGTACCCTTCTCCTGACTGATACCTTTTAACAATGAGATCGCTCTGATGCTTTAGAAGCTCTCAGCGGACCATGGCTTTTGCTGTAGGATGTGACTAAGAAAATGTCAGGAAAGACCTACTAGAACAGCTGAACTTTATTTGGGGTTAATCAGATGCACTTTAAATGGTGGAAGGTGTGTGCTGACTTCTACTTAACATGAGTTTGAATGTGATTGCTTAATTCTGAACACAGCTACATCCCCGGTTATTAGAGGGTGTGCACACTTATGCAACCACAATATTATTTTTTTTTGGGTAAAGTTCTGAAATGATTTATCTTTGTCTCATTTTTTTACATCACAGAAACCTGACATTGTAACAGGGGTGTGTCGACTTTTATAGCTACTGTACTAGTGGTATTGAAATTCTCACAATACATTTCCATGCATTTTTATCTGCAATTGATTTTCTTTTATATATAGAAAACAGGGGTTGTTGGCTGACTAATTATCTGCGAGTTGTGCCACATCCTAAAACAAGAATTTGAACAGAGAAAGTTCCCCTAGTAGACTTTAAAGGCACATATAAGAGGACATATAGGAGAATGTATAATAAGTAAATGATAGTTTATTAATTACAAAAACATAATAAAAAACATCAAGATATAATACAAAATGAAGGGAGTGCGATTCATGCATATATACACATGTAGCTAATGATACCAATGTGCTTGCACCCGACGCGTTTCGGAGTTGTTAGCCTCCTCCTTCAGGGGTGGTTGTAAGTTTTAGCAATGTTTTCCATATTGGAAATAGTATATTTAACATAGACATGGTAAGTATATGTACATCTCAGACCGTAAGGACATAGATACAGATTGAATTGGTTTCGTTTACACTTACATTAGTATATGTGTAGATTCGCTACGCATTCCAAAGAAGTTTAAAAACAAACGTGCTGACACTGTCTGCCATCCATCGTGTTTCCCAATTGTGATGTATAAGAGTAGTTTGGCATGCCCAGGGTGTTAATATTTCATATGTAGAAACGAGAGTAGCTGGGTATGGATATATAGGAGAGTTTTACTTCCTTATAATAGGAAAAAAAGGAAAGGGGAAAAAGAGAAAGAAAGAAGGGCACAAGAGTTCAGATGTATTGGGGACTTGAAATCTTCCAGTCACAGCAGCATAGGTTTAGATTGGTGAGTACATGTAAGTATAAGTACAGGCATAATGTCAGGATCACTCACTTTGTGTTGTAACAGCTCACACTGACAGCGTCCTGCCCGCAGCAAAGGACGTCTGGTGTGAGCTGTGCTTGTGTATTTACAGCCCTCCCCACCAATCAGCTGTTGGTGTAATAGCCAACAGCTGATTGTGGGTGGTGGAGGAGGGACGGACACGCCTAGAATGGCCCCCCGGGTGGAGTGAGCGCTGCCAGGCTCCCACCGCGCATGCACACGCATACGTGGTGAGGCGTGGCCACGCCCACTACACCCGCCGACACGTCTGGCTTCCCCGGCGGACTGCGCATGCCCGCCGGGGTCGCAAGATGGAGGACAGTGTAATCAACCCTGTATCCTCACACAGCGCCGCCGTGAGCTGGAATCGCTCAGGCGGTTTTGTGTGCTGGGCGGACAGCAGATCACGAAGTGGATAGAATAATATTATGAAAAAGGGGGCACTAATAGCGTGCATCAATATAGAAAGAAGAAATCATATGTAAATTTAACACAATTATATGGGAAACATCGTTGGTAGGCAGTCTTTGCAGGTTGGGATTATACATACAGTGGAAAAACACACAATGTAGATATTAGCTTAAATAAATATATATACACAAAATGCATTGCTCAATCAACATTATGTGGGTTGGGAAATCAGGAATCTGAGCTGATTGCAAACGCAGCCCAGATCGCTGGGACACAAGGTACCTAAGCCAAAATAGGCATATACATAAAGGTAATCAGATCATAAGTAACCAGGACATATCACCAAAATGCAGTGTGTGATAGATAACGGACAAACAGTTTACAGGTTCAAATTTTATATGCAGATAGGAACACAGATTATAGACACCATCCGAGCTGAGTACATATAAATATTGCATAGCTCCAAAACACACAACAGTTTTTTAGGTTCTGATCGGGAATACCTTATAAGGTTGCATTTAAGGAGTCTATGGTCCATAGTGCAGAATCTGCTGGGCATATATCCATATATATAGAGCTGGCCCATACTTAAAATATGTACCCCTACACATATGCGTACATGTCATGGTTGTATAGAGAAGGGAAGGAAAGAGCAATAGATAGATTGGAATTGGACTGGCATGCAAGAGAAGGGGCAGTAATGCCAGAGGGACCAAAGATGTCAAGAGACAAGGTGTAAATATATATATATAGTGTAATCTTGTTCATTGTTCTCTGCCACCTGATGAAAAACCTTCGAGAAAAGGCTTGAACCAGATGGTTTCGTTAAGGCCTGGGGGTTGGGTAGCTTTTAGGTTGTATATCCAGCGGGATTCTAGCTGTAAAAGTGTCTTATTCCAGTCACTTCCCCTAGACCCCGGATGTACCCGATCCAGAATAAGGAATTTGATCTTTGGGAATTTGCCATTATGCACTATTGAAGTGTGTCTCCCAAGTGGGAGGTCAGGGTCACATGTTTCCATGCTCACTATGTGTCTATATGCTCTCTTCCAAAATTCTGTTTTTGTTTTCCCTATATAAAAGCATGTACATTCGCACAGGAGTAAATAGATCACCCCGTGTGTTTTACAGTTGGCAAAATGTTTGGGATGGAAAGACTGGCCATTCGGAAGAATCCGGTTTTTGTCTGTGAGCATATATTTGCAGTAGTTACACTTTCCACATCTAAATGTTCCCTTATATTAGCAATGTGTTTTATTTGCCCCTTCCTTAAATTCACTTGCAGTGACCTTATCTCTCAAAGAGGTAGTTCTTTTGAAAGTAAAGAGGGGTCTCTGTGGGACAAACGGTCCTAGTGTAGGGTCGTACTGTAGCATATGCCAGTATTTTGTCACAATGTTCCTGACTTGTCTGTGTTGATTATTGAATTTGGTAATAATCCTGAGGGCATGAGTATCGTTTTTGTCGGTTTTCTTTGCTCCTTTAGAATATAGTAGCTCATCTCTTGGCTGCATAAGAGCTTTTTTGAAAGAGCCTTTAAGTGACGCGTGGGAATAGCCCCGTAGGAGTAATCTGTCGCATAGCTTATTAGCCTCTATTCTGAAGGTGTCGTCATTTGAGCAGTTGCGTTTTACTCTCAGGTACTGGCTATATGGAATAGAATTGAGGAGGGGCTTGGGGTGGAAACTCGTGGCGTGTAAAATTGCGTTACTCGCGGTGGGTTTTCTGTATAGTTTATTTGTAATGTTTCCTTCCTCACCTCTGCATACCTCCACGTCCAAAAATGTGACGCACTGTTTGTCAAATGACATAGTGAAGTTGAGGTTGAAATCGTTACGATTCATTCTCAGCAAACATTGTTGAAGGAGATCAATCGATCCATCCCATATAATGAAAAGGTCGTCGATGTATCGGTGCCATCCGAGTATGTGGTCCGTATACATCGATAGACATTCGTTACCCAAAAACATGGCCTCCCACTCCCCCAGGTACAGGTTGGCATATGATGGGGCACAGCATGTCCCCATCGCAACCCCCCTGCACCTGGAGGTAGTGGGAGCCATTAAAAGTAAACACATTGTGGCTGAGGATGAATTCTAATAGTGAAGTAATGAACTCCCCATATGTGGGATCTATGTCTCTAGCTGTACAAAGGATATGTTTAATGGCTGCTACACCCTTCTCGTGGGGAATAGAACTATACAAAGATTCGACATCAATTGTAACGAAAACTGCATGTTCAGGGATTGCCAGTTTGTCAATAATTTGTAGGAAATGTACTGTATCTTTAACAAAGGAAGGTAGGGAATAAACAAATGGTTTCAACACTTCGTCTATCAGTTTGCTTGCATTCTCACTAATTGCCCCTATCCTGGAGATGATAGGTCTGCCGGGGTTTTTTTTTTTATGTCTTTATGGACTTTTGGTAGTGAGTAAAAGACCAGTGTACGGGGGAAGTTGTTCCTAATGAATTCCCATAGTGATTTTGTAATTGTTGAATTCAAATAGGCCGTATCTATCAGTGTATAGAAGTCCTGATTATATTTTTTGACCAAACTCGCCGGTATCGGGCGGTACCACTCTCGGTTGTTTAATAGTTTATTGCACATTTTTATGTAGTCTTCATTGTCGAACACCACAATGTTTCCACCCTTATCCGCATTTTTGATTGCAATTTGGTCATTCTTTGATAGTGTTTTAAGTGCTGCCATTTCACTTTTAGTTAGATTGTCAGGGGGTTTGGTATGAATTCTTATCTTATCTAATTCTTTGTCGACTAACTTTAGAAAGGCCGCTGCATTCGGATGGGTACTAGGTGCAGGGCAAAAGTCAGATTTCTTTTTGAGTGTGGATTTGTTTCCCCCAGGGGGTTCATTGGGTGTTTCGATGGTTGATTTCATCTATGAGATCAGTTGGGTCGTTTTCATCAAGAAGGGACACCAATTGCTTTAGTGCTTGGTGTTCTTGTGGGGTAAGGTTGGTAGGTCCCTCTTGTCTGTGGTATAGTTTTTTTAGGATCAACTTGCGTATGAACAGTTGGAGATCCTTGTAGATCTCAAACTTATCCAAATTTTGATTGGGACAGAAGTTTAGGCCTTTTTTAAGGACATTGATTTCATCGTGAGAAAGTTCATAGGATGAAAGGTTGATTATATTTAGGTTGTTTGACTCTTGTTCTTGATCTAAGTCCGGGACAGTTATAGTGCTATTTGGGTGTAGGTATTGGGGTTGGATTGTGTGGGTTGTACACCCATCAAGATCTTTTCTAAAAAAGATGGGTTGTTGGAAATAGTGTCTAGTGTTGTGACAGTGGAAGGGTTTGATTGAAGATTAGTTTCCCTTATCTGGGTATGTGTATTGTTCTGTGCATTTAGTGTTTTGATGGTTGGCTCTTGTGTAGGTGTAGGGGGATTTGTTTATATTTTAATGCATGCACTGCTATATTATCTGCAGTTTATTATTTTATATCTACCATCTCATTCTATCTGCTTATAGCTGAACAGGACTTAGGCTATATTTACCCTTGCTTGGGACTTCCTCACACTGCAAAGGTTAAATGTTCCTTAGGCTAAGGATACAGAGATACTGAGTAATACTTACCTTATCCATTCTCCAGCAGAGTCCCTTCAGCTGTGCGACTGATCTCATGCTCCCGTCATTTCACACAGTGCATGATAATAGCCCTGCACTGCATGTGATGATGCTGAGGGACCCTCCACAGCCCAGAACTTTGGGTAGATGAGAACAGTGCTGGACCAAGGGATAGCATAAGTAATATACCTTATTTCTGTGCTCTTGGACTGCAAGGGTAGATTTTATAACTTCAGCTTTATTCAGTAACAATACAATGTTTTAATATGTTTTACACTCCTACATGCATTGACCCAAGTTTTTTTTTTTTTTTTTTATTATGTTATTTTTTTTGTAGGTCAAATGAAGGGTGAGTGGTGTTGCCAGTGAAACACACTGGATGCTTTTTTGGTCAAATTTTGAGCAATTAACCTCTAGACATCTGCACTATAGCTGAATGACGGCCACAACGCGGACCTACATTCCCGGGAGCCCGTCATATGACGGCCTCCCCTGTGCACGCTCCCTGCGCGCGCCCTGCGCGTTGTGATCACCGAGTCACTGAGACTCGGCTGATCACCGATCTGTGTAAGGGGCCTGTCCCTGCCCCTTACCATGTGATCAGCTGTCAGCCAATGACAGCTGATCACATGATGTAAACAAAAGATCGGTAATCGTTTTTTACTCACGCTGACAGCGCGAGTAGAAAAAAAAGCCGATCACCGGATCGGATGTGAGGGACATCGGTCCCCAAGTGGAAGAGGCACATCTGCCTCATCAGTGCCCACTAAAAGTGCCACCTAACAGTGCCCACAGTGCCACCTAACAGTGCCCACAGTGCCACCTAACAGTGCCCACAGTGCCACCTAACAATGCCCACAAGTACCACCTATCAATGCCCACCTGTAGTGCCAATCAGTGCCACCTGCCAGTGCTGCCCATCACTGCCACCCATCAGTGCCCATCACTGCCGCCTATCAGTGCCCATCACTGCCGCCTCATCAGCGTACATCAATGAAGGAGAAAAATTACCCGTTTTTAACATTTTTTATAACAAAATATAAAAAAAACAAACATTTTTTTAAAAAAAAATTCAGTTTTTTACATTTTTTTAATAAAAAGTAAAAACCGCAGAGGTGATCAAATACCACCAAAAGAAAGCTCTATTTGTGGTGAAAAAATGATTAAAAATTTCATTTGGGTACAGTGTTGTATGACTGCGCAATTGTCATTCAAAGTGCGTCAGCGCTGAAAGCTGACAATTGGTCTGGATAGGAGGGGGGTTTAAGTGCCCTGTAAGCAAGTGGTTAAATCTGAACTTCAGATATGATTTTTTTACTGCATAGTTACATTGGTCCATCATGGACCAATGTAAGTATGCATATTTCATACCTGTGGGACTGTGGTGTCAATGAATAATCAATTAAATAGTCAGTACTACTACAGTTACCACACAGTTCTCCAGGTCATGCTCTGAGCAGCTACACTTTTGCATAGTGGACATAGGGGATCACTTATTCGGCATGGCTGCCATTGACAGAACACCTTCACTTTTTTCTAATGAATGCAAGGTGTTCTCTGATGGATGAAATGGCGAGGTTGGATGTGATGGCCCAATCTCAATCAATGTTTGCAAGTTAATAAAAGCTAATGGGGAACATTTAGTTAGGTCTTCATATAAATATCACTTTATGGGGGTTAACCATTGGATTAAATACAGACTAGCAGAGCTAATTCTGCAGTGGCAAGTTATATGAATCATTCTATACTAAACACATCAGAATAAAGTGCATTGTCTTTGCTTTTTGTCACTGAACATCGCTATTATAGACTTTGCTTTCAAAAAACTTGTCTAATGAGCAGTTAGCTTTGAGTGCATATTACTGTTATCCTTTCAAACAAACCCCACTTATTTTAGTGAAAAAATCTTAACAATACAGAATCTAGATGTTATATTGCACATGCATCCAGTTTATATGTACATCCATACTGGCAGATTTTCTGGGTAACTGCTACAGCAGTACCATTCATGGATTCACCTACTTCAACTGAAAAAAAATGTAGTTCTGTGTTGTGTTAAAGTAGGTTGATATGGAAAAGCACCATAAATTACTGTCAAACGATGTCAGCAGGATTGTATTTGTTTGGGCGGCACAGTGGTGTAGTATGTAGCACTCTCACCTAGTAGGGCGCCCATTGTTTGGGCGGCACAGTGGTGTAGTAGGTAGCACTCTCACCTAGCAGTAAAAAGGGTCGCTGGTTTGAATCCCAACCACGACACTACCTGCCTGGAGTTTGCATGTTCTCCCTGTGCCTGCGTGGGTTTCCTCCGGGTACTCCGGTTTCCTCCCACACTCCAAAGACATGCTGGTAGGTTAATTGGCTAGGTTAATTGGTAGGTTGGCTTCTGTCCAAAAATTGGCCCTAGTATATGAATGTGATTTGGGGACCTTGGATTGTGGGCTCCTTGAGGGTAGGGACTGATGTGAGTGTGTACTCACTCAGGTTGAACTGGATGGACTGGTGTCTTTATTCAACCTTACTAACTATGTAACTATGTAACTATGTATTGGTAATAGTGGAATTTGAAGATTACATGTCTTATTCTTTACTTTTATCTTTAAAGTCTTTGTGAAATTGGTCATAAAGATTGTTATTTTTTTTCATTTTCACATGATGGTGAAGCAGCTAATCCCTGCTTACCGCTTATTTTCACTAATCATCTGTAACCAGAAGGAATTCACACTTTCTAGGAGTAGCACCTCAGACATCAGAAGCCATTTCTTGAAGCAGCTGTGTAACCTCAAGGTTATATTCGTTGCAATGATTGCCATGTTTAATCAGACTTTCTGTTCTCAGATAAAATAATTATCAATTGCAAGTGGATGTTAATGATTGCATTGGGAATTACATTTTGGCTCTAAGATGCTTTAAGGGGCAGCACAATATACCCAAGTCTGAAATGTGCCTTTTTGTCATTAATGTGGAACCTTTTCCTAGTATGTCGTCTTTATTTTGATCTATACCTGTATAGTTATTTTGGGGAAACTGATTTTCTTCAAGACATGTAAAGCAGTTCCTAAACCATTTACTGCCCTATTTTTTATATATTTCTAGACTTCTTATGCCCTGTACACACACAAAGGATTTTCCGACAACAAAATCCATGGGATTTTTTCTGACGGATGTTGGCTCAAACCTATCTTGCATACACACGGTCACACAAAGTTGGTCGGAAATTCCGAACGTCAAGAAAGTGGTGACGTACAACACGTACGACGAGCCAAGAAAAATGAAATTCAATAGCCAGTGCTGCTCTTCTGCTTGATTCCGAGCATGCATGGCACTTTGTGCTTTGGAATTGTGTACACACGATCGTTATTTCCAGCAACTGATTTTGTTGTCGGAAAATTTTATAGCCAGCTCTCAAACTTTGTGTGTCGGAAATTCCTATGGAAAATGTGTGGTGGAGCCTACACACAGTCTGAATTTCCGACAACAAGATCCTATCACACATTTTCCATCGGAAAATCCTATTGTGTGTACAGGGCATTAGTGTTAATGAGGAGGTGGAAACTCTACTCCTTGCACAGATAAAAAGGGCTGTAGGGGCTAGGGCAGTGATAATGGGGGGGGGGGTTAACTACCCAGAAATTGACTGGAATAATGGCACTGCAGGAACCATTAAAGGACAATAATTTATTTAACCTATTACAATTTTATGGTACAGTTCATGGTGGCCCCGACTAGGCATGATGCTCTGCTGGACCTGGTAACCTCAAGCCATGCAGAGATTATTACTAATGTTCATATAAAAGAACAGCTGTGTAGCAGTGAACATAGCATGGTTTCATGTAATGTTTCAGTGCATCCAGAAAGTATTAACAGTGCTTCACTTTTTCCATATTTTAGGTTACAGCCTTATTCCAAAATGGATTCAATTCATTATTTTCCTCAAAATTCTACAAACAATACCCCATAATGACAACATGCAAGAAGTTTGTTTAAAATCTTTGCAAATTTATTTAAAAAAAAATACATTTACATAAGTATTCACAACCTTTTCCATGACACTCAAAATTGAGCTCAGGTGCATCCTGTTTCCACTGATCATCCTTGAGATGTTTCTACAACTTGATTGGAGTCAACCTGTGGTACATTCAGTTTATTGTACATGGTTTGCAAAGGAAAACACTTATCTATAAAAGGCCCCACTGTTTACAGTGCATGTCAGAGCACAAACCAAGCCATATAGTCCAAGGAATTGTCTGTAGACCTCTGAGACAGGATTGTATCGAGGCACAGGTCTGGGGAAGGGTACCCAACAATTTCTGCAGCATTGAAGGTCCCAATGAGCACAGTGGCCTCCATCATCTGTAAATGGTAGAAATTTGGAACTACCAGGACTCTTTCTAGAGCAGGCCATCTGGCCAAACTGAGCGATCAGGGAGAAGGGCCTTAGTCAAGGAGGTGACCAAGAACCAGATGGTCACTCTATGCAAGTATAGGCACAATAACTGAAAAAAACAGCAGTAAAACAACCCTTAATCCACACAATAAATAAAAAGGAACAAGTCAATTGCTGTGAACATAAAAAATATAAAAACTATAAAAACCATCTCAGGTGATAAAATATTCCAAGACAGTGGCGTAGAACGGTCATAATGGTAAATGTGTATATATATGTATAATTAACCACGTATATACAGGAAAGTCCAAACCAGGACAGAGAGTCCACATGTAGGGCTGCCTTCAATGGGAACTGAAACTGGGTTCCAAATCCTGAGGAAAAACACAAAAGAGAGAGAGGCGCCTCTGGGTGTAGACTTTAAAAACAGTTTATTGAATAATCTTGTGTCAATCACACTCACGTTGGAAGATCATAAAAAGGCATATATATATGTGGAGTATCCATCAAGGGGGGTGTCATCAGATCGGTCAGAAACCTTGTCTACTGGCTGCTCTGCCTGCGTGTGGAGGGATATTGCTTGAGATGTTAAAGCCGGCTGCAATACCGATAGAGATCCAAAACGAGACACCCCCCTTGATAGATACTCCACATATATATGCCTTTTTATGATCTTCCAAACGTGAGTGTGATTGACACAAGATTATTCAATAAACTGTTTTTAAAGTCTACACCCAGAGGCGCCTCTCTCTCTCTTTTGTGTTTCTCCAGATGGTCACTCTGACAGAGCTCCAGTGTTTCTCTGTGGAGAGAGGCAAACCTTCCAGAAGAATGTATGGTATGGTAGAGTGGCTAGACGGAAACCACTCCTCAGTAAAAGGCACATGACAGCCCACCTGGAGTTTGCCAAAAGCACCTGAAGGACTCTGACCAAGAAAAACAGAATTCTCTGGTCTGATGAAACACAGATTGAACTCTTTGGCCTGAATAGCAAGCATAATGTCGGGAGGAAACCAGGCGCTGCTCATCACCTGGCCACTACCATCACTACAGTGAAGCATGGTGGTGACAGCATCATGCTGTTGGGATGTTTTTCAGCAGCAGGAACTGAGAGACTAGTCAGGATTGAGGGAAAGATGAATGCAGCAATGTAGAGAGACATCCTTGATGAAAACCTGCTCCAGAGCGCTCTGGACATCAGACTTGGGTGACAGTTCATTCTCCAACAGGACAAACGACCCTAAGCACACAGCCAAGATAACAAAGGAGTGGCTACGGGACAACTCTGTGAATGTCCTTGAGTGACCCAGCCAGAGCCCAGGCTTGCACCTGATTAAACCTCTCTTGAGAGATATGAAAATAGCTGTGTACCGACACACCCCATCCAACCTGATGGAACCTGAGAGTTCCTGCAAAGGAGAATGTGATAAACTGCCCAAAAATAGCTGTGCCAAGCTTGTAGCATCATACTCAAAAAGACTTGAGGCTGTAATTTGGTGCCAAAGGTGCTTCAAAAAGTATTGAGCAAAAGCTGTGAATACTTTTTGTACATGTGATTTTTTTTTAACCATTTGCCGCCCGCCATATAGCAAAATGACGGCGGCAAAGTGGTTTCAATAACCTGTCCGGACGTCATATGACGTGATCAGGATATTAAGCCGCTGCGCGCCCCCGGGGGCGCGCATCGCGGCGATCGTTATTGCGGTGTGTCAGTCTGACACACTGCAACTCCGATCTAGGTAAAGAGTCTGTGACGGAGACTCTTTACCATGTGTTCAGCCGTGTCCAATCACGGCTGATCACGATGTAAATAGGAAGAGCCGGTGATCGGCTTTTCCTCACACGCGTCTGGCAGACGCGAGTAGAGGAGAGCCGATCGGCTGCTCTCCTGACAGGGAGGGTCTGTGCTAATTGTTTATCAGCACAGTCCCCCCTCGGATCCCACCCAGGACCACCAGGGAAGCCGCCCAGGACCACCAGGATGGTCATCCACACTGGACCACCAGGTATGCCCCCTAGACCCCCAGGGAAATACCAATCTGTGCCCAGGCAGCTGCCAATCGGTGCCCACTCCAATGCCTGCCAGTGCCACCAGGGATGTCTATCAGTGCCTCATATCAGTGCCCATCAGTACCACCCATAAGAACCCATCTTTGCAGCCTTTCAGTGCCCATCAATGTCGCCTATCAGTGCCCACCAGTGCCACCCATGAGTGCCCATCAGTGCCGCCTATCAATGCCAGTCAGTGTTGCATATCGGTGCCCGTCAGTGCCTGCTCATTGATGCCACCTCATCGGTGTCGCCTCATCAGTGCCCATCAGTGAAAGATAAAACTTATTTACAATTTTTTTTAACAGAAACAAAAGAAACTTTTATTTTTTTCAAAATTTTCGGTCTTTTTTTATTTAGCAACAAATAAAAACCACAGAGCTGATCAAATACCACCAAAAGAAAGCTCTATTTGTGGGAACAAAATGATAAAAATTTAGTTTGAGTACAGTGTAGCATGACCGCACAATTGTCATTCAAACTGCGACAGCGCTGAAAGCTGAAAATTGGTCTGGGCACAAAGGTGTATAAGTGCCCTGTATTGAAGTGGTTAATTAAAATTTGCAAAGATTTCAAACAAACTTATTTTACAGTGTGTTACGGGGTAATGAATTCAACATTACACCACATTTCCATACCACAAAACATGTCTATTATTTGATATAGTTAGATATTAGCCATCATTCAATTACAGTTCACATAGCATCAAAGCATGAGAGTTCCAAAACTCAGCGTTTCACAGCAAGATCCCTTGTTCAAATCTTGCCACCTAATGTCCATTCCCACAAATGTGCTTTTCAAACCGCTGCATGAAAAATCTTCACAGGGTTATTAAATGTGTTGCTTCTTTCCACTCCATAATTTGTCCTGCCTATAGTACATGTAGTAGAAATGATCATTCTATTATACTTGCATATCAATATTTAAATTAACAGCATACCATATCATTTATAGCGTAGTTCACAATATTTATGATGGCCTTAAACCGGTTTTCACCCTCTTGGCATAATCCTGCCTTTTAATGCTAATACAGTGCCTTGCAAAAGTATTCACCCCCTTGGCTCTTTTCCTATTTTGTTACATTACAGCCTTTAGTTCAGTGTTTTTTTTTTTTTTTTAATCTGAATTATATGTGATGGATCAGAACACAAAAGTTGGTGAAGTGAAATTAGAAAAATATATACATAAAACTATTTTTCAGAAATAAAAAAAAAATATATAATTGGCGTGTGTGTATGTTTTCACCCCCTTTGTTATGAAGCCCATAAAAAGCTCTTGTGCAACCAATTACCTTCAGAAGTCACATAATTACTGAAATTCCACCTGTGTGCAATCTAAGTGTCACATGATCTGTCATTATATATACACACCTTTTTGAAAGGCCCCAGAGGCTGCAACACCTAAGCAAGAGGCACCACTAACCAAACGCTGCCATGAAGACCAAGGAAGTCTCATAACAAGTAAGGGACAATGTTGTTGAGAAGTACAAGTCATGGTTAGGTTATAAAAAAAAATCAAAATCTTTGATGATCCCTAAGAGCACCATCAAATCTATCATAACCAAATGGAAAGAACATGGCACCAGGGCCGGTACAAGGCAGGGGCGGAAGGGGCGGGACAAATTACTAGAGGAAGGGGGGCGCAGGTGAAGTGGCTGGACTGTACACACAGAATACTGCACAGCCAGTCAGAGCTGCTATGATGTCTGTGCCATGCGCTAGTGCACAGCGAGGACGAGCCCTTCACTTCCCTGTCAGACAGAGCAATCTCCGCCCGACTGCCGTTGTTCTGACAAGAAAGCCCCCCCCCTATGGGATAGTGTTGGGCAGGGCCGGATTAACATAGGGGCTGGTGGAGCTGCAGCTCCAGGCCCCTCCCTCAATATAGGCCCATGGCAGTGGCTTATGAATATCTGTGTGCCTTCCTGAAGGAAGAGGAGGAGCCCTCTGTGCACACATGGAGGAGACAAGAGTCAGTGCAGCCGAGTCCTGTCTCTGTCCATGCCTGACTCCTATCACAGGATCTGTTCATTCACACAGATCGTCCTCAGTGTCTGGGAGCTGTCTGGGGGAGGGGCGCTGATGTCCTAACCAGCAGGAGCCCGGGAGATAAGGTTAGTACATTTGTTAGGGAGGTGTTTTATTGCGCTAGTGGAAAGACTGCTGCTTCCCCCCATGTAATGTGCTCTTGTGCCCAGTGCCCAGCATGTCATGTGCATTGCAGTGCCCCATATAATGTGCTGTGCCCACCATGTGCTGTGCATTGCAGTGCCCCCATGTAATGTGCTGTGCCAACCATGTCATGTGCTGTGCATTGCAGTGCCCCCCATGTAATGTGCTGTACCCACCATGTCATGTGCCTTGCAGTGCCCCCATGTAATGTGCTGTGCCCACCACGTCATGTGCTGTACATTGCAGTGCCCCCATGTAATGTGCTGTGCCAACTATGTCATGTGCTGTGCATTGCAGTGCCCCCCATGTAATGTGCTGTGCCAACTATGTCATGTGCTGTGCATTGCAGTGCCCCCATGTAATGTGCTGTGCCCCCCATGTAATGTGCTGTGCCCCCCATGTAATGTGCTGTGCATTGCAGTGCCCCCATGTAATGTGCTGTGCCAACTATGTCATGTGCTGTGCATTGCAGTGCCCCCATGTAATGTGCTGTGCCCCCCATGTACATGGGGGCACTGCAATGTACAGCACATTACACGGGGGGCACAGCACATTACATGGGGGCACTGCAATGCACAGCACATTAATGTGCTGTGCCAACTATGTCATGTGCTGTGCATTGCAGTGCCCCCATGTAATGTGCTGTGCCAACTATGTCATGTGCTGTGCATTGCAGTGCCCCCATGTAATGTGCTGTGCCCCCCATGTAATGTGCTGTACATTGCAGTGCCCCCATGTAATGTGCTGTGCCAACTATGTCATGTGCTGTGCATTGCAGTGCCCCCCATGTAATGTGCTGTGCCAACTATGTCATGTGCTGTGCATTGCAGTGCCCCCCATGTAATGTGCTGTGCCAACTATGTCATGTGCTGTGCATTGCAGTGCCCCCCATGTACTGTGCTGTGCCAACTATGTCATGTGCTGTGCATTGCAGTGCCCCCATGTAATGTGCTGTACATTGCAGTGCCCCCATGTAATGTGCTGTGCCAACTATGTCATGTGCTGTGCATTGCAGTGCCCCCATGTGATGTGCTGTGCCAACTATGTCATGTGCTGTGTATTGTAGTGCCCCCCATGTAATGTGCTGTGCCCACTATGTAATTTGCTGTGCATTGCAGTGCTCACTATGTAATGTGCAGTGCCCACCATGTAATGTGCTGTACATTGCAGTGCCCACCATGTCATGTGCTGTACATTGCAGTGCCCACCATGTCATGTGCAGTGCCCACCATGTAATGTGCTGTGCCCACCATGTCATGTGCTGTGCCATGCAGTGATCCCACCAAGTAATGTACAGTGCCCACCATGTAATGTGATGTGCCATGCAGTGATCCCACCATGTCATGTGCAGTTCCCACCATGTCATGTGTTGTGCCCACCCTGCCATGTGTGTGCCTAGCATGTAGTGTGTTGTGACCACTGTGTAATGTACTGTGCTGTTCAGCAGTGCCCACCATGTCATGTGCAGTTTCTAACATGTAATGTGCAGTTGCATTGCCCATGAAATGTGCTATGCCATGCAGTGCCCACCATGTAATGTGTTGTGCCATTCAGGGCCCACCATGTAATGCGCTGTGCCCACCACATCATGTGCTGTGCCATGCAGTGCCCACCATGTAATGCACTGTACCCACAATGTAATGTGCTGTGCCATGCAGTGCCAACCATGTCATGTGCAGTGGCCACCATGTAAATTACTGTGCAGTGCCCACCCTGTCGTGCTGTGTTGTGCCCACCATGTCATGTGCTGCACCATGCAGTGCTTACCATGTAATGTGCTGTAAATTGTCCACCATGGCATGTGCTGTGCAGTACCCACAATAGAATGCCCTATGCAGGGCTCACCATGTCATGTGCGGTGTCCACCAATTAATGTGCTGTGCTCACAATGTAATGTGCTGTGTCATGCAGTGCCCACCATATCATGTGGTGTCATGCAGTGCCCACCTTGTCATGTGCTGTGCAGTGCCCACCATGCCATGTGCAGTACCCACCATATCGTATGCTGTGCCCACCATATAATGTGCAGTGCCCACTTGTAATGTGCAGTGCCCACCATGTAATGTGCTCAGCTGTGCCCGCCATGTCATGTGCTGTGCCCACCATATAAGGTCCTGTGCCCACCGTGTGCATGTGCTGTGTTGTGCCCACCATGCAATGTGCTGTGTTGTGCAGTACCAACCATGTCATGTGCTGTGCCTACCTTTGTAATGTGCTGTATTGGGCAGTGCCAACAGTGTAATGTGCTGTGCCCGCCATGTAATGTGCTGTGCTTCGCCCACCATTAAATGTGCTGTATCCATGTATCCACCATGTAATGTGTAGCGCCAACCATGTAATGTACTGTGCTATTCCCCCCCCCCCCCCCGTGTAATGTACTATGCCACAGACTCACCCCCTCACTCTCACCCCCCTCTCTCTCTCTCTCAACCCCTCTCTTTCACCCTGTTCTCTATCTTGCCCCCTTCAACCCCCTCTTTCCTACTACCCTCTCTCTCTTTCACCCTCTCTCTCTCTTTCACCCTCTCTCGTCCCCTCTCTCTCATTCAACGCCTTTCTCTCTCTTTTCCCCTCCCTCTCATCCCCACTCTTTCAGCCCCCCTATCGCGCTATAACCCCCCCCTCTCTCTCTCTCAACCACTCTCTCACACCCCTCTCTCTCTTTAATTTAATTCAACAAAGAATTGTTTGCGTTTTTCATTTTATTTATTTTCATAAAAAGGCCCACCAAAATCCTTAGCACCAGGCCCATGTTGCTCTTAATCTGTCCCTGGTGTTGGGCTGTCCGCCCTGTACTGCGCAGGCGCAGCGCTGTTCCGACGAGAAAGGTCCGCCCTGAACAGCCGTTCATCTTCGGAGACTTTCGGCGTCTCCTTTGTGCGCATGCGCAGTACAGGGCGGACACTATCAGATAGGGGACGTTTCTCGACAGGAGCGAGTGTGATCTAGAGGAGGAGGAACCGAGCAATAGTAAGTAAGCCATCTGCAGATGAATTTGTTAACTCCTTTTTTGGGGGGCGGTTGATATATTACCAATGGTATTTTTTTAATATGCATGAAGGGTAGTTAATGTGTATTATCAATGCTGCATTAGTGACAAGTGGCAGTTATTTAACCCCTTTGGGCTGCATTAGTGGCACCAGTGTCAGTGTTAATTAACCCCTGCATACTGCAGCAGTTAATTATCAGTGATGCCACTAATGCAACACAAAGGGGTTAATTAACTGCCACTTGTAACTAATGCAGCATTGATAATACACATTAACCCCTTCATGCTGCATATTACAAATACCATTGGTAATTAACCACTTGCCAACCCGTCTCACCCATTCGATCTGATTCCTGTCCGAATCCACAGTTCGCACCGCAATCTGCAAACCGATCCGGGGGTGTCATTAACATTCTATTGACACCCGCAGCGGTTCTCAGAGGGCAGCGTGAACTGCCTGCGGGAGAGATGCGATGCGGGAACCGGCGCTGGAATCGCACTGGTTCTCACATTGCTATAGTGTGAATCTAGGCTTAGGGTTTTGGGTACATGCCCCTGCCCGCCTACTCCCCTGTGATTTGACACAGTGGGAGTATGTCAGCAGATCCCAACCAGTGATTCATGGCCGGGACCTATTGACTGGCTGTGTCACAGCCCAGAGCCCTGTGTTGACAATCAACACAGGGCTCTATACAAAGGAAATGTTCGCTTGCAAAGCAGGGAAAGTAAACAAGCCAGTCAATGGTAAAAATCAGTACACACATTACACATTGTTGGGCACACAATTAACCCCTTGGATGCCCCTAGATATTAACCCCTTCTCAGCCGTTGTCATTAGTACAGTGTCGGTGCATATTATTAGCACTGATCAGTGTATAAAGCTACATTCATGACCTAGGTATTCCAGAGCTTCTTTTGGGCAACAAGCGTCCCGCAATTTTGTCGCAATTTGTTGAGGGACAATTGCCACAAAATCGTCTGTGTCTGTGCGTCAATTTGGAAATTGCAGGCAGAATCACAGCAATCCGGAATGCCTAGGTGTGAACTGAGCCTTAGTGTCACTGGGTCCCACTATAAGTCGCTCCTTCTTTACAACCGGGGGGGGGGGGGCGCAGTTTGCCATCTTTGCCCTGGGCACCAGATGACCTTGTCCCAGCACTGCATGGCACAACAGCAAACCTGCCAAGAGATGGCAGCACACAAAAACTCACGAACCGGGCAAGGAGGACATCAATCAGAGAGGCAGCACAGAGACCAAAGGTAACCCTGGAGGAGCTGCAGAGTTCCACAGCAGAGACTGGAGTTATCTGTACAAAGGAGGACAATCAGCCGTACGCTCCATAGAGTTGGGCTTAATGGCAGAGTGGCCAGAAGAAAGCCATTACTTTCAGCAAAAAGCAAAATGGCACGTTTTGAGTTTGCGAAAATGCATGTGGGAGACTCCCAAAATGTATGGAGGAAGGTGCTCTGGTCTGATGAGACTAAAATTTAACTTTTTGGCCATCAAAGAAAACAATATGTCTGCCGCAAACCCAACACATCACATCACCCAAAGAACACTCAATGAAACATGGTGGTGGCAGCATCATGCTGTGGGGGTGTTTTTCAGCAGTGGGGAGTGGGAAACTGGTCAGGGTTGAGACAAAGATGGATGGTGCTAAATACAGGGATATTCTTGAGCAAAACCTGTACCACTCGGTTTGTGATTTGAGGCAGGACAATGACCCCAAACACACTGCTAAAGCAACACTTGAGTGGTTTAAGGGGAAACATGTAAATGTGTTGGAATGGCCTAGTCAAAGCCCAGACCTCACTCCAATAGCAAATTTGTGGTCTGACTTAAAGATTGCTGTTCACAAGCACAAACCATCCAACTTGAAGGAGCTGGAGCAGTTTTGCAAGGAGGAATGGGCAAAAATCCCAGTGGTAAGATGTGGCAAGCTCATAGAGACTTATCCAAAGCGACTTGGAGCTGTGATGGCCGCAAAAGGTGGCTCTACAAAGTATTGACTTTAGAGGGGTGAATAGTTATGCACATTGACCTTTTCTGTTATTTTTTCCTAATTGTTTGCTTCACAATAAAAACAAAAAAACAAAAAAACATTTTCAAAGTTGTGGGCATGTTCTGTAAATTAAATGATGCAAATCCTCAAACAACCCATGTTAATTCCAGGTTGTGAGGCAACAAGACACGAAAAATGCCAAGGGGTGTGAATATTTTTGCAAGGTCACTATATTGATATTTATGTGCATCAGGTGACTTTTTTTTTTTTTTACTGGTTGGGTTATTTTTTGTTTAATTTCTGTGTATATTGCTGCTAACTATAATAAATAATATATTTTTACAAGAATTGTATTTTTTTAATGTGATTAATGCACACAGTTGCCTATTTACAACTAATTTGAAGGAGTTTATCAAAACGGAAACAGATCTGGAGCAGCTGTACATGACAACTAAATTGGCTTCTATTCTTGCATCCAATTCGCATGTCAGGAGATTGAGACTGGCTTTCACATCTCCGCAGTGGCTTCAGTGCAAATTGCACAGGAGTCCTGTGCACCTTCTGGTCTGTCTCAGGTCTGAATTCAGACCAAAATCGGGGCTGAAATCTGACCTGAAATGGTGAATGGAAACACACTGGACACCTGCTGTGGTGTGAACTCAAGCTTTAAAAATGAACTCTATAATGTGATTGGTTGCCATGCACAGCTGCTGCTGATTTTGGCTGCTTCAAGTCTAATATATCCCTCCATTATGTTCTCAGATTTTTACTTTAGCGGCCTCTTTCCTCACTGTTCCAAAGTTACAAGTAATAATGCTGAGAAAGTTTAAACTGTCACATAAGCACACAACTCATATAATTATAGTCTGACTTGATTGCACAACATATTGATCTTGCAGTTTTTCTACTTAGACTGTAGCTTGTCTTTTTTTCTCACCTCCAAATGCCTTATTGTAACATTGAAAAGCAGCTATTTTTCATTACAGTGAGCATGGAATAATATGTGGTAACCTTTAATCTTCATGATAGATCTGACCTTTTGTTAGAGTTCCCAAGTATTAAGAACTTTATGATTGCAACTGCTTATAAAATGAACTTATCGTCAAAAGTATTGATTGGCGTTATACATTTAACTTTACATTCATTATGTCACTTCTTGCTTGCTCCCAACGTTGGAAAAGGTTTTTAGCATCCAATACTTTTCAAATATGCTACCATTCCAGCCTATGCCTAGACTATGATGACACACATTCTTAATGAATTTTAAATCAAGCGTTGTGGAGAACATTTTGTTAGGCTTAAACCTTTCAAAAGTATTTGTTTTATTTGGCTCTAATCACTAAGGGGCCTATGCATTAAAGTGTGAATATTGCTATATGGGCTCTGATTGACACTGTCATGTTTACTCTATGCTGCACCTGCATTTAATGTACCATTCGTAGTAGGCAGGTCAGGGTGTTAGGTCTGCAGTGTTCCACACATTTTCTTTATATAACATTGGGGAGAGCATTCCATGATTCGAAAACAGACGCATCACCCGACTTTGAAAAGTTATGTAACCAGACTCTCGCCCTTCCAGCTTTTTTTAAAAAAAGATTCATTAAAAGTGCCTCTATTTGCTTTAAAATCCCAAAGCAAGCTAAGGAGTTAGCACATTTGTAAAACACATCACTGTTTTTCTTTTTTCTTTTTTTTTTAAACCATGGTAAGGCCATATTGCTGCCTTATAAATGCATCCTTTTGTCATTTAGGTGTCATAATTTTAATCTTCCCCTATTGCTTCCAGGTTAAAGAAGCAGTCCTGATTTTCAGGTCTTACTGGGTTTAACAGAACAGCTCCCTTTTGCGCAAGTAGTGACAGTCCAGTTATTGCAACTTAAAAATTAAAGATTTTTTTTTTTTTTTCCTACTTAGAATAAAGAAAGACTATCTAGTGGGTTCTTCAAACACCATGTGGTCTGATTGCAGGCAGACCTAAAAAATGTCACCATCCTCTTTGCCAATATGTAGTGTATGATACAAGTAAGTAATCTGTAAACATCCAGGTCTCTTGCTTTATTTTCCAGCCACAAAAGACTCTGTTACCCACAGTTTATATAAACTGAAATGAGTTGATGAAAAAAAAGTATAATTATAATTTTAAAAGATCTGGATGTCTGTTTTGCAGGTAATATGCAATGTTATAATTACTAAAGGCTCAGAGAACTGTAGTTTGACCCAGGCAATTGAGATGACTGACTTTTTTTGCAGTCATTTTTTATTTTGCTCCTGGAAAAACTGCTCATGGGGTTTTCTCTGGTTTCAGCAAATCCTTTCACTTTCAGTGGATCTCTAGCCATAATGTTTAGTTTTTTTAGGGAACAGGTACCAGTTTGAAAGTTGTGCCTTGGGGTATTCACATTCCCTGTTTGTCTTGGAGATCATTGTGATCAGAAAGTGACTTTCTGGTGATGCCAGTGGGACACAGGAAAATTAAAATAAAAAATACACTGGAAATAGGTTCCTTACTATAATGTATGGTGCATTAACAAAACTGGAAAAAAAAGTCTGGAGATATGCTTTATACATAGAAGGGACTAAGTGAATGTGCAAAGTTGACTTGCACCTAAAAAGCTCTGAAGCATCCGTGTTTGCACCTGAAAAACCAGCATTTGTAGTTCTTTTTCACTATGGATTCAAACACTTTTGAACACTTTGTTACTCTATTTGGACTTTGTTTTGTCTAATATTATTTACACCTATTTACATCTGCGAGCGCCACATTTCTATATTTTTACATTTGTCTAGTGATTTGCACTTAGTGTGTGGCATGTTGTGATGAATTTTGCCAGCTTTTTCTTTTTTGTTGCTCTGCACTTGTTACATGAATCGTGGAAATGCTGGATTAAGATTGTGAGAGGGGGGGGTTGAATCGAGATTGCAATATTTTTTTTTTTAACAATTAATCGTGCAGCTCTACTAGGTGTCTAATAATATAAAAGTCCAGAAAGATGGCAGAGTAAACCCTTACTTTTTTGTTTTGTTTTATTTGGTTTGCATATATTTCTTTGTGTACAGCAAAAAAAATATTGCATGATACCAGTAGGTCACATAGTGCAGTAGTTCAGATACATGGGGAATGGTATCATGCATTGCGTGTAAATATTTATTACATATAATACAAACACAACAGTTTCTTGCTGACCTTTTTCCATATTATAAGCTGTTTGTACAGTTCCACTACAGTGTACATAAGTATAAAAAAAAAAAATTTTGCAGATTTGTGTCTGAAAGGTTGTGCATCCACCATTGGAAATGTTTTCAGCAGTAGTCTCGTAGAACCATATCTCATAACCTAGAACCCTTTAGCCCAGGAATCGGCAACTTATTGATTGTGTCCCTTCCTTGCCGACCCCCAGACTGCTCCTCCACATATGCAGAGCTGTGCCACTGACAAGCAGAAGGAAGGGAAACCTGGACAGGAGTTGCAGCATTTACTGGAACCAAATGATGGGGAGGTTAGGTAGGTTGATGAGGGCTATCTGAAAAGTGAAATTAAGGGGCCTGGCTAGCTGCCGAGCTGAATGGAAGCCTGATCTCACAGCTCCTGCACTGAACAGAGAACCAGACCGCAAATCACTGCCTCAGACCCCAAAAAATGCAATCCTCCGACCCCCACAACCTGGGGAACCAGACCGGAACCTCTAGAAAAAGGAAAGAATACAGGATTCCCACAAAAATCACAGATTTCCTCATCTTCCCTCAGGGAGATAAAATCCAAGATGGCGGCCACGGCGCTGCACAGCACACAGGGGATTCCTACACTGACCTGCCTGATGATGAAGAATCCTCCATTTCAGCCCAGCACAACTCCTCGGGCTCCCAGCTATCCTCTGGCCCCTCATCCACCTCCAACAGCCCTGCAAAAGCAAGGATGTGACTGGATACAGCAGATCAGTCACAGGAGGTAAGGCCTGCGTTAGAAAACCTCCTCACACATCCTTCTGCAGCTTCCCCCATAGCGGCCTTCCCTACTACAAATCAGTGCCCCTGGAAGACGCAATTTTCTTGCGAAACGCAGCGTAGGGCTGAACTGTGTCATCACGTCACCTCCCTCTGTCGTCGTAACTCCAGCAGGACGGGCTGTCTGTGAACATCCGGCCGGTGCCACAGACTGTCTTTCATCAGAGGACGAATTTCCTTATTTTATATGTGAGTGTTTACTATTTTTTTAATAAATATCATCTGATTTTACACTATTGGAGCCTTCTTCTGTTTCCCCTACATGATGTTAATACTCCGTTGAGGGCTGAGCCTTGTTTTTCCCTGTGGATCCATCCATCCGCATCACAAGCTCCTGATGTTCCAATCTGGCTTCCATTCTGATTCCCTGGTGGTCCGAAGTAGCATGACTTCAAAGCCCATTTAGACCCTCTGTAACGGGGGGTCATGGGGTTCCGGTAAGCGGCCAGGCACTTCATCTATGGTGGTGGACCTACATATCTGGGATTTTATATATTTGGACAATTTTTTCATTATTACATCACTTTTGGGGTTATTTTGTATATGGATTTCTTTTTTATATATTTTTTATTTTTAAATCTAGTTATTCGTCTGCATTACACATTGCAGCCCTTCTCGCTCATGTTTTTGCACTAATGTTTTGATATATCATTGGAGATTTTCATATTTACTTAAGGGGAGGTTGGATCACTTTTTCAACCTTGCACTTGGTTTTGTCACATATTACTATATGTTTATATATTTCTTCACATTTGTTCCTAATAAGGTTGGGAACACTTTCCAGTTATACACGTGGAAGTTTTGTTTTAAGCGCGAGTCATTAATTTTCCAATCCAACTTCTGTGTGTTTGTGTCACATATAGGACTCTGCAGCATAGATGGTCAATATTCAGGGGCGGACTGACCATTCGGTCACTCGGTCGCCGACCGAGGGCCCGGCGTCAGGAGGGGCCCCATGAGCGGCTCAGTCAGCAGCGGAAAAAAGCCGCCCGCCGCACCGCACGAAAACCCCGTCCTCCCGGATTGTTTCAGCTCCCAGCACCGCGGCCAGCCCCCTGCCAAGCAGACCTCGGCTTAGGCTGAGAGAGGCTGTCAGCAGGGAGGGGCGGGGCAGGGAGCTCCACTGACGCTCTGACCCTGCCCTGCCCCGCCCCTCCTCATGTAGTCTGAGTCTGTTCCTAATTAGAGCGTCTCTCCTGCACTTCTAAGAGCTCCACTCTGGACCACAAAGATCACCGCCCCTACCGCCGAAAGCTCCGCCCCCTATCGACGGAAGCCCCGCCCCCTAACAGCGAAAGCTCCACCCCCTAACGGCGAAAGCTCCGCCCCCTAACGGCGAAAGCTCCGCCCCCTACCGACGAAAGCTCCGCCCCTGGACCTCTGAGAGCGGGAGGTGAGCCCGACTGGTCAGGTAGGTCCTTCTGCCTACATTATATACACGGCCTGTAGACCCCTTTTTTCCCTAAACCATCCCTGGAAATGTTGTTTACCCCCCCTGTATAGCTGTGCATTGCTGAAAGTTTAAATTTTAAAACTGGCTACCTGGTCATCTCCTGTAGTCGCATCCCCAGTCTCTGGTCATTTCCTGTAGTCGCATCCCCAGTCTCTGGTCATCTCCTGTAGTCGCATCCCGAGTCTCTGGTCATTTCCTGTAGTCGCATCCCCAGTCTCTGGTCATCTCCTGTAGTCGCATCCCCAGTCTCTGGTCATCTCCTGTAGTCGCATCCCCAGTCTCTGGTTATCTCCTGTAGTCGCATCCCCAGTCTCTGGTCATCTCCTGTAGTCACATCCCCAGTCTCTGGTTATCTCCTGTAGTCGCATCCCCAGTCTCTGGTTATCTCCTGTAGTTGCATCCCCAGTCTCTGGTTATCTCCTGTAGTCGCATTCGCAGTCTGGTCATTTCCCGTAGTCGCATTCGCAGTCTCTGGTAATCTCCTGTAGTCGCATTCGCAGTCTGGTCATTTCCTGTAGTCGCATTCGCAGTCTGGTCATTTCCTGTAGTCGCATCCCCAGTCTCTGGTTATCTCCTGTAGTCGCATTCGCAGTCTGGTCATTTCCCGTAGTCGCATTCGCAGTCTCTGGTTATCTCCTGTAGTCGCATTCGCAGTCTGGTTATTTCCTGTAGTCGCATTCGCAGTCTGGTCATTTCCTGTAGTCGCATTCGCAGTCTGGTCATTTCCTGTAGTCGCATTCGCAGTCTCTGGCTATCTCCTGTAGTCGCATCCCCAGTCTCTGGTCATTTCCTGTAGTCGCATTCGCAGTCTGGTCATTTCCTGTAGTCGCATCCCCAGTCTCTGGTCATTTCCTGTAGTCGCATTCGCAGTCTGGTTATTTCCTGTAGTCGCATCCCCAGTCTCTGGTTATCTCCTGTAGTCGCATTCGCAGTCTGGTCATTTCCCGTAGTCACATTCGCAGTCTCTGGTTATCTCCTGTAGTCGCATTCGCAGTCTGGTTATTTCCTGTAGTCGCATTCGCAGTCTGGTCATTTCCTGTAGTCGCATTCACAGTCTGGTCATTTCCTGTAGTCGCATTCGCAGTCTCTGGCTATCTCCTGTAGTCGTATCCCCAGTCTCTGGTCATTTCCTGTAGTCGCATTCGCAGTCTGGTCATTTCCTGTAGTCGCATTCGCACTCTGGTTATCTCCTGTAGTCGCATTCGCAGTCTGGTCATTTCCTGTAGTCGCATTCGCAGTCTCTGGTTATCTCCTGTAGTCGCATTCGCAGTCTGGTCATTTCCTGTAGTCGCATCCCCAGTCTGGTCATTTTCTGTAGTCGCATCCCCAGTCTCTGGTTATTTCCTGTACTCGCATTCGCAGTCTGGTCATCTCCTGTAGTCGCATCCCCAGTCTCTGGTTATCTCCTGTAGTCGCATCCCCAGTCTCTGGTTATCTCCTGTAGTTGCATCCCCAGTCTCTGGTTATCTCCTGTAGTCGCATTCGCAGTCTGGTCATTTCCTGTAGTCGCATTCGCAGTCTCTGGCTATCTCCTGTAGTCGCATCCCCAGTCTCTGGTCATTTCCTATAGTCGCATTCGCAGTCTGGTCATTTCCTGTAGTCGCATTCGCAGTCTCTGGTTAGCTCCTGTAGTCGCATTCGCAGTCTGGTCATTTCCTGTAGTCGCATTCGCAGTCTCTGGTTATCTCCTGTAGTCGCATTCGCAGTCTGGTCATTTCCTGTAGTCACATCCCCAGTCTGGTCATTTCCTGTAGTCGCATCCCCAGTCTCTGGTTATTTCCTGTACTCGCATTCGCAGTCTGGTCATTTCCTGTAGTCGCATTTGCAGTCTCTGGTTATCTCCTGTAGTCGCATTCGCAGTCTGGTCATTTCCTGTAGTCGCATTCGCAGTCTGGTCATTTCCTGTAGTCGCATTCGCAGTCTGGTCATTTCCTGTAGTTGCATCCCCAGTCTGGTCATTACCTGTAGTCGCATCCCCAGTCTCTGGTTATTTCCTGTAGTCGCATTCGCAGTCTGGTTATTTCCTGTAGTCGCATTCCCAGTCTGGTCATTACCTGTAGTCGCATCCCCAGTCTCTGGTTATTTCCTGTAGTCGCATTCGCAGTCTGGTCATTTCCTGTAGTCGCATCCCCAGTCTGGTCATTACCTGTAGTCGCATCCCCAGTCTCTGGTTATTTCCTGTAGTCGCATTCGCAGTCTGGTCATTTCCTGTAGTCGCATTCGCAGTCTCTGGTTATCTCCTGTAGTCGCATTCGCAGTCTCTGGTTATCTCCTGTAGTCGCATCCCCAGTCTCTGGTTATTTCCTGTAGTCGCATTCACAGTCTGGTTATTTCCTGTAGTCGCATTCGCAGTCTCTGGTTATCTCCTTTAGTCGCATCCCCAGTCTCTGGTTATTTCCTGTAGTCACATTCGCAGTCTGGTTATTTCCTGTAGTCGCATTCGCAGTCTCTGGTTATCTCCTGTAGTCGCATCCCCAGTCTCTGGTTATTTCCTGTAGTCGCATTCGCAGTCTGGTTATTTCCTGTAGTCGCATTCGCAGTCTCTGGTTGTCTCCTGTAGTCCCATCCCCAGTCTCTGGTTATTTCCTGTAGTCGCATTCGCAGTCTTTGGTCATCTCCTGTAGTTGCATCCGTAGTCTCTGGTTATCTCCTGTAGTCATTTATGATATCTATGGCTATGAATATTTCTTGAATCCATATTGAGCACTATATTTGATTGGCTGTTTGCTTCTGCTTAGGCCTGGCAAACACGCACAATCGCACATGATGATGACTTCATCATCATGTGCGTGATTGTGATTGTGCGTGTGTGCCAAGCAGAAGCAGCCAATCAAATATAGTGCTCAATATGGAGTAAATAAATAGTGGGAAGAATGCTCCTTACATTGGTGGTCAGTGGGAAGAATGTTCCTTACATTGGTGATCAGTGAGAAGAATGTTCCTTACATTGGTGATCAGTGAGAAGAATGTTCCTTACATTGGTGATCAGTGAGATGAATGTTCCTTACATTGGTGGTCAGTGAGAAGAATGTTCCTTACATTGGTGGTCAGTGGGAAGAATGTTCCTTACATTGGTGATCAGTGGGAAGAATGTCCCTTACATTGGTGATCAGTGGGAAGAATGTTCCTTACATTGGTGATCAGTGGGAAGAATGTTCCTTACATTGGTGATCAGTGGGAAGAATGTTCCTTACATTGGTGATCAGTGAGAAGAATGGTCCTTACATTGGTGATCAGTGAGAAGAATGTTCCTTACATTGGTGATCAGTGAAAATGATATCAAGTTAAGAAAAATAATTTTAAAAAAAATGTAAAGCACCCCCATGATCCCCGCACATGCTCTATATGAAAAGCTTTATTTAGGATGAGCACATGTATGTAAACATGTGTCTATAGACACAAATGCTGGACACGGGAGCCCACCTGCAAGGTAACCCCCCCCGGGAGAGCGCTTCTCCTAGGGAGTTATCTGATGTGGGGAGGAGCCGCGAGAGCCACCCCCAGATGTCGAGGTTCGGGGCCACTCTGTGCGAAACGAGCTGCACAGTGAATGTAAGTATGATATGTTTGTTATTTAAAAAAAAACGAGCCTTTACAATCACTTTAATTTTGGAAAGGTACCGTTGTTGCACTTTCTTTAATGTAATTCTGTGACGAACGCATGTAGTGTGGGCAGTGCAAAATGTAGGTGGGGATTTGTGTGGGTGTGGCTTGAGTGTGGGTGGGAACACATGAGCGGGGACAGGGGGCCCCAGGATCTCCTATTGCCCGGGGGCCCCATGAGTTGTCAGTCCGCCCCTGTCAATATTATTATATATATTTGATGCACAGTTATTTTTCACTTTTTTCCTACTACAAATCAGCCTGTCATAGACACTATGCTGAAAGAAATGCTGATGTCACTTCACAGCTCCCTCCAGTCTGACATTTCTTCAATGTTTACAGCATTTAAACCAGAAATGCTGCACACAGGGCAGAAAGTGGGGATTATGGAAAAGCTGATGAGCGTCATGACAAACAGTTAATGACCTGGTAGACGCACATGACCACACCAGAGAAGAACACCGCTGGTTGCGTGCCAAAATGGCGGATCTTGAAGATCGCTCACAGCACCAAAATATCAAGATAAGAGGAATCCCTGAAACTGTACTACCAGCAGATCTCAACTCCTACGCTAGGAAGATGATCTCAACACTCCTCCCAGATCTCCCACCGATCGAGACGATCATCGATCGCATCCATCGTCTCCCAAAACCTCCTCACCTACCCGCAGAAGTACTTCGAGATACTCTGATGCGCATCCATTTCTACCACACCAAGAACCTGCTCCTTACACAATTCAGGGTCAGCTCCCACATCCATACGCAAAGCTGCAACTTTTTTGCTGACATCTCAATACACCCGCCAACAGAGACATCAACTGCAAACAATCACAAAACCCCTCAATAATCATAAGATCCCATATCAGTGGAGGTTCCCAACCAAGCTGATGGTCACCAGAAATGGAACATGCCACAATATTCATACAGTTGAAGAGGGCATACAATTGCTCAAAACATGGGGTATCATTCCTGACGGTGACCTTCCAACCCCAGTGACCCACAAACCAAACACGCAATACTTCAACTCCGGTCATTCTCACCACTACAACAAATGACTTCCAAATCAGTGATGTTGTAAATCCAATCTCAGATAAGCACTCCGATTCAGTGCCTGCTCATTGCAGTTAGTTTACGAACTTTACCCTCATCCACATTCAGCAGTCCCTAACACACTGCTGACACCGGTTTTCCCTTACCTTCTTGTTTATCACTAACTACCTTGCTGTTTTTCTCCCTTCCTTCCTTATCAACGAGAGCTCAAGTTCATCTAATCCAGGACTTCTAACAATAACCAACCTTCTTGAGCAATTTACCCATCTGAGTAACTGTAAGTAGTACCTTACACTGCCACCTACACGCACCACTTTCAAAATGCCCAAATTCCTGTCACTGAACGTAAAAGGCCTTAATCACCCTGCCAAAAGGTCATCTCTGTGGCGAACTGCACAGGATTTTCACTGCGATGTCCTGTGCATCCAAGAAACACACTTTAAAACCAACGCCGAACCTCAGTGCTCCAATAAGAATTTTTCAAACATCTTTAAAGCCTCGGGTCCTGACAAAAAAAAACGGAGTCATGATAGCCATTAAATCTACATGCTCATTCACCCTACATGACAGCCTTCAGGATGTTGATGATAGATATCTGGCATTGAATTGTACATTACACAACGATAATTACACCATCGTATCAGTATATGCCCCCAACAAGAAACAGATTCACTTTCTGTCCAAATTGATGAAAAAAATCAATCGCTTTAAGCAAGAACACCTTGTCCTGTGTGGGGACTTTAACATAGTACCTGACAACTCCGACAACTCCATCGACTCTTCCCACTCAACCAGAGTTACATCCCCTATGGGACCGTTCATCCAATCTCATGACCTATTTGATGTGTGGAGATGCCATCACACCACCGAAAGGGACTACTCCTATTTCTCCCCTAGACATAACTCTTACACGCGGATTGACTACTTCCTAGTGGATAAATGGACTTTGCCCAAAATCTCCTCCACAGAGATATTGACCATTACATGTTCTGACCACGCTCCGGTTACAATGACCATAGAAGACTCGCCGAACATTTCCCGTACACTGATATGGAGAGCGAATGCTGCGATTCTCCACTCACCGATCCCCTCTTCTTATATTAGAGAGCGTTTAACAGAATACTTTAATACTAATGCAGGATCTGTTAGCAATGATACAGTTCTTTGGAATGCCCATATGGCATTTATAAGGGGGATCCTTATTCAACTTACTGCTAGAGAGAGGAGGAGGAGATTACAGTGTCTAAACACACTTACTGTTGATATTAAAACACTAGAACACCAAAACCAAACAAATCCAGATCCATTAACCAAGACTAAATTAGACTCCCTTAGACAGGAATTAAAATCTTTCCTTCTAGAATTCTTTGAAAGAGCACATAAGCATTTTAGAGCTCAACACTACTCTACTGGTAACAAAGCCGGAAAGACAACGGCCAATAGAATCAAATGTTACTATTCCAAAACCAGAATTACCCATCTATTCCACCCAGCTACTAAACAGAAACTGATAGATCCACAAGCTATTGCAAAAACATTTAGTTACTACTACAATACACTTTATAATTTAAAAGATGACACATCTATCACACAGCCGTCTTTACCTGACATAGAGGCATTTCTCAATGAGATCAACCTCCCTAAACTGACCACAGAACAACTAGACTCCCTGAACACCCCATTTACAGATCTAGAAATCAAAAATATAATTTTATCACTTCCCTCTAACAAATCTCCTGGCCTAGATGGTCTTACAGGAGAGTATTACAAACAATTTGGAACTGTGCTAACACCATATCTGACCAAAGTGTACAATGACGCTGCCTCATCCTCCTCTCTCCCCCCAAAAATGCTAAGTGCCTTAATTGTTACACTACTGAAGCCGGGGAAAGAGCCTACCTCTGCACAAAACTTCCCACCCATATCTCTTCTCAATGTGGACACAAAAATCTATGCCAAACTAATAGCCCACAGATTACTCAACCTAATGCCCCTTCTAATACATAAGGACCAATCAGGCTTCACAAAAGGGAGGCAGACAACTGATGCCACTTGCAGAATAATCAACATAATCCATCACGCTGAGATATCTAGAACGCCTTCTCTGCTCCTATCCTTGGATGCAGAGAAGGCCATCATTAGGGTCCATTGGGAATATCTTGAAGCAACCCTTGGCAAATTTGGTTTTCAGGGCCCCATTCTGGCAGCCATAATGGCTCTGTATTCCTCCTCATCAGCACAGGTCTATACGTCGGAGATCCTGTCTAAGCCATTCTCCATCACTAATGGCACCCGACAAGGTTGTCCGCTCTCACCAATCATTTTTAACCTAATTATGGAACCCTTAGCAGAACATGTCAGATCCCACTCTACAATATCAGGCTTCACCATTGGTACCACAGAACACACAATACATTTATTTGCAGACGAATTGATAATGATGATCACAAACCCTCATTCTTCCTGGCTACGGTCCAATCGCTATTGAAAAGGTTTAGTACTTTATCCTACTACAAAGTTAATGAACATAAATCCTACTTTCTAGACATGGGCATTGATGCACCCACTAGTAATCTACTCCAGACCCAATATCCTTACCCATGGGCGGAGGATAGTATTCCCTATCTCAGCATTATTCTCACCAAATCCACTAGAGGACTTTTCGCACACAACTACACAGACGCCAAACAGATGATGCTTACTGAAACCACAAAACTCTCTAAACATGAATTCTCATGGTCAGGCCACCTGGCAGCCTTTAAAGTTATGGTATTGTCACGGTTGCTCTACATATTTCGCACGCTTCCTATACCACTTTCATCTACCTACCTGAAATCTCTCCAATCCATCCTAAGCCAATTTGTTTGGCAAGGGAAAAAATCTAGATGTAGCCACACGAAACTTATTAAACACAGATCCACGGGGAGAATGGGATACATACACATCAAAGACTACTACAATGCCACCATTCTATCACAAATGAAAGAATAGATGAATACTTCACCCAAAACTCTCTGGAGCGATATAGAAAACCACAGGACACCGGGCACAAACCTCGCCAACTGGTTATTTAGTACCTCTACACATAATCCTCACATTTTCCACTACTCACCAACTATCCAAGCCTCAGTTAAAGTGTGGCGTACACTACACAATACCAAATGTACTGACGAAACCACTACACATTCCTTTAAACACCTTAAAGCTTCTTACTCCTGACTTAACTCTCCCATCCTGGATTACTGACCGGGTAACATACACACAAGAACTTTGCGATCTAACAACCTACAAATCCTTCTCACAAATCGGCAAAGACCTCAATGCACCCTCCAAAGACTTCCTCACCTACTTCAGGTTACAAAACTGCTTGAAGGCACATACATCTCTAGAAGGAAAACTACCCTTAAAACTATGGAACTACTTATTTATAGAACACTCTAACACTAAAGGGACTTCCCTCATATACTCATACCTACAGGAAAAAAACATGTTCAGCAAAACCAAACCTCTCCTTGACTGGAAAACTGACCTACAGACACAATTCACAGATGCCCAATGGCAACAGGCAATAACATCTATTTACAAAGCAACAACTTGCACCTCCCTTTGGGAAATCACACAAAAAACGCTAATGAGATGGTACCTAACTCCGTCCAGACTGGCCAAATTCCACAAACACGCCTCACACGACTGCTGGAGAAACTGTGGCCATACGGGCACCCTCCTCCACATTCTTTGGTCTTGCCCACATGTAACCCAGCTTTGGAAAAATGTGGAATCCATTCTCCAAGACATACTTCATAGCTCGGTTACAATTACTCCACACTTAGCCATTCTTAATCTGACAATAGACGTCTTTCCCTTACACCAAAGAACAGTGATAACACACATCCTCCTAGCTACCAAACTATTGGTCACGAGAAATTGGAAATCTGACATCATTTCCTCCCTTACGGAAGTTACTAACTTAGAACAAACCCATTCCCTCCCCTCCTTACCCCACCCCTCCTCCTATCATTCCAGGTCAACTGTTCTACCCTATTTTTATAATCACTTTGTTAACGTTTTTTTCTTTCTCATAGAACGTTATTCATAAAATCTCTATCCAGACTATACTTATAACATCTAGTCTGTAAACTTTCATTTACATGTACCTGTTCCTTACTATGACTTCATAACCTGTAATATGTAAAACTCAATAAAAATTTATTGGAAAAAAAAAAAAAAAAAAAAGGCGGAATTAAGACAAAACTGTGCAACACTTTTCTCAATGCAATGGTAGACCCCAACATTATCCCAGCTCACAATCGCGAAGATGGATATTCACAGCCTTAGTGCATTTGCTTACATATTTTAGGGCACCTGGGACTGTGGTCTTAGCCTTTAGATGCTATATGTTAGTGTTTGTATCTACCGGCTTCTAAAATAGATTGTATTGGTTAGATACAAATCCCCCTCAGGCTCACCTCAACCCACCCCTTGAGCCAATCCACAATTCCCTCTGCTTCCTCCTCAGAAATTTGTACTACAACATATACTTCTGTTTAATATTCACGTTGTATAATATTCTTGCCTTAACCAATGATACACTATTATTTTGAATCTAGTCTGCTAGACCTTTGTACGTATGTTATTGATACACTGGTATTATGGCTTGTTTTTTTTTTTTTTTTTTTGTAAAACCTAATTAAAAATGTAAAAAAAAAACATATTTGCATTTTTAGTGCCTTTTTGGTGTTCTACTTTTGACTAAAATGGAAGCTGTATTAAAAAAAAAAAAAATACATGCAGAAGATGCAGAAAACACGGCACACAGATGTACATAGTTCTATGTCATTTAAATATGACTGGTTTTCATACAATTGGAGAGAAGACACAGGGAAATGCATGAGCTAGCGAAGTTAAACGGGATCATATAAAATTAAATCCAGAAAATCTATAGGCATGTTGCCATATCAAAGAACATAGCCTAAAGGCACTCACACCATGGCCAGTGGTGTAGAATCACTTGCAACTCCAAGCTTATTCCAGTCCTGTGTATTCTGACAGGCTGAGGAAATTGAAAATCCCCCTCGCAAGCTCTGAACTGAAGCTCACTATGGGCTGTATGCAGGTTCCTACCAGTGGATTTTTCTGACAGGCTGGGGTTTCCATGGCAACATGTTTCAGGGATATGCCCCTCTTTCTTGAGTCTTAAGAAAGAGGGGACACGGCCCTGAAACCTACAGGTAACAATTCAGTAGTGCAGTTGCTCTAAAATGGACAATGCTGATCCATAGTTTAATGCAGTTTATTAAAAAAAAATAAAAAGAAGGTAATATATTCATGGCCCTAAGTTTTAGAGAGATAAGCAGAGCATCCTATTAGCATGAGAATATTGCACACTTTTGGGCCTAAACAGCAATACCACTGTGCTCATTGACTAAAGAAATAACAGTATGACATCCCTCTACACTATCTAGTATGGACAGCCCACCACAAATTTCAATACCAAATAATTCTAGAAAATGAACAAACTTAAGCAAGCTATCCTTTAGTAATTTGCTTGTACATATGTATGCTTCAAAATACAGAGTGCCCATTCACAACCTTTTATGACAACATGAATATAATTGAAATAGAGGCTCTAAGACTTTGCTGCTATATCCAGAATAGCTGGCTAGAACTGGGCTCTAAAGTAACAAATATAATTTAATTTTATGTCCCTTATAACACCCTTCTTTCTTTACAGTATCTGTGCATTAAGGCTTTAATAAGCTTTTTTATTGTCCCCTCTCTCATATTACATGTCTCTAATGATCCTTAGACTGAAGCTATGAACCCTTTGTAAAATATTGACCTGTAAAAATCTGACCTGCCGAACTTGTGTACAATAAATCTGGTTGGAAATAATGACATTGTTGCATCTTGCACATTTGGTGTTATTTATTTGATTATTTACTTTTCAATTTGGCAAAAGTCACTTTACACGACATACACAGCTGTATGGATACTATCTATGCAGCGACCACAACATATGAGCATATAATAAATTAAAAAAGGGAGCATACTGTGTACTTAGGCTAAATTCATATAGTTAAGCATACAGGTAGTTCTGTATTTTTGTGCAGTCTGCATTCATGAACATGCAAATATGTACTAAGCACAAGGTCCAACTTATTGCAGGTTGCAGGCTGCCTTTTTAATAAAGTTGCATATATAGACAGGCTAAAAATTATTGCCTCAGAGGAAGGCATACAAGAACGTTTTAGTTTTCACAGGGGAGGTAAAATATACCCACAATGTTTTGTGACCTGTTTTAATTTTCTCTTCCTTCTGATTTCCTTAGAGAGGTCCCGTAAGTCACTTGTTGCTTTATAGTTACAAAGTTAAATGCACCATTACAACCCCTTTGGTTAAATAAATGAATGTTGCATTGTTACTCAACTGCAGACTGTAGCCTAACACAACACAAATTATGCAAGGGACTTCTCAAAGCCTGTCCAAGTACACATTTGCAGGTGGTTCAACTGTGAAATCACTCTTGGCTTATGGAGTACAGACTCCCTCGAGCCTTTCATAAGAGAAGAAAAATAAGTACACAAAGTATAGCAAAGGTTTGCCTAAAGCGGTCAAATCACCTGAAGAGAGTGGTTGTAAAGGCAGAAGGTTTTTTATCTTAATGCATTCTATGCTCTTAAAGCCTTTTGTGTGCAGCAGCCCCCCTAATACTTACCTGAGCTCCCTCCAATCCAGCAATGTTGCATGAGAGACTCGGCTGTTCGGGACTCTCCCCCCTCATTGAATGAGACAGCAGCAAATTGCCATTGGCTCCTGCAGCTGTCAATCAATGTCAGTGAGCCAATGTGGAGAAAGAGGGGGCAAGGCTGGGCCGCAGCTCCATGTCTGAATCGGCTCGAGTTCCCCCATAGGAAGCTGCTTGCTGTGGGGACACTCAACGGGAGAGAGGGGCCAAGAGTGCCGAAGAGGGATCCAAGAAGAGGAGGATCTGGGCAGCTCTGTGCAATACCACTGCACAGAGCAGGCAAGTTTCTTGAAAAAAAAAAAAAGACTTTAGTATCACTTTAAGATTGTTCTGGCAAAAGCTAATCTGCACATAGGAATACATGTAATGAACATTTACAGTTTTTAAAGCCTTATTTCTCTTGTGGCATGTGCTTGTCTATTTATTCAGGATGTACTGTGTTTGTTATTCAGCTGTATAAGTTTATATTGACACAATATTTGCCCCTGCAGGGCATGTAAATTGTGTTCCATTCACCGCTGGTTGAACTAAACTCACCTGGCACTGGGCTTAGGAGCAGATTTTTAAATTTGAATGTAAATGATTGTGAAGCTATTGTGCTTTCTCCTCTGTTTGATGAAAATGTAATGCACAAATTTGATGGATTTAGCTATGTGTATTCAATTTTCTACACTGCTGGGCACATATTTTGCATTCATTTTTGCATAGCTGGGAAGTATATATACCTTATATGGGGAAGGCTCACCCACATTTGCGTAACCGGTAGAATATTTGGCACTTTACTGAAACCTGTGCATGGTCACAATACATAGAAAAAAAAATACATTGGGTTACATCCACAAGTTATGTAACCTCTAAAGCGCTATAGTTTGTTAAATTACTTGACAAATATTGACAGTCAGACCATATGGATATGGATGCTCTCTCCAAGCATTGCACTAATATAACCTTTTTATGAATGGTCATATCCCAGAAAGTCCCACTGTAATCCCGGGTCCAAGAGACAGCATTATCATCCAAGCCTGTATTTATTGATCCTCACTACAATTGCTAAAGCTGGTCACTAGCAGAATTGTGTTAGAAAAATTTCATTTCATTAACATTTGTTAGATTTTCTAATATTTGGCGGGGGCAAATTGACATTCATTTTCTTCTGCAGTGATGAGAATTTTTGAAGGAACTGGGTGCATTCTTTCATGAGGAAAAAAAAAAAACAAACACTGTATGTAGTTTACAGTTTGGGAAAGTCCGCTCTACAATTGAATGTTAAAGGCAAATTACATTTTGAAGTACTTTTGAACAACATTTGTCATGTCATCAAATGCACTGAAAATAATGTTTTTATGCACCTTTACTGGTATATGACCAGTGTAAGATTGGTTATAATTTGTGCTGTAGAGTACCATATTTCTTAGCACAAATTGCATACAAAGGAAACCTTTATTGAGAAAAACATGCTGGCTGCCATTCGTGACCTCCTTTTAAAAAGGTGTTGATGGGGGCGTGTCTGGACGTGCATCGGGGAGGACGTGTGGATGCTGAGCTCCACACAGGCACAGTAAATCCACTGCCATCCCGGTCCCATTCTACCTTTGCGTTGCTCCATCGCATTTGCTCTGCCTCCTAGACCCCCTTGCTATACTCCCGGAGGGGCCTTTCCTGGATTTGGCTGCCTAATTTCGATCTGGGCCTACAGACCGATCCGGGAAGCAAACGGACACTTTGTCCGGGCTAGCTGGCTGCTGCGCTGCCGGAGACCATAGACCAGGAAGACGGAGGTGGTGAATTACCTGTGAATCCCGTCCCTCTGCTCCGGATCCCCGCGGCCCGACGCCATCTTGCGACCTGTCGGTTAGTCCCCTCCTGCCTCAGAGACACAGTGAGTAGCAGCTCTCCCCTGTACTCCCACACCGCATAGAGACTTTAATCTGCTGCAACACCGGGGCCCCAAGGCCTGAGCCCACAAAGTGAAATCGGTGTCCTGCGAGGAGCGAAGCCTACCTGGCCGGCTGTCACTAGCAGGAAAGTCCGCAGCTTTGGCCTAGCCCTGGAAGTAGGCGGCCATCTTACTACCCTAAGTACACCCTTTTCCACTTCACTTTACTCTATCGGCCGCACGGCTCCCTCCCCTCCAGAATTTGTACATATGGTGGCTAATAACCATCTCCCACAGTAACTTAAGGGGTCTCCTCTGTAACTGCCTACCACATTTGGTAATAGAACTACGGCCATTCTGTGCATGTAGACAGATGTGAGTGAAAGGAGCCCTGCCCAGCTACCGGCCTTACAGCTCCAGCTATGCCCGCCAAGACACCTAAAACCCGTTCCACATTAGGTAAAAGATCCGGAAAGGGTTTGAAATCTCACACGGTTGCCTCTGGCTCCATCCAGCAATATCTAGCCGGAACACGTAGTGGACAAGCCAGAACCTCAAGACCGAGTATCTCTCCCTCCTTCCATGCTGCCTCTGTGAGGGAAAGTTCACCTGCCTCATTTTACTGCTCAGATTTCATAGAGAATCCCGGATCCCCCGCTGGCTCAGAAATGACAAAGTTGATGAGTGGTCTTAAAAAAGAACGTGGAATGTTTCACAGCTTGGAGAAATCCATTAGGAAAAAAATTACCGCTGTAAGAACTGCCATGCCCCACCTCCTGGTCAGAGTAGAGGAAACGGAACAGCGTCAGGACTCCCAAGCAACAGCCATAAAATAATTACAGGAGACTGTTACCCAGCTTGCCTTTGCTCACTATGCCTCTCTCTACAAACTCGAACATCTCGAGAACCGTAACCGTAGAAATAACCTTCATATCAGAGGTCTACCAGAAGCAACCAGAGACAATGACCTAGAGCCATCGATCCGAGGAATTCTCAACACAATTCTGGGAAATCTTGTCACTGACCCACTGCGATTTAATCGTGTACATCGTGCCCTGCGCACTCGTAATGCAAACTCAGACCGGCCCAGAGAATTCATATGTCGCTTGCACTATTTTGAAGATAAAAACGCCATCATGACAAAACTGCGGAACACTCCTAACATTGACTTTGACAGAGCAGTCATTAATATATTCCCTGACCTGTCCAAAGAAACCCTTGATCACCGCAGAGCCCTAAAACCACTCCTTGAACACCTGCACACAGACGGAATCATGTACAGATGGGGTTTTCCAGCTTGCTTGATTGCTACCAAAAATGGCCGTTCTCACACTCTTCACTTTCCAGAGGAACTCTCTACTTTTCTCCTGGATCTCAATCTTCCACTTGTAGAGCTCCCGGGCTGGCAAGACCTCATCCCGAAACTCTCGAACCCCTTGGACCCCCCTTGGCGGAAAACTCCTTCAAAGAAAAGGTGCACGTCAATCCCAGGATCCGCACAAAAACATGGCTGAGATGTGCCCTTCTCTACTCATCCCTGTTTTTTGTATGCTGATACCCACTTTTTCAATGTTCAACATGCTCTTTTTCAACCTCATGGGCTTAGAGGATGTAGACCTGACATTCATTTATTTTTTCTTTGGGGTATCCCATTGTTCAATTTCAGTTTTTCTTGACCCGAACGGTTCAGCTGCACACTTTTTTGCAGGGTTCGTAAGGTTCAATTTGCTGCTGTTAATGTTATTGCCTTAGTTCTCATAACCTCCCCTTTTCCTTTTATTTTTATTTAATTTTTTGCTGGAGCTCATTACATATAATTATAATGTATTTATTAACAGGCCGAATGCTGGCGGGGCGCATTGCTCCCTCGCGCTTCATCCTCTGTGCATCCCCCGCCCCCCCTCCCTTTTGGGGTTGGTGACATCGGGCTGCCCACAGGGTCTCTCACCCGGACTCTCACTGGAGTTCTGGATGGCTGCCCATTCTTTCTCTTCCCACAGGGACCACTGCAGATTTCTGTGTGTCTTGTATTCCCCACAATTGTGTTAATGCATATACATGTTTTCTCTGTGTTATATCTCTTTTCCTCTACTCCTTCAAACTAACTCATTCCCCCCCCTCTTTCCCCCCTCCCCATTGGCATGTGTGGATGTATAGGCTAGAAAGCCTCACTCCGCTGTACCAATGGCGACTCTGACAATTACATCTTATAATGTACGGGGTCTTAATGTCATCGCTAAATGACACCAAGTAATATGTGAGCTAAGGCACACCACTTGCTCTATTTTTTTATAATTGTATTTTTATTGGGTTATAAAAGAACATAAATGAAATTGTTACATAATGTACAATATATTAATAATGTTACAAATGATCAATGTCCAAACAATACAGAGCACAGGGGTAATCTGTATATCTAATCAATAATCTATAAGAGATACAGCTCATAAGTAAACAATAGAACATAAAACCAGAGAGCAATCAAAAGGATATAAAAACGAGGAGTACTGTGGAGAGTATATGGTATGTGGTAGAAAAAAAAATTCCCTAAAAAAAGGGCACCAAGTAGTTTACGTAGGGGAAGGAGAGGGGGGGAGGGAATAGAGACATATGTGATATCACTAGAATATGCCAGTGTGGTAGTTGGCATATGGGTCCCATATTCCGATCTATCCCAAGGTTTCCAAACTTTATCAAACTGGGAGATAGAATCATATACTGAGGCTGTCAAAAACTCCATCCTCCGAATTTCCGCCACCAGATGCAGGAATCTGGACCACGGGGGAGGCGCAGCAGACAGCCAACACAATGGGGTAATTCTTTTGGCTGCTAATAAAATGTAAGAGATCAGTCGATTGTCCCTTTTTGATAAGCCTGGAAAAGGGAGACCCAGCAAACAATTCAAGGGGTCTAGCGGCAGGGACACCACCACCACCCTCTGTATTAGTAGCATCACATCATGCCAAAAGGGTTGGATCAGGGAGCAGTGTCAAAAAATATGTAACAAAGAACCTATGTCATTTTCACAGTGCCAACAGCGCGGCGAAACTGAGGAATCATATTTGTGAATGATGTCAGGGGTCTTCTACCAAAACATAAGGATCTTAATGGACGTTTCCCTTTGGGTTACACATTTTAGAGGACTTAAAGATAGAGGACCAAATCCTATCCCACATTTGAACCGTGACAGGTCGAGACAATAAATGGGACCATCTCCTCATATAATGGTGTGTGGTCTCAGTAAGAGGGGTCGACTCATGGAGGATACGATGAATAGAAGATATTAAATGTAGTTGATGAGGGCCCTGAGCGCATAAATATTCAAAGATGGTCTGCTTATCAAGAGTCAAGGTTGGAGACTTGGAGAAAAAGAAATGTCTAACCTGTAGATAGAAATGGAAAAGATGGGAAGGTATATCAAATTTCTCGCATAAGGTATCAAAAGTATGTAGTCGCCGTGTGATTGGATGGGTGGGTTAAGCCATGGAAAAACCCTGCTTAGGGACATACTGTCTGGTATGATTGGGTTAAACAGCACATTCATAAGGGGAGGGCAAGGTGAGGCGAGGCAAAGTAAAGTTTTTTAGACATTTACGCCATATGGATAAAGTAAAAGTCATTGGAGCAGTGCATTGATGTTTAAATAAAGGGTCCAGGGAGGGGAGGGTACCCCAAACTAAAGAGCATGGGTGAACTGGGTATAATACTCCCTTTTCAATGGCAGACCACTGGTTTGGAGCATGTAATGAGGACCATGAAACAATAGCCCTCAAGTGTGTAGCATAATGATACTTAATAATGTCCGGGGCAGCCAATCCCTCCTGAATTTTATGAAAAAAAAAACACTGAGCTCGCTATGGGGTGGGCATTGCCGCCCCATACAAACTTTAGAAAACTCCTCTGAAGTGCTTTTAGTTGAGAGTAAGGTACAGCAACTGGCAATGTTTCAAAGTGGTAGAGTAATCTGGGTAAAATAGACTATTTTAGGACATTGATTCTTTCTAATAAGGACAGGGGATATTTTGTCCATGTCGACAGGGATTTGTTAATGTCTAGAATCAATGGGAGGAAATTAACAGAATAGAGGGAGGAATAAGAGGGTGTAAGAAGAACACCTATGTATTTGAGGGAACACCATTTATAGGGGTATGATTCTCTAAGCTGGGATAATAGGGATAGCGGAATGTGTATGGGAAGTGCTTCGGTTTTGGAGGTTGACCTTATAACCAGAATGGCACTAAAGGAAGATAATAATTCATGTAGCAAAGGGAAAGATATCAGTGGGTTAGTAATGGTAAGCAGAATGTCATCTGCAAAGAGCGATCATTTATATACCCCCTGCCGCATCACCACCCCACGAATATCCGGGTTAATGCGGATAGACTCGGCCAAGGGTTCTAAGCATAAGATGAAAAGTAAAGGCAATAGGGGACACCCCTGCCGAGTTCCGTTTGTCATGGGGAAGCCAGGTGACAAGAAGGACGACATCTGCACCTGAGCTGTGACAGTTGAATAAAGGGCCTCTAAGGCTTTTAGAAAAGGACCATTAAAACCGTAAGCTTTTAAGGTGGCAAACATGTAGGGCCAACTCAGCCTATCAAAGGCCTTTTGTGCATCCAAACTTAGGATCAATGCCGAGTGAGAAGACCTATCCAAAAGATCTATCAGATCTGTTGTACGCCAGGTGTTGTCCCCCGCATGTCTGCCGGGGACAAAGCCCACTTGGTCTCTATGGATCAATTTGGGAATGAGCCTGGATAATCTGGATGCAGGGATTTTGGTAAATATTTTATAATCAGAATTTAAAAGAGCTATGGGCCTATAGTTATCTGGAATAGAGGGATCCTTACCAGGTTTTGGAATAACTGAAATGTAGGAATGAGTAAAATAAGGGTGTGGAGATGTACCTTTAAGCAAGGAGTTATACAAGGTCAACATGTGTGGGGATAAGATGTCAAAAAATGATTTATAATAAAAAATACAGAAGGCCATCAGGGCCGGGCGATTTATGTAATGGTAGCCCTTTAATTACAGTCAGAAGTTCCTCAGCTGATAGAGCCAAATTCAATCTAAATCCGCCGATTGTTGACATCTCACGGGGGCAATGTACTCTAGATCTGTCTGCCTGTTGAAGGTAGTGAGGAAACGAGTTGAAAGGGCGTGGGCATAGTTTATTGACTAACATTCTATGGGGTTTATTAGAGTATTCATAAAACTTCTGTTTCATCCAGAGTAAAGATCTAGCTGCCCTACCTAGCTGTATTGATTTGATCCGTTCCCTAAGGGATGAGACCTTACGCAGTTTCGCCACTGAGGGGTCGCACAGCAGCCTCTGCTCCGCTGTTACCAAAGCGGATGTTAAGGACTTTATAAGTCCATCTCTATCTCTCTTCATCCGGGAGCCTTCAACTATGCATGCTCCACGGAACACGGCCTTGTGTGCCTCCCACAGCGTAGAAAATTCGGACACTGATCCTATGTTAAGCTGAAAGAATTCTTCTAAATTTTTGGCTAGGATAGAATTAGAAACCTTGGACTGCAAGAGGTGGTCGTTAAGACGCCAGTGACATGATCTAGTGTAGGCCTGAGAAAGCATAAGATCCAGCATAATGGGTGCATGATCCGACCATGTAATGGGGGATATGTCAGACTCGACCACATGGGATAAGTGGGGCTGAGATGAAAAAATGGTCGAGACGTGAGTACATTTTATGAGCTGGAGAATAAAACGTAAACTCTTTAGTAGAGGGATGTTTTATCCTCCATGAGTCGAAAAGCTGATGGGATCTAATAGGAAAGGAACAGACATATATTCTCAATCCAAAATGAGGAATCTCCCATGAGGATCAGCATGGGAGTTTTTAACCTTAACTAGGCATGATTTTTTGATCAGAATTGCCACTCCTGCCTTGCCCGTGGAGTCAGAGGCAAGGTAAGAAGTGGGGAAAATCTTTGAGGCAAATTTAAACGATCCTCCTGCCCGAAAATGAGTCTCCTGGACCATTACCACGTCTGCACCTGAGGGCCTGAAATCCTTCAGGGCCATCCAGCATTTACGGATGGAGCCCAGACTCTTGACATTATAGGACATAACCCTTAAAGCCATGTATAAAATCTATTCAAGTAAGCTCGTGTGGGAGTGGCAAGGGAGAGGAACAACAAAATATAGACATCATAAAGAGAAATGCTTAACTGTTTATAAACAATACTGGTCACAATATCTCCTCGGTACCTGAATATTAACCAGTATACCCTGTAAGGGAACCACGGTGCGTTAGGGACATAAAAACAATGTTTTGTCAACCCATAAAGCTGAATCATAAACATGGACATGAAAGTGGTACTAACAAACTTGAAAAAGAAAAAAATAAATAAACGGGTGCGTCTCAGGAGGCCCTGGACAAAGACCAGGGCCCAGTAGGGGCTTGCACAGATTTTCATCAGGAGACTCTGGGTGAAGAAATGGGAAAGGTTGTCTGCTCAACTTATGAGTTCGATAGCATTTATAGTAAGTCAGACAGTAGGAGTCCTGTTGATAATGGCAAAAGATAGTCAGCAGATAAACAGGAGCAACTGCCAAATTCAAACATGTAAAACATTAACAGTAAGACCCCATGGGATGGGAAGGAACTCTACCCCAAACAGGAGACAGGGTAGACATAACACTTTTGTGGACCAGAGCAGTAAACTTCATTTCCTTTCTTTTTAATCTTAAAGAAACAGAAGAAAACAAAAGAAAACTGGAAACGCAAAAAACAGAAAAGTGTGGATCAAAGGAAAAATATACTTTGTTTGGAGATACGTGGACGTTGGGGTGTAGAAAGATGCTTCTTAGATTTACCCCTCACGGGGTCCAGATGCGGCTGGGAGTGGTAGAAGGTGGGCGAGCCTGGGCCAAAGATGGAAATGAATCTTCTTCCGGCAGAGGAGGCAGGCCAAGATTCTTCAGGAAAGCCTCTCCCTCCTGTAGCTCATGCAAGGTATATTAGACTCCATTTTTGGAAACAGCAAGGCGAAAGGGAAATCCCCAATAGTATGGTATCTTGTGGTGTTGTAGATGTAAGGTAATTGGACGCAGGTTTCTACGTTTGGTAAGGGTGATGGGGGAGAGGTCACTAAAAATCTGCAGTTTTGCCTCCTTGTACATAATTTGAGATTTATTGCGTGTAGCCAAGGATAGTGTCTCTTTGCTTTCAAAAAAGTGAAACCTCACTATGACATCCCTAGGCCTGGCTCCAGCCGGAGGTTTAGGGCCCAGAGACGGGTATGCCCTATCCAGGCGCCAGTCTATATCTACCACTGTGGGGGCCAGAGTGTTGAAAAGGCCCAGGAGGTAAATCAAACAGCAAAAAGCACTCACATGAGTGTAGACGGATAGGCCGCACACCCCATAAAGTGCATGAAAAAGTATGAAAACCCCCTATCGGGGCTTTTAAGCAGCCAATAAAGTGCAATATAGGTGGTTGAAAAAATTGAATTTTATTGGTACAAAAAATATAAATAACATATTAAAAAAGAAGATTCACTAGAATACTGACTGTTAGAGTCAGGACATGAACTGAATGTGGCGTACAATTGCAACGGACAAAAGCCTACAATTAAAACCAATGCAAGACACAATGTATACGGGGGCAGCCAAAATTCCCCCAATAATGAATCCTTGAGGTTGGATGACAATAAATGCCTATAAATAAGGACAATATGCAATACAGTATATGTGGAACAACGAAGATTATGTGAAAAAATCCTGACGCGTTTCGACCCTTCCCGGGTCTTCTTCAGAGGATGGTTGTCCACTATAAAAAAGTTAACATACATCAAACATAACATCAGATTTCCACAGTACCAAAACCATACATGCATACCCTGTAGTGTAACTGAATAAGTTGTATAGTTACCTATCGCAGGATTTATGACGTTACAATGTCATTTCTAACATTGCAAAATGTTTGGGGTGATGCAATTTCTCCTCCGCTACCCTGTCTCCCCCGTGTCGGACCAACTCCCCAGGGGGCGGGCGGTGGACTGAATGTATCTTACGAGAGATCACGTCTACCAACCCCCCATACAGGAGAGGGAGGGAAAGGAAGGGGCAAAATAGGCAATCCAAACCGCACCCAGATGAGTTCACGTTAGTGCTAAAAATAAAAAAATATAAAACGAAGAGTCAGTTGGTTCATCCACATGGTTGGGAAATTTACCAACCATGGAGTTCTATACGGTTACTAGATTATGAGTCCATGGGTATGCAGGAGGGCATTGCTAAAGAATGAAAAGGGGAGGGGGAAGAAAAAGAGGGGAAAGAGGGGGAGGGGAGGGGGGAAGAAGAGGAAAGGGAGGAGAAGGGGAAGGCATGTGAGGAAAGAGTGGAAAGAAAGGGAAATAAAAAAGTGAACAAAGAATAAGTGAGTGAGACAGAAATCAACTGAAAAATAGCAAATGCCCTGCTGCCGATTAATCACCATGCGACATAAGAATATATGGAAGAATTAATGGGGTAAAAGTGCCAACAGACCACAGGTGAATAGCAAGGTGAAAAAAAGGTGGGGGGGAAGGAGACCAGCGGCGCTAGATGGGACATGGTGAAAAGAGAGAGGGAGGGGGGGGGGGAAGAAGGGGGGACAAAAAGAAGGGAAAGGAAAGAGGGGGAGGGGAAAGAAGGGGCGGAAGGGAAAGGGAAAAGGAGGGGGGAAGAGAAACAGGGGAGGGGGAAAAGACGGGGAGGGAAAGGTGCAAGGGAAGAAAAGGGAAGGGAAGAAGAACAGGGGGAAAGGATGGGAAGAAGGGGAGGGGAAAGAGAAAGAGGGGAAGGAAACAGGGAAAAAGAGGGGGAAAGAAGGAAAGATAAAAAGGAAAAGAATAAGCAAGTGGGGGAAAAAGGGAGGGAGGAAAAAAGGAAAACTGGAAAACGCTGGAGGGGAAGAGTGCTATGAATGGGAGGGGGGGTTTAGTGGTGAGTGAGTGGAATGTGGTTAAGTGAAAGGTGGTGGGGATGGGGAGTGGGTGTGTGGGGGGTGTGGGGGAATGGGACGGGGAGTGAGGATGTGTGTGGAATGGACAGTGAGTGTGTGTGAGAAGGAAGGAAAGAAGAGGACTGAGAGTGAGGAAAGGAAAACATAACACAGCAGTGCACAACACACAAACAGCATACCGTGAAAAAACAACAAGCAACAACACTGTGTCAAAGTGCAAGGGTGGTAGTGGAACTAGTTACCTAATCAGGCTGAACTGAATAAAAGAGTTGATACATTCATAGTTCTGAAAAATTGGATTGTAGATGAAAAGTCATGGCAAGATCAGAGATGATTTGAAAAGAAACAAATTGCTAGAAAACTGGATAGAAGTATTGCCATCATTCCGGGTGTACTTACCACTCTGATGGATCAGTCAGTGCCTTGCCTAGCGTCTCCAAGTTAAAAAGGATCCAATAAGGTGCCTCTGAGATTTCTTATATTTATAGGGAGTGTCAATTGACTAACTCCCGTCAGGTGCAAGTATGTGGTTGCCCCCCCCCCCCCCCCACAACGGGGGAAACGAGCAGCACAACTGTGCGCTCTAAACGTGATCCCCCCGGCGTTCTGGAGAGGATAACACCTCCGAGCGTCCCCGTCGCTTCCGCCGCAACTGCACAGGCGCCGCTACGTCACGCGCACTGGGGTGCGCGCGCGTGAGCACGGCGTCCGGAAGAGATCCGGGACGCCGCTGGCAGGGCGAGAAGTGCCCAATGCAAGGTGTGGCCACATAGTGGGCGCAAATAGGAGACGCAGGGCCCAAGCGTCTCCTCTCTCACCCTGCCAGGAAGACACAAGGTGCACCCCCGCCCCCAGAGGAGAAGGACAGGCATTGAAGGAGAGGCAGCAGTAAACACAGCGCCACACAGTCATGAATCTGATACTGTGTGGACGGATAATGGTAGAGATATGGTATTGACAGTCCTCATCGCTTATTCACAGGGTACTGCATATATGGTCCATGCAATGTGGATTAACTGCAGGCTGACCATACTATATACATTGTTCATTGCATATCATCATTTGCTTAAGCATGGTTACACAATTCTGGTGGCATAGTCCTCTTGCAACTACATAATTAAATGACATATAAAGAAAAAAGAAGAAAAATTACATAATACCAAATGTTGTTGCATATGAAGAACTCTGAACTGTATTTTAGGCTAGATTTTCCTCAGAGATAAAGTGTTTTAAAGTGTATGATCCATTATCGTTAGATCCCATAACCTACGCAACAGTATACACCTCATACATTTAAGAATAATGGAAAGAACAATAATGACACTAATGGTTGTACATGGGGAAAACCAGGCAGCAGTATACATAAGACTGGAAACGCTAATGGATAAAGAATATGTGGTGGAGAGCTCCACTTATGTCGGCGTGGGGAGGGGAAAAGGACAAGGGGGGGGGAAACAAAAAAGGAGGGGGGAGGAAGAATGGGGGGGAGGAAGGGGAATAAGGAAAAAAGGGGGAGGGGGGAGACGGGGGGGGGGGAGGGGAAAAGGAAGGAGGGGAGAGGGAAGAGAGGGGGGTGGGAGGGGGGGGAAGGGGGACAGGGGAGGGGGAAAGAAGGGAAGAGAGGGGGGTGGGAGGGGGAAAGAAGGGAAGAGAGGGGCGTGGGAGGGGGGGGGGAGAAGGGAAGGGGGAAGGGAAAGGGGGAGGAAGGGGGGGAGAGGGGAAATGAATGATAATATTGATGGGTCTTGTCATATTTACACAGAATATTTTAGCACGTGTGGGATAAGAGTTCCTTTTCCATAAGTTATTGTGTCTTCCCAGATGAGTACCCCTGCAGAAAAGGGGCATACGAGATTGATTCGTTTAGACCCGGTGGAGAGGTGGCCTGTAACTGGAATATCCATCTCTGCTCTTTCTGCAGCAGAGACTTGTTCCAGTCGCCACCTCTAGTGGGAATCTTTATTTTGTAAAGGGCCACAAAGGTGACTCTGGGGACACTGCAATTGTGTGTACTAATTATGTGCCTCCCGATGGGGAGGTACGGATTCCCCACCTCCATGCTGTAAACATGTTGGGAGATGCGTTTCCAGAATTCCTACCTGGTCTTCCCCACGTATGCACCACATTCGCATTCCATCAGATATACTATCCCGCGGGTGCGGCAATTCACAAACTGTGTGGATGTAAATGTGTTGCCGTTGGGCAACACAAAGATTTTATCTTGTTTAATGAGTGAACAGTATGAGCAATGTCCACAGGGGAAAGAACCCACTGTGGAACAGTGCTTCAATCTCATATTTGCGTTGGTGTATTCACTCCGAACAAGCTTGTCACGTAGTGACATAGCTCTTTTGTACGTTATGGTGGGTTTTTCATGAACGAATCCACGCAATTTAGGGTCATCCGTGAGGATGTTACAGTGACGCTCTATGATCTTTTTAATGGCCTGGTGTTGTCGGGAATAACACATGATGATCCGGGTAGGGTTGCATTCAGAGCCTTGGGAGGGTTTAGATTTAAAAAGTAGCTGAGATCTAGAGTGTCCTATAGCTTGATTATAAGCTTTTTTAAGGCATGATCTGCTGTAGCCCCTTGCTAACAGTCGATTTTGGAGCCCCTCCGCTTCTTTATTAAACAGAGCGTCATTTGAACAATTGCGCCGGAGGCGCAAATACTGTCCATAGGGGATCGAGTTCTTCAATGGGGTCGGGTGAAAACTATCGGAATGAAGGACCGTATTCCCAGCAGTTGTCTTACGAAACAGTGCTAGAAAGATGTCCATCCCCGATGACCGAAATGGAGACATCCAGGAAGGTGACGCTGTGGGGGTTGTGGGTCATCGTAAACTTCAGGTTACGATCGTTCACATTGATCTTGTGAAAAAATTCAAGTAGTTTGATCTCGGGTCCCTCCCAGGCGACGAAGACGTCGTCGATATACCTCAGCCATTTGGTTATATGGCTGGTGTACTCGACAAGGTCCTCGTCGTCCAGGAGAGACTTCTCCCACTCCCCCAGGTACAGGTTGGCGTAAGAGGGGGCACAACAGGTCCCCATAGCCACACCCTGTACCTGGAGGTAGTGGGAGTTGTCAAAACAAAAGTGGTTGTGATGCAGTATATAGTGCAGACCATTCAAAATGAACCTGGCCAGTGCTGGATCGTATTGAGAGTGCTGTTGCAAGGCCCTTTGTACAGCAGCCAAACCCTTGGAATGGGAAATGCTGCTGTACAGCGCCTCAACATCAATAGTTACCAAAATAGCATTTTTGGGTATCCTCAGATCATTGATGAGTTGTAGAAATTGTATTGTGTCCTTGACAAAGGAGGGCAGAGACAGAACAAGAGGTTGCAAGTGTGCATCTATAACACGGCTTAGGTTTTCCGAAATGGCTCCATTACCAGAGACAATGGGGCGGCCTGTGGGTTTGGTTGGATTTTTATGTATCTTGGGTAGACTGTAAAACGTGGCTACCCTGGGGTGCGGGGTCCTGACAAATTCATAGATGTTCTTGGTGATTTCCCCTCTATAGAATGCACGATCAATCATATTGTAGAAGCTGGAATTATATTGATTGATGTTAAGGGCTGAGATTACTTTGTACCATTCTTTGTTCTTTAATATGTCCAGACACATTGAAACGTAGTCGTCATTGTTCATGACGACCACGTTGCCCCCTTTGTCCGAGGGTTTTATCACAATTTCAGGGTTTTTGATGAGGCGTTGAAGGGCCAAGTTTTCCTCATTAGAAAGGTTGGCCGGTTTGGATTGAATTTGCGATAGTTTGCATATGTCACGGATTGTTTGCCTTAAAAATATTGCTACATTGGGGTTAATACTTGAAGAGGGGAATGTGGTAGAAGCCTTTTTAAACATCATTAGGGGATTTGGGGTCGATTTGTCCACCTCCTGCAGTAAGGCGACCAGATCGATTTGGTCTATTAAATCCACTGTATTATTTTCTTGATAAAGAAGAGTTAGGTCTCGTAAGGCCCTACATTCCTTCATACTGAAGAAAGACCCATCCACAGCGTCACCTTCTGAGTCATCCTTTGCATGCAGGTATTTTAGTAATAACCTGCGTGCAAAAAGTTGTAGATCAATAACTGTTTCGAAAACATCGAAGTGTTGTTCGGGACAAAAGGTTAGTCCACGAGATATAAGTTGTATTTCGCTGGGTGAAAGATTGGTGGAAGATAAATTAACCACACTTAGGTGGCTTGTTGTATCCGCACCACAAAGGGGTCCAAGCCTTTGCCTGTTTTGTTGATTTGTGGGGACGCAGGTCCCCGATATGGGTTTAAAGCTTTTTGCGGAGCTACTTTGTTAGAGCCGACAGAGGGAGTAAGGTGTTTAGAGGATTCCTGTGTAGATAGGGTGTTACTGTTTAGTTCAGAAGATGTTGCCCTGCCCGCCTCCGCAGTACAATCTTTTGCTGCAGTGTGGTCGGGTTGGGCATCTTGAGAATATTCTTGTGTAGAAGCAGTATCCATCGCACGTTTTTTCGAGTCGTGTTCAGGAGAATTCCTGAAACTACGATCTCTATTCTGTTGTGCTTTATTACGCATTTGGTTGCGTTGAGAGGAATTCTTACGTTCAGGTTCGGGATCCGAGGATCTCAGAAGTTTGGAAGTTTGAGTATTCGTTTTGTACTTGGGTGATTAATCGGCAGCAGGGCATTTGCTATTTTCCAGTTGATTTCTGTCTCACTCACTTATTCTTTGTTCACTTTTTTCTTTCCCTTTCTTTCCACTCTTTCCTCACATGCCTTCCCCTTCCCCTTCTCCTCCCTTTCCTCTTCTTCCCCCCTCCCCTCCCCTCCCCCTCTTTCCCCTCTTTTTCTTCCCCCTCCCCTTTTCATTCTTTAGCAATGCCCTCCTGCATACTCATGGACTCATAATCTAGTAACCGTATAGAACTCCATGGTTGGTAAATTTCCCAACCATGTGGATGAACCAACTGACTCTTCGTTTTATATTTTTTATTTTTTATTTTTAGCACTAACGTGAACTCATCTGGGTGCGGTTTGGATTGCCTATTTTGCCCCTTCCTTTCCCTCCCTCTCCTGTATGGGGGGTTGGTAGACGTGATCTCTCGTAAGATACATTCAGTCCACCGCCCGCCCCCTGGGGAGTTGGTCCGACACGGGGGAGACAGGGTAGCGGAGGAGAAATCGCATCACCCCAAACATTTTGCAATGTTAGAAATGACATTGTAACGTCATAAATCCTGCGATAGGTAACTATACAACTTATTCAGTTACACTACAGGGTATGCATGTATGGTTTTGGTACTGTGGAAATCTGATGTTATGTTTGATGTATGTTAACTTTTTTATAGTGGACAACCATCCTCTGAAGAAGACCCGGGAAGGGTCGAAACGCGTCAGGATTTTTTCACATAATCTTCGTTGTTCCACATATACTGTATTGCATATTGTCCTTATTTATAGGCATTTATTGTCATCCAACCTCAAGGATTCATTATTGGGGGAATTTTGGCTGCCCCCGTATACATTGTGTCTTGCATTGGTTTTAATTGTAGGCTTTTGTCCGTTGCAATTGTACGCCACATTCAGTTCATGTCCTGACTCTAACAGTCAGTATTCTAGTGAATCTTCTTTTTTAATATGTTATTTATATTTTTTGTACCAATAAAATTCAATTTTTTCAACCACCTAAATTGCACTTTATTGGCTGCTTAAAAGCCCCGATAGGGGGTTTTCATACTTTTTCAGGCCCAGGAGGTAAGTGTGCAGGTCAGGGTCCCCCACTGTTTCCGGGATACCCCTGAAGCGCAAATTTTGTCTTCTTTCCCTGTTTTCCAAGTCCTCCTGCTGTGTTTGTAGTTGGGAAATTGAAAAATGTAGGTTATGGTTTTTCTCCTCAATACATAGTTAATCATCTCAAATTTATTTTCAAAGGTTGTCTGTACGCTCTCCAATTTGGTTTATTTCTCCTCTCAGCTCTGCGGCCAATTTACTCACCTCCGCCGAGACATTGCTTGTGATTCTTTGGAGTAGGAGCTGCAACTTAGCATCCAACTTAGCGTCCAGGATGTCGGGGGTGAGGATCTCATGTGGAGAGGGTGGTTCAGAGTCTGGATCATGGGTGTTGACAAGTGGGGAAGTTAAAGCATTCTCCGTTCCCAGGTCTGGATCCATTGAGGCAAATGGGTCTGCAGGGGGATTTGAGGTCGCAGATTGCGACCTAATAACATAGCGTTCCATATTTGGTCCCTGAGACGACCCGTATAAAGGCTTATAATATTTCTGCTGCTGGCCAACTTTGCCCATGGGATGCTTAAGAAGTGAAATGGACGTTTAGGCTGACCCCCGAAGCTGTATTTGGCTAAAGTAGCATTTCAGAGGTCTCGGTGAGCAGACGGACCTTGAGCTCATTTAAATGGTAATCTTCATAATAGCCGCTATTCCTTTAGTAAGTGCATCAATAAAGACCCCTGTATGAGCAGTGTTTGAGGGGTTAATAGCTGTATAGTTGTACTAGAACCTGATGTGGAGGAGGATATACACCAGGCACAGTGAGATGGGGTGTATTGGGAGCAGCAAGATGGCCGCCGACTTCCGAGGGTAGGCCGAAGCCGCAGACTTTCCTAGGACTGGCGGCCGGCCCAGCAAAAACCGTTACGCATTTCTCCAACTGGATCAGGGATCAGAACCCCACCAATGCACAGTCACCACCGGGAAATCACTTAAGTGGCCAGCAGGCCCACTGCTCACTGTGTCAGGGAGATGCAAAGGGCCGGGGCAGCAGGCCGCAAGATGGCATCGAGGCGCGGGGACTGGAGTGCAGAACCAGGTATCCACGGGATCTAATCCTCTATCAGGCGGCCGCCTAACTCTTTCCAATATAGCAGCAGCTGATGTGCCAGATGTAGTTCGTTGGCTCCCGGACCCACTGGAGCGGAGAGCGGAAGGCTCTGAGTGATCCGCTGGCTCCAAGATGGCGATAGGCCTTAGCAATGCGGGCCCAGCCACAGGCCTAAAAACTGGTGGAGCCGGCCAGGCTCTGCAAATAGTCGGCTGAGACAGCAGTTGGGAAAGCCTGGAGGCTAATCCTGGTGAGATGGAGTATCCCCAGGTTAGATTTGGCAAGGATGGCTGTGGATTTTCAGCTGGATGTGTGGAGCTCAGCACCCACACGTCTAACCTGCTTCACGTCCGGACACGCCCCCCCCCTCACTTGCTCTATTGCCCTCCTTCAGGAAACACATTTAACCCACACCACACCTGTCAGATTGACCTCACCCTACTTTCTGCAGTGATATTTCAGCCTCTGACACCAACCACACTAAGGGTGTTACCATTGGTTTCAGCAGTGGGGTATCTTTTCACCTATCAGATATGCTAGCAGATGACTATGGTCGCTTTCTCTTTTTCAAGGGCTTTATAGGCAACACCCAATGCACGTTTGCAAATATATATTGTCCAAATCAGAATCAGCCAACCTTTTTTAAACAAACCCTCACTAAACTGTCACAATTTTCAAAGGTATTATTGTCCTTGCAGGTGACATAAACATGCCCCTCGATCCTACAATGGATACGTCTCAGGGCCACTCTAACATAACATTTAAATGTTTAGCTTTTGTTAAAAAAAGGCTCATAGACCATCAATTAATAGATGTCTGGCGCCTGCTCCATCCTAAGGACAAAGACTACTCACACTTCTCTGCGACACACCAGTCTTACTCTAGAATAGATAATATATTTTTGGACCACTTCCATCTCCCTCTCCTCAAATCTACTCATATAGGAACCGCAACTTTATCTGACCATGCACCTGTGTCAATGTGCATGACCATGCCGACCTTAACTCGTTGCACCAATAACTGGAAACTTAATGATTCACTTCTCTCTAATCAAACTGAAGTCTCCATGTTAGCCTCTCACTTGACGCATTACTTTAAAGAGAACATACCCTCTGTGGCTTCTCCACCTATTGTGTGGGAAGCTCATAAGGCCACTATAAGGGGACGATTAATTGAGCTCGGTGCAAGGAAAAAAAAGGGAGCATGGTCACCAAATTGCACAGGTTCTGCAACAAATAACTGACCTTGATAAACAACATAAACTCTCTCTCCACAGCACGCACCTCAAAGCCCTCACGCTTAAACGTGAAGAACTGAGAAACCTCCTAGACTTAGACACTAAAAGGAAATTGCAACGCATATCATAGAAATTCTACGAGTGGGGCAATAAACCAAGCAAATTACTTGCTAGATCCCTTAAGGCTAAACAAAGTCATTTATTCCTAAAATTAAACTTCCAACGGGGGAGCTTGTTCATGCTACCCCACATATTGACAAAGCCTTTAGGGAGTTTTATGCAGATCTTTATAATGTTACAAATGGTTTATCCCCTTTGCCCCCATCAGAGAGGCGCACTCGCATGCTTTCCTATCTGAAGGTGGCAAACCTCCCTAAATTATCTAGTTCAGCCCTTAAAGAAATGGAAGCAGATTTTTCAGTTGAAGAATTCCAGACCGCTTTAAAATCCTCCCCTTCAGGTAAAGCTCCCGGCCCTGACGGGTTCACTATCCTGTATTACAAAACATTCCAAGACATCTTATTCCGTCGCCTCACAGCCTATGCTAACTCAATTTCCCAATCTTCAGGCCTACGCCCAGAATCCCTTTCAGCACACATTACTGTTATACCTAAACCCGGTAAAAACCCCAACCTATGCAACAGTTATAGGCCAATTTCTTTAAAGAGCACTGACATTAAACTATTTGCCAAGGTGATGGCCAACCGCATACTCCCCCTATTGCCCAGTTGGATCTCGGCAGATCAAACAGGTTTCATACCACATAGAGAGGCTAAAGATAACTCCTTACGGACAATTTCCCTAATCCAGTATGTTCAAAGATGTGCCCAGCCCACCCTACTCATTTCTACTGGCGCTGAAAAAAGCATTCAATAGCGTGGACTGGGACTACCTTAAGATGACCTTTTTGTCACTTTGGATTAGGCCCAAAGATGTACCATTGTATTTCTTCACTTTACTCTGTCCCCTCTGCGCAAATTTGAATAAATGGCTCGCTAAGCGATCCCTTCACCCTACAGAATGGCACTAGGCAGGGATGTCCTCTCTTCCCCCCTCCTCTTTGCTATCACTTTAGAACCCTCCCTAGCCACAATTAGACGCAATATCAATATACAAGGCATTCAAGTAGGTGACAGAACATGCAAATATGCCGCCTATGCCGACGACATACTTTTCTTTATCCAACAACCACGTATCTCTCTACCCAACTTAATGTCAGCATTTTCTACCTTCCAAACAATATCTAACTTTAAAATAAACCTCTCCAAATCTGAAATCCTGAACATTAACCTCCCCAGGTCAGAGGCGGCCTTTCTAAAACCTTTCTTTCCCTTCAGATGGGAACAGACTCACATGAAATACTTGGGTATATACCTCACACCTAAACTGCTCTCCCTTTTCAAGTATAACTACATCCCACTGTTAAATAGCATCAGAGAGGACCTAAAAAAATGGGCTAGCCTATCACATTCCTGGCTGGGGAAAATAAACATAATTAAAATGAACATTCTCCTTCGCATACTATTTATTTTTCAAATGATCCCACTAGCTGTACCTGTGGGGTTCTTCACTATCCTGCAAGCGATGATCTCCCGCTTTGTTTGGAGGAACAGCCACCCCAGAATATCCAGAGACGTCCTTTTTCGCTCCAAGTGCCCTGGGGGACTGGCACTCCCAAACTTTAAGACATATTATCATGCTGTCATACTATCTAGATTAGCAGACTGGAAATATGTTGTTAACTCAAAACTATGGGTGCAACTAGAATACTCTCTGAGTGGTGTAGATCTCTCTGTTGTCCCCTGGATACCTTGAGCTTACAGGAACATTACCCACACTGCCTCAGCACTCACCACATCCTCACTGGACATCTGGGATGCCATATGTAGGAAATTTTCCTGGGGTTATGACTCCCCTCTGATGCCCCTCCTTAATCACCACTATTTTTTTACCAGGTCTATTGGACCCTGGATTTAAATCCTGGTCCTCAGGAGAACCCCTCCTGTTGCATCACGTCTTTCATGCCAATACAATTAAACCTCTTCCTGAGATCCTTTGCTCTAAACCTATCACATTTCTGGATAAGTGGAGATTTCACGAATTGCAACGCTTCCTACGATCCTTCCCTCACCCGCTAAGAGGCTTACAGGATCTAAATAGCATAGAAGAAATATTCTACCCAAAGGACCCCCCCCTACATGGTATCTCTTTATTTTACAAAGCTCTTACTGATCTCCCTAATCCCACATACCCGCACTTCCTGGCTAAATGGGGATTAGATTTAGACTCCCCCCTCACAAACACTCTGAAAGATAAAGTCCTAAAACTCGCTCATGTCTCCTCACCCGCTTCAAAAATGGCAGAAGTCAACTACAAAATACTTTCCAGATGGCACTATACCCCAGTCAAAATGCACCAAATGTTCCCCGACAGCTCCCCATTGTGTTGGAGGAGCTGTGGGAACAAAGCCACACACGCTCACATATGGTGGCACTGCCCAATCATTCGTCCCTTCTGGACCAATGTTCTTAATTTCATACTACGAATTACAGACATCAACCTCCCTAATGATCCCTGGACCAACCTCTTTCATGCTACTAAAGAATCAATTGGTACCTATAAACATTCACTCATTCCTCATCTGCTGAACACTGCCAAGGCCTTAATCCCCACTCTTTGGGGTCAAACCACAACCCCCGTCCATAAAAAAATTGGTTACATAAGGTCACAGAAGTTCCTCATCTGGAGGACATAACTTACAGCATCAGAGGTACTTCCCAGAGACGCACTTTAACATGGGCACTGTGGATAAAATTCACATCCTCATCCTACTATAAGGAAATCATAACACAACCTGTATGAGCTTACCTCTTTAACCATGGCATATGACCCTTTTGACTTAATTTCAGAGATTTTACTTCTTCTGATTGTGGTTTATCCTTCCTCCACATAATTTCATAGCTATTGGTAATGTTACCCTAAAGTATGACAACATGCATGCCAACCCCCCCCACCCCCCACCCTCCAGATCCCATTTTATAGCCTCTCTCTCATTCCTACTTCCATATCTTCTTCTTTTCCTCACTTTCAACTTCCCTCTACCTCTCTTTTTGTTTTTTGTTTTCTTTTTCTAATTACTCGCTTTATTAAGTTACAATCTCAATTTCTAGATTGACTATTGTGTTCACATAAGTTATTAGCCTCTGCTCAGTCTATGGCTATATTTGTCTGTTCAACCCTTTACACACTTACAGTGGCAATTATTTGAATGTTGCTATATGCTGAAATTATGTGCACATTGAAACCTTTGTATTTCGCTCATAAGTTTATCATATGTTATTTGTCTATTCTATTTTTCTTTTTGTATTATTCTTTAATAAAGAATTATTAAACACCAAAAAGGTGTTGATTGACTGTCTTTGGTTTCACTACTTGTAACAAATATACATTATGTCGGCTCAGCACACCTGACCTTCATATTTTAGGATGTTCAATTGTTTTTAAAAAAAAAAAATAATAATAATAAAAGTCAGCATCTACAAATATTCTAGCTGCTGACTTACCTGTCAATGAATCCAGCACTGTCCTCACCCGGGCTGGTTCTTTGCTGGCCTTTGGGTCCCTGGTGCCACCATGCCTGTGGGAAGCTGGCTGTCACTCCCTGCTGCTTTATAGGCAGCTTCTCAGTGCACATGTGCAAGTCATGCTGCACTCAGTGAATGGCCCTGAAGTCGGTGATGTGTCCCAGAAGGTTGCTGGCAGGGAGTGGGGGAAGGAGAAAGCAAAAGGTATGCCCCCCCAAAAAAAAAAAAAAAAATTAAAACATAAATAAATAATAAAAAAAAAAATGCCAAAATTGGAGGGGGAGGATCAGCAAAACTTACCTTTTTAAGGTGAAGTTCCACTTTTAAGGTCAGTGACACATTTTCAGGAGGTAGCTGTCGGCATGGATATTGAACATATTTATCTCATTACAGGCTTTATGTTTTATTTTTTTTTCCCTTTTGGAACATTATATTTTACTTTAACTGAGAGATTTAATATCAAAAGATATGTCAATATAACCATAGTTACTTTACTGGTATCTACCAAGGATCTTGCTGGCAGAGGCCGCCAACAAGATCCTGCTTAAGAAATTGCATTTAATGGTCATTGTGTTTCCAGTTGGATGCGCAGACAAAAAGATCTGTAAAATTCTTCTTAGATTCACAGCTCAAATTTACACATGTACTCATTTAGATGCACATGTTTATGTACATGAACCCTTAGATGCAGTTAGTTTATGTATTTTGTACATAACTTGTATTTTTACAAATACATTTTCATGTATTGCCATAGTTTAATCTTTATTTAACAGATTTGATATTACTACCTGTTGCATTATAACATCACTATTCATCAATGATACCTACATAAGACTGTATTATAGCAAGGTAGTTTTTCATGTGCCTGTTACTAAATGTTAACCAGAAGTAAATTTCCAGTTGTAAAGTAATTATGAAATAATTATCATTTACTTGTATGTCTAATACCATACTGTTAGAACAATGACATTAATTACAGGTGCACACAAGTATTTCAGCTGTAATGACACTCATACACAGCAACAAAAGGTGCACATTAACCACAATAAATATTGCATCCAGTATGTGGTACTATGTAATTACAAGTGGGCTTCATGAAATAGTGTATTAAGCAGCCATTTATCCTGCTTAAGTCATGTCACAAATAAGAACAGCGTGTTACACTTTAATTTTCATGCTGATCAGTGATCATTTTAAAATGCAAATATTGGCTCATCAGCACTGCCCCCCTCCCCCCTCTTTCCTCCAACAAGATGACAAGCCTATATTTGAGTTTACTGTGATTGCTGACCATAATTTTATATGCCCCATACCAGAGCTGACCTTGTTAGAAGAGCATATAGTACGTGTGTCACAGAAATATGGTAATTGTACAGTTTTCTGTGTACTAGCAGTATAACCAGCTAAATGTCTATTTGCAGTAGCTAATATATGAGGACACACAAACACATCATGCTATGACAAATTTAAAAGCCTTAAAGGGTAAGTTAACACTTTCACAAAAAATGAAAAGATGAACTAGCTCCAAATATCTTGGCAACCCCACTGGGCCCCAGTGCACATAGCTGCTGTCATGCCCTGTTCTGCCAAAGTTGTTAAACACAATTTACAGCCCCAGAGTGATTATACATCATAATGTGCACAATTAGAAGTGCTCATTGGTCACCACGAACATGTAACCATGCTGACCAATGAGAAGTGCTACTTTTTTTCTGGGACACCTTATCAGATGAAGCCGCCCCAGATGTGTTTCTTATTGGTCAGCATAGTCACATAAAAAAAAAAAAAAAATGGTGAAATTACTGCGCTAAACCCAAATGTGAAAAAGCTGTCGACACCAAATAATAATATTCTAAAACGTGAGCAGCGCTAAAAATCAGTGAACAAACATAAATTGATATATATGTAAATAAACGACTCTTAAAGGATTCAAAATAACATATGTGAAGCACAATATAAGTCCCAAAAAACAAACAACACCAAAACAAACAAAGCCTCAACCAAATGTGAAAAAACAAAGTGTAGCGCTAAATATAACTTTAAACAGAAAAAAAAACTGGAACAATAAATGTGTAGAAACATATAAATGTGTGGTAAACGTACTAGATGAAAGTCCAATGTTCACATGTGTGAACAGGATAAACCAGTGAATGTGAAAATTCAAATAAACTTGAAAGCAACTCCTAAGGAAGTGTGTCCATATGATACGTGGCTTGTGAATCCTCAATAGAGTTTGATGATAGTGTGAACAATATAAGACTGGCTGTGAACCTGTTTAAACAAGGAAATCTCCTGTCAAAAGAATATGGATGGGTACTCTTACCGGATAGGGTGGACCCACTTACCGGTGGCAGTTGGTCAGTCAGGCTTGTAAGGCCGAACGCCTCAGGGTTAAGAGTTGGCAGGAAGGTGGTCCAAAAGGTGTGGTTCCGCTTCTCAGCAGCAAGGACCAAGACAAAGTTCCAGAGGTTCAGATAACTCTCCAAAAAAGCATAAAACCTCCACCCAATGGGGGAGCCATCTGGAGGCCGATGGTACATGCAGGATAGGCTCAATCAAACCAAAATAGGAGTAAGAACAAATGGAGAAGCTTCATAGGGTGCAGGTCAAAACATGGAGAGGTTTATTTCTTAAAAGTACAATACATCATAGTAGATGAGTGCAAAATACTGGTGATCACGAGTTATAAAAAAATTATAAACTCCTAAGGGAGTTGCTTTCAAGTTTATTTGAATTTTTCAAATTCACTGGTTTATCCTGTTCACACATGTGAACATAGGACTTTCATCTTGTACGTTTACCACACACATTTATGTTTCTACACATTTATTGTTCCAGTTTATTTCTGTTTTATTGTTATATTTAGCGCTACACTTTGTTTCTTCATAGCATAGTCACATGACTGTTCTGACCAATGAGCGCTTGTCAGTGTGAACATTATGGCAGATGGGACTGGGCGTGGACCACTATGCTGATAGCATGGGACATCACAGTTGCTATATGCAGAAAGGTCCGGAGGGGTGGTCAGGATATTTGAGGCTAGTCTTCCTTAATTTGTTTCATTAAAATGTGACCTCACCCTTCAAAGTGAGCCAGTCACAAGCAGGACAATTTAAAGCCCACTCGAACTATGTTCAAATCCGCAAAATACATTCCAAGTGCATCAAAACAAAAGTTTTGCACAGGCTCAGTTTTTTTCTTTGAAAATAAGCCCTGCCTGAGTAGAAAAGTCGGTCTTCTGCCAGCATACTGCAAAGTAGAACCCCTGCTGTGTGTGGAAGCAGTGGTCCCTCTGCAGAGGTTGGACATGCCCCCTGCTGAATCAGAGACCGAGCCAGAGAAGGCATTTCAAGCTTTGCTGATTGCAGATCCGATCTCTAGGTCTAAATCAGTAGGTGATGTGCTGGACCTCTTCAAAGAGATCAATGCTTCCCCACAGTCCATTACTCTGCATCTGCATGTTTAACGTAGAGGCTAATTTGGGATTTGGCAAAATCTGTAATTTTGTGGTACTGTAAAGAGTTTAACTTGGCTCTGTACCTTGCTGTTGGGCGATTATGACTACACTTGCTATTTTTTTGCGAGAAGACTTCTTATTGATCAGTAATGCCTGCCATCAAACCTAAGGCGTAGTAGGGAGGCTTGGCAGCAAAACTGCCAGGGGTTTCACATAGCCACCCCACATTATGTTGCTGTTAGTAACATAATTATTGTGGTATTCTGTCTGAGAACAATTAGACTTTGTTATTGGTTCACAGTATGTGCATTTTTGTTGATTTCAACATGTACTATGCACTTGCAGTTAACCTTCCCAGGGTCTGATTCACTAGAACCAAACTGTGAGCAGAATAAGGTGACAGGCTGGTATTCTACCTTACAGAACAATCAGACTTGGTTCCCATTGTTGCACACTTTGTGCATTTCTGTTAGTTGCATAGTATACTGTGTACTGACTGTTCTGCTTAACTAGAATTGCTGCTAACAGAATAGGGAGTTTGCCATACTCTTTTAATTACTGGTACTAGGCGTACTGACACAAAGTAGGCAATCTTTATCTTTCAGACATGCTGCCCATAGCTTTGTCATGCCTTCTCTAGCTTTGCCATCTGATCTTGTTTGTATTAAGAGCAGCAAGTCAACTGGTATTGCAGTAGGGTGGGTAACTCAAGACAATGTAGCAAGAGGTATAAATATGACCCTCCTTATGTGTCTTCATACACATTTTTACCATATAGGGGGTTATTTACGAAAGGCAAATCCACTTTGCACTGCAAGTGCACTTGAAAATGCACTTGGAAGTGCAGTCGCTCTAAATCTAAGGGGTAGATCTGAAATGAGTGGAAGCTCTGCTGATTTTATCATCCAATCATGTGCAAGCTAAAATGCTGTTTTTTTTTAAATTTTCCTTGCATGTCCCCCTCGGATCTACAGCGACTTTACTTCCAAGTGCACTTGCAGTGCAAAGTGGATTTTCCTTTAGTAAATAACCCCCATAGTGCCAGTTTTATCTTTTCACATAAAACATTAGTAATGGATCAAAATCAGAGCTTGTTTTTATTATAAACCAATTGACTTGTTTCACTTTCTAGTGCAATTCTTACAGCAATCACTTAATTGAACAGCTCTACTTTTTACTCAAGGTTCCTTTGTTCGAATTTTCATAAATCAGAATGTTTGTATGCCTGTGGGCACTATTGTATGCATATAATGTATTATTTGATCTATAGTTATCATGAACACTTATACACTACGAAGAACATTAATACATGGCTTTACTAGGCCCTAGCACCTGGGGTGTTTGAACCAAATTTTGCATGCCTTTGGTTTCCAGCCTGTTACTACCATTACAAAGCCCTTTAAACATTTAATTAACAAAGCCCCAGATACTAGTCATCATGCCAGCATATGCACAGTTTAGAGAAAATAAGCAAAAAATAGAATATCATCCTATGCAAAGCCTCAAGCAAATATACCATGCAAATATTATATTTAATATCAACTTTACAAGCAACCAACCTATTAATGAATTTCCATAGATTAGTTGCATTAAACCTTTAAATTTTGAAAGCAGCCTAGAAGTGGCAAAATAAGTCTTGAGTTGTAAACTAAGGCTGACATAATTACACTGCTGTCTGTGTATTTTAACAAACCAGCTCCATTCAGGTTTTTTTTTAATTACAATTTTATCTATTTTGGTAATGCACTACTATAGAGAGTAATCTTTTGGTTCTATTCTCTGAATACCAAAATAGGTTGTACAATATTGGCATATCCATTTATATTTAAAATAATTACTAATTTGGGCTTCCTTTTTTTCCGCTTTTCATTCTGATGGCAGTATTGTTACTTTCGTTTTTATTACTGGTACAGTTTACCCCCTTTAAAATGGTGGTACTGGTATTTCCGGCCACCTTAAAAATGGTGGTACTGGTATTTTCAGTGACTTGTTAGTTCCATTTTTAATATTGGTATAATTCACCTCCTTTAAAATGGCGGTATGGGAATTTACAGCCACCTGTCCCTCTTCAAAGATGGCATATTGCACACTTTCGGGCTAGTTGTTCTCACTTCCGGGAGGTGGAGCTGGCTATTTAACCACTTCCATACCGGGCCTATTCTGGCACTCCTCTCCTACATGTAAAAATCACAATTTGTTTGCTAGAAAATTAGTCAGAACCCCCAAACATCATATATGTTTTTTTTTTAGCAGACAACCTAGGGAATAAAATGGCGGTTGTTGCAACTTTTTATGTCACACAGTATTTGCGCAACAGTTTTCCAAATGTGTGTTTTTTTTTTTTAAACTGTTTTATGAATTAAAAAATGAAAAACAGTAAAGTTAGCCCATTTTTTTTGTATAATGTGAAAGATGATACGCTGAGTAAATAGATACCCAACATGTCACACTTTAAAATTGCGCACACTCGTGGAATGGCGCCAAACATCAGTACTTAAAAGTCTCCATAGGCGACACTTTTAAATTTTTTTACAGGTTACATGTTTAGCATTACAGAGGAGGTCTAGTGCTAGAATTGTTTCTCTGTGTGGTTTGAATGGCTTTACATATGTGTGGTTTACTTACGTATGCGTTTGCTTCTGCGTGTGAGCACACAGGGACGGGGGCACTTTATTTATTTTTTAATTGCATTTTGGTGTATAAATGAGATCTGAGGTCTTGTTGACCCCGGATCTCATATTTAAGGAGGTCCTGTCATGTTTTTTTTTTTTTCTATTACACGGGATGTTTACATCCTGTGTAATAGGAAAAAAAGTGACACTTATTTTTTTTTTTTTTTTTGAAGAACAGTCTATAAAAAAATAAAAAGGTAAAATAAATAAAAGAAAAATATTTTATTTATTGTACATCATGGGAGACAGAGCAGCATAGTACTTACTATGTGGGTTATAGCCACCTTCAGGTGATGGACACTGGCACACCCTAAACAGAAAGTTGCTCCCCTATATAACCCCTCCTCCTACCAGGAGTACCTCAGTTTTTTCGCCAGTGTCTAAGGTGTTGGTCACGAGTGAAAATATGCTCTGAGGAGCTCCAGGAGGGATCCATGCTGGATTTAAATAGCCTCCACAGACCAGATCCATCCAAAGTGCCACTGAGGCCAAGGTGAATGGTACCTGGGCTTCATATACGAAGCACAAGGTTTTGCCTGTAATGCCTCTCTTTGCAGGGTTGGACCCCGGGACCCAGGGCTTTTTGGTCATGCTCACATTACCTAAAGTTTTTCCTGAGGGGTGCTATACAGGTCCAAGGGAGTTGGAAAGGGACCCGGTCCTTGAAGGTTTGCTAAACGCAGCCTGCCGTGATGGGTGAAATTTGGATCTGTCTGTTAATTCAGCAGAATCCTGCGGTGAGGATAAGGTAAGGGAAGAAGCATAGGAACTTAAAAAGTCCACCTATAATTTTTCTTCCTTAGGGAAAAAAATGCTGTCATGTCTTAAATCCTGTACTAAAGGGAGTATATGCACATAGCTTATCTGTTGTCTTCACTTCAGCTCAGTGTCAGTCTGTGTGTGGCAGCAACAGCAGCAGCTTGCACAGTGGGGATTCATTTTGCAGGTAAGAGATCTGCCATCCTGCATCCCCCTCCCCGGTGGAACCATGATGGGTTAGGGATCAACAATTGTTGTGGCGCTCCTTGTAATAACCCCCACCACCACGGGGGGTGTGGAGGTCCCGGTTTCGGCTCCAGAAGTTTTTACTCCCCTGCCAGCTGTCTTTGGGCTCTGCCTCCCCCCTCGTGTTGGGTCTGCAGGACCTGAAGGCCACCCGCGCGTGCAGGAACATTTGAAAATTCAAACAAAAGGGGGGGGCTAGGCGCAGCGCCATGTGGGGGACATAAACGTCCACGAGGACGCACGGCACAAGCGCAGGAAGGAGATATTACTTGGAGCTGTCTCTCCTTGGCTGTGCAGCAAGGAGAAAGCAAGCTGGCTAGACACGAGCGGTGGGGCATGTAAGGGTGCAAAAACGGGCATTCCTAATATGGAAGGACATTTTTTTTTCCCAGCACTAAAGTAGACTGAACTTGTATAGCGGCATTATACTGTCAGACTATGTTCAGCGATTTGTGCATTTAAATAGTTCCCCTGCTTTTTGTGCTTAGGACTATGTCTGCCAAAAGACACCACAAAAACCTCACAAAAGGTACCAAAGATTTTACCCCCAGGTGCTGGGAACTCCAGTCGTGCCTCCACACTGCATCCTTGCCTAAAATACCAGTTGGGGCAAGCCAGGGTTAGTCATTGGAACAAATTGGTGGTGCAGCTGCTTCTCACATCTCAGCCCCTGTATACGTGACTGAAGATGCCTTTTCTTCCGCCCTGCAGGGCCTAGAGGAAAGATTAGCGTCTTTAATCGCACCCTCCATCCAAATTGATAGGAAGCGTGTTAGATCCCTTTCCCCCACCTTAGACCCTTTGCAAGGGGATCAGTGGGTAGAGGATGAGGTGTTATCAGGCGATCAGGAGGAAAGACAAACTGATTACTCCTCTGCAGAGGAAACAACAGTAGATGCACCTTTTTCAGCCTCGCAATCTGAGAAATTGCTGGTACAGTCTCTTACGGAGATAATTCATTCTACTTTCATGCTACCCTTAATGGAGTCAGCTGAAAGTTCGGTTTCTTCCTTGGGTCCCTAAAACCTTCACAGCCTTTGCATGCATTTTCTGTCCATGCATTACTAGAACAGCTTATTTATGCTGAATGGGATCACCCGGAAAAGCATGTTCTCCTTCCAAAGAGATTCTCCGTTCTCTATCCCATGGAGGTGAAATTCACCAAAAAAATGGAATATACTAGCAGTTGACGCTGCGATTTCCAGTGTGAATAAAGGTCTAACTTGTCCAGTAGACAATGCGCAAATGATTAAGGATCCAACAGGTAATAGATTGGAAATTCCTGTTTAAATCCTCTTTGTCTTTAGCAGATGTGGTTACTTAGAAGACCAGTTTAGACAGGCCCTTAAAGAGGTTCCTGTAAAGCAAGCCTGAGATTTGGCCGAACTATCAAGAACATTATGTTTGTCATAGATGCCCTTAAAGAGTCTATTCGCCAGGTGTCCTGCCTTTCGCTTGTGCTAGTACACATGCGTAGAATCCTGTGGTTAAAAAAAGTGGTCACCCGGAGCACCATGCAAAAAGCTCCTGACTGGTTTTCCTTTCATGGGGATCGGCTATTTGGGGATGATTTGGACAAATACATCCAAATGATTTTCAGTGGGAAAGTACTCTTTTGCCAGAATACACGCCCTTCATTTACGCTGACTCTTTCTCCTGTGCCAGGGGCATCCACCTCTAGGCAGTGGCCACGGCCTCCACCGTCACTCTAGAGGAAAATCTCAGGGTAAGGCCCAGGCACAAAAGAAGTCCTGGGGCAGAAACCTGCAAAACAGAATTCTAAAGCCTCATTATGAAGGGGCGCCCCCCTTGCCAGAGTAGGGGGAAGACTTCTGCATTACTCAGAAGTCTGGCAAGAGGAAATTCAGGACAGATGGGTCACTTCCACAGTGTCTCTAGGGTACAAACTAGAATTTCGGGAGTTTTCACCATCTAGTTTTTCTGAGGTCAAACGTTCCCAAAGATCCAGCGGAAAGGCAATCTCTGTTTCAAGCACTAGACCAATTACTGGCTCAGGGGGTGATCATACAAATCCCCACAGAAGAGCAAGATTTGGGGTTTTATTCAAACCTCTTTACGGTACCAAAACCGAATGGAGATGTCAGACCCATTCTAGATCTAAAGAATCAAAATCAGTTCCTGAAGATCCGCTACTTTTGCATGGAGTCGATCAGGTCAGTGGTTTCTATTCTACAAGGAGGAGAACTTCTGGCATCAATCGACATCAGGGATGCATTTCTGCATGTTCATATATTTCCCTCTCAACAAGGGTTTTTGCGGTTCAAGGTAGAACAGCAGCATTTTCAGTCTGTAGCCTTGCCCTTCGGGCTAGCTACAGCACCCTGGGTGTTTACAAGAGTTCTCGCCCCACCTCTAACCAGGTTAAGGGCAGAGGGCATAACAGTCTTGGCGTACCTAGACAATCTATTCCTAATAGACCAGTCCGTGGCTCGTTTGAAGCAAAGCGTGTGCATTACAATCAAATACCTGAAAAATATGGGTTGAATTCTCAAACTAGAGAAGTCTTCCTTAAAACCGCTGAAAAGGCTGGGGTACTTAGGTCTGATCACAGCCCAGAAAAAGATGTTCTTGCCTCAGGCAAAGATCCACTCCATAAGAGAGCAGGTGCAGATGGTCAGGTCATAAAGAGATCCCTCCATTTGCCTTTGCATGAGGTTGTTAGGAAAGATGGTGGCTTCATTTGAAGCGGTTCCCTATGCCCAGTTGAATTTGAGACTGTTGCAAAACAGAATCCTGTCTGCTTAGAACAAAATGGTTCAAGCTTTAGATTTGCCAATGTGGCTGTCCCCAAAGGTGTCCCAGAGCCGCGGTTGGGTCTTGGTATCTGGGAATCTGCAGAAGGGAAAAACCTTCATACCAGTTACCTGGAAAGTGGTAATGACAGAAGCCAACCTTTTAGGTTGGGGAGCAGTACTGGAAAAGACAGTGGTCCACAACCAAAAAAGCCTTGCCCATCAACATCCTAGAGATTCGGGCAGCGTGTCTGACTCTGAAGCCCTGTACATTCAGGTTAGGGGATTGTCCTGTCAGGTTTCAATCTAACAATGCCACAGCTGTGTCCTATATCAATTGCCAAGGGGGCACTAAGGGTCACGCAGCTCAGAGAGTGGTGGACCATATTCTAGCTTGGGCGGAAAAGGATGTTCCTTCCCTATCGGCAGTCTTCATTCCGGGAATAAAGAATTTGCAGGCGGACTACGTGAGTGCCCAAGATGGGGGATCCCGGACGTAGTTCTTTTGGCGTCCAGGTTCAACATGTAGTTGGTCAAATTTAAGTCAAGGACAAGTGATCCACTTGCATGTGAGACAGATGGGTGGGGACCCCATGGGGTCAGTTTACACTGAGTTAGGTTTTTTTCCCTATTCAGTTGCTGCCACAGCTTCTTTGCAGGATCAAGCTTGAAAGAAAGTCGGTAATTCTTGTAGCCCCAGCATGGCCTAGAAGGTCCTGGTATGTAGAAATTGTAAAGAGGGTGGTGGAGGATCCATGGTCCCTTCCACTACAGCCAGACCTACTCCCACAGAGGCCGATATTCCATCCTACCTTACAAACTCCAAGTTTGACGGTTTGGCTATTGAAGCCCACATTCTGAAGAGATGTAGTCTCCCCAGCTTAGTGATTTCTACCTTCATTAATGAAGCCAGCTTCCAGAGTCATATATTATAGACTCTGGAGGGCTTATGTTTCCTGGTGTGAATCCAAGGGTTGGCACGCTCGGAAACATAACATAGGTAGAGTTCTTGTTTTTTCCTACAACTACAAATGAAGCTGGCCTTGAATACTATTAAGGGGCAAGTCTCTGCATTATCTGTCTTTTTTTCAAAGACTGCTTGCTTCACATTTTTTGGTCCAGGATTTTTATACAAGGGGTAATGCAGCTTATTCTGCCATTTAGACCATCCTTGAACCCTTGGGACTTGAACTTAGTTTTGTGTAGGTATTGCAAAAACAGCCCTTTGAACCATTACATCATACTCCCTTGGTCCTTCTGACAAGGGGAATAGTGTTTCAGGTTGCTATACCCTCTGCAAAAGGGTATCAGAGTTGGCTGTTCTTTCCTGTAAAGAAGCCATATTTAGTTATTAAGGTGGTTTTAGGTTTTCACCTAAACCAAGATATTGTCCTATTTTTACTAAAACCAGGTTCTAGGGTAACTCACTACAGAACTCACTACATTGTCTTGATGTAGTGAGAGCGGTCAAGGTCTATTTAAAGATGACTGCTCAGGTCTGAAAGACTGATGTCTTATTATGCTGCCAGAGGGTCCTAGGAAGGGACAGGCATCATTGAAATCCAATATTGCTAAGTGGATTCAGAAAGTTATAATTCAGGCCTAATTGTTAAAAGGTAAGATTTCACCTTTTCATGTCAAAGTGCACACTACTAGAGCAGTTATTGTTTCTAGGGCAGTGCATCACTAAGCTTTCATGATTTAGATCTGCAAGGCCTCAACTTGGTCTGCAGTCCATACATTCACCAAATTTTATCAAGTGGATGTAAAAAAGGACCATGAGGCACAGTGTGCTGCAGGCAGCAGTATAGGTCCTCAAGTCTGTTGGTGCCCTACGGGTTGTGTCTCCCTCCCCTCAAATAGCATTGCTATAGGACATCCCACATAGTAATTACTATGCTGTTCTGTGTCCCATGATATACGATAAAGAAAATAGGATTTTTATAACAGCTTACCTGTAAAAATCCTTTTCTTGGAGTACATCATGGGACACAGAGTCCCTTCTTCTTCTGGTGTATATGTATATTGCTTTGCTACAAAAACTGAGGTACTCCTGGTAGGAGGAGGGGTTATATAGGGAGGCAACTTCCTGTTTAGGGTGTGCCAGTGTCCATCACCTGAAGGTGACTATAACCCACATAGTAATTACTCCAAGAAATGGATTTTACAGGTAAGCTTGTTATAAAAATCCTATTTTTAAACGCGCCCTGTCCCGACGAGCTTGCGTGCAGAAGCGAAAGCATACATGAGTAGAAAACAAAAATGGTTGTGGGGGCGGGGGGGAGAAGAGTGGGGGATAGTGGATCAACAAGGGAGCTAGCTACAACTTGTTTGAGACAAGTGGGCAATTGAATAACATGCAGGCTGTCTGGAGGAAAGGCTGCCTATTGGTCAGCTTTTATTCATTTTTGTAAAACTTTTATCCCAAAAAGATGAAAAAAAAATGGTTACCCCAACTGCTTATAAAGCAATAGTTGGATTTCAGCTTTGATTTTTAGTCAAATCCATTCAATCTGGTACTACTAAACACCCCCTAAGAAAGAAATGTTGTTACTGGCAGGCTTATCAGGTGTAATTAAAAAAAAAAAAAAAAAAAAAATATATATATATATAGAATATATATAGAATATTTGAAATACCTATAAAAACGCAGGGAAATGTTGCATTCATGAGTAAATACAAAAACAAAAAGAAAAAACAAAAAAGATATCCCCATCATGAAGTTATTTTATCTGGCTACTTTCATATACTTATTCCAACAGTTAAACAAATAAATAAAGATCCAAATCAACATTTAAGCCATATGGAGCAATTGTATTCAAAAAATGTATCCAGTATACTTCTCTTTTTCTTAGAATCAATTCACGGTTGCCCCCTCTCCTATTTTTCTCAATACCTTCTAGGACCATATACTTTAGTTGTGATACATTGTGGCCAAATTCCAAAAAGTGTCTCGCCAGCGGTAATTGGGTTAATTTGTCTCGTATTGAGTATTTGTGTCTCGCTATCCTATCTTTGATTTTTTGTGTAGTCTCCCCTACATAGACTAAACCGCACGGGCACTTTATGGCGTAAATTACATATGAAGATTGGCATGTGTAGTAACCCCGTATGGGGATGTTGAAACCCCTATGTGGATGTGTAAAGTATTTACCTTTAATCATAGAGTTACATTGTATGCATGACAAGCAGGGATACGATCCCAGATTTTTAGGTCCCAGGAAGGTTAGTTTGGCTGCTGCAGCCACAGGTTGATCAGATTTAATCAATCGATCTCGTATCGTTCTACCTTTTCTATAGGAGGACATGGGTGGATTCCAGAATTCCTGTACCATGGGGTAACTGGATCTTAAAAGATTCCAATGTCTTTTAATAATTTGATTAATTTTGTTGGAGAAGGGATGGTACTGCATAATAAAGGGGATTCTCTTTTTTTCTTTTCGGGGTGATCGATTACTATCCGTATTAGGATGATCGATATTAACTAAAGCTTGCGGATATCTTCTACTAATAAGTTTGTTTTTTATTTCATCAAGTCTCTGATCACGGCACAGCGGGTCACTCACGATCCGCTGCACCCTCATCATCTGACTTTTTGGGATGGATGAAAAAACGTTTGGGGGGTGAAAGCTATTAAAATGTAGCAATTGATTGCGATCTGTGGGTTTCACATATAAGTCAGTAGTGATCTGCCCATTGTTCAATTTAAGAAGAGTATCAAGAAAGGAGATCTCATTTTTACCAATTTCAATGTTGAACTTTAGTCCAGGTACTAAATAGTTAATGTATTTATCAAATAAGTATAGGCTTTCCATGTTGCCATCCCATATAGCGAAAATATCGTCCACAAATCTGTACCAACATTGACAATGTTTTAAAAATAAATCATTGACATAAATAAAGGACGTCTCTATCATATTCATAAATGCGTTCGCATATGGGGGTGCAACATTTGAACCCATCGCTGCTCCATTCAGTTGCAAGAAATGAGTATCCCTGAAAAGAAAGTCAGAAAGTCAGATGATGAGGGTGCAGCGGATCGTGAGTGACCCGCTGTGCCGTGATCAGAGACTTGATGAAATAAAAAACAAACTTATTAGTAGAAGATATCCGCAAGCTTTAGTTAATATCGATCATCCTAATACGGATAGTAATCGATCACCCCGAAAAGAAAAAAAGAGAATCCCCTTTATTATGCAGTACCATCCCTTCTCCAACAAAATTAATCAAATTATTAAAAGACATTGGAATCTTTTAAGATCCAGTTACCCCATGGTACAGGAATTCTGGAATCCACCCATGTCCTCCTATAGAAAAGGTAGAACGATACGAGATCGATTGATTAAATCTGATCAACCTGTGGCTGCAGCAGCCAAACTAACCTTCCTGGGACCTAAAAATCTGGGATCGTATCCCTGCTTGTCATGCATACAATGTAACTCTATGATTAAAGGTAAATACTTTACACATCCACATAGGGGTTTCAACATCCCCATACGGGGTTACTACACATGCCAATCTTCATATGTAATTTACGCCATAAAGTGCCCGTGCGGTTTAGTCTATGTAGGGGAGACTACACAAAAAATCAAAGATAGGATAGCGAGACACAAATACTCAATACGAGACAAATTAACCCAATTACCGCTGGCGAGACACTTTTTGGAATTTGGCCACAATGTATCACAACTAAAGTATATGGTCCTAGAAGGTATTGAGAAAAATAGGAGAGGGGGCAACCGTGAATTGATTCTAAGAAAAAGAGAAGTATACTGGATACATTTTTTGAATACAATTGCTCCATATGGCTTAAATGTTGATTTGGATCTTTATTTATTTGTTTAACTGTTGGAATAAGTATATGAAAGTAGCCAGATAAAATAACTTCATGATGGGGATATCTTTTTTGTTTTTTCTTTTTGTTTTTGTATTTACTCATGAATGCAACATTTCCCTGCGTTTTTATAGGTATTTCAAATATTCTATAATGAGAGTGAAGAGAATGAGAGATTTGACACCTGTTGCTTATCCTTGTTTTAATGGCATGTTATAGATAAATATATGCATATATAGATGTTAAATGGTATGCGATTTGAACTAATTAGCCATATTGATTCCATATGTGAAGTACTTCACTTAACCTGTATTTAAATGAATGATTGGATTGAAACCCTCAGATGTGCTTCAATGGATCTTAGGAAGGGCGTAAGCTGACTAGCCCGAGACGTAATCCATCCATCCATCCATATCTGAATCTACCTGTGTCTGAAACTGTGTAGGCATTTCGTGCCTGTGATTTTGGAATATACTTGCTTTGTAAATCCCTACTGAACAATTTGTGAAATAAAGCAAAGAAATTTTTAAGTGCAGCAACCTCTTGGACTCTTTTTCTATATATATATATATATATATATATATATATATATATATATATATATATATATATATATATATATATATACATATATACATATATATATATATAATCTCTAATGCAGCCACCACATCTAAGAACTGGTGAGATGCAATATATTACATTTTTGTTTTTGGTTTGGTTTACTACCACTTTAAGTTATTCAATAAAGTGTATTACTTAAACTCCCTTTTTTTTTGCAAATCTTGATAAGAAAATCAAAAGGAAATGTGGTATAAAGCTCACCTTATATAAAAATGTATACCTTGTATGAATTATGTGATGGAAAACTATGGAAGTGTGAAACAAGAAAAATAACCAATTTACTCTGCTGAGATACTTTTTTACTTGTGGCAGCATTTGACAGTTGATATATTTGCACACTTTGGATGTCCTTAGGAGAAAGTATCCTGTGGGCACTTGCTTGCTGATCATGTGTGACCATTTTTCTTCTGATAGCTGTAGGATCTAATTTCAGAACATGCATCCCATGGACATAAGATGACACAAAGTCTGATGTATGAAGTTTACTAGTTACACTGATATTCATCCTATTAAAAAGAAGTTTGACCTGTGTCTCCTCTGTGGGAATAATTTCTGCTTGAAGAACAAGAATAGCGATACACAGATGTATGGCATATTTGCATTCATTTCCAAAAGAAAAAAAAAATAAAGAAAAATAATATATATTAGATTAAAAAATAAATAAATAAATATATATATATATATATATATATATATATATATATATATATATATATATATATATATATATATATATATATATATATATATATATATATATATATATATACACAGTATCTCACAAAATGGAGTACACCCCTCACATTTTTGTAAATATGTTATTATATCGTTTCATGTGACTGGAGAAATGATACTGCTACAATGTAAAGTACTGAGTGTACAGCTTGTATAACAGTGTAGATTTGCTGTCCACTCAAAATAACTCAACACACAGCCATTAATGTCTAAAAGCCTGGCAACAAATGTGAGTACACCCCTAGGTCAAAATTAACAAATTGGGCCCAAAGTGTCAATATTTTGTGGGACCACCATTATTTTCCAGCACTGCCTTAACCTGCTTGGGCATGGAATAAACCAGAGCTTTACAGGTTGCCACTGGAGTCCTCTTCCACTCCTCCATGACGACATCCCGGAGCTGGTGAATGTTAGAGACCTTGCATTCCTCCACCTTTTGTTTGAGGATGCCCCACAAATGCTCAATAGGATTTAAGTCTGGAAACAAGCTTGACCAGTCCATCACCTTTACCCTCAGCTTCTTTAGCAAGGCAGTGGTCATCTTGGAGGTGTGTGTGGGGTCATTATGTTGGAATACTGCCCTGCGGCCCAGTCTCTTAAGGGAGGGGATCATGCTGTGCTTCAGTATGTCGCAGTACATGTTGGCATTCATGAATCCCTTAATGAACTGTAGCTCGCCAGTGCCGGCAGCACTCATGCAGCCCCAGACCATGACACTCCCTCCACCATGCTTGACTGTAGGCAAGACACACTTGTCTTTGTACTCCTCACCTGGTTACCACCACACACACTTAACACCATCTAAACCAAATCAGTTTATCTTGGTCTCATCAGACCACAGGACATTGTTCCACTAATTCATGACCTTAGTTTGTTTGTCTTCAGCAAACTGTTTGCAGGCTTTCTTGTGCATCATATTTAGAAGAGGCTTCCTTCTACAGCCATGCAGACCAATTTGATGCCGTGTGCGACGTATGGTCTGAGCACTGACAGGCTGACCTGTCATCTCTTTCCCAAAGACAACTCTGGATATGACGCTGAGCACATGCACCCAACTTTTTTGGTCGGGCGAGGCCTGTTCTGAGTGAAACCTGCCCTGTTAAACCACTGTATGGTCTTGGTCACCGTGCTGCAGCTCAGTTTCAGGATCTTGGCAATCTTCTTATTATAGCCAAGGTCATCTTTATGTACAGCAACAATTCTTTCTTTCACATCCTCAGAGTGTTCTTTCACAATGAGGTGCCAGTGACCAGTATGAGAGAGTGACAGCGATAACACCAAATTTAGCACATCTGCTCCCCATTCACACCTGAGACCTTGTAACACTAACAAGTCACATGACACTGGGGGAGGGAAAATGGCTAATTGGGCCAATTTGGACATTTTCATTTTGTGGCAAAGTGTCATTTCTTCAGTGTTAGTGTTATTTTTACCTGGTGATTAATCAGACCAGGAACACACTTTCAGTCCTGCATCTATAAAGGAGCAACAGAGCCGCCCTTGGACAGCAACATTTTGAATATTTAGAGAGGGTAGTGTTAGATGGACTAGAAGATGTAGATGAACTGTACATAAGTAAAAGATTAAAGTCCAACTTTAGCTGGCACATTTTAACCACTTCTGGACCGCCCACCCTTGTTATATACGTCAGTACTTTGAAGAGGAATATCATTGTTATGGCAGCAGCTAGCTGCCATAACCCCGGTATCCTCTTCTTAAGTGTGCGGTCTGCTTCAAGATTAAAGTGGTCTCTGCGGTGGATTTGCTACAAGATCACTTTAATCGGAGGCAGGAGAGGGCCCCCCTACCGCCACGCTCCGGTGCCCTCCACAGCTTACCGGGGCTGTCGACAGCAGCGGAGGTGATCGGGTGTTCTCCCCTGTTTGACATGGAGACGAGGGAGGGGAAGATGGCCCCCACCCGTCTCCATATCATTGAAAATTTTGAAAAAAAAAAGTGTTTCTTAGTTTCTGTCAGTAAATTTTGTAAATAAATATATTTTCTCCTTCACTGATGGGCACTGATAGGCTGCACTGATGAGGTGGCACTTATGGGCACTGATTAGGTGGCACTGATGAGTAGGCACAAATATGCCACACTTATGGGCACTGATAGGCGGCACTGATGAGCACATATATGCTGCACTGGTGGGCAGAGATAGGTGGCACTGATGGCCAGTACTGACTGGCATCACTAATGGCCACTGATTGCTTACCGTGATGGGCACTCATTGCTGGCACTGTGGGGGCTTTATTGCAATCAGGACACTGATGATCAGTGCCCTGGTTACATACCTAGATGTCCTCTGCGTGGAGATGCCACTGATCGGCTCTCCTCTCCTCACACTCTGTGAGGTGAGGAGCGCCGATTACCGGCATCTCTGTGTTTACATGTGACCGGCTATGGTTGGAAACAGCCGATCACATAGTTAAAAAGCCGCAGCTTTTTACAAAGAATGGGGTTTGCTCCGTGCACTAGCAACATGGCACGGCCGTTCTGGGAAACTCTCATATGACATCTTCCCAGAATGAGAGCAGCACTGTGGGCGGGCGGCAACTGGTTAAATAAAAATGTTGATCTAAGTCTGGTGTTACAGTGCCTTGCGAAAGTATTCGGCCCCCTTGAACTTTTCAACCTTTTGCCACATTTCAGGCTTCAAACATAAAGATATAACATTTTTATTTTTTGTGAAGAATCACCAACAAGTGGGACACAATTGTGAAGTGGAACGGAATCTATTGGATTGTTGAAACTTTTTTAACTAATAAAAAAATGAAAAGTGGGGCGTGCAAAATTATTCGGCCCCCTTGCGTTAATACTTTGTAGAGCCACCTTTTGCTGCGATTACAGCTGCAAGTCGCTTGGGGTATGTCTCTATCAGTTTTGCACATTGAGAGACTGAAATTCTTGCCCATTCTTCCTTGCAAAACAGCTCGAGCTCAGTGAGGTTGGATGGAGAGCGTTTGTGAACAGCAGTTTTTAGCTCTTTCCACAGATTCTCGATTGGATTCAGGTCTGGACTTTGACTTGGCCATTCTAACACCTGGATACGTTTATTTGTGAACCATTCCTTTGTAGATTTTGCTGTATGTTTGGGATCATTGTCTTGTTGGAAGATAAATCTCCGTCCCAGTTTCAGGTCTTTTGCAGACTCCAACAGGTTTTTATCCAGAATGGTCCTGTATTTGGCTGCATCCATCTTCCCCTCAATTTTAACCATCTTCCCTGTCCCTGCTGAAGAAAAGCAGGCCCAAACCATGATGCTGCCACCACCATGTTTGACAGTGGGGATGGTGTGTTGAGTGTGATGAGCTGTGTTGCTTTTACGCCAAACATATCGTTTTGCACTGTGGCCAAAAAGTTCGATTTTGGTTTCATCGGACCAGAGCACCTTCTTCCACATGTTTGGTGTGTCTCCCAGGTGGCTTGTGGCAAACTTTAGACGAGACTTTTTATGGATATCTTTGAGAAATGGCTTTCTTCTTGCCACTCTTCCATAAAGGCCAGATTTGTGCAGTGTACGACTGATTGTTGTCCTATGGACAGACTCTCCCACCTCAGCTGTAGTTCTCTGCAGTTCATCCAGAGTGATCATGGGCCTCTTGGCTGCATCTCTGATCAGTCTTCTCCTTTTCTGAGCTGAAAGTTTAGAGGGACAGCCAGGTCTTGGTAGATTTGCAGTGGTCTGATACTCCTTCCATTTCAAAATGATCGCTTGCACAGTGCTCCTTGGGATGTTTAAAGCTTGGGAAATCTTTTTGTATCCAAATCCGGCTTTAAACTTCTCCACAACAGTATTACGGACCTGCCTGGTGTGTTCCTTGGTCTTCATGATGCTCTCTGCGCTTTCAACAGAACCCCAAGACTATCACAGAGCAGGTGCATTTATACAGAGACTTGATTACACACAGGTGGATTCTATTTATCACCATCAGTCATTTAGGACAACATTGGATCATTCAGAGATCCTCGCTGAACTTCTGGAGTGAGTTTGCTGCACTGAAAGTAAAGGGGCCGAATAATTTTGCACGCACCACTTTTCAGTTTTTTAATTGCTAAAAAAGTTTAAAATATCCAATAGATTTCGTTCCACTTCACAATTGTGTCCCACTTGTTGGTGATTCTTCACAAAAAATTAAAATGTTATATCTTTATGTTTGAAGCCTGAAATATGGCAAAAGGTTGAAAAGTTCAAGGGGGCCGAATACTTTTGCAAGGCACTGTATATACTAGATTCAACCTCTGATCAACCCAATTGTAAATATATCTCTTTTGTCTGTTATTCTTAGAGTGGATTAGATTTTTTTTCCCTAACCATATAGCTTGCGTTATATATTTACCACTGCATATAGATATTCAAGATTCTTTTTTTTTTTTTTTAAGTTTATATATTAACTACATTATACATCAAACTTTTTTTAGTTTTTTCCCAATTATTTGAAACAATAATCGGCCAACTAATAGATTATGAAAGTAATTATTAGTTGCATCCCTAGTTAAAATTAGTAGCACCTTCTTTTTATTCTACATGTAATGTGCTTTCAGAAAATATATGGTTTGGGGGGTATTTAAAAAAACACCGAAAGCTGTAAGTAAAACATGGAAACCTCTAGATTTTTTAAGAAATTTGGATATTTCCATTTTTATGCATGTTCCATTTTCACCTTTTCACAAAAAGTGCAATTTCTAATTTAAAAATATTGGTTATTAACTCAATACAGGTTAGCTTTCATATTTAGTAGGAATTCTGTAAAATGTGCCGTGTTTTTATTTGATAATAATGATTTTAATGTGATTTTAGCAAAACATATAGTTTGATAAACATTTGTGCAAATATCATTGTGCCCTAAAAATCAGTTGCACCTGATTTGTATTCTACCGGTCATGTGCTTTCAGAAAATGTATGGTTTGGGGGGTCTTTTACAAACTCTGAAAAGCTGTAAGGGGAAAATATAAAAAGCAATAGAAAAATTGCAAAAATGGTCCAAAAAAGGTGGAGCACAGGGTCTGGCAGCAAAAAGGTGAAGGTAAATAAATACTGTATGCATATATATACATATATCAATCTGCAATAGGCAAGCGGCTTGGTATATATATATATATATATATACATATATATATATATATATATATATATATATATATATATATATATATATATATATATATATATAATATATACACTCTTTGGTCTTCACCATAGTGGAGTTTGGAGTGTGACTGTTTGAGGTTGTGCGCAAGTGTCTTTTATACTGATAACAAGTTAAAACAGGTGCCATTAATACAGGTAATGAGTGGAGGACAGAGGAGCCTCTTAAAGAAGAAGATACAGGTTTGTGAGAGCCAGAAATCTTGCTTGTTTGTAGGTGACCAAATACTTATTTTCCAAAATAAATTGCAAATAAATTCTTTCAAAAATCAGACAATGTGATTGTCTGGATTTGTTTCCACATTTTGTCTCTTGTAGTTGAGGTATACCTATGTTGACAATTACAGGCCTCTCTCATCTTTTTAAGTGGGAGAACTTGCACAATTGGTGGCTGACTAAATACTTTTTTGCCCCACTGTATGTGTGTGTGTATATATTAAAATATATAGATATATAGATATAGATATATAGATATAGATATATAGATCTCTCTCTCTCTCTCTCTCTCTCTCTCTCTCTCTCTCTCTCTCTCTCTCTCTCTCTCTCTCTCTCTCTCTCTCTCTCTCTCTCTCTCTATATATATATATAGATATATCTATATATATATATATATATATATAGATATATTTATTAATATTACTGTGTGCACAATTTAGTATTTTGACCAAATCATAATTTGTATGTATATTTCCAACTCCAAACTGTATAGACTTGAATGCTTATTGGATTTAAGCATATTAGGTGATGTGCATTTGTGTAATGAGGGAGGGTGTGACCTAACGAGATCAACACCCTATATCAAGGTGTGCATCATTATTAGACAGCTTCTTTTCCTCAGGCAAAATGGGCCAAAAAAGAGATTTAACTGACTCTGAAAAGTCAAAAATTTTAAAAAAGTCTTTGCAGCACTCTTGAAATTGCTAAGATATTGGGGCGTGATCACAGAACCATCAAACATTTTGTTGCAAATAGTCAACAGGGTCGCAAGAAACATGTTGAGAAAAAGACGCAAATTAACTGGCAAAGATCGGAGAAGAATCAAACCAGAAGCTACCAAGAACCCATTATCCTTCAGTGCTGTCATATTCTAGAATTGCAACCTACCTGGAGTGCCCAGAAGTACAAGGTGTTCGGTGCTCAGAGACATGGCCAAGGTAGGGGAGGCTGAAATCTGACCACCACTAAATAAGACTGTCAGAAACCATGAAATTAGACCGAGACAGAAGTACAGTTAAATCACACGTGTTTAATAATAAAAGTAAATAGAATAAACGTAGTCAACACATAGCCAAAGTTCAGTAACCGGAATGGATAGTCAGCCAAGCCAGAAAGTCAGAGATTAGTGTCACTGCAAGCAGGATCTGAAGCCAGAAGGGATGCCAGACAAGCAAGTCTTTAAACAGGAACACAGGAGAATGTCTCTGTGATGTTTACCAAGGCGAAGGCAGGGATCATCTGGGCTGGACGGCTTAAGTAGGCAGGACTGAAGAGCAGGATATTAGCAATAGGTGAGTAGCTGTGGTGAGATAGGAGCTGGCAATTTGCCTACAGCTGAGCGGCCAGCTCAGAGAAGGAAGGGCTGAGCCCAGCCCTGACAAAGACACAAGTTAAAACGTCAAGGCTGAGCCAAGAAATGTCTGAAGACAGATTTTTCAAAGGTTTTATGGAATGATGAGATGAGTGACTTGACAAACAAGATGGATGGGCCTGTGGCTGGACCAATAGTAGCACATTGCTCAACTTCTACCCAGACACCAGCAAGGTTGAGGAGGGGTACTAGTATGGGCTGGTATTATTAAAGATTGAAGATGGACTCAAAATCAACCCCCAAACCTACTTCCAGTTTTTTTTTTTTTTTTTTAGAAAACACTTTTTTTCAAGCAGTGGTACAGGAAAAAGTCTGCATCTTTCAAGAAGACCATGATATTTAAGCAGGACAATGCTCTGTGGCTAGCCAACAAAGGCCTTCAAGATAAAAGAATAATGACATTGCCCCCTTCCTTATTAAGAACTTGTGGGCCCTTCTTAAATGAGAAATTTATGGTGTAGGTAAACAGTACTCTTCCTCTCTGAACAGTGTCTGGGAGGCTGTGGTTGCTGCTGCACAAAAAAAAGTTGATACTCAGCAGATCAAGAAACTGACAGGCTTCATGAATGTAAGGCTTATGACTGTTATTGAAAAGTGTGGCTATATTGATCGGTGATTGATAGATATAGATACAGATATATATCTATTATTATTTTTTATGTCAGATGTTTTTTTAAATTTTGAGTTGTTCATTTATTATTCTAACTTTAACAGATGAAAATAAACAAGTGAGATGGGAAAATTTTCGTTTTTCATTTAGTTGCATAATCATTCTGGACAGTAATAGTTACCCTATTATTTTGCATATATATATATATATATATATATATATATATATATATATATATATATATATATATATACCGGTTTATTAACATTTTGGACTGACTCCGAGCACTGTAGATGTTCAGTAATTACATGAATCCTCAAAAATACAACTTGCCCAATAACTGTGCATGCAGTGTGTGTGTATAGATATATATATATATATATATATATATATAGTGCCTTGCAAAAGTATTCGCCCCCCTTGAACTTTTCAAACTTTTGCCACATTTCAGGCTTCAAACATAAAGATATAAAATTTTAATTTTTTGTGAAGAATCACCAACAAGTGGGACACAATTGTGAAGTGGAGCGAAATCTATTGGATATTTTAAAATTTTTTAGCAAATAAAAAACTGAAAAGTGGTGCGTGCAAAATTATTCGGCCCCTTTACTTTCAGTGCAGCAAACTCACTCCAGAAGTTCAGCGAGGATCTCTGAATGATCCAATGTTGTCCTAAATGACTGATGGTGATAAATAGAATCCACCTGTGTGTAATCAAGTCTCTGTATAAATGCACCTGCTCTGTGATAGTCTCAGGGTTCTGTTGAAAGCGCAGAGAGCATCATGAAGACAAAGGAACACACCAGGCAGGTCCGTAATACTGTTGTGGAGAAGTTTAAAGCCGGATTTGGATACAAAAAGATTTCCCAAGCTTTAAACATCCCAAGGAGCACTGTGCAAGCGATCATTTTGAAATGGAAGGAGTATCAGACCACTGCAAATCTACCAAGACCTGGCTGTCCCTCTAAACTTTCAGCTCAGACAAGGAGAAGACTGATCAGAGATGCAGCCAAGAGGCCCATGATCACTCTGGATGAACTGCAGAGAACTACAGCTGAGGTGGGAGAGTCTGTCCATAGGACAACAATCAGTCGTACACTGCACAAATCTGGCCTTTATGGAAGAGTGGCAAGAAGAAAGCCATTTCTCAAAGATATCCATAACAAGTCTCATCTAAAGTTTGCCACAAGCCACCTGGGAGACACACCAAACATGTGGAAGAAGGTGCTCTGGTCCGATGAAACCAAAATCAAACTTTTTGGCCACAATGCAAAACGATATGTTTGGCGTAAAAGCAACACAGCTCATCACACTCAACACACCATCCCCACTGTCAAACATGGTGGTGGCAGCATCATGGTTTGGGCCTGCTTTTCTTCAGCAGGGACAGGGAAGATGGTTAAAATTGAGGGGAAGATGGATGCAGCCAAATACAGGACCATTCTGGATGAAAACCTTTTGGAGTCTGCAAAAGACCTGAAACTGGGATGGAGATTTATCTTCCAACAAGACAATGATCCCAAACATACAGCAAAATCTACAAAGGAATGGTTCACAAATAAACGTATCCAGGTGTTAGAATGGCCAAGTCAAAGTCCAGACCTGAATCCAATCGAGAATCTGTGGAAAGAGCTGAAAACTGCTGTTCACAAACGCTCTCCATCCAACCTCACTGAGCTCGAGCTGTTTTGCAAGGAAGAATGGGCAAGAATTTCAGTCTCTCGATGTGCAAAACTGATAGAGACATACCCCAAGCGACTTGCAGCTGTAATCGCAGCAAAAGGTGGCTCTACAAAGTATTAACGCAAGGGGGCCAAATAATTTTGCACGCCCCACTTTTCATTTTTTTATTAGTTAAAAAAGTTTCAACAATCCAATAGATTTCGTTCCACTTCACAATTGTGTCCCACTTGTTGGTGATTCTTCACAAAAAATAAAAATTTTATATCTTTATGTTTGAAGCCTGAAATGTGGCAAAAGGTTGAAAAGTTCAAGGGGGCCGAATACTTTCGCAAGGCACTGTATATGTATATATATATATATATATATATATATATATATAATATTTATTTATTTATTTTTTCATGCTGATGTCATTCCAAGCAGAGGTTTTTTTTTTTTTTTTGAAGACTCAAGAGGGAATACTTGTTTGGAATGCAAAAACATGATAAATGCATTAATCATTAAAAATACCTTCCCCATTCAACATATAATTTAACTGCTGTAATCAACAAGCCTGCCTGCATTTGAGTAAATTAAGCCATGGTTTGACAATTTTGTTTCTTAGTTTAACCTTCTTGGTATTCAAAGGACAGAAGTGCCTCCTTCTCACAGTTTAATTATAGGGTCTTGCATTCCAGTAACTTTCTATATTCAGTTCAATATTCTATTCCAATATCCTCAGATTTTGGGACATTCGTACCATATGCTGTATGAAGCATCGTTGCTTGATGTTCACAACCCCTAAACACCTATCTACTATTTTTGGAGACTGGGCCATGTTGCGAAGAGAACATAGGTAGGGCCTTGTCCTTGGTAACATCACTGTGCAAATGCGGCCCCATGCAACTTATAGAAGAGGCTTCGGAGAACATGTCACTTAGATGTGGAAGGAGCCGGCAGGAGTGGGGCAAAATATATTAAGTAGTATACCTTATTCTTCATTCCCTGCCATTACCAAGTCTTTAACCTTTGCAATGTTGCAGGGGGGTACAGCAAGTTGTTCCCAGAAAAACTGAAAGTAGAGGGAAGTTGAGAAGTTCATTGTTTGGGTGCTTATATATTTTAAAGATGGAGAACAGTGAACTCCAGTTAGATGATCTGCTCTGCATTGAGTTAACATGGATCCCTCTAGCTCTCATGTTTAGAAATCTTTATATATTGTGTTTGCTTACTATATTTTTTTATTAAAATTTGGCTTTGAGCAACATCCAAAAATAATGGTATCTACAAAAATAGTACTATTGTACAAAAACCCTCTGCTTTCAGAAAATGTATGTTTTTTAGGGGAGGAACTTTTTTTTTCTACTTCATTCTTCGCTCTATTCAAAGTTAATTAAAAAAAATAAAATAAGTGGGGCGTGGTCTAGCGCGCAAGCCGGATGGACGTGTGAGCCCGGAGCTCCGGCGAAATAAGGGACAATAGCGGCTCAAAACGACCATCCGAAGCAAACTAACACCAAATCTGGCAGAGGGCAAGGCTGGGTGACCCTACGACTATGACTGGGAAGCGGAGAAAGGAAGGAAAGGTCCAACGACTCACAGACTTTTATCCTCCAAACGGCAGAACAGAGGAGCAAGATGGCGCAGAGGCCTACTCCACAACAACGGCTCCCGCACAACAAAAATCATCCCAAGGTAATTGATCTCACAATAATAGCTCCCCAAAAGACAAAATGCAGAATCCACCTACCCCATCTACTTGTAGCCCAGCCAAAACGAAACCCAGGATGGATGCTGGCGGATTCCGTGACACAGGGAGCCCGGTCTCAGATTTTGTGGAGGACACCAGAGAACTCCCAGAATCGATTGAATCCTTCCCCACACAAAACCAGCCTGTGATAGACACAGTATTGAAAGAGATGCTGCTATCTCTGAGAAGCACACTACAATCCGACATGGCAGGTTATATGCACCGCATGAATAAAGACATACAAGATGTGGGAAACAGGGTGAGCCACATAGAGACCAAAATGGGGGAATATGCTTCCACTATCAATGACCTAGTTGACGCCCAGGAGGACACTGAGGCAGACAATGAATGGATCAAGGCAAAGCTGGCAGACATGGAGGACAGATCTAGAAGGAACAATTTAAAAATCAGGGGGATCCCTGAATCGGTGCAACAACAAGGTCTGAGCCTTTATGCTGCCACTTTATTTAAAGCGCTCGTACCAAGCCTTACGGACTTAGACATAACCATCGATAGAATTCACCGCCTATCCAAACCGCCCCATCTGCCAGATTTGATTCCTAGAGATGTGATACTCAGGCTGCATTTCTTTCACGTAAAGGAACAACTAATGTCCACAATGAGAAAACAAGAGCAGATCCCACCACAATATCATAATCTGCAATTTTTTGCAGATTTGTCACAGTTTACCCTGCAAAAACGCAAAAACCTGAACACAGTGACAAGGGTTCTACGCAACCATAAAATTGTGTACAGATGGGGGTATCCCACAAAGATAAATATCACTAAGGGTAACCGCACATATACAGTGACATCTTTGGAGAATGGCATCAATCTCCTGAAAGAATGGGGTATCCTTTCTGACCCCCCAGAAGAAAATGCGGACACTAGCACTCCACGCCATTTATCACAAGAATGGAAAAAAGTTACTGCAAAAAATGCCACATCTCACTCTTGAATAATTAAGGATGTTCTCCAATCACTCCTTTTAGTCCCTGACTAATGAAGCTCGCAAGATTGAACTTTTCCCCCAGTTACATCTAACAGCAAAATGCTGTTCCTGGGTATTCTATACCTCCCGTTCATGTTGCAAATATTGTGCTATGTCAAAGTTGAAAGTTAACGACTTTTTGTTTTTTTTTCTACTTATATTTTCTATCTTTTCTATACTCCTGCCGTTACCTCTGGGATATGCACAGCAACGCTTTAACCTAGACTACACCTCTTCCACACAAGGAAAAACAACAGAAACTACTCCAACAAGATTCAACTCGACTTGGACCTCCAAGAACAATCAACCTCGTTTGCACCAAATGACAACCTATCCTTTGACCCGTACAAGTAAGTCCACACTATCACACGAAATTATAACCGTACCAACCACAGATGGACTAAGCACTAGAATTAAGATAAAAGTCTTAATTGTAAAGCTTATCTCATTCAAACTCCATGCCTATTAACATAATCTCCATAAACGCTAAGGGGCTCAATCACCCCATGAAACGCAAATCATTGTGGCAAGAAGCATTGACACACCAAGGAGACATAATCTGCGCTCAGGAAACTCATTTTTGTAACCAAGCACCGCCAAAATGTACCCACAAAAACTTCCCATATGTTTTTACTGCCAATGCAGATTCAAAAACAAAAGGAGTATTAATAGCCATAAAAGACTCTATAGCTTTCACTCTCCACCAGGAAATCCGTGATCCACAGGGCAGATACCTGACTTTGATATGCGAACTGAACTCCTCAAAATATACACTAGTGACAGCTTACTCTCCTAATAAGCATCAAATACATTTATTTAATAAGCTAATGAGAAAAATCAGGAAGTGGCAAAGAGGACCGTTGATACTCTGCGGAGATTTTAATGTTATTCCGGATCCATTATTAGACTCTACATCTAAATCCACACGCCACTCTCCTACATTATCATCCTCCCTCAACAAATATAATCTCTATGATGCGTGGCGCTGCTTCCACGCCAACGAAAGAGACTTTACTTTTTTTTCTGCAGCACATAAAGTATATACAAGAATTGACCTATTCATGGTAGACCAACCTATACTATTGGGAACTAAAGCTGTATCCATCAACACAATAACGTGGTCAGACCACGCATCTGTAGTACTAACACTATCAGACTCAGCTTCCCCGAGACCCAGCCCAATTTGGAGAATCAACACCTACTTACTACAGCAACAAGACTTCAAGCAACAAATCAACAACCACCTAACAAATTTCTTTGATGATAATAAGGACTCAGCACAAAGCCCTTTTACATTATGGAATGCCCATAAGGCATTTATACGTGGCATTTTTATTCAACTGAGTGCAAGGGTGAGGAGGCAGCAACGACTGACTGAACTATTAAAACAAATTTCTGACTTAGAAATCAAAAATAAACAAAAATATTCCCAAAAAACTACTCAAAAATTGAAACAAATAAGATCTGAACTAAGAATTTACCTACTAGAAAATTTTGAGAAAGCCACAAAAAGACTTAACATGAATTATTATGCGAATGGAAACAAGGCAGGAAAACTTTTAGCACAGAATATCCAAGGCCATAGATATAAATCAAGAATACCATTTATCATACATCCATCTACCAATCAAAAAGAATACCACCCACAAAAAATTGCCGACGCTTTTAGCCACTACTACAGATCCCTTTATAATTTAAAGGATGACCCTTCAACTATCCAACCTACCCCTGACGCAATTAATGACTTTCTAAGTAAACTATCCATACCTAAATTATCTCCTCACCAAATTCAAACTCTTAATCAACCATTCACCGATGCAGAAATTCATAAAGCTATTGATACACTCCCTACGAATAAATCCCCAGGACCAGACGGTTTTAGTGGAGAATACTACAGAGAATTTAAGAATCTACTGACCCCCTTCTTGACACACATATTCAGTTCAGCAGCTGCCTCTGCCTCTTTTCCACCAGAAATGTTGGAAGCTTTAGTTGTGGCTTTACCAAAACCAGGAAAAGAGCCCACCTCTCCCTCAAATTTTAGACCGATATCTTTACTAAACATCGATCTTAAATTGTATGCCAAAATTATAGCACTACGCCTTGTTGACATAATGCCCAACCTTATCCATCCTGATCAAGCAGGATTTACAAAATACAGACAAACCTCAGACGCAACGAGACGCATGATTAATATCATCCATATGGCGGGGGTATCTCAAAGGCCTTCTCTGCTCCTCGCGTTGGATGCGGAGAAGGCCTTTGATCGTATTCATTGGCTATATCTAACCAAAGTACTAGAATCATTCGGTTTTGTAGGACCTATTCTATCTGCCATCTTAGCCCTGTACTCTAGCCCATCTGCCAAAGTCTATATTTCTGGAACTATATCAAAACCCTTTAACATATCCAACGGTACAAGGCAAGGGTGCCCATTGTCCCCTCTAATTTTTAATTTACTAATAGAACCCTTGGCCATATATATAAGAAATCACCCAAAAATAAAAGGATTTCCGGTTGGTAAGGATACTCATTCTATAAGTCTGTTCGCAGATGACATTATTATGATTTTAACTGAGGTGGGCTCTTCTCTTACAGCGGCACATGAAGCATTACGTTTATTTAACACAATCTCTTATTATAAAGTTAATGAAAATAAATCATATATCTTAGGCTTGGGGATAGACAGTACCACTAGTACCAAACTTAAATCACAATTTCCATATAAATGGACTACAGAAGGGATAAAATATCTAGGCATAACACTCACAGATGATACCAGAAAAATGGTGGAAACAAACTATACCCAATTTTTACTTAGTTTACATCAAAAATTACAAACAATAAACAAAACAGAATTTACGTGGTCAGGTCACCTCGCGGCCTTTAAAATGATGATACTCCCTCAATTTATATATATATATTTAGAGCCATACCAATACCAATTCCAGACAGCTTCTTTGTCAGAGCACAGTCCATGATTAATGGATTCCTCTGGCAGGGAAAGAAGTCTAAATGCGCATTCCATAAGCTTATTAAATCCAGAGGAACAGGGGGAGTGGGACATGTCCTGCTGAAGGACTACTATCTTGCGGCAATTTTGGCCCAACTTAAATATTGGTTTCCAGGGAATTGTACCCCAAGATGGCAAGAATTGGAATCTTTCCAATCCCCTAACCATAGCTTATATGACCTCCTATTGACCTGCACTATGTTGCCACATTCCTCCACCAAACTTTCGCCCACAATGAAGGCATCTATAAACACATGGAAAGCATTCCTAAACACTCCCATCAATGACTATCCTTCCAAATCCATTGCCCTTCCCATTACCAGTTTACAACTGTTGATACCTAATATCAACATTAAACATTGGGAATCCAAAGGCCTAAAAACAGTCGAAGATTTCTATATAGGACCCACAATAAAGACCTTCCGAGCACTTCAAATAGAGCATAACTTAGACTCTAAAGAATACTACACATATTTACAAGTATCCCATTTACTATCATCGATTAACAACACTCATATAAACATTATTTGGAAGGCATACTTATATTTCTCAAACCCCACTACCTCTATCAAAGGTATCTCCCTATTTTATAACCTTTTAAACCAGAAATCAATATTTAACAAGACACCCTCTATGAGAACTTGGGAAATTGATTTTAATATATCCTATACCTTAGAACAATGGAAACAAGCAATATCATCCATATACAAGGCCTCTAGAAGTGTTAATCTGTGGGAGTTATACCAAAAACTACTCTTGAGATGGTACCTAACTCCCACACGATTAGCAGGGTTCAACCCACAAATATCGCCACTATGTTGGAGAAATTGTGGCCAAAGAGGATCTATCACCCATATTTTCTGGTCATGCCCACGATTGAAAACCTACTGGACCAATATATTCCATCTCATAAAACAGGTCACTAAAACCCAAATATATAATACGCCCAATATGGCTATCCTGTCCTTGGGAATAGATGTGGTACCCCACTCCATGAGACAAATAGTTACCCAGATTCTTACTAGCGCTCGCCTCGAAATAACGAGACAATGGTTAAAAACCGAAATACCATCTATTAATGATGTAATCAAAACCACTAATCTCCATATCATACGAACTTATGTTTGCCGCTTCTCAAGGCAATTACACAACTAAAAGTCTGATTTGGAAAACATGGACAGATTGGCACCATACATTACATACCAAATGAAGACGTGTCTACCTCATAGAACTACACTAGATATCCCTTTACCCTCTTACTCGGTTCACTTATTTCACAATTTTTACGGCAGTTCCTTTAAGTATAACCTCCTATTTACTATATCTTTATATAAATAATGTCCTACATGAAGACGAAATGTAATACTACCCTGAAACACAATCTTAGTTTATAAGTAATAGAGACAGAATAAAAATATTAGGTGTGTGTCTGTTGACCGAGGCACAGAAAGTTCCCATAGGGGTACCGGAAGACAGATGCGCACTTGGAAATATAACGATATTATATACGTCTTGTTATCTTCTACAAGTATATATATTCATAAAGATGATGTTCTCGAAATAACGTTTTCATAATAGAGCAATAACAACAAAGTATTATATATAAGCTTCCTATGTATACGGCTATTTTCTTCCTTTCTGTACTATTTACTATTGAAAAATTTAATAAAAATCTATTGAAATTAAAAAAAATAAAATAAAGATTCTGGTTATACATATATAACATTAAAGAGAACATCCCCCCCCCCCCCTTTTGGTTAGTTTTCACTAAACTACTGCAGTCTCTCATCTGCCTAGAATGATTATCATAACATAGGTTGACCATGGCTATGATGATAATACTATATTTGTACTTAATATGACACGTTTACTTCATGGTTTTGAAGTGGTGTATTTATTTGGTCATAATTACATATGAAATGCCTACTTGATAATCAGTTCCCTAAATATGTTCCCTACATATTCCCTAAATATGTTACATTAATGATAGTTTAACAGCAAACTGTACAGTGATTACACTATGTGACACTTCTTTTTATAATATCTACAGTGAAATTCCATTTGTCTGTATCATTCCAAAAACTGAAAAGTGCCTGACATTAATTGATATTGTTTGGGAGACAGTCTTGTTATTCTTTCAAGTATTAGAAGCCTCAGACTTCAATCTTCTTAAAAGCTGGCATCTTGGTATAATGTATTTGGCCTAGCTCTAATAGCATTTTTGCTTTTTTCAGTAATATAATTGACATAAACATACTGCAGTGAGATAGAGCATGTGATAACCCAAGTACATTATTTAAAAAAAACACCTGTAAAAATCATCTATAATGAATTTATGAATATTAAGTGCAGAAAAATAGATAACATACAGTGAGCATGAAAGGGAAAGGAGAAAAGTTGTATGTCATACTCCAGTACAAAATAGTATAGTTAACATTTTTAAGGTAAATCAACTAATATTCCCAAACAAAAAAGAAAACAAATACCTCTCTTCTCATCTATCAACTGTCAAGGTAAATGAGCATGTCACACAACACATGATGAGTGTTGCTTTCTGAAGCAAGAATGAGAAATATTCAAGAATATTCTTTATAGCATGTTAAAAAAAAAAATAAAAAAAATAAATAACCTTGTCACTTTCTTAATATGAGCTTTAGGCCTCATTCACACAGGCGTAATGATCTACAGTGGGGATCGAAAGTTTGGGCACCCCAGGTAAAAATGTGTGTTAATGTGCATAACGAAGCCAAGGAAAGATGGAAAAATCTCCAAATGGCATCAAATTACAGATTAGACATTCTTATAATATGTCAAAAAAAGTTAGATTTTATTTCCATCATTTACACTTTCAAAATTACAGAAAACAAAAAAAAATGGTGTCTGCAAAAGTTTGGGCACCCTGCAGAATTTATAGCATGCACTGCCCCCTTTGCAAAGCTGAGACCTGCCAGTGTCATGGATTGTTCTCAATCATCGTCTGGGAAGACCAGGTGATGTCAATCTCAAAGGTTTTAAATGGCCAGACTCATCTGACCTTGCCCCAACAATCAGCACCATGGGTTCTTCGAAGCAGTTGTCTAGAAAACTGAAACTGAAAATAGTTGAAGCTCACAAAGCTGGAGAAGGCTATAAGAAGATAGCAAAGTGTTTTCAGATGTCAATATCCTCTGTTCGGAATGTAATTAAGAAATGGCAGTCATCAGGAACAGTGGAAGTTAAAGCAAGATCTGGAAGACCAAGAAAAATATCAGACAGAACAGCTTGCAGGTTTGTGAGAAAAGCAATTCAAAACCCACGTTTGACTGCACAATCCCTCCAGAAAGATCTGGCAGACACTGGAGTTGTGGTACACTATTCCACTATAAAGAGATACTTGTACAAATATGGTCTTCATGGAAGAGTCATCAGAAGAAAACCTCTTCTACGTCCTCACCACAAAAATCAGCGTTTGAACTTTGCAAATGAACATATAGACAAGCCTGAGGCATTTTGGAAACAAGTTCTGTGGACCAATGAGGTTAAAATAGAACTTTTTGGCCGGAATGAGCAAAGGTATATTTGGAGAAGAAAGGGCACAGAATTTAATGAAAAGAACCTCTGTCCAACTGTTAAGCATGGGGGTGGATCAATCATGCTTTGGGGTTGTATTGCAGCCAGTGGCACAGGGAACATTTCACGAGTAGAAGGAAAAATGGATTCAATTAAATTTCAGCAAATTTTGGATGGTAACTTGATGCCATCTGTGAAAAAGCTGAAGTTAACCACTTGACGACCGCTCACTGTATATGTACGTCATTTTTTTGAAGATGGATATCTCGGTAATGGCAGCAGCTGCTGCCACAACCGAGGTATCCATCTTTACAGTGAGCGGTTCTGTACACGATAACGGTGGTCTCTGCGGCGGGTTCGCCGCGAGATCACCGTTATCGGCGGCGGGATAGGTGCCACCCCCCCTCCCGCCGCTCTCCCGCGCCCTCCGCCGCTTACCGGAGCCGTCGGTAGCGGCGGAGGAGATCGGGACCTGTCACTGCCGAGGTACTGAGACGAGTGAGGCCAAGATGGCCCCCACCCGTCTCTATACCACGTGACGGCCGGAGCGACGTCGTTATGACAGCTCCGCCCACTTCTCTTAAAGGCACAATTATTTGTGTCATTTTTTTAAACGACTTTTTTTTTTTTTTTTTGCATTTTAGTCTAAATATGAGATCTGAGGACTTTTTGACCCCAGATCTCATATTTAAGAGGACCTGTCATGTTTTTTTCTATTACAAGGGATGTTTACATTCCTTGTAATAGGAATAAAAGTGATCCAAAATGTTTTTTTTTTTTTTTAAAACAGTGAAAAAATAAATAAAATAAAGTAAAATAAATAATAAAAAACAAAAAAAAAAAATTTTTAAAGCGCCCTGTCCCGGCGAGCTCGCGCGCAGAAGTGAACGCATACGTGAGTAGCGCCCGCATATGAAAACGGTGGTCAAACCACACATGTGAGGTATCGCCGCGACCAGTAGAGCGAGAGCAATAATTCTAGCCCTAGACCTCCTCTGTAACGCAAAACATGCAACCTGTAGAATTTTTTAAACGTCGCCTATGGAGATTTTTAAGGGTAAAAGTTTGACGCTGTTCCACGAGCGGGCGCAATTTTGAAGCATGACATGTTGGGTATCAATTTACTTGGCGTAACATTATATTTCACAATATAAAAAAAAATGGGCTAACTTTACTGTTGTCTTATTTTTTTATTCAAAAAAGTGAATTTTTTCCAAAAAAAGTGCGCTTATAAGACCGCTGCGCAAATACGGTGCAAAAAAAAGTATTGCAATGACCGCCATTTTATTCTCTAGGGTGTTAGAAAAAAAACCATATATAATGTTTGGGGGTTCTAAGTAATTTTCTAGCAAAAAAACCTGTTTTAAACATGTAAACACCTAAAATCCAAAACGAGGCTGGTCCTTAAGTGGTTAAAGAGAGGATGGCTTCTACAAATGGATAATGATCCTAAACACACCTCAAAATCCATGGGGGATAACATCAAGAGGCGTAAACTGAAGGTTTTGCCATGGCCTTCACAATCTCCTGACCTCAACATTATTGAAAATCTATGGATAGACCTTAAAAGAGCAGTGTGTGACAGACAGCCCAGGAATCTCAAAGAACTGGAAGACTTTTGTAAGGAAGAATGGGCAAAGATACCTCAAACAAGAAATGAAAGACTCTTGGCTGGCTACAAAAAGCGTTTACAAGCTGTGATACTTTCCAAAGGGGGCAGTACAAGATATTAACTCTGCAGGGTGCCCGAACTTTTGCAGACACCATTTTTTTGTTTTCTGTAATTTTAAAAGTGTAAATGATAGAAATAAAATCTAACTTTTTTTGACATATTATAAGAATGTCTAATCTGTAATTTGATGCCATTTGGAGATTTTTCCATCTTTCGTTGTGCACATTAATACACATTTTTACCTGGGGTGCCCAAACTTTCGATCCCCACTGTATATACCAGTATGAAGGGCCATCTTCACCCATGCAGGATGCACAGGTTTCCTGTCTGCATTGCATTTAAGCAGGCTGCCTGCACACCTTTGCATCCCACGTGTGAAGACAGCTCTTCACACAGGTGTATGGTTAGGTTCAACAATTTGAGGCCCTAATTGTTTTAACGTAACAGCTGAATTCTGGGTTAAATCAAATGTTACCTTTACAGTAGGACTCCCCATACACTGCAAGCATTAATTACTTGTTTTGGTCTATAGATAACAGCCATCAGCAGGTACTTTCCGCTTCTTTCTGATGCTTCAGGATGTGGGCTGGCTCTTTGTGTCCTCACACAATGCATGACACAAGAGTTCCTGAAACTGAGCGAAGCAGAGAAGAGGCTTTGCAGGATTTGTGCAGTTGGGAGGAAACCTGCAGCAATGAGGGATAGGGTAGTAAAACTGCTTGTTATGTTATCTCCAGAAAAAAACCCCTCACAGTGCAGAGGGAGCCCTACTGCAAGGGTAGTGCTTTATTGTACCCAGAATTCAGCTTTAGAGTTAATTTAGTCTTCATTGAATATTTATTTATTTTTTTTTTTAAAGGGAGGAATACAAGAAGCGTACTGTCTAATATTGTAATCTGACAGTGGAAATGGAGAGTAAACAACATATTTGGAAGTACAGGCAGGGGGTATTCCTATACATACTAAGTAATGTCAGCAACATTTTGCAACATCATAAGGGTTATATAGTTATGATAGGCAATAAAAATCAGAGAATCAACAACAATCAAATAGTGTCAGTATGCCATATGGTTCCAGGGTTTCATACACCAAAAGGCCTGATCCTCAAACAATGAATACACATTACAGAATGGCTGTGAAAGCCAAAAGTTCCATTTATTGTGAAATAAGTGTGGATAAGGAAGAATTCCTTATTGCAAACATTCTTTCAATCCCCATTCACATTGTTGCGATTTGTATTGCCAGTTTCATTGCGGCTTTTGACTTCCTACAACAGAAGTCTATGCACGTTGCAATGAAATCGACAAAAAAGTAGTGCAGGAACCTTTTTTTAAAGTTGCTGCGACATGAGTCACAAAAATTTGAACGGTTCCTTTGCCGACAATGGGGTGCAACTTGTCATGCAATTTGGAACTATCAAATCACATGACAAATTGCACCAGTGTGTACAGGGGCTCAAAGACACTGTAGCGGTTAATATCATCAATGATTTCAGTGATTGACAGCGAGGAAGCAGTGTTCCATTTCCTCATAATATTAAAGTGGTTGTAAAGCCACTTTGTTCTCTTTATACAATCCTCTGTGTTGGATACAATTATGTGCCCCGATGTATGTGCTTTATAAAAAAAAAATGACATTTTATACCTCATTTCAGAGCACCGGTGCCGACTGCTCACATGATTGCTTGTGGCTCTTCTCTCCCAATCTGACAACTACAGCGGGAGGGGCTGAGAATCCCCTGCTGACGTCAGCCAGGAGGAGAGTAACGCTCTGAAATAAGGTATAAAATTGCATATTTTTTTTTATAAAGAACATATACTTGGGCACATAACTTTATCTAACACAGAGAATTGTATGAAAATATTTTATATATTATTTTAGCAGCAGGAGGGGAGAAGTGGGCACTGACACTAGCTGATAGATAGGGAGGGGAAGAAAAGACAGAAGAGAGACAGTGGGATGACTGAGGCACATAAGCTGACCATGGTATCAGAGCTCAGTAGCCATGATAAACATGGTCAGTTTGTAGAGGGGAGGCAGCACCAGACAGGTACAGCCAGGTATTTTAGATTAGTGGCATTGCGGCGGACAGATCGGACACTTTTGACACTATTTTGGGACCATTGACATTTATACAGCGATCAGAGCTAAAAATAGCCACTGATTACTGTATAAATGTCACTGGCAGGGAAGGGGTTAACACTAGGGGCGATCAAGGGATTAAATGTGTTCCCTCAGTTTGTCTCTAACTGGGGGGATGGGACTGACTGGGGGAGGAGACCGATAGCGGCTACTAAGTACTAGGAGCAGACAATCTGTCTCTACTCCCCTGACAGAACAGAGATCTGTCTGTTTACATTGACAGATCTACATTATGTCCTTCTCAGGTGCAATTGAGGGTAGCCGGTGGCCGCATCGCGCATTGGCTCCTACGTCACACGGCAGGCGCGCGCGCCCCCTATACTCCTTGAAGTGCCCACCGTACAGCTACGGCAATTTGCGCAGGAGTGCCCGTCACACGGCCAGCAAGTGGTTAATCTCATCTTCTTAAGAGAGAATAAATTCAACTACTCTAATCTGTCTTCATAGCTGAGCACCTGCATGCCTCTTTTTCAGTTTGGTTCCCCTTCTCTGCACTTTCTCCAGTTCCCTGATATTTTTTTTTTAATTTACTTTTTTATTAAAGATGATTTGCATAATACCAAACAAGGTATATGGCAGTACTAGAAAATAGGGTTACGGCCTAACAGTACCAATATACAAAGAGCAGTCACATCTAGGTCTGCCTTTAATGACATTGGGTTTATAAGTGAAAGGCAAGAATCAAAATAGAAAAGAAGAGAAACAAAGAAAATGTTATACAATTAAGGTGTAAACAGTGTCTAACCAGCCGCTGGTAGAGAGAAGGGTTAATACTGAGGAAGTATCAAATATCAGAATAAATGTTAATGCAGCAAGAGAGAGCATTATTGGGTTTTAAACCAATGTTTCCATATATTCCATTGTGAATCAAATTTATTTCTGTGACCACTTTTGTTTGCAAACAAGGATTCATATAGATGTGTTTGTATGATTTCAAGAGCTTCCAAGATATTTGGTTCTCTATTGGATTTCCAGCCTCTTGAGCCTCTTGTTATGAGTGATCTGGCTGCTAACAAGATGTGAGTAACCACCGTGCGATACCTGATATTAAAACTTAACTGCATGTTCCAGATGAGGTTTTACAGGGGCAAAATTGTTTCTCTCACTCTGAAATCCATATCGCTCAATACAAGAAAGGACTTTGGAAACCATGGCTTGTAATTGCATGCTATTAAGCTTATGATATACCAAAACCCCCAGATATTTTTCCACTATGGAATCCCTCAGTTGTATCCCCCCTAGCATGTATGATGCATGCATATTCTTAGACCCCATGTGCATAACATTACATTCATCAACATTAAACCTCATTTGCCCAATTAAACAGTGCATTGAGGTTGGCTTGTAAGTTGGAGACATCCTGCAATAACGTTATTCCACTGCATAGCTTGGTGTCATCTGTGAAGACTGAAATCGTACTTTTAATCCCATACCCTATATCATTTACAAAGCTATTAAAAATTAAGGCTTGGTTCACACTGTCTTCACATGCAGCTCACAGCAGGAATCCGGTGCGTCCCTGTTGTCAGTTTCAGGGACAAATCAGGCCTAAATTTTTGCCTGAATTTGGACCTAAAATGGAGCCAAAGATGCACAGGACCCTTGTGCAATCCGCTCTGCGGTTGCCACAGAGCTGTGTGAGCCGGCCCCAATTGATTGGTCACAGTCTCCTGTCATGTGGATTGAATGCAGAGAAACCTGCATTCTAATTTGCATAAGTGTGAACCCAGCCTTAACCTTGGGGTACACCACTAACCTTGGACCATTCTAAGTAAGAATCATTAACCACTACTCTCTGAATGCTATCTTTTAGCCTGTTTTCAATCTATTTACAAACTTTTTTCCAAGTTTTCCAAGCCTGTAGACTTTACTTTACACATTAGCCATGTGTGGGGAACGGTGTTAAACACTTTTGCAAAATCTAGTATACTACATCCACAGCCAATCCTTCTGTCTAAGGTTTTACTTGCCTCCCCATAAAAAGAAATCAGATTTGTTTGACAACTTCTATCTTTCATGAATCCATGCTGTCTGTTGCTTAAATCTTTTTGTATCCAGCAAAAAATCTATGTGATCTTTTATTAAACTCTCCAGGTATAGGCAACACTTTTTTTTGTTCGTTTTTAATGGGGTAAGGGAGGGTTATAACCCCTGTCAGTTTTTTTTTTTGCTATCCTTGTCCCTTTGCAAAGATTTTGCTTCACTTCTTGTCCCATAGCCAAACAGGAAGTGAGAGTAAATCCTTGCAAATGAGGACACCAGAAGTAGGGTGCCCATTGGAAGATTTTCACGCTATTACTCTCTTGGGGACAACCCAAAATGTGAGATTTGTTTTTTACTTCCACTTTCAATGATAATAGTAAACAGGACCAATGGAAAGGGTGACTCTCCCTAATGGGGACACAGTCCACTCTATTCAAAACAAAAAAAAAAAGAAAGTCTTGCCTTTAGTTATACTTTACCACTTCAGCCCCGGAAGGATTTACCCACCTCCTGACCAGGCTATTTTTTGCGGCACTGTGTTGCTTTAACTGACAATTGCGTGGTCATGTAACACTGTACCCAAACTCCTTCTTTCCCCGCAAATAGAGCTTTCTTTTGGTGGTATTTGATCACCTCTTGAAAAAAAAAAAAAAACATTTACTTTTGTATACTATCCAAAAAAAAATAAAAATGTCTTCATCAGTTTAGGCCAATATGTATTCTTCTACATGTTTTTTGTAAAAATAAATAAAAATAAGTCTATTTATTTTGCGCAATAGGGAATATATTTATTGCAATTTATTTATTTTTTACTAGTAATGGTGGTGGTCAGAGATTTTTAGTGGGACTGTGACATTGTGGCGGACATGTTTGACACTTTTTTGGGATCATTGACATTTATGAAGCGATCAGAGCTAAAAATAGACACTGATTATTGTAGAAATGTCACTGGCAGGGAAGGGGTTAACATTAGGGGTGATCAAGGGGTTAAGTGTGTCCTAGGGAGGTGTTTCTAACTGTGGGGGGAGTGTACTGACAGGGAGTAGACAGAGATTACTGTTCCTGATCAATAGGAACAGCAGATCTCTCTCTACTTCCCTGACAGAACTGGGATCTGTCTGTCTGTTTACATTGACAGACTCCCATTCTGGCTCTCTGAGGAGTGATTGTGGGTGGCCGGCAGACATTGTGGCTGCCGTACAGCTATGGCGATTTGCACAGGGGAGCAAACCTGCCGCCTTATAACAACGGCGGCTGTTCGGCAAGTAGTTAAACTCACAGGTCTTTAGTTACTTGGTAAAGACTTTGATACCTTTTTAAATATAGGCACCACATTGACCCTACATAAATCCAGTGGTACTATTCCAGTCATTAATGAGTCCCTAAAAAATTGCTGCAGAAGATCGCTGTGCCTGTAGAGGAATCTGAGCCAATGTCCTCAGCTGAGGAGTCGGACTGCTGTCTGTCCTCGGAATCAGCTTTCTGCCATGCTGCCGATCTTTGCCGTTGAGGGGGGAAGAAAGCTGTCAATTTTTGTAAAGCTGAGAGAGTGGTTTGTGTCTTGATCTCGGTGCCAGGTGCTGTAGAATGGGGTAGTTACAATGTCCTTGAACTCGTGAATGAAGCTCTTTCAGCAAGCAGCCAAGAGCCGACTGTACGTGTCCTCTGAAACGCCAGAGCCGCAACAGCTGCTCTGGCACTTCAGGGGACACGTACGGCCGGTTCAGCCATCTTTACAGACAGGCATACTCGTGGATGAGAGGCTCTTATTTGATCCCTTTCTCCCATATGGCAGAGTATACAACTATATTCCTGTTGTTTTTTACATCCCCTCCTATCATGTGACCCCCTCTGGACGTGCGTCTTGATTGGGATCCTCGCTGGTGACACCGGGTAGTGGGGCTCGGTAGAAATTTTTAATACATCTGCTTAGCTACTTTGCTATATATTCTCCTTGTGGTCATGTGAACTCTCAGGTTGGACCCTGTTCATATATATGTCTCTATATGCTTGAATAAAACCCCTGAAGAAGGCATTCAGCCAGAAATGTTCAGCCAGAAACATTTACCTACACCCACCAACCTTTGTATATTTGCATGACCTTTTTATATATCTTTTTGCTAAAATTGTTGTTCTCTAATATGTAATAAAGTCAAATATTTTTTTTTTATATTTCCATGTTTACACTCACTTTTTAAAGTTCCACCTCTCAGGGGGGTTCCTGTGTTGCCTATATAGGAAGGGAAGGGGGCGGTACAAGGAACTACAGGGCACAGCAGACCAGCGCCAACACCAAACTTTCCACAGGTCTGTCACTTAAAATGTGCTGCAAAATACATGATAATGCTTGCGGGAATGCAATAAAAAATATCTATACATTTAAAAGTCATCAAATTGTAAATAGAATAAAAATTTAAATTGAAAATGTGTATTTTATCCATATATTAGTATACTGTCAGTATCTACCATCTCTACCGAGTCTTCCCAAAATGTCCCAGTTACTTTATGAAATCTTAGCCCTGCCCCCCCTCCTTTGATCCTTCCGGATACCCACATTCCTACTCCCACACCTCATGAATTAGGTCCCACTGGGTGTCCTACCCTTATTGCCACACAGGAAAATCCACCTATTACCGACATATCAGACAACACACCCGCCATTGATTCTTTTTTAGTAAAAAAAAAAAACCCTACCTGCCCTTAAAAGAAAGCTTGACAAAGCGGCAGATGAGGGGGGAGAAGAAGAAACAAAAAAGAAGGGAAAATTGGCCAAACTGTAAACGTTTCCACACAAACACTTAGTTCTGAGGACACATCCCTATTGAGCAAGGGTCCTAGCTTTGCCTGCTCAGACTGCCCCAACCTTTTTACTCTGTAGACCTCAACAAATTTATTCGAACCCAAAAGGTTAAAAGTTTTTAAAGCATCCAATCTGCCAAAAATAGCCTTACCAGGGATCCTGAACTGGATACCACCATGGAGGAGTCTGTTAAATGCTTCTTGCTTAGCACTCCTGGAGGATCTCTATACTGGAGTTGATATGTATGTCACATATCTAACACAGCATCTTCCCACGTCTCCACCTGTACAACATACCGCATTTTGTCCAAAATCCATTTTTAACCCCACGCATATAAATATATAAATGGCCCATACATTCTGAGTTTTTATCAGGTCGTTTTTTCAGAAATTAAACATGTGTCATCAGACTCCTGCCACCCCGTACAATCATCTCTCCCCATCAGAAAGATCATCCCTGAAGGCCTTTACCAAGAACACCAACATCATCATAAAACCCAGCTGATAAGGGAGATGGGATTGTTGTCCAAAATAGAGATGCATCTGTACGAGAGTCTCACAGGCTCTTGTCCGAACCCAATACTTACACTCGACTCCCTCGTGACCCATTACCCCTATATAGCTTTGAGGCTCATATGTTGGTTTATAATGCCACCCAAGAAGGAATCATTAATAAATCGGAGGCCACTTCCCTTAAACAAGATAACTAGCATACACCATATTTCTACCATCTGCCTAAAATCAACAAAAGCCTAAATGACCCCTCCTGGACGCCCCATAATGGCAGCCATTGATAGTGTTACCAATTCCTTTTCAATGTACATAGACCACTTCCTACAACCCCTGGCCCAAAACTTAGCCTATATGTGATGGCATCCACTTACTGGACATCCTCCAAAACTATTATTGGAAATCAACCTATTTGTGGTTGTCCCTTGATGTCTGTTCACTGTATTCATCTTTTACACATGAGATTGGACTGCAAGCAGTGCAACATTTCCTCTCTCAAGACCCCTAATTACCCTAGGCAAGCTCAATTTATTGTAGAATCTACAGAATTCTGTTTAACCCATAATTACTTTTTGTTTGAGAACCACCTACAGATCCAGGGCACAGCTATGGGGGCCAACTTTGCCCCCAGCTATGCCAATTTAGCTATGGGCCTCTGGAAACAGTGTGCCATCTGGCATAACAATCCCTCCTCCAAACATATTGTATATTTTGAATGATACATAGATGATATAGTCATCATCTGGGTTGGCTCTCAATCCCAGGCTAACGATTTTGTCGCCTATTGTAATTCTAACAATCTAGGTCTGTCATTCACATCTCTGAAAAGAATGGGTGTAGATTGTGCTGGACTGACTCTATCATTCAGTGTTGTAGATTGGTAGGGTGTGGGCAGAGGTAAAGAATTAGTTTCCAGAGGTGCCCAATTTGGAAAAAGGTGGTGATGAGCCCTGTTAGGGCTTGGGCTGCTACCTCTGTGTGCACCCTTATGGTCGACTCCGCGTGTAATGTAGAATACATGAGGATAAAAGAGCGTCCGGTGATCAAAGAGGTAAGTAATTTGTATTTTATTTGAAGTATAGGCAATAAAAAGAGTCCAACGCATTTTGGGGGACTAAAGACCCCCTTCATCAGGGCTGTTTGGAAAAGTGTAATAAAATACAAGGATAAAAGCATATATATGCATATATGTGTGTATATATATATATATATATATATATATATATATATATATATATATATATATATATATATATATATATATATATATATATATATATATATATATAATGTGTGTATATGTATATATATATATATATATATATATATATATATATATATATAATACTTGAAATTAAAGGGTCACAATCAGAAATAAGTGCTTACTGAATGCTATGCACAAGTATTGTGTAAAAAAAGCTAAACCTACATATACATATAAAAATATTTAACAATTATACTGACGATATCATTTCATGTATATTATAGAAGTAGTTGTCAATTTTACTGTCATAATTGTATGTGAAAAAAGCATGTAAGCTTTACATTTATCTGCACATATATGTTTGTTAGGAAAAATTTAAACTGGATTAAAATGCATTTAAAAAACAAAAAAACAAAAAAAACAAAAAAAAAAAAAACAGCTCATATATATGAGATAGTAATTGAAATAAAATAAAACTGAAAAAGTGCATGCTGCAATATTGGCACTTTGGCACAGATATGCAGTGTAATGTAATAACTAAAAATGTAAAGTGAGGAACCGGGAAGAACCTCAGGATTGATCAGGAGTGATCCTCCGTTCACCTGTCAGCTGCCAGAGTGGCTCAATGCCAATTACCAGACCTGACCACTCTTATCAGCTGCTTATCAATGCGGGAATCTCCCCGCTCTCATACTTGTATATAATCATCATCCTCCCTCACTCATACCACACGTCCCCTTCCCCTCCAATCCTGAGGTTCTTCTGGGTTCTCTACTTCAGTATTTTAGGCATTGCACTGCATATTTTTAGGTATTACACTGCATATCTGTGTTTTCCTCTAGATCCATGTGCCAAAGGCACCCTCTAACAGGATCATCCCACAACTATTTGTGCTAGCAGGTTAGTTCTGAGATCTGCTTGCAAAGAATGTTATAATCAACACAAATACATATCATGCATATAAAAGTTCCTATATCAATCGTATAGCGATGTTGCAGCATGCACTTTTTTAGTTTTATTTTATTCCAATTCCTATTGCATATATATGATTTTTTTTTTTTTAATACATTTTAATCCAGTTTTAAATTCTAATTTGAAAAGTTTTTTCCTAACAAAAATATATGTTGAGATATATGTAAAGCTTTACGGGTTTTTTTTGTTTTGTTTTTTTCACATACAATTATGATAGTACAATTGACAACTACTTCTATAATGTACATGAAATGTGTTCCACGGTATAATGGTTAAATATTGTTGTATGTATATGTAGGTATAGCTTTTTTACACAATACTTGTGCATAGCATTAAGTGATTGTTTCTGATTGTGATGTTTTAATTTTTATTTATATACAGGGAGACCCCCTTTAATTTTTCACTTTTTGTTATATTGCAGCCATTTGCTAAAATCATTTAAGTTCATTTTTTCCCCTCATTAATGTACACACAGCACCCCATGTTGACAGAAAAACACAGAATTGTTGACATTTTTTTAGATTTATTAAAAAAGAAAAACTGAAATATCATATCATGGTCCTAAGTATTCAGACCCTTTGCTCAGTATTTAGTAGAAGCACCCTTTTGATCTAATACAGGCATGAGTCTTTTTGGGAAAGAAGAAACACGTTTTTCACACCTGGATTTGGGGATCCTCTGCCACTCCTCCTTGCAGATCCTCTCCAGTTCTGTCAGGTTGGATGGTAAACGTTGGTGGACAGCCATTTTTAGGTCTCTCCAGAGATGCTCAATTGGGTTTAAGTCAGGGATCTGGCTGGGCCATTCAAGAACAGTCACAGAGTTGTTGTGAAGCCACTCCTTCTTCATTATTTTAGCTGTGTGCTTAGGGTCATTGTCTTGTTGGAAGGTGAACCTTAAGCCCAGTCTGAAGTCCTGAGCACTCTGGAGAAGGTTTTCGTCCAGGATATCCCTGTACTTGGTCGCATTCATCTTTCCCTCGATTGCAACCAGTTGTCCTGTCCCTGAAGCTGAAAAACAGCCCCACAGCATGATACTGTCACTACCATGCTTCACTGTTGGGACTGTATTGGCCTGGTTTTCTCCACACATACCGCTTAGAATTAAGGCCAAAAAGTTCTATCTTGGTCTCATCAGACCACAGAATCTTATTTCTCACCATCTTGGAGTCCTTCAGGTGTTTTTTTTTTTTTTTTTTAGCAAACTCCCTGCAGGCTTTCATGTGTCTTGCACTGAGGAGAGGCTTCCGTCGGGCCACTCTGCCATAAAATCCCGACTGGTGGAGGGCTGCAATGATGGTTGACTTACTACAACTTTCTCCCATCTCCCGACTGCATCTCTGGAGCTCAGTCACAGTGATCTTTGGGTTCTTCTTAACCTCTCTCACCAAGGCTCTTCTCCCCCAATAGCTCAGTTTGGCTGGACGGCCAGCTCTAGGGAGAGTTCTGATCGTCCCAAACGTCTTCCATTTAAGGATTGTGGAGGGCACTGTGCTCTTAGGAACCTTAAGTGTAGCAGAAATGTTTTGTAACCTTGGCCAGATCTGTGCCTTGCCACAATTCTGTCTCTGAGCTCTTCAGGCAGTTCCTTTGACCTCATGATTCTCATTTGCTCTGACATGCACTGTGATCTGTAAGGTCTTATATAGACAGGTGTGTGGCTTTCCTAATCAAGTCCAATCAGTATAATCAAACACAGCTGGACTCGAAGGTGTAGAACCATCTCAAGGATGATCAGAAGAAATGGACAGCACCTGAGTTAAATATATGAGTGTCACAGCAAAGGGTCTGAATACTTAGGACCATGTGATATTTCAGTTTTTATTTTTTAATAAGTCTGCAAAAATGTCAACAATTCTGTGTTTTTTTCTGTCAATATGGGGTGCTGTGTGTACAATAATGAGGAAAAAAATGAACTTAAATGATTTTAACAAATGGCTGCAATATAACAAAGAGTGGAAAATTTAAGGGGGTCTGAATACTTTCCGTCCCCACTGTATATTTGCTTTTATACTTGCTTTTTTGTTACACTTTTCCAAACAGCCCTGATAAAGGGGGAGTCTTTAGTCCCCTCAAAAGCATTGGCCTATTTGTATTGCTGATACTTCAAATAAAATAAAATTTCTTACCTCTTTGATCACCGGGCGCTCCTCTATCCTCATGTCATTCACATCTGTCTGTAACCCTGACACACTGGCCTTTCTTGACTTAGAACTAGGCCATACAGACTCCACCATACATGCCAAGAATTACACCAAACCCACTTTGTAGCTGCCATCATCCCAGGTGGATATCCAATATACCCAAGAGCCAATTCTGCCTGCTAAAACACAATTGCACCTTTTAGAGGATTACACTGAACAGGGTGGCCTCTTTAAACAAAAAAATCATGGAAAAAGGGTACTCCCCACTAGTCCAGCGTGCTTACAATCTATTCCTTGGTGAAGCACCAAGACTCAACCATCAACATCCCCCACCCACTCAGACTACACGATCTATCACCCAGTTCCATACACAACACAAAAAGATGGACATCCTCAAAAACATTGGGGCATACTGCATCTCCAAAGCTCCTTAACCACTTCCAGCCCAAGGACGTCATATAACATCTTTGTTTGGCTTTCAGTGGGAGTATCTGAATGATGTCTGCACCTACAGGCACCATTCAGGTACCATTTTTTAGAGCTGGCGATTCTGTGCCCTGTAAGAATGATCATAGCGACAGTTCCACTGTTTGATCGTTCTTACAGGCAATGGGAGAGGACAACCCTCCTGCCGCACTCCAGTGCTTTTCCGGGCTCTCCCAAGCCATTGGGGACCCAGAGGAAGAATCTGCTGCCGCCGGATGACGGACATAGAGATTTCCGGTGACCAGTTGACATGTCACGCACTATTCCTATTACAAGGATGTTGATGTTCCTTGTAATAGGAATAAAAGTGATCAAAAATCAATACATTTAAAGAGAAAGTGTAAAAATAAAAAAATAAAAAAAAATAACGTAAAATAAACGATAACAAAAAATAAATTTAAAGCGCCCTCATCCCCGTGTGCTCACACACAGAAGCGAACACACACGTAAGTCCCGTCCACATATGTAAATTCCGTTCAAACCACACGTGAGGTTTTGTCGCATGCGTTAGGGCGAGAGCAACAATTCTAGCACTAGACCTCCTATGTAACTCTAAACTGGTAACCTATAAAACATTTTAAAGTGTCGCCCATGGAGATTTTTAGGTACCGAAGTTTGGCGCCATTCCATGAGTGTGCACAATTTTAAAACATGACATGTTGGGTATCTATTTACTCTGTGTAACATCATCTTTCACATTATATTAAAAAAAAATGGGCTAACCTTACTGTTTTTTGTTATCTTTTAATTCATGAAACTGTTTTTTTTTCCCAAGGGTGTCGGCTAAAAATACATATGTAATGTTTGGGGGTTCTGAGTAATTTTCTAGCAAAAAAAATATGATTTTTTACATGTAGCAGAGGAGTGCCAGAATAGGCCTGGTATGGAAGTGGTTAAGCAGTATTCCTAAAATCACATATAGGAAAGCAAAAAACATTAAAGGACAAATAGCCTCTAGTAAACTTAAATGTAACAAGACTAAACTCAGACCCACCCCAACTTTCCTAGACATTAAAGGGATGTATCAATGTTGAAAGCTTAACTGCCTTACATGTAAATTTGTGCAACACAGACAAAAACATTTCACTACTAAAGGAAAGACGTATCACTTGGTGAATTCTACAATTGTTCATCTGAATTGCCGTATATTGCCTAACCTGCCCTCAGAACTCTGTGAAAGAGGTTCGGAGAAAACAGACGCTCAATTGAAGAGGGTAGTGAACTCACCATCCCGAGACATTTTACTGATTTTCATCAAAATTCTACTAGTGGACTACAAGTTTGGGTTGTGAACTCTGTCCCTCCCAGGAGCGGAGCGCATTAAGCATCTTTGCGAGAGGGAGACTTTCTGGATATATACCCTGGATAGCTTAAGACCGGGGGGCCTAAATGAGGACATCAAAATGCATTTCATTTATTGATGTATGGCCCCCATACACATTTCCCTATAGCCTCACTATAGCTAAGATATTCACTGTGTAAACGCACTCCAATTGGAAATAAAGATACCTCACAACAACTTCTTACAGTATAATTATCTTGGTTGTGACCATGGGTCACTATGCCACTTATTCACATATCCCATCCCCCATTTCAGAACCCCCATTGTGGGGTGTATGTATGTATATGTGGCTATGTGTATGTATATACATATGTATATATGTATGTGTTCATGTGTGTGTGTACATGTGCTTGCGTGTGTATGTGTGTACATATGTGTATAAATTAGTTTTCTTAGCCTCATAGTCTTCAGATTATTTTTCCTCTGTATATTACATTTAATCAACTAATAATTGTATATGGATATAAGTTTAAAATGTCTTTACTTTATAATATCAGAGGGGAGCATCAATAGTTTCAATAAACTATTAGATAAGCGCCTGAACGACCGCAACATACAGGGATATACAATGTAATACTGACATATAATCACACACATAGGTTGGACTTGATGGACTTGTAATGTAATATAACATAATATACTCTTTTAAACATATATTTTATACATTTTCCTAACAGGACCCTTATGGTCTCTTAGGATTGTCATGGCTTTGAGCATCTGCCAGTAAATATACAGTGATGGATTGACCAATAGCAATACTTCATTATGAAACTATTTTAATTCTCAATTTATACTAATTTTATTTATTTATTTTTTTCTATTTACAATGTGATAAAACTATATAAAAAAGGGTAAGTACAGTGCTGCGCTGAAAGTAAACTAAGACAGCAGCCAACACACCCGTAGACTCAGGATCAAAATGACAACAGAAAATTCAAAGTGTGGCGCTATAAGCTTTGTAAATAAATAATAAATATATCAAAATGATACGAAAATCCTAAAAATTAGGTGACTTCAAAGCAAACAATTCAGTGTGAACCAAAAAGTGCCACGTGAACAGATATAACAGTGACTAGTGATATTACTTTGTTCACTAGTCACTGTTATATCTGTTCACGTGGCACTTTTTGGTACACACTGAATTGTTTGCTTTGAAGTCACCTAATGTTTAGGATTTTCGTATCATTTTGATATATTTATTATTTATTTACGGAGCTTATAGCGCCACACTTTGAATTTTCTATTTACAATGTGATGACTTTTTAATCTATAGATATTTTATTGCATTCCCGCAAGCATTATCATGTATTTTACGGCACATTTCAACTGACAGACATGTGGGGAGCTTGGTCTCGGTGCTGGTCTGCTGTGCCCTGTAGTTACTTGTGCCTCCCTATATAGACCCCACTCAAGATGGCTGTTTCACAAGCCTGATAAAGGAGCATGCTTGCTCCGAACGCAAGCTCAACCACGCCCGCTGTCCACTAGCACCGACAAGCCTCCTGTGTTGATTCACATCCACCTCTGAGCCCCGGAGACTATTGGAGCGGCTGGGGATTGCTGATCACCGTTGCCCAGTCAAACACAAGGATGCCTTATAGACTGAATCTACCACAAATGCTTGCCTATACCTACTCAAATATGAGTTTTACTTACTACTATTAAACTTGACTTTGCAACTAACATACTGCACTGAGTGTACCGCTCAATTTATTTGAATGGAGATTAAAAGGTTCACAAAAAAGGGAGGCAGCTCACAATATACATTTCCAGATGACCAAGGTGCAAAAACAATGAGTGCTAGTCAAAACCCACATGCAACTGCTGAAGGGAAGTTCAGCACCTAAACATGGGTCCGCATGGATGGCCCAAAACCCGGGAACTCCTATGGTAAAAGGCAGATGGCTGGGTGTTACAAATGACGTGGAGAAGGATGAAGCTGGCTACAGCTAGGGACCTGGAAGTGACACACCCGCGGGTCGACTATGACCCGCTCAGGGCCTGGAGAGAACATTGGGTACTGGTGGAAGCACTCCGAAGGGCTCTGCTGTATATGGGCACTGATGGACTCTAAAAAAACTTTCACGGATGACGAGAGGCTGCAAGAAACTAAATTAGATCAAGGGATAGCCGATAGCTGGGACCAGGGACTACATCTTTCGGGGATTAACCCCTTCCTCAGGTCACGTGATGCAAAATGGCAGAAAGGAAGGGGCCAGGGGGATGAGTGAACCAGGTTTTCCCACCACCTAGCAACACTAACGGATTATGTGTCTTCTATTATTCATGTACCCTAATGAATGTTTAATACTCATCTTGAACCAGCAAAAAAAAAAATGATTTGTTATCTGTGGTCTAATATAATAAAACCTTACAAACATATAAATCATGTGCATATATGTGTATATGTATGAAAAACCCAATATCAAAAATATTTTTCTGATAGACAGCATAAACATAAGGAAACAGAAACAACAATCATGTGTAACAAACAATGAGAGGAAAAGAAGCTCACACCAGAAGACGTGGACCAGTACAAAAAAATGGGGAGGGGGGAGATCAGAAAATATTATTTCTAAATGGTATCATTGCCTGTTTTAGATTATTATCCTGGCTGTCATCTCCTCTGACCATTGGGGGTCCTCTGGGTGTTTTTCCTTTCCCTTGGGCGTTTTTTCTCTGGGTGATCATGCAATGCCTTTAGAGGGAGTTAAGTTGATAGGGGAACTCCCACCGATCTCCTCCCCCTTGCCTATAAGACAGGATGACAGGGCTAGCCCCCGGTGGTTGTCCCTCGATCAGCGCATGCACAGATTGCTGGGATGCTTATGGCTTCCTTGGCCACTCCTCCATCTACCCTGTTCCCCCTAAAATAAGACCTAGCGTGATTGTCGGTGATGGCTGCAATATAAGCCCTACCCTCCAAATAAGCCCTACCCTGTTTCCCCGAAAATAAGCCCTACCCTGAAAATAAGACCTACAAAGACTTTAACTAGGGCTTATTTGGGGGGTAGGGCTTATATTGAAGCCATCGCCGACATTCACGCTAGGTTTTATTTTAGGGGAAACAGGGTAGGCCTAGCGATGGCCTCATATGCAGCCTTCCGCCCTGTCATCCAGGGCTTCAATAAAGCAATGCACATGTGTGATCTGAATAATCAATAAATTTAATCCCAAATATCGGTGAAACAAAAGCAAACACCGACACCTTGGATAAATTGGCAGGCGCTCAGAAATGGTTCCAGATGTAACTATCTATACCACCATAAATGACATTATCCGGTGATACACCCGTTCTATGAAGAAAATCAACAAGATGTAAATGCACGTGTAAAACAAGTGAACGATAAGCAATAATGGTGATATCCCCAATCAGGGATTCAATCACCCATGAGTGACACCCCTAAAAATAAAATATAAAAAGTGCTCCAATATACATACGTAAAGTGAATATATACCAAACAGTATACAATAATGGTGACACCCTCTGAATAATGTAGATAATCTAAGTGTAGCAAGCTAAATTCATAGCATACCTTAACCATCAATGATAAATAAAGACATGGTGAAATGTACTGATATAAAATCAAACAGTGATGTGATCTGATATCTACGTGTATCACGCCCCTGTTAAACCCAGAAATGACTGGATCTATTAGATCAGGGTGTGACTGGTGATATAATGGTGACACCCTCTAATAATGGGTTAGTAATCTGTGTATGGTACACCACATGAATGGCAGACCACAAGAATACACCTGAAAGCAAGCACAATGGTAAAGCACAATATTAAAAATAGAACTTCTAATAATGAATAAATAAATGTAAATAGTAGTGGAAAAACATACATATAAAAGTGAAAAAAAATATAATAATTCGATTCAAACTGCAAAGTTCAGCAACTCCCAAAAGCAGTTCATGAATAGAACCAGCCCTAGATAGAGGCTGTGGGTGAATAAAGCTGGTGACAACAAAATATCCAATAAATATCCCACACAGTTGATTCCTCAGTGATAGATGTCAAGAAAATGATGAGTGACTCCGTGTTCCTTCCACCTCACCACTGTGCCAGTGAATCGCACTCTCCAGACATGCACTCACCAAAAATAAAATGCCAGCACTTTCATGCAAGGCAAAACAAGCTTTCTTTACCACACTCCTGGGTAAATATTGCATACGAGGCTCACAAGGATGATGTTCAATGGATCCACATAGAAGGAAATGAATGCTCAAATAGTGTAATTCCGCATAGAAAATTTATTAAAAAATCATGCAAACTTCACACATAGCACTCACATTGTGTAAACCTATAACAAGCTCAAACCGTGTAATGCACAGCAAACTTCAACTCAGTGGATTCGGTAATACTAATGGTCACGGCGGACCCGAGGTGTGCAACTGCTGAGTGCTCTCTCACCCCTCCCTCGGGAAACCTCCGTCTCTCCGTGCGCTCGTATCCTACTCTTCTGTGTGGCCGAAAGCAAGTACGTCACAACTCACAGCCACGCCCCGACATGTTTCGTCATGGAACGACTTATTCATGGGATTGGCTGTGTACGCTGCCACTCAGCTTTTATATCTAATCTCAAGTATCCGCCCACTGGATTACGTCATGCGCATGCGCACACCTCGCGTCCCCGTACGCTGGATACAATATGATCTCCACAAACCAAAGAACATCAGCGGTTACAATAGTTTTTTCACATAATTAACCCGCTGATGTGTAACAACCCCCTTTCAGGGCAAGTCACTAATCTGGATTAGCTTATTACCTAATCACAATTCACAATAAATAGTGTATAAATTATATGTATGCGTGTAATTTACAATATCAATGAAAATTACAATATCACTAAAATTAAAGGGTCCGTTCCGACACCTTGCACTCCATTCTAGCTATATGTCATGGTTATAAATAAACAGCTGCGCTATAAACACATAATATTAAAATACACCTTAGTCATTGCTACAATAACTGAGCAGACTTCTAATAAAAACCCCATAAGTGACTATAAGTGCTTCAATGCTGAATTCTGATTACAGAAAAATCTATAGGAATACCAACTCTAAAGATGTAGGAAATATATATATATAAAATATAAATGAAAATAAAAATGAAAATAAAATTAAAATTAAAACTGCATATAAAATAAGCATATAAAATAAGCTTACTGAGTAATTCCCTAATGTGCCTAAAAATTCTGGGGGTAGTGTACTACAACTACAAGGTTCTCCTAGATGAACAAACGGAAAATAGATCAGACCTTTAAAAATCATCATCATATAGATCACTACATTCTATACTAAGATGGAAGATCTAAAAATCATTGATGAAGCAGTTTAGATCTAATTCAATGTTCAACCCTCTAGGGGTCAAACTCTTCATCAGAAATATCCATCTCGTTTCCCGCTGGGACAGGTCCCTCACTCTATTGGACCCTCTCCAAGAGGGATGTACAGTATCAATCCCAACGAATTGTAGTAATGATGGGTCTTGTTGATGCTTTTCTTTAAAATGTAGGGAGACACTATGGTACTTATACCCATTCTTGATGTTGGTCATATGTTCCGAGATTCTTATCCTCAACAATCTCTTAGTTCTCCCTACATACAGAAGGCCACAAGGGCACCACATAAGATAAACCACATGCGTTAGATTACAAGTGATGAATTCCTTAATCTCAAAGGATTCTCCATCCCTATTAGTTACATGGGTTATTCCTCTGTGGTTCCTGCTAGCAGTCCTGCAACAGATACATTTTCTACAACTGTAGAAGCCTCTGAAATCAAATTTCAACAGGTTCTTCCTAGGTGGATCCAAAATCCTTTTGACCACATGATCCCCAAAATTAGGGGCTTTTCTATAAATAAAGGTGGGTCGACTCGGTAATACCTCTCCCAAGTGCCTATCCTTACATAAAACATGCCAATGTTTACTAAAAATATGCTCAATGTCTTTATATTGGCAGTGGAATCCAGAAATATATTGTAAATTACACGCATACATATAATTTATACACTATTTATTGTGAATTGTGATTAGGTAATAAGCTAATCCAGATTAGTGACTTGCCCTGAAAGGGGGTTGTTACACATCAGCGGGTTAATTATGTGAAAAAACTATTGTAACCGCTGATGTTCTTTGGTTTGTGGAGATCATATTGTATCCAGCGTACGGGGACGCGAGGTGTGCGCATGCGCATGACGTAATCCAGTGGGCGGATACTTGAGATTAGATATAAAAGCTGAGTGGCAGCGTACACAGCCAATCCCATGAATAAGTCGTTCCATGACGAAACATGTCGGGGCGTGGCTGTGAGTTGTGACGTACTTGCTTTCGGCCACACAGAAGAGTAGGATACGAGCGCACGGAGAGACGGAGGTTTCCCGAGGGAGGGGTGAGAGAGCACTCAGCAGTTGCACACCTCGGGTCCGCCGTGACCATTAGTATTACCGAATCCACTGAGTTGAAGTTTGCTGTGCATTACACGGTTTGAGCTTGTTATAGGTTTACACAATGTGAGTGCTATGTGTGAAGTTTGCATGATTTTTTAATAAATTTTCTATGCGGAATTACACTATTTGAGCATTCATTTCCTTCTATGTGGATCCATTGAACATCATCCTTGTGAGCCTCGTATGCAATATTTACCCAGGAGTGTGGTAAAGAAAGCTTGTTTTGCCTTGCATGAAAGTGCTGGCATTTTATTTTTGGTGAGTGCATGTCTGGAGAGTGCGATTCACTGGCACAGTGGTGAGGTGGAAGGAACACGGAGTCACTCATCATTTTCTTGACATCTATCACTGAGGAATCAACTGTGTGGGATATTTATTGGATATTTTGTTGTCACCAGCTTTATTCACCCACAGCCTCTATCTAGGGCTGGTTCTATTCATGAACTGCTTTTGGGAGTTGCTGAACTTTGCAGTTTGAATCGAATTATTATATTTTTTTTCACTTTTATATGTATGTTTTTCCACTACTATTTACATTTATTTATTCATTATTAGAAGTTCTATTTTTAATATTGTGCTTTACCATTGTGCTTGCTTTCAGGTGTATTCTTGTGGTCTGCCATTCATGTGGTGTACCATACACAGATTACTAACCCATTATTAGAGGGTGTCACCATTATATCACCAGTCACACCCTGATCTAATAGATCCAGTCATTTCTGGGTTTAACAGGGGCGTGATACACGTAGATATCAGATCACATCACTGTTTGATTTTATATCAGTACATTTCACCATGTCTTTATTTATCATTGATGGTTAAGGTATGCTATGAATTTAGCTTGCTACACTTAGATTATCTACATTATTCAGAGGGTGTCACCATTATTGTATACTGTTTGGTATATATTCACTTTACGTATGTATATTGGAGCACTTTTTATATTTTATTTTTAGGGGTGTCACTCATGGGTGATTGAATCCCTGATTGGGGATATCACCATTATTGCTTATCGTTCACTTGTTTTACACGTGCATTTACATCTTGTTGATTTTCTTCATAGAACGGGTGTATCACCGGATAATGTCATTTATGGTGGTATAGATAGTTACATCTGGAACCATTTCTGAGCGCCTGCCAATTTATCCAAGGTGTCGGTGTTTGCTTTTGTTTCACCGATATTTGGGATTAAATTTATTGATTATTTTGTGGTTTTTATTTAAGTGGGCAGCTCTACATTCCTTATGTACTAGATTATAATTTATTTAGTACCATTCTATATATATTTAATATCTTTGTCAGCACTATCACTGGTGTTTACTTTATCTCCCATAAAGGGGATAGTGGCGCGGTGGAGGTGTCCCTTGTGCAGAGGGTGAGAGCATTTAGGACACTTGGTTGTTACATGTGTGATCTGGCCTCGTTATGTCCTCAGCCAGCGGTCGGGGTGGTTGAATGTGTGAGGTTGGAGCATTATAAAGGGCCCAGTTTGTCATATTCATTTGACATATGGCAGTGGAAGCACATGGCTGGACCTCTCCTTCCAGGTATTGCATAGCTATTGTGTAACTTATGCTCGGTATGTGTATATGTATTCATATACACATATTGAATGAATTTTCTCATGTCTACAAGGTCTTTTTTGAATATATTTATATGGGCGATCATATTTCTTATAGGTTTTATCCTGGGATGAATGGAAGTTGTCTTGTTACATCTATTATTTCCACTTGTTGGATCTTGAATCTAGTTGATTTTTTTGTGGGCAAGTTATGTTTACACCTTGTTTGCTGTCTTTATGTGCCATCTAGTGCCTGACTATAATATTACATGCCTGGAATTGATATTGGATCTTTTTATCTTGATGCCTACTCTGCTTGCTAGTTCAGCCCTTAAGGTAGAGATCCTTTTTGCCAATAATTTTAACAACTATAGAATATATAGGATAATTTTTATTGTTTCTAGTATGTTTTGCACATATATTTTATTTTTATTCCTAGTGTATAATCCTCCTGTTTTCCTGTTTGCTCTCCTGAAGAAGCGGGTAACCACGAAACATGTTGTTTGACCTTTTATGTTCATATGGTGATTGGAGTTATCCTTAACTCTAAGTGATCCCCCAATTGAGGTGATATAACCACTTAGAGGAATCTACTATGAAATGTTGAATGATTTTAAAGTGTAATGTGATTACATGTAAAGGAAACATTAATGGTTTTAAACTAAATTTGTTGCAATGTCTTATGATGGTACTAGAAAAATCCTATTTGCCCCACCCCTTCACTTTTATATGTAAATACATATTTGGTATTTTGGTACCTTTTATCTTTTCATTTATAGACATACAGTACCTGAGCAGTTTTTCTACAAATCAGAAAATGTATGAATATCAAGTCAAGTCAAAAACATTGACATATTCCACACTCAGATCCTAAACTAAGGCCCCCCTCTTCCATCTGTACCTCAAATTGCATTTAGAAGGGCATGGACTTTGAAAAATAGAATTACAGTGAGCGATCCTAACGTCATCTCCGAGCCCCAAGCAGGGCACATCCTGCCTGCAGGTGCGTCACTTCCAAGTCCCCGGCCGCTGCCAGCTTCATCCATCTACCTCCACATCCTTCTTGGTGTCATCCAGCCATCTGACTATTACCATAGAGTTCCTGGGTTTTGAGCTATCCACCTGGACCCACGTTCAGGTGCTGCACGTACCATCAGTGATTACATGTACGTTTTGACTTTGACTCTCATTTTTATTGCACCTTGGTCGTCTGGAACTGTATACTGTGAGCTACTTCCCTTTTTTATGTGAACCTTTTTATCTCCGTTCAAATAAATTGTGATTTTGCACATGCTTGGAATGAGTCTGCTATCTCTTCACACAATTTGAATTAGCGCTCCCTTTGGATGGTTTTTATGTTGTAAACAGAAGCCTGTAACGGGCCCCTGCTCGCTCGGTTCCACTCTCCCGACACTCCTCTGTGGCTATTGAATCAGATTGCAGATCGCAACGTCTGATGGTTCAGTCATCCGATGCTCCGGGATTCGAACTACAGCTATGTGCCGTTCTAATCCAGTTATTTGTGATAGCTCAGAACAAACACCAGGCAGGCTGTATGTAAGTTCAAACAGGAATCTCACTTTTATTGATGCACACAACACACTTTTATACATAGCAGTTTTAACACCCCGCTCCCAACAACCACTTTCCTATTGGTCAATTGTAAAGTACACTCTAGTCTTCACTGAGGTCCTCTTGTCCATGCAAATGAAGACTTGAAACGGGGTCAGCAGAGAGTGGTCCGATAGCTTGAATAGGAGGACTGATATGTGTAATGACACAGAGAAGCCCCAGGGGGTAATTAAAGTACATAAACGGTCAAACGCAGAACAATGCCTTCCTTCCAGACCATGGAGCCGTCTGAAAGGGTTAGCCTTAAGACAGGGCAGAAGACCCCCCCCCCCACTGTGTAATAGAATCAAAGGAGAAATATGTCAGTATTCCAAGCTTCATGACAATCCAGTATTCCAAGGTTCATGACAATACTCCCCCCTGGGAAACAGTCCAACAGCCACAGTGGGACCCCAAACGGGTCAACTCGAGGATGTTGGAAAAGTAGACTTAAGGTTCCAGGTCCGTCTGCCGGGATAACCCATCCGCATTCCTGTTTTGAGGCCCTGGCCGATATTGTATGGTGAAATTGTACGGTTGCAAAGCCAGGCTCCGCCTTAGTAATCGGCCGTTCTCTTCCGCCACCCGGTTAAGCCATGTCAAGGGATTGTGGTCCGTCATGACGGTAACAGAGCGTCCATACACGTAGGCCAAACACTCTTTTTCCACGGCAGCACATCCAACTTCGTGGGGTAAAAACTTGTGGCTGAGATACGCCACCGGGTGCTCTTTCCCATCATCGCCAACTTGACTTAGTACGGCTCCCAGTCCGAACATGGGGGCATCTGTATGAATGACAAAGCGTTTGTTAGGATTGGGTGCCGCCAGTATGGGAGCTTGCGTTAGGGCGGTTTTTAACTGATGAAACGCTGTCTCACACTCCAGGGACCACAGGACTTGTCTAGGGAGAGTCTTTTTGGTCAGGTCCGTCAGGGTTTTGGCTATGTCACTATAGTGGGGTGCAAACTTCCTGTAGTACCCTGCTGTCCCTAAAAATGCAAGTACCTGGGTCTTGGTTCTGGGAACTGGTCAGTTTAGGACGGCCTCAATTTTTGCAGGTTCTGGCCTCTGCTTCCCACATCCCACTCTGTCCCAGATATTGCACCTCAGACATCCCGATATTACATTTGTCTGGCTTCAGGGTCAGGTTAGCGTCTCAGATCCTATCTAGCACTATTCCCAGGTGTCTAAGATGTTCCTCCCATGTCTGGCTATAGATTGCGATGTCATCAAGATATGCACATGCAAAATTTTGCAGACCATCGAGGAGTTCATCTATCATCCGCTGGAAGATAGCCGGAGCATTCTTCATCCCGAATGGCATTACCCAAAACTGGTAAAGGCCGAACGGGGTGATGAAGGCCGACTTTGGAATTGCTTCCGCTTCCAAGGGAATCTGCCAGTAGCCCTTACATAAGTCAATAGTCGTCAGATAATGTCCCTGAGCTATTTTGTCCAGCAATTCGTCCACTCGGGGCATAGGTTAGGCATCTGTCACAGTACAGTCATTCAGTCGTCTATAGTCCACACAAAATCGGGTCGTGCCATCCCGTTTTGGGACTAATACTACAGGGGAAGCCCAGGGGCTTGCCGATGGTTCGATCACCCCTAACTTGAGCATCTCCCTAATCTCCGCTCTCATCCCATCTTGCACTGCTCCGGGAATCCTATAGGCTGATTGTCTCAGGGGCTTCACCCCGGGGGTCTCTACCTTGTGCACAGCTATGTGAGTGTACCTAGGGAGTGCCGAGAACATCTCCTGCCGGTCCTGGAGTAATTATCTGGCCTGTTCTCGTTCTTGGGATCCTAATCTATCTCCTAGCCGTATATCTTCCACACCCCTGGAACAGTTACTGATTTCAGGAAGCTCCAGCATCGGTAGATATTCAGAGTCCCCGGTGGCAGGAGCGAATATGGCGGCTACAGCCTCAGTCCTCTCATGATAGGCCTTCATCATATTAATGTGGAATGTCCTCTTAATTTTTGTGTCTGCACAGCTGGCAACCACGTAGGTGGTATCGCACAGCTGTTTTACCACCTGATAGGGGCCCTGCCAGGAGGCCTGTAATTTATTCTGTTTCAGGGGTTTTAGTACCAGGACTTTCTGTCCGATATAAAAGGTGCGATTCCGCACAGACCGATCATACCAAACCTTCTGCTGACTCTGGGCCGATTGCATATTCTCATGGACTAGATCGGTAAGTTCCCGCAGGCGCTCCCTGAGTTCCAAGACATAACTAAGGACGGGGAGGCCTTCTGGATCCTCTACCCCCTCCCACTGGGTCCTCACTAAGTCTAAGGGCCCCCTAACCCTTCTCCCATACAACAGCTCAAATGGGGAAAACCCTGTGGACTCTTGGGGTACCTCTCTATAGGCGAACAGAAGATGGGGAAGATATTTCTCCCAATCCTTCCTACTCTCCACGAAGGCCTGAAGCAGCTGCTTCAGGGTTCCGTTAAATCTCTCACACAGCCCGTTAGTCTGAGGGTGGTAGGGGGCGCTCTGAAGGGGTTTAATCCCACAGAGACGCAAGAGCTGCTGCGTCAGCTCGGCTGTGAACTGGGTATCCTGATCGGACAATATCTCCTGGGGAAACCCTACCCTAGTGAATACCCACAGTAAGGCATCTGCTACTGTATCAGCCTGGATATTGGATAAGGGAATGGCCTCCGGGTAGCGAGTGGCGTAATCCACCACCATAAAAATATACTTCTTCCCAGTGCCACTGGGGCGGGCCTATAATATCTACCGCTATGCGGCTAAAGGGTTCTCTAATGATCGGCAGGGGTTGCAGCAAGGCTTTTGGGTGATCCCCTGTCTTCCCTACTTTCTGACAAGTCTCCCAGGTCCGGCAGTATTCTCGCACCTCAGCATGTAACCTGGGCCAGAAGAATGCATGACACATCCGACTCCGGGTCTTAGCTATCCCTAAATGTCCAGCCAAGGGGATGTCGTGAGCCAGCTGCAATAGCTCCCGTCTGTATTTCTGGGGTACAGCTAGCTGTGGGGACCCTGTCGCTTCCCGGTGCCCATTCCCTCAGTGTACGATAACCCCCCCCCACTCTGTTCTGTCTTCCCCCAACCCCCCTGGATCCTTGCCCGCCCTGTCCCGATAACCAGCTAATGTTAGGTCATTCTGAGTCTCTTGCCTAATGTCGGAGGGAGAATCCCAGGACACAGGGTTGTCAAGTCGGGGTAATGTAGGAGGATTTGGTCTTACCTGGGTCCCCATAGGAGTGGAGTTGCCTTGAAGTTGGCTCTGACGTCGGGTGGTCGCGGCCTCTGGGGCATATGAGGAAGCAAAATGCCCAAAATCATTACCCAAAAGTACTTCCGTGGGTAACTCATGTAGTAATCCCACTCACACTTGTCGCTCCCCTGAGCCCCAATCCAAAAGGACTTGGGCGGTGGATAAACATAGCACCTTGCCCCCTGCTACCCTGACTGCAACAGTCTAGCCGGTCCGGGCCGACTGGGGAATCATGTGAGGCTGGATGAGGGTAATTGTAGCCCCAGAATCGCGGAGTCCCTGGGCCGGCTGCCCATTAACCCATACTGCCTGACGACGGTGCTGCCGATTATCTCTGGCAGCAGCTTGGACGGGATCAGCCTCAAAAAGTTTGCCACACTCTTCCTGAACATCTCGATGGTTGGGCTCGTTTTGGAAGCAATGAGCCACTGGTCTGGATGAATGAGCGGTCTCTCAGTACCTCGTGGATCGGGTAGGACAATATCGCTGCAGATGACCGTTTTGGTTACAGGTATAGCACTTAGGTCCGTTAGGAGGGTTGGGTCAGGCTGGGGGTCTAGAGGCAGACCACTGAGGTACTGAAGTTGGGTTAGAGGCTGGTAAACTGGGCCGAGATATTGGATAGCGCTCGCTTTCGCCTGACCTTCGAGAGTCCAGATATTCATTGGCCAAAGTAGCCGCTTGCTGTAAAGTCTGTGGCCGCTTATCTCGCACCCAATCCCGTACTGCCAGAGGGGTGTGGTTAAAGAACTGTTCTAAGAGTACTGGCTGGGTGATGTCCTTAATGGTATGAGTGTGGCTTCCCTGGAACCAGCCCTTAAGGGTCCGCTGCAGATGATGTGCCCACTCCACGTATGTTATGTTGGCTTGTTTCCGGGATTCTCTAAACTTAATCCGGCTGGCTTTGGGTGTAATGGCAAATCGGGCTAGCAGAGCTTCTTTTACCCGGTCATAATCTTTAGCGTCCTCGTCCTCCAGGGCCCGATATGCATCAGCTGCTCTGCCAGTCAAATTACTCGCCAGTAAGACAACCCAATCTTGGGACAGTACATCATGTATCTGGCATAGTCTCTCAAAGTCCTGCAGGAATGCTTCAATTTCCTCCTCTCCTTCCTTAAATAGTTTGAACGCCCGGAAGGGCAACTTACGGAAAGGTGCTGTATCTTTAGGTGTTGTTTCCGATTGCTGTATTTCCGCCATTCTCCGCTAATGTTGCCGCTCTAGTTCTCTCTCTTGTCACTCATCCTGCAGCTGGATGTCTCTAATGGCATTCTGTATGGCGGTCTCTGATGGGTTAGCACCATATAATGCCAACCGCTCTCGAACTCGTTGCTGAAACAAGTCTTCAACTGACCGGGGTCCCGCATCACCATCCCTCTGATCCATCTTGGCTAGCTCACTGATCAGGGTGGCCTTGTTCTTTGTCCCACCGGTCCCTCCATGGCTCTCAAGTAAGTCTTTCAGCATGGCTCTCCTGCAGGCTGCATAGCTGGCCCTTCACTGTGGTGGTTTGGAGTGTCCCAGTAACTGGAGAGCAAATCTCACCGCTGCCAACCAATGTAACGAGCCCCTGCTTGCTCGGTTCCACTCTCCCGACACTCCTCTGTGGCTATTGAATCAGATTGCAGATCGCAACGTCTGATGGTTCGGTCATCCGATGCTCCAGGATTTGAACTACAGCTATGTGCCTAATCCAGTTATATGTGATGGCTCAGAACAAACACCAGGCAGGCTGTATGTAAGTTCAAACAGGAATCTTACTTTTATTGATGCACACAACACACTTTTATACACAGCAGTTTGAACACCCCATCCCCAACAACCACTTTCCTATTGGTCAATTGTAAAGTACACTCTCGTCTTCACTCAGGTCCTCTTGTCCATGCAAATGAGGACTTGAAACAGGGTCAGCAGAGAGTGGTCTGATAGCTTGAATAGGAGGACTGATATGTGTAATGACAGAGAAGCCCCAGGGGGTAATTAAAGTACATAAACAAATGGTCAAACACAGATCAATGCCTTCCTTCCAGACCATGGAGCCGTCTGGAGGGGGTTTAGCCTTAAGACAGGGCAGAAGACCCCCCACTGTGTAATAGAATCAATGGAGAAATACTTCAGTATTCCAAGCTTCATGACAATCCAGTATTCCAAGGTTCATGACAAAGCCTAATGTCACGTTCTCACTTGCACCATCACAAGAATGAGCTCTCAAACACTGAGCTCAGAACTACAACGCATTTCATCAGGGAGGAGAGGTAATGTGAGTAGTTTTGATTCAGAGATAGAGTTCACTCCTGTGAAGGCGAGTAGTAACACTAGGCTTCTCTTAGTAACATTGTAGAAGTTTTCCAGTCAGGCTTTTTGAAGTGAATTAAATAGCTTACACCTATAACATGGGCATTAGTCAAAGCATCACAGCTTGTTTTTATTCAACAGGCATCCTTAAAGTGGGGTTCCACCCAAAAAAACTAAAATACCTGAAAAATTCTAAAAAACAAAAAAACAAAAAAACATTTGGATATTTTTTTTTCTACTTGCCTCTAAATGCCTGTTGCTAGGTGGTCCCTCGTAGTCTGCCTCTTCCTTTGCCTGGGCTGGTGACATCACTTCCCCATCGGCACAGGAAGGGCTTGGCTCTGCTCCCTCCCTCCTGTCAATCATCTGGGACCCATTACAGGTCCCAGGTGATCGAGCGGCCAATCACGCGTGCGGCGCCGCTCGCGCATGCGCAGTGGGTGCCAGGCTGTGAAGCCACAGCCCGGCGCCCACAGTTGAAATGCCGGCGCCGACGAGCGGAGGGGGGGACGAGCGGGGCTTCGATCCCCCCGCATCGCTAGACCCAGGGACAGGTAAGTGTCCAATTAAAAGTCAGCAGCTGCAGTATTTGTAGCTGCTGACTTTTATTTATTTATTTATTTTTTTTTTTTAATGGACCCCCTGGGTGGAACTCCTCTTTAATCTGTATAGGCAGTTTTTAATAGGTGAACTATGCTTTCAAAGTACCTAAATGCAAAACCATTTTTGCTGTAATTTCCTATAAGGTGCCTAACCTACTTACATAAGGTGTCTAGGTTGTGAGAAACTTCTACATACAAGGGTCATGCAAGTCACCAACACTGATTAATCTGGGAATATAAACCAATGTTAAATCTGAAAAGCATTTTTATAAGAATTCAAAAAGTTATATTTGTGGAATCCAAACTGATAATTTTTGTTCTGTTATTACAGAAGTTTATCAGAGCTACAGTTTAGGCTGATAAAGAAAGCATATTTTATATAGATACAGTAGTTAGAGACAGGGTGGATTTGTTTTAAATCAACTCGATTTAAATCTTAATTTTTAAAGAGCAGCTGTCATCTCTGTCCTGCAGCGGCTCCTCCTCTGACCCGCTGTTGACTCACCCTACAGTACCATTACCTTTAATAGGACGTCTGGTGATGCGGCAGTGACACAACAAGGCGAGGGACGTGGCGACAGCAGGTGAGTGGATTCTCGCTAACAGGCGCTGCCATGATGGATCTAAAATGACAGGAGGTCTTCAAATGTAAGGACTCATTCTTGCTGGTAGTTAGAATCTTTAATATTTGCAAAAAAAATAAAGGTTTCCTATTTAGGATAATAAGCTGTCAGGTTAATAAAACAGCGATATCAGAACCGATTCAGTCATACAGATTGTAGTGTACATAAATTTGAAAAACAATGGGATACAGGAATATTCCTGAACTTTGTTTTATCTCATGGTTACTGTGAAATTGTGTGAATGCATCAATGCAGTGCCATGTTATCTTAGCTTGCAGAGCTTGGATTCATTGAATGAGTTTAACAATAATGTAAATATTGCAGAACATACAGCCTCATGCTACATAACTAAGCTCCATTTCAATATAAAAGGAAACAATACATTTACAATACAAAAAAATACAAGAGGATTAAGAGGGGCCTGCTCAGAAGAGCTTACAATCTAATATGTTGGAGCAGGTGGTACAAAAGGTTGTAACTGTGAGGAATGAGCTGATGGAAGTGGTAGGAGATTAGTTGGAGACATGATAGGCTTCCCTGAAGAGATGAGTTTTCAGGGATCGCCTGAAGGTAGCAAGAGTAGGGGATAGCCGGACCAGTGGAGGTAGCGAGTTCCAGAGGATGGGAGAGGCTCTGGAGAAATCTTGAAGATGAGCATGAGAGGAGACGAGAGAGCTTGAGAGTAGGAGGTCTTGAGGAGAGTAGGAGGTCTTGAGGAGAGCGGAGGGGACAATTTGGGTGATATTTGGAGACAAGATTGGTTATGTAGCTCGGGCAGAGTTGTGAATGGCTTTGTATGTTGTGGTTAGTATTTTGAATTTAATTCGCTGGGTGATTGGGAGCCAGTGTAGGGATTGGAGATATATTTGTTTGTGGTCCCTGATTAATTTTTTAGCTGTACTGTTGTAATTTAGACACACAAAGAAAAGACACTGCTACCCCACGATTGTTGGTTCAGCACTGATGTGATAAACAGTTGTTAAAGGAGATCTTTGATCAGAACAAATTTTTTTCTGTAATTTATGGCAAAATTGTTGTTCTTTCTTTTTTGGAATATTTGCATATACACAGACCAACCCACAAAATTATTTAGTAAACCAGACTCCTAAAAAAAGATAATTTGTTGTGTGTGCCCAACATGTTTATACATTTAATTTCTTTCTTTTTTTTTTTTTCCATTACTTTATATCAAGGCTCAACAAATCCTAGGTGGCAAGTCGCCATGGTGACTACAAATAGTGTCCTGGCGCCTGAGCTTTTTTCCGCCCATTTACTGTTGCAGGGATGCAGAATTCCTATCACTAGATGCCCAGGGCATGCAGTTCCAGGTGCTGGGCAAGTATTTTTTTCTGCATTACCCCGGGTGAGGGTAAGGAGCAGGGCTCACTTGCCAGGTGGAAACATTTGGGCTCTGTTGCAGCCCAATTGCTTACACACACACACAGAGAACCTGTTACCAAAAAATCATCACAGAGGTGACCTTTTGTCCCCTATGTAATGGAAAAAAGTAAGGTGGAAAAAAAAATATATATATATTTTTCTTTATTGAAAAAAATTAAAGTTACACCCAAGCACATAAAATGCCTCCCCTCCCCAAATTTCTTTTTTACCCCCCCCTCACATATATGCACGTACAAACGCAAAATGCTTGCTTTGGGGTGCCTATGCATGAAAATGTAAATTGTGATACACGTTGCATATCGCCGCGCACGCACACAGACTGGCTCTTAGCTTTTTTTTAGCTGGCGCCTAGATCCAAAGCAAATTTTTCAAGCCCTGCTCTATATAACATTTTACTTTTACTAAACATTTGTGCAGGATGCACCTATGACAGTGGTGTCACAGAGAATTATGGGTTTTCCAAAGAGAAATGCTTTTTTCAGATTTAATTTTTTTTCAACCACAAAGTTAATGAGCACTTTGCAAATATGCTAAAAGAAGCTGAGAGCACCTATTGGCTGCATATAAACCTACAAATAATTAATATGCAATATCTTTTTTCTTGACTAAAATGTAAAAAAGGGACCATTTTCTTGAAAACATTTTTCTTTTTAATGTATTCCTGTATTCCTTTTCTTTTTAATGTGTTCCTGAGGAATAGTTCTTCATTTTGAAATCTTTCCAACATGCATGATAGATGCATGGAAAACCCCTAAAAGTAGGTGTCTTTGTAACAGCAAACGTTGCCTTTCTGAAATGATTTTATTTTGTCAGTTAAGAAACAATTAGTGATTAGGGAAATTTTTGTTTACCTGTCCTGCATTTCAGTGTATGGCTGGTAGTTGCTATCATTTTAGACTGCACATATGAGCATGGCAAGTTATAGGTTTTTAGTTTTAGGTCTCTTTCACACATATGTCCATTTTAACGGACTCCGCTTGCTTAGCAGGGATTGATCCGTTGATCTACACTGAGCTGGTGGATGACGGGCTGTCTCTGCTCTCTAACCAGGAACTGACCTGTCAGAGCCCCACTCTCCTCTATGGGGGATTGAAATCGGAAAATGGACCACCTGTCTGTTTTCATCTGATCCGCCAGACGGATGGAAAATAGGCTTTCCATTTGTCTGAATTTAGCGGAGTGGATTGGATGTCAGCGGACATGTCACTGCTGTCCGCTCAGGTCTGCCGAAAAAACTGAAAGGCAGACTTAAACGGTCCGCATGTCTGAAAGGGGCCTTATGCTTTGCAGGGATATGCAATTAGCGGACCTCCAGCTGTTGCAAAGCTACAAGTCCCATCATGCCTCTGCCTCTGGGTGTCATGCTTGTGGCTGTCAGAGTCTTGCTATGCCTCATGGGACTTGTAGTTCTGCAACAGCTGGAGGTCTGCTAATTGCATATCCCTGCTTTATAGCATCTCTGTCATATAGGATATGCCAGGACTTCTTCCCTTAACTCAAACAATGATGTTTTAACTGAAATGGCAGTTGACCATGTATATATTCCAGTATGTTTGAAAAAGCATGTTTGCACATGCTTGCAGTTTCTTGAGTCATCCTTTTCAAGAGCCTAGTTATCATAAGTGATGATTGGGTTTATTGCATTAATTGCAGATACCAGTCTGTGCATGGCCAGACTAAAATACTATTTTAAAACTTCTTAACCTAATCCAATATCCAAAGTAAACCCTATAATTGTTTCTTTTGAAGGAAGTTTGAGTAAGTTCCCATTTGCAATAGCTTATAGCAGAGATTCTAAGAAGCCTCCACACATACAGTACAGTGATACATTCTATAGCATCCCAGATATATTGGCATAGCAACTAATGCAGAGAGATAGTACTTACCAATAGTGCATGTCCAAGAGAAATAATTTCTGGTCTACTCAAGAATGTGTGTTTCTTTCCTTCTCATTGCATCAGTGAAATCTTTTAGTATGCTTATCAGTCAGAACATACCTTCATGCTCACAATTGTGGTAATCTGCATCAGGTATTTATGGACATCATATTTTGTACTGTTTAAAGCAGTGGTTCTCAACCTGGGGGTCGGGACCCCCTTGGGGGTCAAATAATGATTTGCCAGGGGTCACCAAATCCTTGGCTTTTCCTGAAGCCCCGCATCGCTCTCCCAGCCTTTTTGCGGCCGCCCAGCAGGGCTGTCCCTGGAGCCCGCAGCTGCCCACTCAGTCTCTTCGCAGCCGCCCATTCAGTTCACGGCATGACTGGGGGGCAGAGACTAGAGGTCAGCTGACTGGTGAGGAATGTGAAGTGGGAGGGGGTGGAGGAGACCCTATCTCCTGATTTCGGCATAGGTGTCACTACTACAAGACCCAACAAAGTCGGAGACACGTTGAGTAACGCTACCTGGGATTATAGTTGCCATTAAAGGTCCCCACTACAGTTCTCAGATCAGCAGATGACCTTCATCAAGAGCACCTTAGTTGGCTGATCAGAACTCCCCGCCAACACTGCCACTTATCCCACCCTCCACCAAGAAGTAAGAGAAGGAATAAAAATAGAGAATACATGGAAGGGAGAGGAAAAGAGGGGGAGGAACAAAGAAAAAGGGAGAGAAAGAATAAGAGAAAGAACAAGAAAGATGGCTAGAAAGAGGGATGAGGGGAAAAAAACAAGAAATTAGGATAGAGAGAGATAAAAGGGAAAGAAAGGAGAACAAAGAGAAAGAGTGGTACATCCTAAAATGTACCATAAGGGTTTTAATACTGTACGAGTGTTAGGGACTCAGGGAGCGCTAAATGTCCATGGGTTAGGGGCGCAAATTACTTGTCTTGCCTTGGGTGCTGACAACCCACGCTATGAAAATCATTTTACGGTTGGGGGTCTCCACAACTTGGGAAATTTTATCAAGGGGTCACGGCACTAGAGAGGTTGAGAACCACTGGTTTAAAGGTTTGAAACCTATATGCAGCTTATGAGTATCAGTTCATCTTTGTGCATAATAGAGGGGTTTTTGTTTGCATGTATTGTAGGTAGTTGTAATAATAGAATTAAAAAGGCTTGAGATCCAGATTAACCTAATACATTATGGTTAAAATAGTTATAGCCTTGCTTTAATGTTTTCAGGGGGATAACATTGTAGAGAGGATTAGGGTAAATTTATGGTACATTCTGACCATGTTTATCATAGTGTATTTAACCTGTTTAAAGCGGGTCTTTACTCTCCTTTTGAAGATTCATGTTCCAGGTCCTTCCCCTCCCTTTTTTTTTGACAGAAAACTTCCCCTCCCTTTAATATTCACATTTGTGTGACTTGCCATGCAACTTTGGACATCAAAGTTGCATGACAAGTCGTTTTTCATGTTTTCCAATGATAACTGACAGGAAAACTCTTCAACCAAGATCAGTCACAACTCAGAGTATTATGAAAGCAAGAAAATGTATTTCAGATGCACCGGTGTACATGGATGATGCTTACATGCTGATGAAAAAAGCAGAAGTCATACAGACACTGGATGTGTGACCTTTTTATAAGATCAACAGACAGAATCCTATTGGCTAAAAGTGCACTGGTGGCTCATGACGCATAACAGCTTTATTGCCAATCGCAGCGTCTTTTTTACAATCCATTCCCTTATACAGCAAAGCTTGTGGTTTTTTTACAAAACAGTTGAACTCCTGAAATTCAGCTTTAAGGAGCATAGTCATGTTCTAGCTCTTTTGTACTTTTTGGGTAAAAGTATCATACTCAGAATTATTGATCATGTTTGTCATCATGTAAAAAAAAAAAAAAAAAAAAAATCCTGAATAAGAAACAATTTCAGTTCCAGAAGATTTACCCACCTCCCTGACCAGGCCGTTTTTTTTTTTTTTTTTTACGATACAGCACTGCATTATTTTAACTGACAATGCTGCGGTCGTGCGGCCCTGTACCCAAATAAAATGCATGTCCTTTTGTTCTGTTCTTTTGGTGGTATATGATCAACTCTGCCTTTTTTTTTTTTTTTTTTTTTTTTTTTTGCGCTATAAAAAAAAAAAAAAATGACCGACATTTTTGGAAAAAAAAACAAAACTTTTTTTTTTCTGCTTTAAAACACATCCAATAAAAAAAAAAAAAAAATCAAATTTCTTCATCAATTTAGGCCAATATGTATTCTGCTACATATTTTTGGATAAAAAAAAGTCCCCAATAAGTGTATATTGATTGGTTTGTGCAAAAGTTATAGCATCTACAAACTATGAGATATATTTAGGGAACTTGTATTTGATTATTTTTTTACTTGTAATAGCAGCGATCAGCAACTTATAGCTGGACTGTGATATTGTGGCGGACAAATTGGGCACCTAACTGACACTTTTGACACTTTTTTGGGAATCAGTGACACTAATACAGTGATCAGTGCTAAAAAATATGCTGTCACTGTACTAATGGCAGGGAAAGGGTTAACATCAGGGTCGATTAAAGGGCTAACTGTGTGACTAACATGTGATTCAGTGTAGTGGGGGAGGAGATTTTACTGGTGGAAGGCATGGATCAGTGTTACCATTTTACAGGAACAGAGGATCCATGCCTTCTGTGCTGACAGAACGGCAATCTGTCTTGTTTACATAGGCAGACTGTTGTTCTGCCTGTGTACAGAACAATCAGCAGGTGCCGGCAGACAACACGTTTGGGGTGGAAAAACTTGACTATCCTGACCTCAACATGAGAGAACACCTTTGGGAGGAAATAGAGCTGAGACTGCAAGCCAGGTCTTCTCGTCCAACATCCGTGCCTGACCTCACAAATGTGCTTCTGGAAGAATAGTCAAAAATTTCCATAGACACACTCCTAAACCTTGTGGACATCCTTCACAGAAGAGTTGAAGCTGTTATAGCTGCAAAGGGTGGGCCAACATAATATTGAACCCTACGGAATAAGACTGAGATGCCATTAAACGTCATGTGCGTGTAAAGGCAGGTGTCCCAATACTTTTGGTAATATAGTGTATTTGGAGAATTAAATCTAGCTGATGCATATAGTATGAGAGAACTCTTTTCCCCTATAAACGAGGAGTGATGTTGATTTTCATGCTGCCTTCCTAAGCTATTCTAGTTAACAGACCCTGTTTATTCATGTATCTGGAGAGGGGGAATAAAATCTTTAAACATGTGCAATGAGCATGGTACAAACCAATGCTCCCCTATCTAACAAGTCCTAGTAAGTGTTTCAGCTGCAAATGAATATGAAGTTAAAACTGAGAAAACAAATGTAAGCGTGTTAAAGGAAAGCTTAATAATTGCTGTGAGTAATGTGTGAAAATAAGGTTGTTTATGGGCAGTGGGTTTTATTAGTGATGAACATAAATGTGAGATTTGAGGACATTTTCAAAGAAGTCATGAGTGAGAATATTCTTAATTAAAGAGAGCATGTTATGTATAGCACATCTTTGACTATATATGTGTATATTAAAAGCAGCTGAGTAAACTGAGAAAAGGTCACATTGAGGCCGGGTTCACACTGGTGCGACACAACAGCCGTCCTACTTTGCATCCGACTTTGCCCTGCGACTTGAAGCCGACATATGTCCGACTTTCCATGAAGTCGCATGCCAAAGTCTGATCATGCAAGATGGCGATCTGACTTTGATCCGACTTCAATGATAGTCAATGGGCTGAAGTAGGTTCAAAGTTGGACCAAAGTAGTACAGGGAGCATTTTCAAAGTTGGACCCACTTGTGTCGGACCAGTTAGGACGGGTCCCATAGGGAAACATTGATTTTTACATGTCATGCGACATGAGCTCCCAATGTTGGAGCATTTGTCACACTAATGTGAACCCAGCCTAATACATTTTGTCTGACTAAATCACCTGCATGTGAATAATGGCCCGTACACATGATCTGAAAATCGGAGGACAGATTGTCAGGTTTTTTTTCTTTTGCATGCTAGCCGCATATCAAAAATGGAGAGTTTACTAAACTTACAAAAATTCTCGTACGACAGAATAAAAAATTGGAAGTGATGTAAGGTGTTGTAGTTTATTTCTATTGTTTTTACGGACAACAACTGTACTGATTAAAAGAAAATTGTACAATCTGGTATCATACAAGAACATTTTTTGTGTTTATCCAATTGGATAATGTCGGTGAAGTGTCATGATTGGCTCTCAAAAGCTTTGTAGTAACGATCCGATTATCGTACGATTGATTTGAAGGCGGTATTTTTCCTCCCATTTTCGGATCGTGTTTAGGGGCCAATAAGGTGAATGTGTTTGATGGGCTAAATGTACTGTATTTTTGTATGTGCCGTAGAGTAAACCATACAAACCAATTAGAATTCATGGTTATTTTCAAATTACTCTAAATTGAAGAAAGAGTTTGTCAGAGGAACCCACTAAACGTTAAACTATTGCCCTTTTATGCTTTTTTTAAGTCATATAAACTATAACAACGTTATTGATCTTGACATAGGCATTCAAATTAGTGTGTGCAGAACATATGGTTGTAACAGATACCAGCACTAGTCAGAAATACATTGTAAAACAATGGAGGTGGAAGTGGGAATCCTCCCTACTGTGTTATTGTATTCTGCCAGCAGGACTCTCCCACCATCAGAATACACTGATCAGCGCTGTAGCCCTTTTGAGCAGAAATATTCCTACAAGCCTGTTCATGAAAGTCAATTGATTGACTTCTCATGAACAGGAATGGACATAAATGATTCCTGCAAAACAAGGTGAATTTTGATCCATGTATGGCCAGCTTAAAGTATATGTAAACAACCCATTCAGTTTAAAATAAAATGAAAAGACAAAATTATGTTAAGTACACACGACCGGACTTTACGGCATACTTTGCCGGCGGACTTTTCGACAGACTTTACAACAGACTTTCCGAATGAACGGACTTGCCTACACACGATCAACCAAAGTCCGACGGATTCGTACGTGATGACGTACGACCAGACTAAAACAAGGAAGTTCATAGCCAGTAGCCAATAGCTGCCCTAGCGTCGTTTTTTGTCCGTCGGACTAGCATACAGACGAGCGGACTTTTCGACCGGACTCAAGTCTGTCGGATAGATTTGAAACATGTTTCAAATCTAAGTGCATCAAACTTTTGATAAAACAAAGTCCGCTGGAGCCCACACACGATCGAATTGTCAGACTAAATCCGGTATGCCGGACCAAGTATGCCGTAAAGTCCGATTGTGTGTACGCGGCATAAGAGATACAATCCTGAATGTTGTACCAAACCTGGATAGTATGAAAGATTTTTTTTTTTTTCCTTGTTGAAGATGTTCTATGTGTAACACTATTGGTAGAGGTACAATTAAAACAAATTAATTTACATCTCAGACTACCCAGGTTCGGTACAGCATTCAGGATTTTCTCCCTCGCTTTATACCAAGTTTGTTGTGTACCTGCTGTGATGCCCGTGTGGTCTCCAATTTGTTGGGAGGACCTTGCGGGCACTGCAGGCCAGGATCAATGAACATATAGTTAACATCAGGAAAGGGTTCAAAGGTCACAGCTTATCCGAACATTATCATTTGCATCACAACAGGGCTCCCTCTTCTCTTGTACTTGTGGGCATAGAAAAATGCAATCAACGTTGGAGAGGGCGTCACTCTATGCATGGAATCTCCCGAGCAAAATCTTGTTGGATATATCTACTTAAAACCTATTATTCACATGGTTTAAATATTGAATGGGACCTCAATAGTTTTATTAACAATTATTAAGTATAAAAAAGTTTGTGTAGATTTTTTTTTCTTCTGGTTTTCTTGTGGATTTTGCATGGCTTTTGTATAAGAATATGTGTTAGTAATATTTTTTTATTTACATTTACATTTTTCAATTGACCACTAGATGGAGTTGGGAAATGCATTGTTTGTTCACAGACCTCCTTATGAGATTGTTTATAAAAATAAATGTACCCAATTTCAATATTGTATGGGACTTATCCTATTTTGCTATATAATTTGAGTTTTTTTTAAAGCACATTTTTTTTACATTTTTTTATTAAAGCTGCCTTTATATATTAAGGTGCAGCTTTTACGAGTCAGACACAGCAGTCTCTCTGAATTAGCCAGTCTGTTGCATTGCCAGCTCACACGTGCGCAGAAAAAAACAGCTCCTCCAGTAACAAAGATCTGTCACTGGCATTACTGGCCAAGCTGCACACCCCTGATGGTGCTGATTGGTGGCAAAACCTGTTGGGTGGGCCTAGCTGAGGACACCAACATGCCAGCCGAGAACAGAGTCTCAGCTTTTGTATGATCATTTACTCTTACTTTGTAAGTACCTGTCAATTTTTAATACAAATTGTTTTTTCTAGTATAACACTGTTGCAGCTCCCTTTGGCTTTTATTTGGAGGATTGAGTGCTGATTTTGTGAGAAAGTTCTTGCATCTTACTTTATATACCATGGCTGCTGGAGGTTGAATGGTGGACATGGAAATAGCCAGCTTTGCTTAAAGGCATATACACAAGAGCACATTGATCTCTTTACTGAGATCAGAGTTATCTGGTAAGAAGCTGAGCATTCATGGTGGAGGAATCACTGGGATATATACCATTTTGCTGCATGGTTGTTGTGCAAGAGCAATCAAAATCTGTATGGACTGAGCACCTTTTAATAGGCATGTTTTTGTATTTTGGTTCTTTTGATTATGTATTTGACGTTGAAATGTATGGTTACTTGGTTGCACTTTGCACTAGTGGTTTCTGTTTGTTTATTTATGAAAAGTATTAAATGTAAGGTCTCATATATTTGAGATTGTGTACATATAAAGATATATTTTGGTAGTACACCTACATTCATATAAATGTGTGTGTGTATGTATATATATATTTTTTTAACGCTGTCCATTGTTTTGTACTCACATAGGTCGCTACGCCCTTATTTTTTCACTTTGTGCAAAATATGGATACACAAAGTAGTTGCAATGATCTGTACAGTTTTACTAACACATGTCAAAATTGTGTTCAGGCATTATCATTTGTTTTACCTTCCATCACTAAGGGGTTAAATAGCCTGAACATATTCTTTAAGTTACCATTACTAGATTATTTGTTCTGGTATCTAAAGCATGCTGGATGTTTGATGTGTAAGTGTACTGCCATGTGGTTATGAATAAGGCCTTATAGGCTGAAACGCATCAACTGTTCTTATTTGCGTTTGGACACTGTGGCTTGTCAATAAATATTACACTTTTTAAGAGCAATCACCGGAGTGTGGATCATCTTTTCCATACTGCCTGAAACCTCTCTGTAACAGATCAAAAACATTCTGAACCCCAGTAGAAAAGTAGTGCTCAAACATTAGCTCTAGCTATTGAACCAGATGACCAGGTTGAACCTTGATCGGATCTGTGCCTACTCAATTGTCGTTAATTTATTTTTTTATTTTATTTTTTTCCAGCACACCACAACACACAGGTGATTCAAAGCACATCACACAAGTGGTTCACAGCCCACCACAATGCACACTATATGTGCAAAGTCTGTAGTGGTGTTTTAAAGTGGATGTTTCATGGCAAATGGAAGGTGCGTTTGCCACTCCCCTTCCCCTTCAACAAAAATTATATTAAAAAGCCATTTGTAAACAACCCTTCCTCACCCATGACTCCTGGTCTGAAGCTGGAGCTGAGTATTTTTTATTTGTTTGTTTTTTTGAGGGGGAGTGGATAATATTTTGGCATAAAATTGAACCTTCAGTTTGCTATAAAAGGTCTGCTTTGAGAATGTGCAATGGAGTGACATTCAAATTGAACAGCAACACAATCATGGTTTATGCATTGGCATGCTGCAATGATGCTCAAATGTTGTATATGTATTCCCCACTATCAGTGCCAAGTGTATGCTTTTTCAGTCTTGAACTTTTAACCACCTCCCAACTGGCCACTGCACACATACAGTTGGGTGGGAGCTTTCTCCTTCTGAGTGGATGTTCAGGAACGTACCTCAGAAGGAGGGGGATCGCACGTGTGTGCCCTCGCATTGGCGCGATCCCGATGTGCTTGTGTCACCCGAACACGGCACATCTCCGATCGGCAGGAGGGCTCTGTGATTGACCCTCCTGATCACATGACGATTGTCCAATCACAGCCGTCATGTGATGTAAACATAGAGCTGGTTGCTAGGCGATCAGCACTTCACTCCTCACACGGAAGTTGTCAGTGAGGAGAGGAGATCGCTGCAGCCAGCTGGTAATCAGTGAGTATGAGCTGTTTGTTACAGCTTTTTACACACCGATTACTGGCCCAGTGTCCCCACACAGTGTAGAATTACAATGTCCCCAAAGTAGTGTCCCCAAAACACCTGTCCCCCACATATGCAACACTGAAATCATATGTCCCACTGATCATCTGCACACATATGTCTGTGATCATCTGTGCACATCTGTACATGATCATCTGCGCACATATGTCCGTGATCACACAAACCAATTATTATACACTTAATGGGATTTTTTTTTTTTTTTTTTTGCCAAAGACATGTAGCAGAATACATTTTGACTTAAACTTATGACAAAATTTGATTTTATTGGATTTCTTTTAAAACAGAAAGTAGAAAATATTGTTTTTTTTTTTCATTTCTGCTCTTTTTTCGCTTATATCGCAAAAAATAAAAAACTGATTTGTGAGAAAGACTTTCAGTCTTTTCTCATTTGTTTCGCAAAAAATAAAAAAAACACAGAAATTATCAAATACCAGCAAAATAAAGCTCTATTTGTGTGAACACAATGATTAAAATTTAATTTGGGTACAGTGTTGCATGACCGCGCAATTCTTATTGAAAGTGCAAGAGCACTGAAAGCTCAAAATTGGCCTGGGGAGGAAGGGGGCGAAAGTGCCCAGTTTTGAAGTGGTTAAAAAGCAGGAGAAAGCACACTTGTCACTTTGTCCAGTAGCAACCAGTCATATCTAGTTTTCAGGATTCCTTCAGTTTTTCAATATTCTTTGTGAGGAATGGAAGTGTAGAGACAGCATGGGGTTTGCAATGGATCTGGAAAGCCTGCAGCAAATTGACTGAACTGAGGCCTATTTCTGAGAACTAGGTCCTCCCAACCAATTTATACTAAATGGTGTTGAATTGTGGTAGCAGGACTAGAAGACTGTACCTTATTTCTGTTCAAGTGAGCTTAAGCAGCTGTTTAGCGTTCAGTAGCTTTCTCTCTCAGCTTATACTTTAAATTTAAGTTCAATTTTGAGTGCTCCAAAGACTTAATCACACACAGCTTCCAAATGCACTAAATGTTGCTAGATTGTTAAAGGCAAGAACATATGTTATTATTTCTTTTTTCATCAGGTTGAAAGCTTTAATCAGTAGATTATTGCTAATGGCCCTGTTAAATATACATTTGTGAGTGCAGCTGACAAACATGGAGGAAAACTTATTCAAATTTCTGGCTCCATAAAAAGGTTTCATAAATCAGTGGCTTGGCAGCATTTGTTATTACAGCAATGCCAGAATATTTGCATGACGAATCCTTGGCATTACTGGTGAAAGAGGCATATTATTGTAACATTATAAGTCAATCTGATACTTAAATGGCTATTAGACACCTAGAGGATTTGTGGCCAGCCTTGTGACGTTCTGATTAAACATTTACTTTTTTGGTCTCTCCTTTTTAATATGACAACTATTTTTTCTCTGCTTTTATTTTATGAAATCACTTAATGTACCCTTCTGTTTTTATATGGTGACAGAGAGAACTGCAATAAAAAATGTGTGATTTGCAATATGCAAATGTAAAATGCATTTTAAACAGATAATTTGTTAAAGGGAATTTATAGTGTATTTCAGATGTTTCCCTTTTTTGTATGTTCAACATTTTATTTTAATCAGACAAATATGAATTGTTGCAAATTAATTATTCATAATAACCATTTGTAGCCATAAGATGGAGCTCTGTGAAAACTCAGGTGCTTTCTGATACACATTTTTGTAGCTGCTGTGCTAAAAATACAACTACATTGTTGGAACATTTCCTGGAATTCATAAAAAATGGCACAGGCAGATTTTACGAAAGTGCCTCACACACGTTCTAAAAGTGGTGAAGAATGCACAAAATTCAGAATACTTGTCTAGAACTTGTACTTAAATTTGGCTCATGCTGTGCCACTTTTATAATGCACTAGAGACACTTGCAAAATCTGTCTGAGACAGTCTTTCTCTCTGTACACCAAAAGAGAGTTGGTCTTATCTAGCTCCACTTTTACATTTGGCTCATTCAAGTGACCAGAATGTAAAAGTTCTGAATTTTAAAACTACCTGCATTTGTTGCTTTCAGAACCAAAAGTGTTGCAAATGTTTCATGACTTTGGAGTGATACATTAACAAGAGGGATTCATGCCAGAAAAGTGGTGCAGCAGCTTTATTGAATCCCCCCCATCCCCCCATTTTCTTTCCACTCTCTAAGGATCCCCTTAGCTAGTGCATGTGTAATACGAAATCCTTTTGGCTATCTGTGCATCATCTATAAATTATAGGTTTGTGAAACAATGATTCTGCAAATAATCAAAGCATGAATACATGGCTATTAAATAAATAAAAAAAAAACGAAAGGCTTGACCAAAAGCCAGCATAGTTTTCTTTGTAAAGGAAACCTATAATAAACAAATATGGAACCTACCATTGGTAAACTTTCTGAAAATGCTTTTAGAATAGTTATTGATCCATAGGCTTCAGTACCGTCTTAATCACCAGACCCTAAACAATTATTCATTTACGGATTTCGGACTCTTTGTCTTAACATAGAACCATAGAAAAGTGATGGCAGAAAAAGACTGAGTAGTCCATTGAGTCTGCCAGTTTTTTTTGTTTTTGTTTTTTTTTGTTAAAGCAGGGGTCCACCTAAACCGCCAAAAAAAAAATCTTAAAAGCCAGCAGCTACAAATACTGCAGCTGCTGACTTTTAATACATGGCCACTTACCTGTCCCAGGGTCCAGCGATGTCGGCAGGCGACGCCGAGAACCCGCTCGGTTCTCGGCAGCTGCCGCCACCATCCTAGGTGAGGGAATCAGGAAGTGAAGCGTTGCGGCTTCACTTCCCGGTTCCGTACTGTGCATGCGCGAGTTGCGCTGCGCTTCCTAACTGGTCCCCACTGTCTCTGGGACCCGTGTGTGTCCCAGCAGACAGCGCGGTGGGGACGGGAAGAGGCATAGACTCCCATGGGTGCAAATACCTGTCTTAGACAGGTATCTGCACCCCCCTCCCCCTGAAAGACGTCAAATGTGACACCGGAGGGGGGAGGGTTCCGAAAAGCGGAAGTTCCATTTTTGTGTGGAACTCCGCTTTAACCTTATTGTCTGAGTATAGTCTGTTTGTCCCAGGCATGTTTGAAATCCTTTACTGTTGGCTGTCTCACTACCTCTTTATTCCAAGCATCAACTATTGTTTCCGTAAAATAATACTTTAAGATTTGTTTTTAACTTTCCTCCAGTTTGAGGTCGTCCCCATGTGCTTGATTTTGGTTACATATTGAAAAAACTTCCCTCCTAAACCTTATTCACCCCCTTGATGTATATAAAGGTTTCAATCATGTCTCCGCTTTCCCTTCTTTCCTCCAGACTGTACATATTACATGCTTGACATGTCTTGACCTGCTAAGTTCTTGCTGCTGTTCAGGGATTAAGAAGGCAGCGCTAAGCAACTAGCATTTTAACAAGCAAGGGATGAGGGCAGTTTCCATACATCTTTCAGTATAGTTTTTTTGTTTTTAATTTGGAGTGCCAAGTGACACAAAACACAGATCCTTACCATGCTCCTATTTATATGCAGAGATCCTTACCACGCTCCTGTTTGTCATTGGCTCACACTTGATAGTGGCCAGCAAAACTAACACAATTTAGCTGTGGAAGTACCATTTTATGTCATCTATAGCTACAGAAGCCTACATCCCTCAAATCTAGCATGCACAAAAAATCTATTTTCTTATTATAATAAATACTAGCTTGCTGTTTTCAGTCCCACAGATAACACAAGCTATCACCAATAAGCAGTAGGGGAAGAATAGTATGGATCTTGCAGACAGTGCCCACACCTAATGTTAATTTATAATGCTGACAAAGCAATACTCATAAAAAGGATTCTCATCAACAGGGATGAGCTCAGGTGTGTTCAGTCCTAAGTTTGAACCCGCCTGAACTATCCCGCCAGGAAGCTGTCAAAGTGGACAGACAACTATAGGTGGTGTAGCCACACAAATGCATGCTTCTTGTATACATACAACTGTTGGGGCATGCCTTCACTGCCTACGATTGGCTTTCTGCTTTTACATCTTAGTGGGATAGCCTATGATGGTTGGGACTCTGGACTGAATCCGCCTGAGATTATCCCTGATCATAAAGAGTACCTGACCCTTGTTTCACCTTCTGGCTTCTTCATTGCTTACTGAAATCTTATACATACAGATTTTATTTATGTGATATTTCTCTGTCCAGTAAATATCCTATTAAAAGCAATCCTAGCAAAACTCCTGTTAACCACTTCTTAACCCCTATTTATCATTAACATATATCACAATATACAGGTGTTCCTTTGATGAATTCAGTAAATATAATTGTATATAAATCCCATTGGAAAACAATTTGTGTGGCTGTAAGCTAATAGACCTCCTGCAGTATAGCACAAAGAGTCCCTGTCCCCTTTCTTTGAACAGGCCTCTTAAGCAAATAACTTGAATTGCTTATATAAATGTGAAAAAAAAACTTTCCACACTATCCCTGTGCATAAACTACCTATTACTCAACACTATATACAAAATAAAGGCAGACATTAGTTACATTACATTTTGGTACAAAAGGAATCAGAGGGCCCTGCTCATTAGAGCTTACAATCTAAAAAGGAAGGGTCAGTTGATACAAAAGGTAATAGCTGTGGGGAATGAGCTGATGGAAGAAGTAGAACAGTGTTAGAAGCAGGATAGGCTTCTTTAAAGAGAAGGGTTTTCAGGGATCTAAAGATGTATAGATTAGGGGACAGTCAGACAGATTGGGGTAGGGCGTTCCAAAGGATGGGAGAAGCTCTGGAGAAATCCTGGAGGTGAGCATGGGAGGAGGTGACAAGGGAGCTAGAGAGCAGGAGGTCTTGGGAGGACCGAAGAGAGCGGTTTGGTTGGTATTTTGGGACTAGGTTAGTGATGTAGCTGGTGGCAGAGTTATGGATGGCTTTGCAAATTATTGTTAGTACTTTGAATTTTATTTGTTGGGTGAGTGGAAGCCAGTGCAGGGATTGGCAGAGAGGGGTGGAGGACACTGAATGGTTGGTAAGGTGGATGAGTCTTGCAGCAGCTTTCATTATGCCTTGAAGGGGGGATAGTCTATGTAAAGGTAATCCAATGAGGAGAGAGTTGCAGTAGTCGAGGCGAGAGATAACCAGGGAGTGAATTAGAAGCTTGGTGGTGTCATTAGTTAAAAAGGGGCGTATTCTGGAAATGTTGCAGAGGCTAAGGCAGCATGATTTGCACAGGGATTGTATGTGGGCCTGAAAGGACAGTTCAGAGTCTAAGGTTACCCTGGTATGTGGGGACGGACTGATAGATGTGCCATTAATCTTGACAGAGAAGTCAGGGGAAGGGACATGTGGGGGAGGAAATATTAAGAGCTCAGTTTTAGATAGATTCAGTTTGAGGAAGTGGTTTGACATCCAGGCTGATATGTCTGTTAGTAAATCAGTGATGCTTGAGATTGATGGGGTGAGCTGAGGGGCAGAGAGATATATTTGGGTGTCATCAGCATTGAAATGGTAGTGGAAGCCATGGGAGGCTATCAGCTGACCCAGGGAGGACGTGTAGATCGAGAATAGTAGAGGTCCAAGAACAGAACCTTGGGGGACCCCAACGGTAAGAGGAGTTGGAGAGGAGGAAGTGGAGTTGTAAGTGACACTGACAGTGTGATGAGATAGGTAAGATTCGAACCAACGGAGAGTGCAGCCATGGAGACCAAGCAAATTGAGTTTTTTGAGGAGGAGGGGGTGGTCAACTGTATCAAAGGCAGTGGAAAGGTCCAAGAGTAAGAGTATGGAATAATGACCATTGGTTTTGGCTGTAAGTAAGTTGTTTGTGAGTTCTAGGACAGTTTCTGTGGAGTGCTGTGGGTGAAATCCAGACTGAAGGGGATCAAGAAGGTTATTCTCAATGAGGTGGTCGCTCAGTCGGTTGTAGACTAAACGTTCAAGGAGTTTGGAGGCAAAAAGGAGTAAAGAGATGGGTCGTAGGTTGTTAAGATTGGTGGGGTCTAGTGAGGCCTTTTTTGATATGGGAGTGACTAGCACATGTTTTAGAGGGTTGGGGAAGATGCCAGTAGAGAGAGGTTGAAGATATGAGTTAGAGTGTAGGATAGTGTCAGATGGTGACTGTAGTATTTGAGAAGGAACAGGGGGTAGGAGGTTAGGTGGGCTTTAGAAAAAAGTTTAGTGACTTCCTCTATAGTAGCTGGGTTAAAAGAGCGAAGGGTTGATTGTGCAGGAGGACAAGGAGTGTAAAGTGAGGGAGATATCTGTAGAGCGGAGATCTCGAGACAAATTGTCTCAATCTTATTTTTGAAGTGATTAGCAATCTCCTGGGCGGGTAAGTTAGTAGGTGGAGGTAATGGGGGACGAAGTAGAGTGGTAAAGGTAGAAAAGAGTTGACGAGGACTGCGTGAGAGGTTTGTTGATGAGAGTGATAAAGTAGGTCTGTTTGGCAGTGTGGAGGCAGGAATGGTATTTTTGGAGGGCATATTTATATTGGCTGAAATTGTGCTGTGACTTAGTCTTACGCCACAGACGCTCAAGAGAGAGGCTACGTTTTTTGAGGTTTCTGGTATTATCTGTCTGCCAGGATTGTAGTGGTCGGGGCCTGATTCTGTGTGTAGTGAGGGGGGCAAAGGTATCTAGGGTGGATGACGGTGAACTGTTCTAGACAGAAGTGGCCAAGTTGGGGCAGGACAAGGATGAGATTTTGTCATAGAGACAATCTGTAGCAGAAAAAAGAAGAAAAGGGTTAAGATGACGAAGGTTTGGGGGGCGTGGTCTGGAGTTACATGGAGTAAGTCGTGCAGCGTGAGTGCTCCGTTCGAGACAAATCCTTTTAGCCGATCCTGAGGGCTTTATTCATCGCAAAAAGACACCAGAAAGCAGAGGACTGTCTCCACTCCCTAGTTTCTGGAAAACCTGATGATAAAAACCTATGGCAGAGAGGCCTTCTCCTCCACGTTTGTGGTGGAGCGCGCCCACCGCCTTGCCGGGGAACCTCCCCCTGCTGGAGCCCCCCCAAGAACATTTATCGCTAAGTTCCTGAATTACCGTGACGCCATCCTCAAGCTCACCCGGGAAAGGGGCAACATCCCCATTGGCAATGTGAACATGGCGGTGTTTCCGGATTTATCGGCCGAAGTCCAGAGGAAAAGAGCAAGATTCACTGAGGCGAAGCAACAACTCTGTGTGCACCATTTGCCATATGCAATGCTCTTCCCCGCACGACTCCGTGTGACAAGTGAAGGCAAGGTGCACTTTTTTGAAGATCTGCAGGCCGTTCTCTCCTGGCTGGAACACCGCGACACGGCTGGCCCGGCCCGTGCTTAGATTCACACACACTGCGCGCTGATGCCATACCCTGCTCGAGACTGGAGGACTGCTCCCTTTGTTAACCCCTCATCCTTCCTATCACTCCTGGAACTGTGAGTTAAAAGTATTATTTGCCCACTTTCTTGTCTCCCTCCCCTTACATCCTCCATGGTGGACCCGATATCCCCTGGTGCCCATTCTCCAACATACTGCCATTCCCCTCAACAATATCATCATCTTTTGTATCTCGGGCGGCTCACCTGCACCTGTGTCCCCTACAATTTTACTCCCCCCTTACACTGTTGTGTTCTCTTCAGTTTGATCCCCCCCCGGTCCTGACAATCATCACAGGACCCTAGCATTTATGCCTCCCGTGACTGTTAACACCCTAACGATGTTTCCCTGGCCAGCCTCTGCTCCTCCACCTGCAATGGATGCCAGAGCGTTAAATCTGCCATGCTTGTCCAGTGCTGTTGCAGATTGTTGTTTTTCTGTTGTTTTTTATGTTTTTTTTCTCCCTTCTTTTTGAATCCAGGTTGATATATTGCGTAACCTATGTTGCCTTTCTCCTTCTACGAGCACATATGTGCACAATATGTTTTACAGAGACTGGTAAATGTGTCACTGTTGTATGTCTGATCATTACTCATGACAACCTTGTGGTGCCTGCTCAACGTCCTCTGGCTGGCTCCTCTAGCCTCTGGATGCTCGGCGTGCACATATATTTACTGGGGAACTATATCCTGCTGGTATTGCTGTCTTCTATCGCCCACACTCTGGGAGTCCGACTGTGCATATGGTACCTCCCCCTCTCACACCCTATGGCGTCCCTTAAAATTGTGACCTGGAATGTCCGGGGCCTTGGAGAAAGGACAAAGCGTGTTGCGGTCCTCTCACACCTCAAATCTCAGCGGGCGGACATCTCGATCCTTGTTGAGACTCACCTGGCAGGTCAAAAGCAGATGAGTCTCAGAAAGCCGTGGATTGGATGGTTATATCAAGCTCCTCATACCACTAACTCCCGCGGGGTTGCGGTGCTCATGGCCAAGACGGTGCAATTTCAGCTTCACGCATTGCAGTCGGACTCCCAGGGTCGCTCACTGTTTATTCATGCTACCATCGGGGGTCTGGAGGTTCTCCTTCTCGCTTTTTATGTCCCTCCACCATTTCAGTTTAATGTGCTGCAGCTGGGGATAGCTTTCATGGCCCAACACCCTACAGTCCTGGCCATTTGGGCAGGAGACTTCAACATGGTCATTAACCCATATTTGGACAGATTGAGCCCAAACACCCCTTAGGCCCCCTTGCCCAACACCACTAGATTCGGAAGATTCCTTGCGGAATTTTCCCTCACCCGACACCTGGAGACATAGATACCCAACACACACTTGCTTGTCCTGCTTTACCCCCTCACGCTCTGCTATGTCCCGCATAGATCTAATACATCTTGCCCCTCTCCTCCTCCCTCACCTCCTTGATGTAGGCTTCGATGTAAGAGTTCTCTCTGACCACTCCTTGTACTGGATCACACTGAGGTTGCCGACTCCCACCACAGTTCGGATTTGGAGGCTGAACCCATTTTGGCTCACCACCATGTCTGACTTGGACACTGTCCAAAGCGAATGGGAGCACTACTTCCACACCAATGACGGCTCTGCCTCGGTTAGTTCTGTATGGGAAGCTTTTAAAATGCATGCCCGTCTGATCCTTTCTATGCGGATCAATAGACATAAGGCCTCCTCTAGATCCCTGCTCTGTCAGGCAGAGGAACGCCTAAATTCCCTTGAGCAGGTCTTTCAAAATGACCCCACAGTTGCTAATGGCTCCCTCCTACGATCACAGGCGAGGCTCACGGATCAGTTACATTTTGAAATAGCCAAACAGGGCATCTACTTCAGTAAACAACAAATATATGAACACGGCAAGCTCGTTGGCAAGCTCCTTGCCTACATGGCCCACTAAGACCACAAACCCCCAGTGGTGGTTTCCCTCCAATTGGCGTCTGGAGATTTTATAACTGACCCTGACCTTGTGGCCGAGGAGTTCAGGACCTTCTATTCTAACCTTTACTCCTCCACCTCTCATCACACACACGATGAACTGTCCGCATTTCTGCAGAACATTGCTCTCCCTACACTTACCCCCACCCAGGTCACCCAGCTTGAGGCTCCTATCACTAACGACTGCATAACGGAGGCCCTGGCGCCAAACTTTGGAACATTTTCAGGGCTTCAAATAAATTGCACCAAATCCCAAATTCTCCCTCTAGATATGGGTGCCCCCACTGCTAAACAAGTCACACTCCCTTTGGTTAGAGCAAGTGTTATTAAGTATCTAGGTATCCACGTGTCCAGATCCCCCCTCGACTATATTGCCCTCAATGTTGAACCCTTATTCACAATCCTAAAAACCAAAACACAAACATGGTCTCGTCCCCCTCTTGGGGTTATGGGCCGTATAAATCTGGTCAAGATGATTCTTCTCCCCAAGCTTTTATACATCTTTTGGCAGGCCCCACTTTACATCCCTCCACGCATTTTTAAGTCCATGGAATCTATCATTAACACATTCATTTGGGGCTCCTCCAACCATAAATTGTCGTGGCGAGGCCTGAAATGTCCGACCAATCTAGGTGGCACCACACTCCCCAATCTCTCCATCTATTATATTGCGTCCCAACTCTCTCAATTTTTCCATTTTAACCACACTGACAGAGAACGCTACTCTATACTAGTCTGTTCCCGGACACCCGGCCCACTGCCCCACCCCTTCCAAATTCTGTTCTGCAGACTCTGCAGCTCCTCTCGAACCAACGAAAAGAAACACATGCTCTTCCATCATTGTAAGGTCTGGCAGCTCGCTATGCGCCTGGGTGAGGCACCTTCCCCCCATTCTCACACACCCCTATGGGACAACCCACACATGCCCGAACTACTCTCCATTCCTGACAGTGGAATGTGGATTGATAAGGGCATTATTTACTTGTCACAGGTTGTGGCCAATAGGACGGTCAAAACCTTCCAGACCCTCAAGGATAACTTTGCCCTACCCAATCACATGTTCTTCCGCTATCTCCAACTCCACCATGCACTTGCCACACAGTTCAGGGAATCCATCCCAGCTCTAGAAGTCCCACTGCTGGTGGATATTGTTTTAGGTAGGGATCCTCAAAAATGTATCTCCTATATTTACACCTACCTCTTAGCGCCCACAGCCGCCGCCACTGCTCGCCAACTGAAAACTTGCTGAGAGTCCAATTTGGGAGCTATGTCGGAGGAGGACTGGGAGGAGGCTCTCGCTAATTGCAAATCCGTATTTCCCAAGCTCTCTGACCGCCTCACCCACTTATATATCCTCCACAGAACATACTTGACGCCCTACCGCATTTCAAAATACAGGCCGGAACACAACCCCAATTGCCCCAGCTGCGGCCACCCCAACGCCTCCTCCTTCCACCTGCGTTGGTCCTGCCTGCCCGTCCATACAGGGGTTCTGGACACAGGTGGTTCAGTTCATCCATGATCATATGGGCTCCCCACTGACCCTATGCCCCCGTCAATGTGTGCTGTGGCTCCTCCCACTGCCTGAAGCCGAAAAATACCTAAATATATTCATGCAAGGAACATTATCCCTTGCTAGGCTACAGATTGCCAAGACCTGGATGAGGGAGTCCGTCCCCCCCCCCCCCCAAAAAAAAAAAAAAAAAAATACAACAATGGATCAATGCTGTTAACAACACAGTTCTTACAAAAAATTAATTTACACCCATAGGGGCTGCCTGCCAATTTGGGATAGATGGCTGGAGGACGCCTCCACCTGCGATGCAGCGGACTAGCCGGGCCATCCCTTGGTTGTCCCACGGGCCACTCACTGGTCCCCCCACCCTTCCTCCTAAATGACAATGCAATAGGATGATACATGACAAAATGTACTATGTAAACCTTCTTACCAACTCAGGTTATACCTTTATGTATGTCAATTGGATTGATTCATAATTGTAGTGCCTGTTGCACTGTTCGCCTGTATGTTCATATATTTTTTATATGCTCAATAAACTATGTTTTTGATTTAAAAAAAAAAAAGATGACAAAGGCTTCTATGGGTAATAGTCTGGTAGTTGGAAGGCAAGGGGGAGGCAGACAAGGACAGAGTTAAACTAATAAGGTGGTGTTTAGAGAGAGGAAAAGGGATATTGGAGAGGTTGTGTGGAGTGCATAGGTAGGAGAATATGAGGTCAAAGCAGTTGCCAACAGAGTAAGTAGAAGCGTGTGTCCATTGTTTTAGGTCAAAAGAGGAGGTTAGGCTCAGCAGCTTAGAAGTAGCGGGAGTGTTAAGATTAACAGGGATGTTGAAGTCACCAAGAATGATTGTTGGAATTTCAGAAGAGAGAAAGTAGGGTAGCCAGGCAGAGAAGTTGTCAAGGAAGTTTGATACCGGTCCAGGGGGCCGATAGAACACAGCAATTCTCGATGAAACTGGAGAAAATAGACCAATACAGTGAGCTTCAAATGAGGAGAGGGACAAAGAGAGGGGTGGGTGAAGAACCTGAAAAGTGCTTTGAGGGGATAGGAGGATTCCAACACAACCTCCTTTCCGTCCACTAGGCCTGGGAGAGTGAGTCCACAGGAGGCCAACATAGGAGAGAGCAGCAGGAGAAGGAAGGAAGATTCTTGAATCCAGGTCTCAGTAATTGCAAGTAGGTTTAGGAAGTTTGTAATAAATAGGACATGGATGGTGGTGAGTTTGTTACAAACAGAGTGGGCATTCCAAAGGGCACAGGAGAAGGGGAGGCTGGTTCTAGGCTGAAGAGGAATAGAAATGAGATGTGTGGATTGCAGCTGCTTTCAGAGGATGGTGGGTGCTGGGTATGTTGGCCCAGGATTTGGGGAAATATCTCCAGAAGTTAGGAGAAGCAGAAGGGTGAGAGAGGTGATATGGGAGTGTGACTTATGTGGAGGGACATGTCCCAATGTCCTGCAGGTTTTATTGGTGTATGGGTTCAGAATTAGCAGGAGCTGATACATGCAGTAATAAGGTGAAGACAGGTGTGAGGGTTATATATATATATATATATATATATATATATATATATATATATATATATATATATATATAATATAATATAAGCTGTGGGGTGGAGAAGATGGGTGAAGGAGAGAGGATGCAACTGTGAGAAGGAAAAGTAGGGAATGCATGATACAGAGTGGTGAGATTGAGAGGAAGAATGGATAAGAGATGAAAAAGTTTGATGGAGAATCAGGTCACCTGTAGTCTGTTTAGTGTTCTGCAGAAGTCTGTTGTGGATTTTCGCTTTGCATTCGATGAAGTGCTGAGCCGAAGTGTAATACTTAATCCAATATGAATACTTTATCCAAGATGATAGTTGCCAATGCAATCCCTGCCTGTGCGACCCCTGTCTGGGCATCCCCTAGAGAAGGCCTAAATGTATACTGAATTGGGTGGGGGTATTAGGCCTGATTCACACCTATGCATTTTTAGTGCTTTTTTGCATTTTGCAGATTTGTACTACAGAACGTGTTCCATAGGAAACCATGTTAAATGGACTGTAGTGCAAATCTGCAAAATGCAAAAATCACTAAATATGCATAGGTGTAAATCGGGCCTTATTGCCAATTAATCAGCCAGGATTGCATAGAAGGAACACATGGCTGACAGAACAAACTTCTCACACCAAAGACAGACTACAAGATACAGCAAGAGAGGGATCATGGCTATAAAGATAAAGCCAGCTCATAATTTAGGTATGGACAATAAGAAAACAAAAACAAACATCACAGTGATAGATATATATATATATAATATAATATATTGGGGCTGTTGGGGCTAAAACATTGCAAGTTATGAGGTTTCCTTTGGCTCCATTTTGGCGTCAAAGTGTATCCGAACCTCAGTGGCCATTTAAACTGCATGTGGGTCCCTGATAAAATGCTTTACAAGACTCCAGCAAAAAAAAAAAAAACTTCACAGTGATAGGTTCCATATTTAGATCCATGCTGGTATACTAGCTGTGAAGACTTTGTTCTGCTACCCCCCCCTCTTCATCCCTCTGTCATTTTCCCACCCTCCTTTTTGGGTGGTATTCCTCTTGGCACAAGAGTACTGCACCTGGACATGACATTTTTTCATCCTATTTTTGCTCTTTCAACGCCTTCTCTGGTGTTGCTGTCTCCTCCTTCTCTGTCGAGCATATGATCTCTGGTGCTTGAAATGTTTAACACATGAAATTGTACGCTCCTGGAAGCTTTCAGCCCATTCCTTTTTCCCTGAAGAAGACCCTCACCTCACATGTCGAAATGCATTGGATTTTATCTGTGTTTTTGACAGCTGGTTTGGGTCTCTAACATTATTCATGTTTTCATCTTGTGTCCGAATTATCTCATTGGTATCATGTGTTTTTAGTTTTTGATGTATAATGTTATTTATTTTCTGTAATACATTTTCACTAGTTTACACAATTTTCATTTTTTGAGTGTTCATTGTCCTTCAAGTCCCATTTTTGAGGAAATTTTCTTTTATATATTGTATCAGGGATGTGTACCTGAACCTCTCTCCTTTCCTAATCAATTAGTCTAAATTGTTTCTCTCCTTATTGGCTGATACACAGCAGTGGCGCCATTGGCTGCCACTGCTGTCAGTGAGTCAGCTAGCCAATCGGGGGAGAGGGGGCAGGCCTGGGCCGGTTTGGGGCACCATGTCTGAATGGACACAGAGAGCTGTGACTCGGCTTGGTGCCCCCATAGCAAGCTGCTTGCTGTGGGGACACTGAACAGGAGGGAGGGAACAGTAGCACAGAAGAGAAGGATCAGGGCTGCTCTGTGCAAATCCACTGCAAAAGAGCAGGTAAGTATAATATGTTTATTTTTTTTATATTTTTATAGCAAACAAATGAGACTTTACAATCACTTTAATGAATATGTTCTACTTCAAGCTTTTTTGTAATCAGCATGTTATAGAGAAAGAACTTACATCAGAGTTCTTATCAGAATCTGCTCTTACATTAGAGATCCCCTTTTCGTCACAATCCCCATCAGAGTACTCCTATGCATCATCATTGCCTCACAATTTCTGTCAGAGTTCCCTTTTGAATCAGGGTCTCTATTAAAGTTCCCTCTTACATCATGGTCCCTATCAGTATCCTCCATTACGTCAGGGTTCCCATCAGAGTCCCACCCTTACATGAGAGTCCCCATCAGTGTCTTCCCTTAGACCACTTTCACACTGGGGCTGCCCGTGCATTAACGGTAAAGCACCACTCGTTTTATCAGCGCTTTACTGCTGTTTATGCTGCGCTTTTTGCCCGCTAGCAAGACGCTTTTAACCCCAAAAAAGGAGTGAAAACTCCCGTGTTGCGGCGCTTCCGAAGCACTTTTCAGGCACCCCAGAAGTGTTCCCTATTTATTACAATGGGCAGCAGTGTTTTGGGAGCGCTGTATACAGTGCTCCCAAACCGCCCCAAAGATGCTGCTTGCAGGACTTTTTCTAATGTCCTGCAAGCGCACAGCCCGGATGTGTCCCATTGTATAGAATGGGAGGCAGTTTTCATGCACTATTTCTAGTGCTAAAATGTCTGAAAACTGTCTCAGCGTGAAAGGGGTCTAACATCAGAGTCCACCCTTAACACACTTACAAATTTAAATCTAAGTAAGGTCCTTTGCGCTATCAAAGTGAATGTATAATATAGTATAAAATAAATAAGTGGTCAGTGCAACTTAATATTATAAATGTAGATGATTTAGCACTGTGCAATAATCTGTGCAAAAATAGCTAAAAAATGTGAATGTGCAAAAAAACGCTAAAGATGCTGTGCAAAATTGCTAGGTGCAAATATGAGCTTGTGCTCAAAACAATACCAATGAACGCTTATACTATAAATATATGTACATGATTTAGCACTGTGTGATAATCTGTGCAAAAATTGCTAAAAAATGTGACTGTGCAAAAAAACCCGCAAAGGATGCTGTGCAAAATTGCTAAGTGCAAATATGAGCTTGTGTTCAAATAAATCAATACCAATGAGCGCTCATGGCGCTCTGCAAAATACAAATATGAATCTGTGCACATAAGATGATTTCAGTGCAAAAAAATTTATATAAATATCAATAATATGCATATGCAATATATCAATGAGACATCTAATTATTCTAGAAGAATGTAGCAATAATCTGTATAATCTCTCTTTATCACACTGCTGACACAGCAAATAGTGGTGGCCTAATGATAGATGATTTAGCACTGTGCAATAATCTGTGCAAAAATTGCTAAAAATGCGACTGTGCAGAAAAACGCTAAAGATGTTGTGCAAAATTTCTAGGTGCAAATATGAGCATGTGCTCAAATAAATCAATGCCAATGAAAGCTCATACTATAAATAAATGTAGATGATTTAGCACTGTGTGATAATCTGTGCAAGAATTGCTAAATAATGTGACTGTGCAAAAAAACGTTAAAGATGTTGTGCAAAATTGCTAGGTGCAAATATGAGCTTGTGTTCAAATATCAATGAACGCTCATGGCGCTGTGCAAGATACAAATATGAATCTGTGCACATAAGATGATTTTAGTGCAAAATATATATATATATATATATACACACCGTATTTATCGGCGTATAACACGCACTTTTTTCCCCTTAAAATCAGGGGAAAGTCGTGGGTGCGTGTTATACGCTGATCCCCGCTATCGCTACGTGAATGTCGGCGATCGCCGCCGACATTTACATAGCGAGTAGTTTTAAATATGGCGCCGCGGAGTTTGGAGGGACTCGTCGGTGCTGAACGAGCGCCGCCGAAATCACAGAGCCGAGTGTATTCGGCTCTTTCTGGCGCCGCTCACAGTCACGCCCAGTCCCGCCATTGGACCTGTGTTATGTCCATCATAGGGCGGGACTGTGAGCGGCGCCGGAAAGAGCCGAATACACTCGACTATGTGTATCTCGGCGGCGTTCGTTCAGTTCCGCCGGCGCCGAGTCCCTCCGAACTCTGCGGCGCCATATTTAAAACTACTAGCATGTGTATGTCGGCGGCGGCAGGCGGTAGGCATGGACACTGGGGACAAGGCTGCACTGGGGACAAGGCTGCACTGGGGACAAGGCTGCACTGGGGACAAGGCTGCACTGACAAGACTGCACTGGGGACAAGGCTGCACTGGGGACAAGGCTGCACTGACAAGGCTGCACTGACAAGGCTGCACTGACAAGGCTGCACTGACAAGGCTGCACTGGGGACAAGGCTGCACTGACAAGGCTGCACTGGGGACAAGGCTGCACTGACAAGGCTGCACTGACAAGACTGCACTGGGGACAAGGCTGCACTGGGGACAAGGCTGCACTGACAAGGCTGCACTGGGGCAAAGCTGCACTGACAAGGCTGCACTGACAAGGCTGCACTGACACTGAAAAGGCTGCAATGACACTAACAAGGCTGCAGATGAACACTGATGAGGCTGCATTGATGGGCATTTTAATGTAAGTTTCTTTTCCTTAAACTTCCCTCCTAAAAGTTTTTTTCCTTAAAATTCTCTCCTAAACTTGGGGTGCGTGTTATACGCCGGCGCGTGTTATACGCCGATAAATACGATATATATATATATATATATATATATATATATATATATATATATATCTATATATAGATATATATCTATCTATCTATCTATCTATCTATCTATCTATCTATCTATCTATCTATCTATCTATCTATCTATCTATCTATCTATCTATATCAATAATAAAATTCCCATGTATATACAATATATCAATGAGACACATGTAATATATATAGATGAATGTAGCAATAATCCGTATAATCTCTCTTTATCACACTGTTAACACAGCAAATAGTGGTGCTGCAATAGTTCATGAAGTGAAGATAAATAAAGTCTATGATAAAACAAAGTGCAGACAGTGCTTCAATAAGTGCTCCTTAATAAAATTGCTGGTGTGTCACTCTTTGTGTGTATCACTCAGTGTTCACTAGACTCTTACCTCCATATGGATAGTGAAAAGCAGTGGAGATGGGTGTAGCTGGAGACCTTTCCAAGATGTTGTGATGGTAGATGACCCTCTCCAGATATTGTATATTAGATGGTGGCTCCGGCTTAGTCCATACAGACGTTCATTCCCAACGGATATGTACAGGGGATAAACAAGAATCTCCCATAGTGTAGAATGTATAAACTGATTTATTTAAAAGCCAAGTGGAAACTTACAACATAGTAGTGAAAAAACAGCAGATCTGTAATTTGGACGGCGTTACAGGTGCCTCTTACATCACTTCCGGTTCTCGTGTGGTCCCGTCACTTCCTATGCATTATGTCACACCACGTGACTTCCTCAGGGTAAGTCACGTGGTCGCAAGCTCATATTTGCACTTAGCAATTTTGCACAGCATCTTTAGGGTTTTTTTTATTTTTTGCACAGTCGCATTTTTTAGCAATTTTTGCACAGATTATTGCATGGTGCTAAATCATCTACATATATTAATAGTATGAGCGTTCATTGGTATTGTTTTATTTGAGCACAAGCTCATATTTGCACCTAGCAATTTTGCACAGCATCTTTAGTGTTTTTTTGCACAGTCACATTTTTTTAGCTATTTTTGCACAGATTATTGCACAGTGCTAAATCATCTATATTTATAATATTAAGTTGCGCTGATCACTTATTTATTTTATACACTTACAAATTTGCTGCAAGCCTGTAGAGCCAGGGAGTGTGGCAAGCAACAGGTGGAGGCTGAGCAGGTCTGGACGCTGGAAGTACAGTCCACCCCTCCACTGTGGCAAGCCCACGATTGGTTGTTAGGATGTCAGCGATCCTAGTAACCAGTGATGGTACAATAACGACACAGCTTGGGGAACCTGCTCTAGAGACCTGTGGGAGGTGGCTGTTGAGGAGAAACAGGGACCATAGGTTGACCTGAAGACCTCTAAGTTTCAGAGGCCACTGACCCTAACTGCAAGATAGATAAAATCTTGCAGCAGGCCATAGTTTTGAGACTCCTGCCATATACTGTACCATTGTCGTTATTCAAATAAGCACTTTAACTGGTCTCTTTTTTTTTTTTTTTTTTTTTTATCTTTTTTTCATCACAGCTTAGCTTAATTTAATTGGATTTTTGATCACAAAGAATAAAAAAAGTAATATGAGTATAAGATATCATAGAAATGAAAAGGTACTTTTTAAATAAAAATTTCCTAAGGGTTTCAGGCTCAATCATAAAAGCAAAAGTGGTCCCAATTAGGAAGAAAAAGTGGTAGAAGTCTCTTCAGTGCTGTTTTCCTTTTTTGTTCATTTTTGTGTGGTATATAAAAGATGCTAAGCTGTAGTTTGCAGCTCTTAGTGAATATCACATCCAAACTGTCATACAGTAAATTGTAGCCATTTTAATGCACATTTAAAATGAATTCCATTACATTTCCACAGGCTGCTGTGAGCAGGGATTCATCACACGATTAATAGTGAAATAAGAACCAATACAAATTATTCCCCAACCATTTCACATGAGAAGTAAACTCCATGGTGCCTATATCTGCCTCTAGGCTTCTCATTTAAAACTTTGCAGTAGGTGACATGTGAGTTTCTTTCAGACAATATTAAATGTCCTGAGTGTTCCTTGTACCATTGCTGAAAAATATAAAGAAATGGTTACTCCCAAGACCCCTTCTTGCTATAAAATATTTTTCCTATAATACAAAATGTTTATCCGGGCCCCCATTTGATTTTTTTATTGCTCAGCCGCGCCCGTGTGTTTTTTTATTTTTTATTTTTTTAATGTCCTTTATGGGACATTAAAAGATACAAAAGATAAAAAAATATATACTGTACAAAATAAGAGTAATGCTCCTTATCCTTAGTGTCACATCTTTATTATCTTCCATTATATACCATTTCTTAATATGCCCTAATGAGTTACAATGTGTATTTACTGTAATGTAAAGTTCCCAGTGAAGCAGAATCCAACTATGCAGATTTTGGTGGCATGCTAGGCCATGAAGTCCAACAGCAAGCCTCTGCAAAAATAAAGAAAGAGAGAAAAATATATAACATTAAATATAATTTAGATGTCAGTCTTTTGAGCTGTACAGCAAATAGGGAGCATACATATAATGATAATAAACCGACAACAAACAACATGCTGAATTACTTGTATAAAATATTGCATCTTAATACAAACGTATAATTTTCTTTGGCAAAGCTATTTTTTTTCTATTTTTGCTACCCATTTTAATTGTTGACACAAAGCACAGAGAAGCAAGGCCTAAATAACCCATAGGCTTATCTTGTCATTACAATATTTATTCTTGTTATAATCAAAAGGCCGACAAGTGAAATTAAAGTTTAATACTACCATGATGAGTATGCTGCATAAAGTTTTTAAATATTAATAATGCTATGTTCCTTTTCAATGAAAAAATAAATATGTTGACAAGATGAATTGCATTACATCAAAACAATATATTAAATCAGTACCCTTACAATTTACAAACCTTTCCATTTATAATATGATACATAGCTATTGGAGTTGAACTCATAATGAAATGATGGGCTGTTATTCTCAATAAATTTGATTTAGAACTGCATGGAGACACTCAGGAAGGATAATACCAGTAAATATATACAAACAATAATGTATGCAGTCTATGCCTTAAATTTTTGGTAAGCATTATGTATTAATGTAAACCACAGATTATCAGTCGAGGTACATATCAACCACATCTGTGTGATATGTAGCTTGCCTGTGTGTACAAATTTGCCACATGGAATTATGAGTAGTAATAGCTTTTCATGTGATTTCTGAAGAAGCTGCACACAATAAAATAGTTAAATAAAGCCATCTTTAATTAAAATGCCGGAAAAAAATAAGTGAGGCAACTGCACACTGTGAATATTCTGTTTGGATGACATTACTGACTGTCTCTGTTGTCAATTATTCAAAACACCTGTTACCCCTAGCTGCTATTAGGCCGGGTTCACACTGGTGCGACACAACAGCCGTCCTACTTTGGATCCGACTTTGACACTACCTGCCTGGAGTTTGCATGTTCTCCCTGTGCCTGCGTGGGTTTCCTCCGGGTACTCCGGTTTCCTCCCACACTCCAAAGACATGCTGGTAGGTTAATTGGCTTCTGTCCAAAATTGGCCCTAGTATATGAATGGGGACCTTGGATTGAGGGTAGGAACTGATGTGAGTGTGCGATGTACAGGGTTAGGGACAAGGGTCAGGGTTGTAGACACACACTCACTCAGGTTGAACTGGATGGACTGGTGTCTTTATTCAACCTTACTAACTATGTAACTATGTAACTATATGTAGTGTTAACCATGCAAGTCAATACTGACCCTAACCCTTGCCATTTTCTGAGCCTGCTAATTGCTTTTTTAATATAAATTTAGTGGGTGGCTTCACTGACCAGTAGAGATGCTCCGGAGGTAGGAGTCATGGCACCAAGCTAGTTATGAAGGCATCGTTCACACCATGTGTGCATACAATTTGTTTACATCTTGTTCACACCATGTGCAGAAGCGCATGTGCAATGACACAAAGGAAATTGTTTTCTGTGTACCCTGTTAACACCATATTATTCATTGGAATTTTTTTATTCTGCATAGAAATATGAAACCAAACGTTTTCTGTAACTGCTTAAAGATTGTTGGCCGGTGTTTGGCTTCATTTGTTAGTGTATCTTAATCTGCTAGTACATCTAACAACCCCCCCCCCCCCGACTGACAATGCGGCTGTCCAAAGGTGCCTCTGTGCTCCTTTATTTAGAGTAGGGACACTTGAATACAGGAGGGGTGTTTCTTGGTCAGATCACCAAGTGAAAACAGAGGAAAAAAGACCCTAAAAAAGAAAACAAATTCAGTCACCACATCTAATGATTGGTAGTCTTCAATATATTAAATTTTTCATCTATTACTTAGAAAAAAAAAAGGCTCTGGTATATAAACCAGTGGATAATGTACCCCGACATTCCCAGACACTGATTCGTTTTATGTTCCTTGCGGCAAAAATTGCCATTGTCAGAGCATGGAAATGTCCTGTTATAGATATGGTAATAATGTAACGCAAGCTTGTGTGGATCATGTTGAACGAAAATATAGTGAATGTTCTGCGCTGCAAACAGTCCCTATTGGATAAAACATGGTCCCCTTGGCTTACCTATTTGCAGGTTCTTAAGTCTACTGGCGGGAGGCTCCCGGATAGATTTTCCTTTTTCCTTCTTCCTATCCCGTTTCCTCCTTTTCTTTTCCCTTCACTGTTCTTAGTCAAACTTGGCATTGCGTGTATGTAGCCCCTTTTTTGTAACCCAGCCTATTCTGGGCATATTTTGGGGAATTTGATCCCTCATATGGAATAGCTTCAATGGTGATAGTTGTAAGGGCACTTTCACACTGAGGCGCTGGCCGCATTAGCGCATTTTACCCCTGCTAGCGGCTGAAAAAGGGCTAAAAGCGCCCGCATAGCGCCACTACCAAAGTGCTTTGCAGGCGTTTCGGTAGCGCTGGCCATTGATTTCAATGGCAGGGGCTGGCCCAAAGATGCTGCTTGCAGGACTTTTTTCCTGTCCTGCAAGAACACCGTCCGAGTGTGAAAGCACTCGGGCTTTGACAGTGGGGCTGCAGAAGAGGCAGTTTACAGGTGCTTTTTTCAGGAGCTATTTTTTTTAGCGCAAAAGCACCTGTAAAACGCCTCAGTGTGAAAGTGGTGTAAGTGCCTTAATTATTGCACAATTTGAGTAAGGGGCATTATTGCCACTAATACTATTTTATTAGGATTAAGTTATAGAAATGCTAGGCTCCCCAAGTCCATGATCTTTCGTATGTATACCTACTTCATCGATGGGGTTAACCGGATGGTGTACCTCCTGCGTTTATATTACTAAGAACGCTTTAGTAGTATTATATAAAAAGTTGATGTCTTCCTTAACCACTTAAGGGCCGAGCCTCTTTTTTACACTTGTTGTTTAAAATATTTTTTTTTGCTAGAAAATTACTTAGAACCCCCAAATATTATCGTATTTGTGCAGCGGTCTTAAACGCACTTTTTTTGGAAAAATTTTGGCAGGTCCGGTAAGCGGCAGAGATGACCGTAGCCCGGCGGGAGGGGGGGGGGGTGGGCACCTCTCTCGCTGATGATAAAAGTGATCTCGTAGTGAATCACCTAGCGCCTTGAGGCGATTTAGCTCGCATTTGCAGCGCTTTGCAAATAATTCATTCATTCATGAATCCGCCGTTGAGACCACTTTTATTATAAAGAGAAATGCCCGGCATTCTCTTTTTTAAGATGCTGCCATAACCCCCATATTTAGCGTCAAAGTACTGACGTACGGGTATGTAGTTTTGCTTGAAGTGGTTAAACTCCAGTTTACCGATGTTAGAGGTTCTTGTATGTTTCCCTGTTGCATGCTTGGAGAAGACAAGGATTGTTCGCTGCTCCATTATATGGTCTCTTTGTTTTGTTTTTTTTATCTTGCTTGTTTTCTAAAAAAAAAATAAAAACTATTGAAACAGAAAAAAACAAAAACAAAAAAAAAAACATTAAGCTCTCTAGTTGTACATTACTTTAAAATAATATTCTGACAACTGGAAGGTATTCTAGGCACAGCTGATATTTTTCATACAACTAAATCACTTTTGATTTAGCAAATTCTTGTTTCTCTTAGGCTTCGTGCACAGTAGGTGCTCAAAAACTGCTGAAAAAAAGCTTGATAAAAAAACGCTGTAAGAAACAAAGAAAGGAGGCGCCTCTGGGTGCAGACTTAAAAACAATTTTAATAAAAAGAGCAGCAACAGAGATTGCACTCACATTTGTGTTGAGTTAAAAGGGCATATGAGAGTCCCAGATGCAACTGGAGGGGTCCATGAGGTCGATCATCCCTGCCATGGATGTGTAATCAGACTGTTTTTTTAGATGCACTGTGTCCACCGGCTGGCAATGATGGAGGAGTACCAGAATGAGGCTTGGAAGGCAAACGGCAATCCAGGCAAGGAGCAATGACATCACACACATGCAACACATTTCCTGAGTCAGCAAGCAGTGAATGGCATGACAGCTGCACTCCTTTGTCAAGCTAGTTACTATAGGACTAATGAAGAGAATATATGGGAGGAAGTGAGGGGAGTGGTCATGAGAAGAAGCTGTATGGAGTAGGGGGGAGTGGTCATGAGAGGAAGCTGTATGGAGTAGTGTCAGCAATGAAGGACCTGTGAGCAGAACCGGAAGGGGAACAAAGTGAAAGTGCGAAAAAAAGCAGAGGGGACATGATTGAGACATAAATGTATGTGTAATACTGGGGATAAGAATGTAATTAAGATAAAGAGTTGGACTGTAAATATAAACAGACTATAAATAGAGGCACAAATTACTGAAGGGAAATTGAAAATATAGAATAACAAAAAATAAATAAAAAGGGAGAATGTAAATTAAAACAAACCCGATCTGTGTCATGGTATGTAGTATATAATATATGGTATAGTCCAGAAAGAGACTATAGTGACTATCCCTCTAAAATGATGTAATATATGGGATATGGAACAACAGTCATTTGAAAAGGGGGGGAGAGGGGGGGAGAGGGGGGGAGGGAGGGATGAAAGAAAAGGGAGGGGGGAGGTGGGGTTATGGGAAAACAAAAGAGGGGGGTTATGGAAATAGGAAAAAGGGGGGGAGGGGAGGTGAGAAGAAATGAGGAGGGGACGGGGAAAAAAAAGAAAGTACATATGTACACACTCCATGTGCAAACTGACATAACATGATAAACTGATGATATGATCATGAAAAAAACATACACATAAGCATATATATGCGCACAGACATCACAGAATGGCAGATGTTTCAATGCACTCATTGATGCCTCCAGGTGAGAGGACGTCCAGACGATAGATCCAATAGGTCTCCCTTGCACACAATTTCTTCAACCTTTCGGCAGGCAAGAGAGACCTATGGATCTGTTCTATAACACAAACAGATAACCCCAGAGTGGAACCCTTGTGAACTGTGGCAAAATGTACCTCAATGTACCTCCTATGCTCCCCAAAACGCTGTCTGAGGGGCCAAATGGTGCGGCCAACGTATATGAGACCACAGGGGCAGGTCAGACCATATACCACATGATTCGATGAACAATTGAAAAAATCTTTCAGAAAATAAGTGTGGCCTTTGGTGAATAACCTTTGGGAATGTTTTTGATCCATGGTGTGTAATGACAGCTTTTGTAATGAAGATATGAGTTGCCACTGGTGGGCTTAGTGTAATTTCTGGCATATATGACATGGTCGTCGTGTTGAAGTTCCAAATCCAGAAAGGCTAAGGAGATCTGATAACTTTTGTGTGTAAAAGATAATCCATAGGTGTTATTATTGCAATGTGCAATGAACGGATAGATAAGATCTAAAGGACTATCCCAAATGATGATAATGTCATCAATATATCGGCCAAAAAAAATTGATGTTGGCGGAAAAAGGATTATTTTGGTAAATGTACTGATTTTCCCAGAACCCCATGGCTAGGTTCGCGTACGAGGGGGCAAATTTGGCCCCCATTGCCGTGCCTTGTAGCTGTAAATAGAAGTCTCCATTGAATGTAAAATAGTTATGCGTTAAGCAAAACTTGGTGGCTTCTATTATGAAGGTGACCTGGCGGGGGTTAATTAGTGGATCTGTGGAAAGGAAATGTTCGAGAGCCATAATGCCAAAATTGTGGGGAATAGAGGTGTATACTGAATTGACGTCTAGCGATAACCAGGCGTAAGAGGGTTCCCAAGTGTAGAGTGAGAGGAGTTCCAGAAGATGAGTCCCATCCCGGATATAGGACTGGAGTTGAAGGACAATCGGTTGTAGATAACGATCTACATATTAGCTGAAACCTGAGGTGATACTGTCCATAGAGGCCACAATTGGCCTACTGTTTTTTTTTTTTTTTTTATGTATTTTGGGTAAATGATAAAAGTACGGAATGGAATAAAAGGGTTTGTTAAAAAAGGAACTCTCAATTTTAGAAATTACATTGTCGGATAGAGCAGTCGAGATCAAAAGGTCTGCTTCTATGACAAAGTCATAGAAAACCACCCCTACCTTCCTGCCCATCACTGCGCTCATTCCTCTGGTAAGGATGTACCAATGCCGCAAGAAACTTTGCAAAATGCCATTTTGTTAAGCACGGTCAAACCTCTTTCTTCACCAAAGGCCACACTTATTTTCTGAAAGATTTTTTCAATTGTTCATCGGATCATGTGGTATATGGTCTGACCTGCCCCTGTGGCCTCATATACGCTGGCCGCACCATTCGGCCCCTCAGACATCGTTTTGGGGAGCATAGGAGGTACATTGAGGTACATTTTGCCACAGTTCACAAGGGTTCCACTCTGGGGTTATCTGTTTTGGTTATAGAACAGATCCCTAGGTCTCTCTTGCCTGCCGAAAGGTTCAAGAAATTGTGCGCAAGGGAGACCTATTGGATCTATCGTCTGGACGTCCTCTCACCTGGAGGCATCAATGAGTGCATTGAAACATCTGCCATTCTGTGATGCCTGTGCGCATATACTAGTATATATATCATATCACCAGTTTATCATGTTATATCAGTTTGCACATGGAGTGTGTACACATGTCCTTTCTTTTTTTCTTTCCCTTCCCCTCCTCATTTCTCACCCCCCCTCTTTTCCTATTTCCATACCCCCCCATCTTTTGTTTTCCCATAACCCCCCTTCCTTTTCTTTCTTTCCCCCCCCCCCCCCCCCCTTTTCTAGTGACTGTTCTCCCATATCCCATATATTACATCATTTTAGAGGGATAGTCACTATAGTCTCTTTCTGGACCATACCATATATTATATACTACATACCATGACACAGATTGGGTTGGTTTTAATTTACATTCCTCCTTTTTATTTTATTTTTTTGTTATTCTATATTTTCAATTTTCCTTCAGTAATTCATGCCTCTATTTATAGTCTGTTTATATTTACAGTCCACCTTTTTTATCTTAATTACATTTTCATCCCCAGTATTACACATTCATTTATGTCTCCATCTCAATCATGTCCCCTCTGCTTTTTTTCATACTTTCACTTTGTTCCCCTTCCGGTTCTGCTCACACGTCCTTCATTGCTGACACTACTCCATACAGCTTCCTCTCATGACCACTCCCCCCTACTCCATAGAGCTTCTTCTCATGACCACTCCCCTCACTTCCTTCCATATATTCTCTTCACTAGTCCCATAGTAACTAGCTTGACAAAGGAGTGCAGCCGTCATGTCATTCACGGCTTGCTGACTCAGAAAATGTGTCGCGTGTGTGATGTCATCTCCCCTTGCCTGGATTGCTGTTTGCCTTCCAAGCCTCATTCTGGTACTCCTCCATCATTGCCGGCCGGTGGACACAGTGCATCTGAAAGACCAGTCTGATTACACATCCATGGCAGGGATGATCGACCTCACAGATCCCTCCAGTTTCATCTGGGACTCTCATATGCCTTTTTAACTCAACACAAATTTGAGTGCAATCTCTGTTGCTGCTCTTTTTATTAAAATTGTTTTTAAGTCTGCACCCAGAGGCGCCTCCTTTCTTTGTTTCTTACAGTGCTTTTTGGGAATATGGTTTCCATTCCCATTGGAAGGCTGCCATGAATGTGGGATTTATACCTCATCATCGACTTTATGCACACCATCATGGACTATTATTATCTTTTCTTATCCCTTGTTCCAGTTCATCATTTATGTGGATTATTGCTTTTAACCTTTGCGCCAAACACTTGTTATATTGATAAAAAAACACTAATATGTTCTCTATATAGTGGCAGAGCTGTCGAACGGCGGGAGCTTTCATGGGTTCAGATGTTTGTTTTCATTTTTTTCCAGGTCAGTGGCCAGCGTTCAGAGTAATTGACAATGTATCTACACCAGGGGACTTTTATTTTTATTTTTTTATTATTTTTAAGAAAGGACTCGTCAAAAACTGCCTTCTGTGCTTATTTACACTACACTTTTTTTTGGGTGAATGAGTAGGGGTACTATGTACCCCATACTATTTACATGGGGGGGTGGGATTGGGGGCCCCCTTGTTAAAGGGGGCATCCAGATTAGGATAAGCCCCCTGTCTGCGGGCCCCCCACAACCACCAGCCAGGGTTGTGCGGAAAAGGTCTTTGTCCTTTTCAACATGGGCCAAGGTGCTTTGGGGGGAGGAGCACTCCCATGATGAGTGCATATGGCCTGGTATGGTTCAGGAGGGGGCAAGCAAACACCCCCCCTTCTTCCTGGTAAAGAGGTGGCGGCCGACTTTCCAGCCCGCTCCTTAACAACCAGCTATAAACTGGTTGTTAAGAATAATGTCAGGCCGCTGGCAAAGAAATACTAATTTGGTTTCCAGTGCTTGGCAGTGGTTAACAGTGTTTAAGAGCTTCTAGGAGCTAAGAGCTTTTTTCCTTGCTGGTAAATCACTACCAAATAGTTTTGTTTTTTTTTTCCTGCTCCTAGAAGCTGAAGCTTGAAAAACACTTGTAGCCTAAAATAGTGTGCATGTACACATAAGATAACACTATTTGCCTTTTGGGGCAGAAAAAAAAACACCCAAAGCAGCTGTTAGGAGCCTAAAAATAGATGGAGAGAGTAAGAACTACGGTCAGTTTTTATTTTTTTCTGTGCCCCGTTAGGGGAAATTCACTCTGTGTCTTGTGTACTGTTATCCCTATTACTGAAAGCAAAAGTAAAATAAAATCCCCAAATTTTGGTTGACATCAGCACACATAGAGGGGGAATCCTCCAATGGGGACAGTAGTTCTGGTGATCCTGGTGACATATCAGGATTCATTCACTTTGGGGAGATATCCTCTTCCCTCCTGTTTTGGCTACGATACAGGAGGTGAAGGGAAATCTCTCCAATGGGACACAGATGGCAAACAAATAAAAAAAAATAAAACTGGCCAGGGTTATAACCCTCCTCATCCAAAATGAAAAATAAAAGTTTTGCGTTTAGTTACACTGCAAAGTGTATCGAAAACCAACTGCATAAATGCCATTGACTGTAGCTTAGCAGTTCTTAGATGTAGTGGCTTCAATTGTTTTATTATTTCAGGAATTTTCCCTTTATTTTTCATTTATTCTGGCTGCAAATAACATAGTTCCTGCCCTTCATGTCTTTGCTGTTTTGCTGTATTGTATGCATAAGGGCAGCCATTGTTGCCACACTGGCTGGACTTCTGTTTTTCTTCATTGCATGGTGGATTAATAGGACTAGTAGTTTACACAATATATTTGTGCTCTATGTTAAGATTACAGGAAGTGACAAGAACACTGTGTTTTGGCAAGCTCAGCAGGTAATGTCTGTACTAGTTGAGTCTGAGATTTTAAAACCAAATGCAGCCACATCTAAAGACTGGTAAGCTGCAATATATAAAATTCTGTTTTGGGGGTTAGGTATGCTTTAGCCCTGGTTCACACTATTAAGATGTGGGAACCAGCGCAATTCCAGTGCCCTTTCCCGCATCACATCTCTCTCGCAGGCAGTTTGCACTGCCCTCTGCAAACCGCTGCGGGTGTCAATACAAAGTTAATGACACCCTTAAATCTGGACAGGAATTGGATTGCATGAGTGTGAACACCCATGCGATCGATTCCAGTGCAGGGGAAAAAAAGGTTCCTGCACCATACTCTACCTCCTCCAAACGATACCTATCAAACTCCCCAACACCTTTATGCAATCATTCAAAAAAGTATGTAGCAACTACCTCTGGAATTAAAAGTGCCCCAGAATTAGGTACACCCAGTTAACCACTTCAGTCCCGGAAGATTTGGCTGCTCAATGGCCAGGCCATTTTTTTGTGATTTGGCACTGCGTCGTTTTAACTGACAATTGCACCCAAACAAAATTGACGTCCTTTTTTTCCACACAAATAGAGCTTTATTTTGGTGGTATTTGATCACCTCTGTGTTTTTATTTTTTTGCGCTATAAACAAAAGAAGAGTGACAATTTTGAAAAAAATGATATGCCAGTATGTATTCTTCTACATATTTTTGGTAAAAAAAAAAAATATGGCAATAGACGTATATTGATTGGTTTTAGAAAAAGTTATAGCGCCTAACAAAAAAAGGGGATAGATTTATGGCATATATATATATATATATATATATATATATATATATATATATATATATATATATATATATATATATATATATATAGCAATAGCAACTTCCACTGTAACTCTAAACTCTCACATCCTGTCCTCAGGACCCACTAACAGACCAGGTTTGCAAGATAACTATAATATATCACAGGTGATATAATTTGCTGCTCAGTGATTGCAGTATTATTGTCTGCATCTCCACAAGGTAATACTTAAAATCTGGCCTGTTAGTGGATCCTGAGGACAGGAGTTGAAAACCACTGGCCTATGGAGATTTTTAGGAGATTTTTAAATACTGAACTTTGGCGCCATTCCATGAGTGTTTGCAATTTTAAAGCTCGACATGCTGGGTATCTATTTACTCGGTGTAACATCATCTTTCACATTAAACAAAAAAATTGGGCTAACCTCATTGTTTTGTTACTTTTTAATTCATGAAACTTTTTTCCCCCCAAAAAATGTGTTTGAAAAATTGTTGTGCAAATACCGTGTGACATAAAAAAAAAAAAAGTTGTGCAATGACCGCCTTTTTATTCCCTAGGGTGTCTGCTAAAAAAAAAACATATAATGTTTGGGGGTTTTGAATAATTTTCTAGCAAAAAAATGATGATTTTTACATGTAGGAGAGGAGTGCCAAAACAGGCCCGGTATTGAAGTGGTTAAGCAAGGTGCTAGAATGTGTGTCACAATTAGTAATATTGTTCCATGCCTATTTGAGGGAGACCATATCGATGTTCCAGCTACATGTCTGTTTTGTAGGTATCTTGTTGCAATTTGTCCCTGAGGATTCTTGCTTTATGTGCCAATTCAGACTTTTTTACTTTAAGTCCCAAAAAAGGCAATTATATTATGGCCACTGTAACCTAAACGTCCCTAATCTTCGCTAACAGGAGTAGTTTTCTACTGTGTGTAGCTTAACCGCTTCAATGCATTTCTGCATGCCCCCATCCTAAAGGGTGCTTATTTCAGCAGCTGCAGGCTTCTGTCTGCACAATCAAGTCATGTGATTCTTTTCTGACAACTGTCACTGACATGTTTTTTTTTTTCCTACAGAATTCCTGCTCAGGTTTTTTATTTATTTATATTTTATTATTTATTTATTTTGTTATTGGTTTATTTGTACCATTTGGTGCAAACTCTATAAACAAGTATGTAAAGTTGAAAAAATATTTTAAGTAGTGCATTTGCTTGCCAAAATTAATTTCTTATCATAGTTGCTGATATCACATATCTTTGTAATTTAATGTTTGGTTAAATATTCCAATCTTTTGACCATGTCAAGACCTGCAGCCATGTACATGTTGGCTCTTTTGCATTAATGAAGAAGCATATAGTATGTATTAAAGTGGATGTAAACCCAATGTCATCCTTTCTAAACTACTGCCATAGGGGTTATCTATAAGGATATACATGCCTCCTGCATGTATCTTTACCTGTCAAATGTCTCCCCTCTGTCTGTTATGAGAGCTGAAAAACGGCATATTCTGTGGGTGGGTCTGTTGTCTGGAGCTCGGTGGGTGGAGTTGTGATGTCAGTCGACTCCCCGCCCACCTCTACAGTCCCCTTGTCAATATGCATTTTCTCCTGTGTATTTCTAACTGAACTTCGGCTATGATCTCTAACATCCAGTGAAAAGACAGGAAAGTAACCACATGACTTCAGCATGCCAAATCATGCTGAGGTGTGGAACACTAAATCCTTGCAGAGCTGCTGAAGAAAGGAGTGGGGGAGGGAATTAAAAAATAATGCTTGTGTCTTAGGCTGTCACTCACAGCAAGGGGGAGTATTTGACAATGTTTTTCTCAGTTTGTCAAGATTTCTCTCACTGAACAATAAAAGGGGATTGCTCAGAGATGGATTAACTCTGTGTGGCAAGACTGAGCTCAAATGATAGGACATCTTATACTTTACAGTATGATATCAAAAAAATAAAATAAAATTTTGGGTTTACATCCACTTTAAGTGACCAAAGATTGTATCTTATGTACCACATATTGATTTGTTTTCTGGTTTCTTTGCCAACACTGTTCAAAATAACACATCATGTATTTTGTTTTACTATAAACATATTTTCTTTGTCTAGCAATGTAACTAAAATGTCAAGTGTTTCTGTGTGGCTTTCTGACATTTTGTGAGAAATAGAGCAGACTGTGACATGCAGATAATAACTATTTTATCTCAATGGTAATTACTGTCTGATCTGGCCAGTTACTGTGCCAAATGGTTATACTGGCCTTGGCACCAAGTGGTAAGCCTGCACACAGCCTGCATCTTAAAGGCCGTTCTCTAATAAAATTGAGTGCTGTTTACAGAAGGACCATTGTCAAGCAGTTTGGTCATTTTTCAGCAACATTAATTTGCAGTCAAGCGTGTATAATTTATTGAAGTGCTATGGAAACTTAAGTTAGACGAGTAATAGAAAGAAGTGAAAATGTTCCATTTTCAAGTCTTCTACCTCTTATATGATGGATGTTTCCCTGTGACTCCAGATAAATCGGAGACGTGTTTTTTTTTTTTTTTTTTCTTCCTCTCAGCACAGCTTTAACGGAGTTGCATCCTAGCCATCATAAGATAGATTACCCCCATATATATATTAGTCTAGCATAATGGGTGTCACTTGTGAGCTGCTTGCTTGAGGATAGCACAGTAAACAGTACAATAACTCAAGTGACATATACTGGCTGTATTGAGAATCTGGAACTAGAAGAAAATTACTTTCTTCCTTAAACCACTGCGTGCATAAAATATGAAACATTGTATAGCTAACATTTTATTGTTTGACACACTTGTAAAGACAAATCATAGACTTGGGTGGTCATTTTCTAAAGTAAATATAAACAGATTTTGATCATTTGAAATGTTATACTGTACTCCTACATATACTCTGTGCGGCATTACCACTTTTTTCACAAGGGTATTTTTTTTTTATAATCTTTAGAATTGCTTGTAAGTTTTTTTTTTTTTTTTTTTTTTTTTTTTTTTTCTTTATTCAACTAAACATCTTTTGAATAAATGCATCAAATCACACTGAATTAAATCAGACCCCTATGTATTTGTCTGCACTGCTTGTTTTAGTATACTTTTTTTTTTGTTTTGTTTTCTTATTTTTAAATCTGATTTCTATTCAATGCACGTGGGTTTATGTAACACCAAACATTCACATACATCAAATTACTAATAAGTTATGTTTTTTTTTTTGTTTTTTTTTGTTTTTTGTTATTATTATTATTTCTCATTTTTCACAGATAAAAATAAATTTTATTTTTTGTTTCTTAGTTTTTGGGATAATGGGACTAACGGTAGAATAAAAGCTGCTCAATAAAAAGTTCTGCTGTAGGCTTAATCGGATGGTTTTTTTTTGTTTTTTTTTAATAGAGACAAAGCCAACATGCATTTTTAACAATGTGGAATACTACGATGGGGACATGTTTCGCATGGATGCATGCCGCTTCTGCCGTTGTCAGGGAGGAGTTTCCATCTGCTTCTCAGCTCAGTGTGGTGAACTACACTGTGATCGCTATTATGTTCCAGAAGGAGAGTGTTGTCCAGTCTGTGAAGGTATTGTCATTTGCCATCATTTGTAGAAGAGCCTTATTTTAAATAGCAATATGGCTTGTTCAGTTATTTACAGAGTTAAAATACTTACATGGGAACTGTTTATATGACATAAAAAAAAACAAAACAGGGTCACAGCCACTTTTTGTGCGCTTGTTTGACTACCGTTTTATTTTATTTTTTTATCGGCTAGCAGGTTGATCAACAATAAATTAATGGATTCCTACACAGACAAGGTGGACAATTTATTCTAAAAGTGGGGTCGCTCCGCTGTCAGAATATGGTGATCAACAATTGCAGCCGCCAATCGACACGTTTTTCAACATTAAAAATTTACTTCTGTTGAACAGGGACAGCAGTACATGGATTGAAATTTGACTAGTCCCTGCTAAACTAGCCAAATTTTGACCTATCTATGGCCATCTTGAGTCTAACCAGCACCATCCTTTAACACTCATTAACTTATAAACCAGGCAATCTCATCAGAGCCCAGGTTCTAGCATGAAGCTTCCAATATATTATAAAATATATATAAAAGCTTGTGTATGAAAGTCTAAACAAGTACCAAATCCATTTCCTATGTGATACACAAGCCTCACAAACTTCTATACCAGCCCTGACTGAGCCAAATCCTCCTTTATTTTTTATTTTTGTCTCTCATGTCCTCCTTCACATTTACTGCAGCTTTTTTAACCAAGTAGACTGCACTGATGGGCTATTTGTGGCAAGATATACACACACAATAAATATATATATATAGTGCCTTGAAAAAAAAAGTATTCATACCCCTTGAAATTTTCCACATAAAAAATGTAAATGTATTTTGTTGGGATTTTATGTGATAGAACAACTTAAAGTGGCACATAATTGTGAGGTAGAAGAAAAATAATAAATGGTTTTAATTTTTTTTTGCAAATAAATATCTGAAAAGTGTGGTGTGCATTTGTTTTCAAATGTGGCAACTCTGTTTTGCGTATGTCTCTACCAGCTTTGCACACCTAGAGAGTAACATTTTTGCCCATTCTTCTTTGCAAAAAAGCTCAAGCTCTGTCAGATTGAACAGAAAGCATCTGTGAACAGCAATTTTCAAGTCTTGCCAGATTCTGAATTGGATTTGGGTCTGAACTTTGACTGGGTTATTCTAAAACTGTGAATATGCTTTGATCTAAACCATTAAATTGCACCTTTGGCTGGATATTTAGAGTTGTTGTCCTGCTGGAAGGTGAACCCCTGTCACAGTCTCAAGTCTTTTGCAGGCTCTAACAGGTTTTCTTCTAAGATTGTCCTGTATTCCATCTATTGTCCCATCAACTATGACCAGTTTCCCTGTCCCTGCTGTAGAGAAACATTCCCACAACATGTATATCTGCTGTCTTCATCTTTATATACTGTTTAGAAAATGCATATTGTGTTGGGAGATTTTCTATTTTTGGTTAACACTGCAGTGAAGCTTGGGCATACAGCTAAGATAGCTGATTGGAGGAAAGGCACACACCCCCTCTCCTCATAGGTAGAGATTTTTAGCTCTGTTTGTTGAATTGTTCAGCTCTGTGCTAATCTATTTATAGCATCCTCCCAAACACAAAACTCTGGCTGCTTGTATCATATGTGACAGAGAACTTGTCAGGAGTAATCAGGATGATAACAGAAGAACAGGGCAGGAGACAACTACGGGATTTAAGGCTTGAAAGGAGATATAACAAAACACTGCAGATATATGTGCCCAGCTCAAGTTTCATGAATCAGGTTTACATCCACTTTAACCACTTGCTTACCGAGCACTTAAACCCCCCTCCTATCCAGACCAATTTTTAGCTTTCAGCGCTAACGCATTTTGAATGACAATTGCGCGGTCATACAACGCTGTACCCAAATGAAATTTTTATCATTTTTTTCCCACAAATAGAGCTTTCTTTTAGTGGTATTTGATCACCTCTGCGGTTTTTACTTTTTGTTAAAAAAATTTAAAAACCTGAATTTTTTTTAAAAAAAAAAATTGTTTTTTTATATTTTGTTATAAAAAAATTTTAACGGGTAATTTTTCTCCTTCATTGATGTACGTTGATGAGGCGGCAGTGATGGGCACTGATAGGTGGCAGTGATGGGCACTGATGGGTGGCAGTGATGGGCACTGATGGGTGGCAGTGATGGGCACTGATGGGTGGCAGTGATGGGCAGCACTGACAGGTGGCACTGATTGGCACTACAGGTGGGCATTGGTAGGTGGCACTTGTGAGCATTGATAGGTGGCACTTGTTGGCATTGATAGGTGGCACTGTGGGCACTGTTAGGTGGCACTGTGGGCACTGTTAGGTGGCACTGTGGGCACTGTTAGGTGGCACTGTGGGCACTGTTAGGTGGCACTGTTAGGTGGCACTTTTGGGTGGCACTGATGAGAATGTTTTGTGCTCTTACTTTGGGACTGATGTCCCTGGCATCTGAGCCGGTGATCGGCTTTTTTCTCTACTCGCGCTGTCAGCGCGAGTAAAAAAAAAACCGATTACCGATCTTCCTGTTTACATCATGTGATCAGCTGTCATTGGCTGACAGCTGATCACATGGTAAGGGGCCGGGACCGGCCCCTTACTCAGATCGGTGATCAGCCGAGTCTCAGTGACTCGGTGATCACACCGCGCCCGGCGCGCGCCCTGCAGGGCGCGCGCAGGGAGCGTGCACAGGGGAGGCCGTCATATGACGTCCTCCCGGGAATGTAGGTCCGCGCTGTGGCCGTCATTCGGCCATAGCGCGGATGTCAAGTGGTTAAAGTGAATAACTCAACACCAAGTTCACTATATGGACCCCTTATGTATTTGTACATGTTGATGATATCCCCCTTAAAGAGGAAGTAAACCCTGATGGGTTTTACTTCCTCTTTATTTCCCTGCAAAGGTAAAGCATAATGGGCTACTATGCACCACATAGTAGCCCATTATGTGTCACTTACCTGAAAATGAAGAGTGCAATGTCACTGCTGTCCCCACTAGCAGTGAGCGTCCATCTTCACCCTTTTTCCTTCCGGGGCCGCAAACTCCGGCTCTGTGACTGTCTGGAGTAGCGTGGCGTCACTCCGCCAGTCACGGCATGACCCCCTTTAGAAAGGCATGATCTGCCCTTTCTAAAGTGTGCATGCACCGTAGACATTGGCGTACGACTTTATTGTAAATATCTCCTAAACCGTGGAGGTTTAGGAGATATTTCCAGCACCTACAGGTAAGCCTTAATATAGGCTTTCCTGTAGGTAAAAGTGGTTGTACAGGGTGCACAACCACTTTAATCTCCTCTTCTCAAGATGGAATAGATTCAGTTCATCTAATCTTTCCTCATAGCGGATCACCTCAATGCCTGTTATCAGTTTGGTTGCCCTTCTCTGCACGTTCTCCAGTTCCCCAATATCCTTTTTGAGAACTGGTGCCCAAAACTCAACTGCAAATGAGTAAGAATCATTAGGCACTGCTCCCTAAATTCTGTCTTTTTTTTTTCTTAAACTTTATTTGGTTTTCCATATATAGGTAAAATATATAAGTAAAAAAGAAAAGATCATTTAAGTCATACAATCAAATTTCCCATTTTCCCCAAACCCCCCCCCCCCCCATCTCTCTTTCCCTAATTGTGCCATGTTCTCCATTTCCTCCTCCCTCTCCAGTTCTCCACTCTGCATCCCATCTCCCCTCACTGACTCAAACCAATTATCTGCATATTTTCTAGTTTTCTTGAATTCTATCCATCCTTCCCATATGCTGGGAAATCTTGCTGCTTGGTCCTCCTCCCTACTATTCAGATACTCCATTTTGCATGTATATTTGATTTGTTTGAACCATTCTCTTATTGTAGGTCTTTCTGGTTCTAGACTTTTATTTATTTTTTATTACTCGTTTTGCCGCATTTATTAGGTATGACTGCACTGTATTCTTATATTGTTTTTTGTAGTATTTGTGTTGTGAAATAGGCAGTACCACAGGTCATCGTTGATCTCTGAACTCTAGATGTCCCTTATGTATTGTTGCAACCCTTGCCAATATTCCTGTATCTTCTGGCATTCCCACCATATATGGGACATGGTGCCCATTTGGTTACAACCTCTCCAGCACAGAGGAGATTTCTCTGGTGTTTTTGTGCCTATACATTTATAGTTTTTCTATTGTGTTTAAATCTGCTGCAAAACTATATACAGCTCTCAATACTTTATTTACGGTACTTATTGCTCTTTTATACGTGTTCCTAGTTCTTTTTCCTAATTTTCAAATAAATGGAGGGATTCTCGGCCCTTCTAACTTCATGAGTATTTTGTAAATATGGAATGTACTATGCTTCAGTTTTATCTGTAAATTACATAGTTGTTCAATTGAATTTAAGTTCTTCTCAGATCTAATTGGTTGCAGTAATGTATTCACAAAATGTTTTAACTGTGAATATCTCCATTAATTTAATACCATACATTTTATTTATTTTTTTGTTTTAATTGGTATGGTCTCATCTTACTTTTTTTATTATATCTTTTAACTGTGTTAATCCATTCCCCAAAATGTGCCCCATTGCCAGGTAAAAACAAAAGTGTCCCCCCATTAGAGAAATTAGTGGTGAGTTAATTAGTGGTGAGTTATATAAATTATGTCTTTTAGCCAGTTTTCTATCTATTTACAAACTTATCTTTCCAAGCCTGTAGGCTTTACCTTACACATTAGCCGTGTGCAGGGAACTGTGTCAAGCGCTTTTGCAAAATCCAAAATCACCCTGAACACACCATTACCACCGTGAAACATGGTGACGACAGCATCATGTTGGGCGATGCTTTTCTTTAGCAGGGAAGCTGGTCAGAATTCATGGGCAATCTTAGAAGAAAACCTGTTAGTCTGCAAAAGACTTGTTACTGGGACTGAGGTTCACCTTTCAGCAGGACAACCACCCTAAACATGCAGCCAGAGCTACAATGGAATGGTTTAGATCAAAGCATATTCATGAGTTAGAATGGACCAGTCAAAGTCCAGACCTAAATCCAATTGAGAATCTGTGATAACGTCGATCTGTGACTTGAAAATTGCTGTTCACAGATGGTCTCCATCCAATCTGACAGAGCTTGCACCATTTTGCAAAGAAGAATGGGCAAAAATTTCCCTCTCTAGATGTGCAAAGCTGGTAGAGACATACCCAAAAAGACTTGCAGCTGTAATTGCAATGAAAGGTGGTTCCACAAAGTATTGACTCAGGGGGGCTGAATACAAATGTACCCCACATCTTTCAGATGTTTATTTGTAAAAAAAAATGAAATAAAACCATTCATCATTTTCCTTCCACTTCACAATTATGTGCCACTTTGTGTTGGTCTATCACATAAAATCCCAGTAAAATACAGTATTGTATTTTATATATATATATATATATATATATATATATATATATATATATATATATATATATATATATATATATATATATTGGATATACAAAGTCTACACATCCCTGTTAAAATGTCAGGTGTCTGAGATTAAAAAAAAAAAATGAGACAAAGATCAATCTTTTACAACTCAGTTGAAAAACAAACTGAAATCTTTTAGGGGGGGAAGTAAAAATAAAAAACTAAAATAATGCAGTTGCATAAGTGTACACACCCTCTTATAATTGGGGATATAGCTGTGTTCAGAATTAAGTAATCACATTCAAACTCATGCCACATAGAAGTCAGTACAGGGGGCAGAGCCAGCAGCCGAAGGAGATGGCCGCGTGAGGAGTAAGCCCTCGGTCCTCACAGCGGCTCCTGACCTCATATAGCGACCAGACACAGCCCAAAAGTGACCTGACAGTACCTACAAGTCGGCGCAGCATACCCCATTGCCATGGGAAAGCGCAAGCCGCCTCTGGGTCCCCCCCAAACTGATGACCTACTTTGGGCCTGCAAGAGCTCGCCCAGCTAAAGATGGTGCCGGCGGGGACATAACATGCTCTCCCTCACGACATAGCACACCCTGTGGATCTCACTCCAGCGAAGGCAGCTGCTCATCACACAGAGACTCACCAGGCAACAGCCCAGCCAAAATCAAACTCTAAAGAGTCTGGGCTTGGCCTGGCAGGCAATGGAGTAAGAAGCAGATAGCGGGAGCTCCTCTTGCCGAACTCCTGTTTTCCAGCCTGACTGCGGACAGAGACATTCAAACAGCTCTTTACAGACACGACTCTCACCCGGGATCGGGCGCCACTATGTCACCACCGAAAAAAACGACAGCGGCGGTGGATAAGCTTGCCAAATACCGGCATGAAGGTGAGGACGGACAGGCCAAAGATGGCGCCGCCGCAAGCACAGGAGAAGACCGCCAGAACGCTGACACCGCCAGAGTGCTGGATGCAATAGCAGTGCTGCAGACCACTCTCACAACTAAGATAGACGAGGTAAAGATCGATATCTCACACCTGAGACAAGATCTGTCTAAAGTAAAAGATAGAGTTACTGAAACTGAAGCCTGCATAAGCACTGTGGAGGACACCTTAAACCCACTGCACACCACTGAGGATATGCAGCGACAGATCCAACAGCTTCATGCTTACCAGGACGACATGGAGAATAGGATTCGCAGATGCAACCTCAGATTTATTGGACTGCCAGAAAGAGCTGAGGGTAAATACCCAGCAGAATATCTGGAAAATCTCCTTATTACTACATATGGCCGGGAGGCTTTTTCAGTGATGTTTGCGGTGGAGAGGGCGCATTGCATACCAGCTAAGCCCCCACCTACAGAAGCACCTCCTCGCACTCTCATAGCTAAGTTCTTAAACTTTAAAGATCGGGATAAGATTATGCGACTTACAAGAGAGAGAGGAAAAATACAGATAGAAAACGGCCACATGGCAGTCTATTCAGATTTCTCAAGTGAGGTACAGCGGAAGAGATCGCAATTCCAAGATGTCAAGCGCCGCCTAAGGGTACTGCACCTAAAATATGCCATGCTCTTTCCAACCAGGCTTAGGGTGGAAGAAGATGACTGAGTGCAATTTTTTGAGACCCCAACAGCGGCGATGGCATCGCTGGACCGCCGAGGCAGACCGACTTAATTGGTACACCGACACGATGCCACAATAAGTGAGTACACCTATTCCCCTTACTACATAGGAGCCCAGCTTGAACATTGACTACCACACAAATCTAGAGTACTACATGTCTTTGCACCCGGAAGCTGGAGGGGAAATCCATAGACCCACGTCAGAAGAGACGTATTACAGTACACGTGTTGTGCAGCCTCGCACGGCGGGAGAACTACTAAAAATACATCCCACGATGGGTTTACTCACTGTTTTCCCTCTTTGTGTACCCGGGGGGGGGGTTCTTTTTTTTTTTTTATGGGGATTTTATACTTTCCTTTTATTCTCCCCAGTGTTTTTTCCCGATCATGGGAGCCCGAAGATCTGTCCCGACATGGAGGTCGAGATACTAGGAAGCAGAAGTTAACTCATAGGTGCAAGAGGGCACTACGGTTCCCCTAGACTGCTCTACCACACTCTGTTCAGTGAACAAACGTCCCCATAGGAATAAGGTTAATAGTTGTAATGTATCAAACAGAAGAACAAGTCACGCACCCCAGCTAGGTTTTCAAGCTGGATGATGGTAATACTATTAATCTGTTTTGGGTATTGGATGCTCTCACCATGTTGGGGGGGTGTAGAGCTGGGAGGGAGGGATGTTGCCCATATACAGGGCCTGAGTTTAAAACGAAAAAAAGTACACACAAAGGTTGGATTTGTCTACCAGATACACGCAGACAGCAATATAAGTTTTATGAGTGTAATAAGAGGCATGGAACCAAAGCGTAGATACACAATGTGTTTACTTATTTTAGCTCTGGTGATTCACTTCATAAATTCCCACCATAGGACTAGATGACCACGATTAAATTTCTGACCTGGAATGCGAGGGGTCTAAGGGATAAAATCAAACGCACGGCGGCCCTTACATATTTAAAATCACAGAAAGCAAATGTGATCGCCCTAACTGAAACTCATCTTACTGGTCATCTAAGAGCTGCACTAAAGAGACCGTGGATTGGGTGGGCTTACCATAGTACACACACCAATTTTTCTAGAGGAGTCACCTTATTGGTAACTAAAAACACTCCATTTGAACTTATATCCATGTAGTCGGATCACCAGGGCAGGTATATATTCTTGCATGCTAGTCTAGGGGGGGCGGCCTGTGGTAATGATAGCGTGTTACATCCCTCCCCCATACAGCTCGGAAGTGGTCAGAGCAGGCTTATCCTATATGGCTCAGCATCCGGCGGTCCCGGCTGTGTGAATGGGGGATTTCAATATGACAATGAACCCTTACCTGGATCGCCCTACGCAGTCTGGAAAGTGGCTAATGCAAACAGACAGATTAGACTGAGCAGACTCCTGACAGAATTTGTATTAATTGACGTATGGAGGTATAGGAACAAAACTGCCAGGGCATATACCTGTCATTCCACCAGTCATGCAACCATGTCCAGAATAGATCACATATTGGTTAATAAATCACTACTACCCAGGATTATAGGAGCAGGATATGCACCCAGGGCATTGTCAGACCACTCCCCAAGTTGGATACAGATGTCCTTGCTTACCACGGCCCCTTTATACGTATGGAGACTTAATCTGTTTTGGTTATCAGCACTGACGGATCACAGCTCCATAGAAAGAGAGTTACAGTTCTTTTTTTCAGCAGATCAAAATCTTATGTCATTTAACACACAATGGGACGAATTTAAAACACACGCACAACGAATATTAGATAATAGAATCACAAGACTTAAGGCGTCCTCTAAAATGATGATGCGCTTGACGGAAAACACACTAAGGGATTTGGAGAAGACGTATAATGCTCATCCATCTCCAGACAATCTTAACAAGGTCAAAATGCAGGAGCGGGTAGTGTCACAATTACAGATGGAAAATGCCAAAAAGCACTTGTTTTTCTGTAAAGCAAGAATATACGAACATGGAGAAAGGGCAGGGAAAATGCTGCCATATCTAGCACACCTAGAGGATAAACCACCAATAGTAGTATCATTGCGTGAAACAGATGGCACGGTAGTCACAGACCCTGCACTAGTGGCTGCAAAGTTTCTGAGATTCTATGAAGAACTTTATGGTTCTAAATGTAATTACACTCCCCAGGAGATTAGATCATATTTGCACACAATACAATTTCCTCGCTTGAACACAGAACAAATCCAAGCACTAGAGGCCCCCATAACTGCGCAAGATATAGACATAGCAATCTCCCAGTTGGCAAAATCCAAAGCCCCGGGATTAGATGGATTACCTCTAGAGTTCTATACCACTTACTCAGAAATACTTACGCTAAAGGTTCTCTTCCACTCAATTTTTGAAACGGGAGTGCTCCCCCTATCAATGTGAGAGGCTCAAATTATAGTCCTTCCCAAGCCAGGCATAGACCCCCACTACCCCTAGTCATACCGCCCTATTTCCCTATTATCAGTAGATATTAAAATACTAGCCAAGATCCTCGCCTCTAGACTAAATTCAGTTATCCTAAATTTGATCCACCCAGATCAAACCGGGTTCATGCCAGGGAAGAACACCGCAATGAATATCCGGAGGTTATTCATGAACATACAGGCTCGGCACGACAATGCAGGAACTAGAGTGGTGGTGGCACTTGACACAGCCAAGGCGTTTGATTCTGTTGAATGGGCCTACCTTTGGGAGTGCCTAGATTGTTATGGGTTTGGTCCCAATTTTATAAAGCGGGTAAGACTTTTATACCAGACACCAAAGGCGAGGGTATATGTAAACGGATGGTTATCTGATCAAATCTCCCTAGAAAGGGGCACGAGACAGGGCTGCCCTCTGTCACCCTTGTTATACGCCCTTGCAGCTGAACTCTTGGCAATGGTGATTAGAGCAAGCTCGGAAGTAGTGGGCCTTAGGCGTGGAGATCACTGGGAAAAGATAGGTCTCTATGCAGATGACACAATCCTTTACCTGGCAGATCAGGGTCCCTCACTACAAGCAGCACTGGAAATAATAGAAAAAATGGGGAAGTATTCGGGCCTGAGAATTAATTGGGAGAAATCGCAAATTCTCCCTATAGATCACTTTCCCCCTACAGCAGTTGTACCAGAACTTCCTCTGCAGAGAGTAGTGGAAATCAAATATCTAGGAATTAAAATTACCAGAGATCTCAGAGACTATATAGCTCTAAATATAGAACCTCTATTCTTACTGCTTAAATCTAAAACGCAAATATGGTCAAGATTACCTTTGGGGGTGATGGGTAGAATCAACTTAGTGAAAATGATTCTATTGCCCAAAATTCTATATATGATATGGCATGCTCCCCTGTATATCCCACTTAAAATATTTAAACAAATGGAGGCCATCTTGAACTCTTTTGTATGGGGTCCAGGTAGACACAAGATAGCATGGCATATTCTTAAAAATCCCACTCTTGAGGGCGGATGTTCCCTTCCAGATATTTAGGACTATTAAGTCGCCTCACAGCTGTTGCATATGTATCACTTTAATACTAATGAAGCTCAGAGGTACAGATCTTTAGTATGTGACGACCCGGGAAACTTATTGCTTACCCCTATCCAGGCAATCTCTAGTAAGGGAAAATATCAACAAAATAGTACACATTTCAACAAGGGTATGCTGCAACACCACCAAAAAATCTGGGACATAGCACTTAAGAAATAAAATCAGTCCAACATACACTCGCACACACCGTTATGGCTAAATGACCATTTACCTGAGCTGAAAAAAGTACCAGATCCCCAGATCTGGGCAAGATATGGAGTCCTGTTCTTGTCACATGTTTGCACTGCAGAAGGGCCTTTGAGTTTCCAGTCACTCAAAGAAAGATTCTCACTCCCAAACCATCTTCTGTTCAAATACTTGCAGCTCAGACATGCGCTTAGAGCACAGATGACCTCAACTGACATCACTCTTGACACCCCTCCGGTTGTCGGTATTATATTAGGAGTAGACCCATCTAGACTTATATCCAATCTGTACTATGTCCTTAGAGTACATAGATCTCATAAAGTTTCTCAAACAGCAAAGGAAAAGTGGGAATAAGACATAGGCCCAATTGATAACACAGATTGGGTAGAAATCTTAGAGGGAGTCAAAACGGCATCCCCTAAACTCTCAGATAGGCTAACACAACTAAATATTGTGCACCACACATATATTACACAAAAAAACTGGCGAAATTTCAACCGAATAGAAGTTCCTTGTGCAATATGTGTTTATTGGCTCCGGGTTCTTTCTACCACTTAATATGGAGTTGCCCGAAAATCCAATCCTACTGGCTACAGGTCATACAATTTCTACACGACACAATGGGCACACCTGTGGGTCTGGATCCTAAACTATGTCTCCTAGGTTTATTACCCGATGCTGATGTGGATAAATATCTAGCTATATTTATTGCTGAATCATTATACATAGCAAGGAAAGTAATAGCTAAAGTCTGGATGCAGGCTGTACCCCCAACACTGCAGAATTGGAAAAAGGATGTAAACGATACCCTTCCCTATAGGAAAATAATGTATACTAATAGAGGCCGCCCACAAAAATTCTCTAATATATGGGATAGTTGGCAGGAGGATGGTGAAACTTGCACTATGTAAGCTGTAGCTGGAAAATCTGACTAATCGTGTAAACTACTGTATTTCATTATAGACCTTAGATACACACCTGTACAAAAATAAGATGTCAAACATAATTGTAAACGTGTATATCTTGTGATGGAATGTATATATGCCTCAACTGGATTCAAATGTAATGTACTTTGTATAACTGGTACAAACCTTAATAAACCGATTTTTTGGTTAAAAAAAAAACCTCTAAAGAGTCTTCAACGCTCCAGTATGCAGGTGCAAGGTGACAGGAGGATATATCAGGAGATTCCACCCGTGAATTTATTGAATGCATTGATGATTATCCAGCCGTGGGTCAGCCCCTCTCTGACAAAACATTGAAAGACATGCTAGTGTCTGAGGCGATCACTTCACAGGGACATGATGCCCATGGTCTCCCAGATCAGAAAAGAAGTAAACGATATGGGAGAAAGGGTGCACCATGTGGAAAACAAAATGGGGGATTTAGCAGTGGCACACGATGAGCTGGTAGATGCACACAACAAAGCAGATGATGTGCTGACAGCCATCAAATCAAAGTTAGCAGACCTGGAAGATCGTTCCAGAAGAAATAACGTGAAATTTAGGGGGGTCACTGAGAAATTACCTCCAACTGACCTGCGCAACCATATCCAACAGCTAATTTCAACTCTTCTACCTGAAATGCCAAAGAGAGAAATAATAGTGGAAAGGGCGCATAGACTCCCCAAACCTCCCTTTCTGCCTGAAAATGTGCCACGTGATGTTTTCACCCGTATGCATTTTTATCATGTAAAAGAGGCACTCATGCAATGAGTAAGAAGGGAACTGAAATTACCGGAACCTTACTCGGACATCACTTTATACGCTAACTTCTCTAAACACACTATGCAAGCTCGCAGCAAGCTAGTCTCTCTCATTAAACTTTACCACAACCACAATGTTGTTTACCGCTGAGGATTCTCTGCCAAGTTACTGGTCATGTGGGAAAGAAAGACCTATATGGTCCTCACGGTGGAAGCAGGAATGCAGCTCGCGGAGAAATGAGGCCTATTACCCCCTGAGGGAAAAAGACGGGTACAATGTACCTCGCCGACTAAAATTGACCCCCTATGGAACACAGCTCCTGGCTGAATAGGAGAGTTATGGAACTCTGGGCTGGTAAACTTTAAAGTGTCACCGCAGGGAACCCTGTTGCTCCAAAGAGCCGAACCCCCCCCCCACCCTAGTGAGCAGTAGTAACTGCTTCAGATGACTTGTTCTCTTTTACGTTTTATCCTTTTTGTTCTCATTTCTTCTTTTTGCATTATTTTTTTTTTTTTTTTTACACCATTGACACCAAGTTCAACTTCAAGAACAACCCGGATCCGCACTTACTCTACCCATCCTGCCCTCCTCATCGGGCTAAGCAAAGAAGATCTAAACTACCAAGGTACTCTTTGCTTTACACACCTGACCAATGACTCCTAAAATCATATCACTGAATGCCCATGGACTCAGCAGCCCTTATAAAAGAAAAACACTGTGGCAAGAGGCTAAAAAGGAGACATTATTTGCATACAAGAGACCCATTTTAGAGCTACTAACCCTCCTAAATGCACCCATAAGATGTACCCACATATATTCACAGCAAATGCTAATGTTAAAAAAAAGGGGACCTTGATAGCAATAAGAACTCTGTCTCTTTTAAACTTCATTTGTCATTACTGGATAAAAATGGCAGATACGTTGTTCTTGTATGCGACATAAATAATGTCACCTATACCATAGCAAACATATACGCACCTAATACTCACCAAATTGCTTTCCTACATAATGTTTTAAGAAAAATCTGGCAAATCTGCAAAGGATCGCTCCTCATTTGTGGAGACTTCAATGCTATTGTGGACCACAAACTGGATTCAACCGCAAAATCAATGACTCGCCCTACATTACAACCTGCCCTTATACGACGTATGGCATTGTCTTAACCCTACGGAAAAAGACTTTACCTAGTATTCAGCTCCTCATAAGATCCTCACACGAATTGATCTTTTCATATCCGACCTCCAGATGCTGACCAAAGTGTCTGCAGCACACATTCATTCTATTCTCTGGTTGGACCATGCTCCGATTTCAGTATCTTTTGAAGAATCCAATGCCTTAAGGCCCACTTATATGTGGCGCAATAATGTAAACCTTTTTTCCAGGCTGCCAGCTAAACCAGAACTAAAAAGAAAAATACAAGATTTTTTTATCAATAATGACACACCAGATGTATCTTACTCCTCAGTCTGGTGTGTCCATAAGGCCTATATTAGAGGACTTTTGATACAAATGGCAGCCAAGGAAAAACGGTGTAGACTCCAAACTATGTCCGATTTGTTACGTCAAATCAAACAACTAGAATCTCATCATAAAACTACCTTGGCAGAGGATACATTCCAAGAGCTTAAATAACTATAGAAACCTATTTAAAGCCCCACTAGAAACAAATCACCAAAGAGCCCTTAGGAAATGTAAAGCTCTACACTACTCACAGGGCAATAAAGCAGGCACATTTTTAGCCAACTACCTTAGACAAAGGCAACTTAAATCTAAACTAGCTTTTATTATAGATCTTGAAACTCAAACTAAGATATTCTCCACCCTGAACATATAGCTAAAGGCCTTCCGTAAATACTACACCAAACTATATAACTTAGCCAAAGACCCATCGACCCCTGAACCATCTGACTCTCTAATATCTACCTTTTTGAACTCAGTATCACTGCCAAAGGTAACTAAAGAGGAGCTTGAGACTTTGAACTCCCCTATTAGAGATGATGAGATTCTAGATGTCATAAAACTACTTCCAAACAATAAATCACCAGGTGCTGATGGATTCACTGTTGAATATTACAAAAGCGTTCAGGATATACTAACGCCTCATACGAACAAGCTTTTTAATGTCAGCATCTACCGCCTCCTTCCCCCAGAAATGCTACAGGCTACAGGCTAGAAACAGCCCAGAGGTCCAGGGAATCACAGTAGCAGGCCAACAAAACAAAATCAGACTATTAGCCAATGATGTGGACATTACCCTCACTAACCCTAAGTCCTCTATATTAGCAGTCTAAAATATTATTAATGACTTTAGTAAAATCTCATACTACAAATAAACACCACCAAATCAACAACCCTGCCAATAAATGTTCCTAAACTACTCCTAGACTCATTAAAACAACTATTTCCCTGCACCTGGATACATGCCAGTTTACCATACTTAGGGATACTTCTAACATCTCCTTCAGCTAATGTGTACAAAGCAAACGTTCTACCGCTCCTTCAAACAATTACTCAAGACACCCTAAATATTGTAAAATTTGAACTAAATTGGTTAGGCCGTATTGCGGCATTTAAAATAATGGTTCTCTATAAAATCCTTTACCTGTTTAGGACGATCCCCATCATACTACCGATCAGTTTTTTCCAAAAGGTTAATGCACTTCTTAAACAATTTATCTGGCTAGGAAAAATCCCAAAAATAGCCTTCTCGACACTAATGAAATCTAAACACAATGGGGTTAAGTCTCCCAGCACTGGAAACCTATCACAAAGCTGTACTACTAGAACAACTTCATGCTTGGTTCGATCATTTTTCCGATCGACAATGGGTAACAATGGAAAGAGCCCTAACAGACTCCCCGGACCTTACCACCTTACTGCTAGCTTCTAGAACAGGTCTCCCAGTGAATATACCCAATATCCCTTCTATTCAGGTGTCGGTGTACGCCTGGAATACAAACCATTGCTCCTATCTCAGTTTTAGAATACCTCATACCCTCTATAAATACTGAACCCTGGCTTCCCCATGAGATAAAATACATTAAGGACACTCAGGTAATAAACCCGGATTATAGCCAGTATGAAACCCTTCAGGTAAAACGCCTACTTACTAAAAATAATGTAAGATACATTGAGGTGAATAGAGCGATATGGCAGGAGCTCCAAAACAGACCATACAAAAAGGGAGGCATTTCACGACTATTTACTCATCTCCAACAGCGGCACTAAAACAACTCCCATGCTAGCGTCGGAAAAAAACCTAGGTATTACTTTGAATTATTTAGAATGGAAACGGGCAAGAGCATCAACGTTCAAGGCCTCAAAATGTGTCAACCACTGGGATAATTTCTTAAAAATGATCAATAGAAGCTATTTGGTCCTACATAAACTAGCAAAAAAATGCCCTAGTTCCAAAACTGAGTGTTGGAGGGGATGCGGAGATGTAGGGACCTTACTATATATTTTGGGGGTGCATATGTCTTCGCAACTTCTGGAATAACATATTCTCCCTTATATCTAAGGTCACAGGTTTCTCCATTTCCTCAACACCTGAGATGGCCCTGCTTCATCAAAGCCTAGACAAAATTTCAAAACAATTCCACTCTTTGCTTATTCAAATACTCACGGCAGCTCATATAACAATAGCATCCCTTTGGAAAACAAATACTACTCCCAATGTGTCAGATACTGTTCTCAAAGTGCAAAACTCTCCTCAGTGTGAAAGAATAATGGTATACAATGCAGACTCTGTACAAAGATTTCATAATAATTGGAACAGTTGGCTCTATGAATATCCGATAAAAGATTCATAGATTGTTGATTGCATAAAAACTAACCTCTTGAAGATCCTCAACCCTTGGTAAATGATGGTGTCCCCTGCTTAGTTTGGTTTTGTTTCATTTTCCTTTCTGTTTGGCTATACTTACCCCTTTCTCCCCTTGTTCCCCTTTCGTTCCCCTACCCTTCCTCTACCTGTACAATATGTACCTTTTATGAAAGAACAGTCTCCCATTTGGGGAAACAAAATAATAACACAAGTAAAAGCTATGTTGATAATCTATGTTTGTATGTTAAATGCTCATGTTGTTAAAGATCACTTGTTATAATGGAACAATTTTTATATTGCAAATGTTGATTTAAAGACTGAACCATTGTAATCTGCAACACTGTTCAATAAAAATTAATTGAAAAGAAGTCCGTACACACCTGCCATCATTTAAAGTGTCTCTGAATAACCCCAAATAAAGTTCAACTGTTCTAGTAGGTCTTTTCTGACACTTTCTCAGTCACATCCTACAGAAAAAGCCATGGTCCACAGAGAGCTTCCAAAGCATCAGAGGGATCTCATTGTTAAAAGGTATCAGACAGGAAAAGGGTACAATAGAAATTCCAAGGCATTAGATATACCATGGAACACAGTGAAGACAGTCATCAAGTTGAGAAAATATGGCACAAGAGTGAAATTACCAAGAACTGGACGTCCCTCCATAATTGACAAGAAGAAAACTGGTCAGGGAGGCTGCCAAGGGGCCTTCAGCAACATTAACCGCTTGCCTAACGGCTCACGCCGTTATACATCAGCAGAAGGGCACGTACAGGCAGATTAACGTATCTGTACGTTACCTTTTGAGAAGCGGTTTGCAGGCGTGCGCCGCTGCCTCCTCCGTGAGTGTGATTGCGGGTCCCGCGGACTCAAAGTCCGCGGGGATACCCACGATCGTCTCACGGAGAGGAAGAACGGTGAAATGCTGATGTAAACAAACATTTCCCTGTTCTGCCTAGTGACAGGACACTGATCACAGCTCCCTGTAATCAGGAGCAGTGATCAGTGTTGTGTCACACATAGCCCCTCCCCCCACAATTAGAATCACTCCCTAGGACAAACTTAACACCTACAGTGCCACCTAGTGGTTAACCCCTTCACTGCCAGTCACATTTACATAGTATTAAATGCATTTTTAATTGCACTGATCGCTGTATAAATGTGAATGGTCCAAAAACCGCACCAAAAGTGTCCGATCTGCCCGCCATAATGTTGCAGTCATGACAAAAATTGCTGATTGCCGCCATTACTAGTTAAAAAAAAAAGATATTAATAAAAATGATATAAAACTATCCCCTATTTTGTAGACGCTACAACTTTTGTGCAAACCAACCAAATGCTTATTGCAATTTTATTTATTTATTTTTATACCAAAAATATGTAGAAGAATACGTATCGGCCTAAACTGAGGAAAAAAAAATGTTTTTTTATATATTTTTGGGGATATTTATTATAGCAAAAAGTAAAAAAAAAAAATGCATTTTTTTTTCAAAATTGACGCTATTTTTTTGTTTATAGCGCAAAAAATAAAAACCACAGAGGTGATCAAATATCACCAAAAGAAAGCTCTATTTGTGGGGCAAAAGGGACGTCAATTTTGTTTGGGTGCCACGTCGCACGACCGCGCAATTATCAGTTAAAGCGATGCAGTGCCGAATCGCAAAAAGTGCTCTGGTCTTTGGGCAGCCAAATGGTCCGGGGCTTAAGTGCTTAAAGGAGCTGCAGGAATATCTGGCAAGTACTGGCTGTGTGGTACATGTGATAACAATCTCCCGTATTCTTGATATGTCTGGGCTATGGGGTAGAGTGGCAAGACTGAAGCCTTTTCTTACGAAGAAAAACATCCAAGCCTGGCAAAATTTAGCAAAAACACATCTGAAGCCTTCTAAAAGCATGTGGGAAAATGTGTTATGGTCTCATTAAACCAAGGTTGAACTTTTTGGCCATAATTCCAAAAGATATGTTTGGCGCAAAAACAACACTGCACATCACCAAAAGAACACTATACCCACAGTGAAGCATGGTGGTGGCAGCATCATGCTTTGGATGTTTTTTTCAGCTGGAACAGGGTAGTCAAGGTAGAGGAAATTATGAACAGTTCCAAATACCAGTCAATATTGGCACAAAACCTTCAGGCCTCTGCTAGAAAGCTGAACACGAAGGGGAACTTCACCTTTCCGCTTGACAAAGATCCAAAGCATACATCCAAATCAACAAAGGTATGTCCAGCCAGAGCCCAGACCTGAATCTGATTGAAAATCTGTGGGGTGATCTGAAGAGGGCTGTGCACAGGAGATGCCTTCACAATCTGACAGATTTGGAATGTTTTTGCAAAGAAGAGTGGGCGAATGTTGCCAAGTCAAGATGTGCCATGCTGATTCATACCCCAAAAAGACTGGGTGCTGTAATAAAATAAAATGTTGCTTCAACAAAGTATTAGTTCAAGGATGTTCACACTTATGCAACCATATTATTTTATATATATTTTTTTATTTTTACTTCCCTCCACCTAAAAGATTTCAGTTTGTAATTCACCTTGTTTATAGGTCACATTAAAGGTGGAAAAAGTTCTGCAATTATTTATCTTTGTCTCCTGTTTTTACATCACAGAAACCTGAAATTTAACATGGGTGTGTAGACTTTTTATATCCACTGTGTATATGTGTGTGTATATGTCAGGTCCATAAATATTGGGACATTGACACAATTCTAATCTTTTTGGCTGTATACACCACCACAATGGACTGGAAATGAAACGAAAAAGATGTGCTTTAACTGCAGAATTTCAGCTTTAATTTGAGGGTATTTACATTCAAATCAGGTGAACGGTGTAGGAATTACAACAGTTTGTACATGTGCCTCCCACTTTTTAAGGGACCAAAAGTAATGGGACAATTGGCTGCTCAGCTGTTCCATGGCCAGGTGTGTGTTATTCCCTCATTATCCTATTTACAGGGAGCAGATAAAAGGTCCAGAGTTCATTTCAAGTGTGCTATTTGCATTTGGAATCTGTTGCTGTTAACTCTCAATATGAGATCCAAAGAGCTGTCACTATCAGTGAAGCAAGCCACCATTAGGCTGAAAAAAACAAAACAAACCCATCAGAGAGATAGTAAAAACATTAGGTGTGGCCAAATCAACTGTTTGGAACATTCTTAAAAAAGAACGCACTGGTGAGCTCAGCAACACTGGAAGACCACGGAAAACAACTGTGGTGGATGACTGAAGAATTCTTTCCCTAGTGAAGAAAACACCCTTCACAACAGTTGGCCAGATCAAGAACACTCTCCAGGAGGTAGGTGTATGTGTGTCAAAGTCAACAATCAAGAGACGACTTCACCAGAGTGAATATAGAGGGTTCACCACAAGATGTAAACCATTGGTGAGCCTCAAAATAAGGAAGGCCAGATTAGAGTTTGCCAAACAACATCTAAAAAAGCCTTCACAGTTCTAGAACATCATCCTATGGACAGCTGAGACCAAGATCAACTTGTACCAGAGTGATGGGAACAGAAGAGTATGGAGAAGGAAAGGAACTGCTCATGATCCAAAGCTTACCACCTCATCAGTGAAGCATGGTGGTGGTAGTGTCATGGCGTGGGCATGTATGGCTGCCAATGGAACTGGTTCTCTTGTATTTATTGATGATGTGACTGCTGACAAAAGCAGTAGGATAAATTCTGAAGTGTTTTGGGCAATATTATCTGCTCATATTCAGCAAAAGGCTTCAGAACTCATTGGACGGCGCTTCACAGTGCAGATGGACAATGACCCGAAGCATACTGTGAAAGCAACCAAAGAGTTTAAGTTAAAGAAATGGAATGTTATGCAATGGCCAAGTCAATCACCTGACTTGAATCTGAGTGAGCATGCATTTCACTTGCTGAAGACAAAACTGAAGGGAAAATGTCCCAAGGACAAGCAGGAACTGAAGATAGTTCCAGTAGAGGCCTGGCAGAGCATCACCAGGGATGAAACCCAGCGTCTGGTGATGTCTATGCATTCCAGACTTCAGGCTGAAATTGACTGCAAAGGATTTGCAACCAAGTATTAAAAAGTGAAAGTTTGGGGGGCGTGTCCTGAACTTGGAGCAGTGAGGACGTGCTTGGTCTGCACTCCGCTCCCATCGCTACTTCACAAGCAGCATACCCGCGATCCTGAGCCCTGACACGGCTCAGGACATGTCACAGAGGAGGAACAACACGACCCACGACTCGGGGAAGGACAAATCGAAGCAGGGGCAGCTGAATCCTTACTTTCCCGGGACCCGCAGCAAGGCCCAGGAAAAATCCAAGATGGCGCAGGTCAGCAAAACTA